>JAJHZJ010000693.1:952500-1552500 GCA_023548195.1 Bettongia penicillata ogilbyi | reverse complement strand
GAAACTCCTAGGAACATTGTGGCCAAATTCCAGAACTCCCAGCTCAAGGAGAAAATCTTACAAGCAGCTAGAAAGAAACAATTCCAGTACTGTGGAAATACAATCAGGATAACTCAAGATCTAGCAGCTTCTACATTAAGGGATCGAAGGGCGTGGAATAGGATATTCCGGAAGTCAAAGGAACTAGGACTCAAACCAAGAATCACCTACCCAGCTAAACTGAGTATAATACTTCAAGGGAAAATATGGTCTTTCAATGAAACAGAGGACTTTCAAGCATTCTTGATGAAAAGACCAGAGCTGAAAAGAAAATTTGACTTTCAAACACAAGAATGAGAAGAAGCATGAAAAAGTAAACAGCAAAGAGAAGTCTAAAGGGACTTACCAGAAGTGAACTGCTTACATTCCTACATGGAAAGACAATATTTGTAACTCTTAAAACTTTTCAGTATCTGGGTAGTTGGTGGGACCACACACACACATGTACACGCATGCACGCACACACACATACACACATGCACACACACACACAGAGCACAGAGTGAATTGAATAGGATGGGACCATAGCTTAAAAGAAATTAAGGTAAATGGTGAGAGAGAAATGTAGTGGGAGGAAAGAGGGTGAAATGGAATGGGGTAATTATATGTCATTTAAGAGGCAAGTAGGAGACTTTTTAGTGGAGGGAAAAAGAGGAGAGCTGAGAAAAAAAAAAAACAAGAAGTTTACCCTCATCACATTTGACTAAAGGAAGGAATAGCACACTCATTTTGGTATGAAAACCTATCTTACAGTATAGGAAAGTGGGGGAGAATTAGATAAGCAAGGGGGGGGGATGATGGAAGGGAGGGCAAAGGGAGGAGGGAGCAATTTGAAGTCAACACTTGGGGAGGGACAGGATCAAAAGACAGAAGAGAAACAATGAGGGGCAGGTTAGGAGGGATGGTAATCCAGTTAGTCTTACACAACACGACTATCAGGGAAGTCATTTGAAAAACTACACAGATATGGCCTATATTGAATTGCCTGCCTTCCCAAAGGGAATGGGTGGGGAGGGAGGGATGGGGAGAATTTGGAACTCAAAGTTTTAGGAACAACTGTTTAGTATTGTTGTTGCTACTAGGAAAGAAGACATACAGTTAATGAGGAATAGAAAGTCATCTGGCCCTACAGGAGAAAAGAGAAAATGGAGACAAGAGAAGGGAGGGATGACAGAAGAGACGGCAGACTGGAGATAGGGAAAATTAGACTGCTTGGGGTATTGGGGTGGGGAGAGGGGAGAAAAGGGGAGAAAATTTGGAACCCAAAATTTTGTGAAAATGAATGTAAAAAGTTAAATAAATAAATAAGAAAAAAAAAAACTACACAGATATGGCCTATAGTGAATTGCCTGCCTTCCCAAAGGGAATGGGTGGGAAGGGAGGGTTGGGGAGAATTTGGAACTCAAAGTTTTAGGAACAACTGTTTAGTATTGTTCTTGGTACTAGGAAATAAGAAATCAATGGGGAATAGAAAGTCATCTGGCCCTACAGGACAAAAGAGAAGATGGAGACAAGAGAAGGGAGGGATGATAGAAGAGAGGGCAGGTGGGTGATAGGGAAAATTAGAATGCTTGGTCTATTGGGGTGGGGGGAGGGGATAAATGGGGAGAAAATTTGGAACCCAAAATTTTGTGAAAATGAATGTAAAAAGTTAAATAAATTAATATTAAAAAAAAATTTTTTTTTAATTTGAAAATCACATTATATAATAACTACAGATAAAACCTGTGACAAATTATAGCATTTACTTATAATAAAAAACCTACAAAAATAAGTATAAAGTATGATTTAAAATATTTATCTAGAACCAAAAGCTAGCATTATTTACAATATATACAGTGGAGACACACTAAAAACTTCTCAATCAATATAAAAGTAAAGCAAGGATGTTCCCTTTACATGTTGTTATTTGATGTAGTTCTAGAAATGCTAACAAAGAAAGAAAGTAAAAGGGGAAAGATAGTCAAAAAAGACAAAATTACTTTCATTTGCTGATGACATAACAATTTATTTCAAAAAAATATTAGGGAATCAGCAGAGAAATTAATGTAAATAATTAACAGCTTCAATATGTAGGCTAAAAAATAAACCCACAAAAATCAACAATATTTCTATATGGTAATGACAAAATCCATGACAAGAATAAACCCCTTTTAAAATAATTATGAAAGGTATAAGATATCTCAGAATTACAGTCAATATTTGTGTAAAATGAATAAATGGAAAAGCATTTATTAAATATTGTGAAGCATTGTACAGAGGACTAGGGATACAATTACACAATCAACTCTATAGAGTTCAAAACTATTTCTGGAAAAAACAAGTAACAGATATTCAGTGCTCATGGTTGGGCTTTGCCAATATAATAAAAATGACAATACTACATTCGAAAGTAGTAACTGTCAAAATCAATACTCGTTCAAGTTGATCAACAGAAATGACTAGCCAAGGAAGAATCAGAGAAGTATATAAACTCAATAAACCTGAAAATAGAATTTACCAAGGTAAGCCTTCCCTGTTCGATATTAAATACTGGGGAAAATGGAAAACAGTTTGGAAGAATTAGGTTTAGACTAGTGTCTTAAGGGAGATAACATATAAACAGTCCTTAGAACTTTAAAAACACTACTGTCTTCTTATACCAGTGAGAACAAAGTCAAATAGAAACAACTACACATAAGGATCCAAGTAGGTGCATACTGCTTTAGAAAACTACCTATTAACATTAACTATGTTTTACTATATTTTTATTCATTTTGCAAAATATTTCCCAATGACATTTTAATCTGGTTCATGCCTGCCACATGGATCACACATTTGACCCCTGTCTTATACCAATAATAAATTCAAAATCAATGACCCAAATGTTAAAGATAATTTTACTAAAAATTTAGATTATAAGTAGATCAGGTACCTTTCAAAGCTGTCTAAAGAATAATTTCTTAGCAAAGGATACGTGATTCAAAAAAACATAAAACTGATCATTTCAGTTACATGAAATTGAAAAGTGTTTCCATGAACAAAATCAATAGAACTAGAATAAAAATAAAAGAAATGATGTTATTAAGGAGCAAAAAATCTCTGAGAAGTGTTAAAAAGCAAAACATATAAACAACTAAAGGAACGTATAAAACCACAAGCCATTCTCCAATAAATACATGGTTAAAAAACAAAAATATGCAATCTTCAAAAGAAAAATTTTAAACCATCAACAACCATGCCAAAAAAAAAATGCCCCAAGTTACTATTAAAAAGGAAATGCAAATCAAAAGAACTCCAGGGTTTCAGCAAAGTGGCAAAAATGACAAAAGACAAGCATATAATTGCATTTATTAAGAGTACTATGAAATAATGCAACCAATCTAGAAACACTAGGGCATTATGTAGAGAGTGACCAAAATGCTCATTCTCAGACTTAGAGATTTTACTGCCAGAAATATGGCCCAAAGAGGTTAAAGACAAAAGGAAAGATCCCCACATGCACCAAAATATTTATAGTAGTCATTTTTGTACTAGCAAAGAATTGAAACCAAAGAAGATACCTATCATTTGGGAATGACTGAACAAAGGGTGGTACTTTAATATAACATAATATAGTGTTATAAGAAAAAAAGAATACAGAGAACTGATGTACAGTAAGTAGAACAAAGAAAACAATACACATAATGTTTCCAAAAATGTAAACGGGTAAACACAATATAGGGCCACCTGCTCTGGGGTTCCTGCATGGTGATTGTAACAATTCTGCCTCTTCATTACCTGGATCCTTCCCCCGACCTTGGGATTGCTTCATTAGCCCATCAGAACCTAAAAGCCCAGTCTCCACCCTCCCACCCCCACTGCTATGATCAGTCAATAATATCCCCCAAACTCCTGCCTTGATGGGGCTGATTTGGTCATCAGGCCTTGGATATGCCTAATCCCTCTACGAAGTGCCCAGCCCCCATGTTGTCCTCTCTAAGTACATCCCTTTGACCACGGCATCTCTTCTTACTGAGTTGTTTCCTCTTGCATGTGCCCCCTCTTCCATTGGTCTCAGTCCTTCGTGAGTGCCTTCTGAGAATTCCCCTTGACATACTGGTCATACCGTTTTTGGTTCTGGCTGTAATGGGGGCGGCTGAGGTGGTGACAGCAGGAGCAGCCACAAGAAGGAGGCCAATGGACTAAGAGCACGCAATACTAATGACAACCTCAACACAATATTAAAAGACAGAAAAGTCAGTTTGCAGCAAACATTGAGTCCAGAGAAGGTGCTAAGAGAACACAAGGAAAATCAGTCTCTGGAGGCCCAGCTCCTGTCCCCCACACACGAAATGATGTACTACCTTTGCAGGACTCTCAGCACTTCTAAAATGATGGGCTGCAGTCTGAATGGCCCCAGAGCACCTGACCCCCACCTCATCTCAGGCTCTGCTGAAGCAGCTTCCTGATTGGTCTTCCTGCCTCAAGTCTCATAGATGGGACCTTGTCACTCTCCTCCTCAAACAATCAGAGTCCCTCCCTCCCACTTCCTCTAGGATAAAAGAACAAATTGTTTAACCTTAAAAACCCTTCACATCCTGACCCCAGCCTCACTGGACCTCAGTCTCCCTAATATACCACTTCCTAACTCTGAGCCGTTGCCCTTCCTGGTACCCACTACCAGAATGTCAGCCTTCTTCACCTCTATGTCGGGGAGGCTCTCTCAGCCTTTCTTTAAGACAGAGCTCAAACACTAATTTCTCTATGAAGTCTTTCCTGATTCCCCCCACTAAACAGTAGCATTACCCTCCCCTTCCAGACTACCCTGTATTTAACTACTTTGTATTTCTTGATATTATCTGAATATTTATCCTATAAATACTTATACAGCTACTTCGTGTTGGACTTGGAATATAGGCTCTTTTCCGGGTCAGCTCCTAAATCTCTGTCCTCGGCCCACAGCACAAGTCGGACACCTAGTAGGTGCTCCATAAATTCCTGCTGATTGTCAACAAAGAAAAAAGGAAGGTTAGGTGTGGGGATTACAGGAGAGCAGAAGAATGTCAATGACACTGAAAATGCTCAGAGGAGAGCAGATAGGAACAAAGACAAGCAGGGCACTTATTTTGTTCCCAGATTACATTTACTATCAACTTAAAAAAACTTTATGTAACATAAGTTCAGTTTCATACACAATACTCTTTTCTGTTATTTGTATATAAAAATATGTATGCTTATAAAGCATAAAAAGGAAATTTTCAAAACAAATGTAATAAAACAAAAACCTCACCTAATAATACCCAGGTGGCCCATGTAAAATTCTAAAAAATAAAAAGAATCTGCTATTGATAGAGAAGTTCTCCAAATGGTCCATTTGCAAGTGACGCTAGAGTCCTTTCACTGAATCCCAGAAGACTACAGAAAACTCTGTGAAGTGCACGGAAATCTGAAAAGGATCAGGCCAGTCATCTACTCAGACAGAAAGTGGATGAAAAAGTGTTGTATTGCCTGACCTGAGTGAAGCTCCATGCTGCCTGGAAGCTCTGGCCACCAGCACCAGTACCTGAGGTGGGTCAGGTCCCTGGACAAGGAGCCAGGTATAGAGCAGAGGAAAAGAGACTGAACTGGACAGGTAACACCTAGAAAATTTCATAAGCTTTTCAAAGATCCTGAATTGAGCATTACCACAAAAGCCTGTGCTTTCACCAACATTCTCTCAGAAGTGCTGAATACAGCTGTGTCACAGAACACCACAATCACAGATCTCAGGAGAATACAAAATTTCACAATCTCAAGGTCAAAGGAAGAGAAATGGAGGAAGCGGAGAAGTGTAAAAAGGGAAAGAAGTGTATTGTTCAGTCATTTGTGACTCTGTGACCCCATTTGGGGTTCTCTTGGCAAAGATACTAGAGTGGTTTGCCATTTCCTTCTCCAGCTCATTTTACAGATGAGGAAAGTGAGGCAAACAGGGAAAGAAGAAACATAACTAAGTAAACTTCCAAAGGTCTTTCCCTGTCTGAAGTTAGCATAGGAGACATTTTTTGAGAGCATATATGCCAAGGAGCTGAGCTACTGGTGTTGGTATTCATACCTCAGGGAAGAAATTTTCTAGACCTTGTCCCTCTCTCTAGACCCTGGGAAAGATAATCTACCCATGTTCAGGACTGCTTCAACCTTTGATTACAGAGATACCAAATTTCACCTCTCTGAACAGCCCGTTCTGTCTGCTCTAATTGTTATCACTATTTTTCTGACCTCAAATCTCAATTTGTCCCTTTGTAACTCCCCCAGCACCTCCCTTCCCACCTCTCATCTCTCCCTGCCCCAGGGTCAAATGGAACAAGGTCAGTCCCTCTTCTACACAGCACCCCTTCAAATGGTGTCTGTCTCCTCTTCTCAGGATTCCATGATCTCTTCATACGGCATGAACTCAAGACCCTTTACCATTGTGGCTACTCTCTTCTGGACACTCTCAAGCTTACCAGTGTCCTTAAACCACTGCACCCAGAAACAAACACTCAACTCCAGATCCAGATCTTTTGTTTTTCAGAACTGCTATTCATGCATGCCTTCCCCATCCTTTATTCGTGAGGTTGGTTGGTTGTTTTTCACTCAAATGAAAGACTTGACATTTATACCTACTGAGTTTCACCTTGTTAAATTTAGCTGAATGCTTTAGCCCGTTAATATTTTAAGCCTGTTAAGATTCCAGGTTCCAGATTCAATCACATACTGTTAGTTCTACCTCAAAGCACTGTATCATTTGTAAATTTGATAAGAATATCCTCTTTGTCTTTATCCAAGGTATTGATAAAAATGTTAAATATCACAGGGCCATGCACAGATGCCTGGACACTCCACTGGAAACATCCGGCCACAATGACATTGACAAAAGCACTTAACTGTTACCCTTCAAATTCAGGCATCTCGTTGTACTATCAATCTAACCCCAAACTCGTCACCTTCTCCACAACAACAGTCTGAGACACTTTATCCAAAGCTTTGTTAAAACCTAGGCAAAGAGTATCAAGAGCACTCCCCAAGCCTGGCATGCCCTGCTCCCGTTGAAGACATGCTGGCTCTATAATCACCATTTCCCATGCTAGATGTTCACCAAGTATCTTTTAATAATCTGTTCTAGAATCTTCCCACAAATTAAAGCCAAGTTCACTGGGTCATAACTTCCAGACTATTCTTTCCTTTTCTGAAATGTGGGGAAATATCTGCCTTTCCCCAATCTCATGGAATCTCCCCCATTTTCCATGATCTTTCAAATATCACTAAACAACAGCCCAGAAATCACATCAGTCGAATATTTCAAAACCTAATAACACAGTCTGTCTGGGCCAGGGGGCTTCATATAGAGAGAGGCGACGTGCCCTCTTACTATACATTATCACTCAGGTTGGCTATCAATTCTGTGAATCACTCCGGTTCTGTCATTTACAATGCAATTATTCTCCTTTTCTGAGAAAAGAGACAAAAAACTGGATTGGAAAAGTTCTCCCTTATTAGTTATTATTCCCTCCTCCACTCTAAGTCTTGTCCTTCTTGATCTCCCCTCTTCTACCAATACGGCCTTAAAAGCAAACAAACAAAAAACCCTTCTGGGAATCCTGAGCTTTCCTTGCCAGTTTCAGATCACTCAGAGCTTCCAGCTCTTCTCTCCCTATTTTTACAGGACTAAGCCACACAGTATTCTTTTTCTACCACCTACCTGCTTCTGTCTTCTACATATTTCTTCTTTTAATGTAAATTGGTTGGCTGGATGAGTTCCCTTTGCACCCATGTTTTTCTCTTCAAACAAGTACCGTTTTTCTGCAGCGGAACTGTTTCTTTTGGTGTGCCCAAATTTTCTTTCCTGCATATCTTCCAGACTTTCCTGGCTCGGTGCCCTTGAAGAATTTTATTCCATGGGATCTTACCTTCTTTCCTTTGTACACTATGAAATCTGCTTTCCCCAGCTAGATAGCAGCCACTTCCCCAACAGTCAGCTCCTCTCAGTTCAAGGGAATCAGATCCAGATTAGAAGTTCCCCCAACTGATCCTAGGCTTTTCAAAGTATGGTATTATCCCTAAAGCAAGTCAAGATGTGATTATCTGTTCTCCTTTTGGCCCAGAGAGCTCCTGCAGATGTCCAGATAAGTGAGGAGCGCCCACACCTTGCATTTGTGTCCTGCAAGTCTTCCTTCTTTATAGCTACTCACTCTAGGAAAACAGAAATCTAACTTGAGGGATTTACATAGACAGTCTTCTTCCACCCCAATCCTTTTTTTTAAAATCCTTTTGATTAGATTTCAAAGACACCCAGTAAATACATTCTTACAAGCCTTTAAGTATACTTCATCTCTGACAAATGTGTTTAACTCTATATTGTAAGATGTGATCCAGAAATCCAAATCCCATCCTCAGATACCTCCTTCTTAAGCAGCTGTTCACTTCCCAAATGAATTTTTCCCTTCTACAACCTCCCCCTCCAGTGGTCAAAAGTGAGGAAAACACAATCTGTGTCCTCCGCTTTAGTCGTTTGTTGTTTTGTTTTGTTTTGTTTTGTCTAAGACATTATCATCTTTGAAAATGCTTTTTAGCTGCTAATGGAAAAGTCACCGATGCCCATATGACTCATCAAATGGCAGCTGTCATCCATGGCAATAAGACCTGAGAGGTTCTCAGTTATGATTCAGATACATGCCCCAAGAAAACAGAAGACCCTTCCACTATTAGCAGATCAACGAAGAGTTGTCTAGCACCTGGAGAAGGGAATTCCCATTTGCTATTACTTTTCCTCTGCCCCTTCTGCAATGATTACTTCAGGGTTTTGATGGATGTTCCAAACCATTCTGGGAGGACAAGTAGCTGATTCCTCCCAAGGCCTTGGTTCTGCTCAGGAAGAGTTTCCAAGGTGTAGGACCTGTCCTTCCATTTCCCCACTGTAACACACCGCAACTCTCTGTCATCTGGGTACGTACAGGTGGGTAAGTCTCCCCTCCTTCCCTTCAGACACCCATTTTACCACTAAAAACCTTGCTTTTATAGCCTTAAGGAACCCTCCATTGTACTAATAACCTGGAAAATAGAAACATTCTTCCAACACCACTGATTAAGAGCCACTAGCAGAGAAAGGAAGATGAACAGCTCACACTCCAGGCACAATGTTTTCAACCTCATTTTATAAGGTATTTAAGTATAGTAATTTATACCCTGAACACCTAGTTAAACCCTGCCTGGTTAAATTTGTAACCTTATTTTTAATTTAAAAAAGTTAAGGCTTTTTACAATCAATTTGCCCCCTCCTCAATATGTGCTATCAGTTTACTTCACTGTTTTCTTGTTTCTCTTTTCTGTTCTTAATTGCCTTGCCAGCCAGCTACCCTCATACCCCAGCAGAGGGAGGCTTGGACCCTGAACCCTAGACCCTTAAGAACATCAATGCACCAAAACCACTGCTCCTGCTTCTAGCTTAGATCCTACAGGGTTCATCTGGGGAGAGGCCCTAGAGAACAGGGCACTGGCTTACTTTGTTGTCAGTAATCAAAAGCATGCAGCCTAGTACTTGGCATAAATTAAGTGCCTAATAAATGCTTTTTCATTCATTCACTCTTTCTGAATCTACTTCTGCAGGATTCCCACCCTAATCCACCTTGATCCTCTACTCTCCTCATTAACTGTCCTTCACAAGACCTACAAATCTACACAGGAAGTAATCCCGCTTCTTCTCTGCACAAATGCCTGGATCCCACAGGCATCTCAAACTCAGTAAACTAAAAACACAACTCATCTCTTCTAAAGCAGCCTCTCTCTCCTAACTATCCAGCACCATCCTCTAAGCCCATATAGTCCCAAGGCAGGTGTCACTCTCAACTCCTCACTTACCTTTCACCATTAACCACCCCCCATATCCAATCTGTTGCAAAGGTCTGTCAATTCCACCTTCATAACATTTCTAAAATATACTCCCTATATATATATATATATATATATACTCTAAAATATACTTTTTTGATATTGCCACCACCCAGGTGCCGACCCTCACCACCTGATTCTCAGACTAGTACACCGGCCTGATGGTGGGCTCGTCTTCAGTCTCTCCCCAATCCAATCTAACCTCCACTCAGTCCCCAAAGTGATTTTCCCAAAGCATAGGTTCAACTCTACTCAATAACTCCAGGGGCTCCCTACTGCTTCCAGAATAAAATACAAAATCCTCCTTTTGACATTCAAAATCTCCCAAAATCTAACCCCCTCATCACCTTTTGAGTCTTCTTAAAACCTTACTCCCACTTCCCACCACCTACTCTTCAATCCAATAACACATGCTCCTTACTGTTCCCCAAACAAGACACACCATCTTTCAGTTCTGGGCATTTTCTCTAACAGTCCCTCATGCTGGAATGCTCTCCTCCTTCATCCCTGACTGCTGCCATAGTTAGCTTCCTTCAAGTGCCCACTAGAATCCCATCTTCTACAGGAAGCCTTTCTGAACCCTTCTTATTCCTAATGCCTTCTCTCTCTTAATTATTCCTATTTATCCTGCATGGAGCTTGATTATACATATTTGCTTGCTGACTGTCTCCCACATTGAACCGTGAGCTCCTGAAGGGCAAGCACAATCTTTTGCTTCCCCCCCCACCCCACATTTCCAGCTCTTAACACAATGCCTGGCACATAGTAGGCACAAATTTGACACCCGGATCTATTTATATAATGTTTACTGATCATTGAGTATTATTGACTATTTGTTTTAAATCTCACCTCCCAAACCTAGTCAGTCAGTTCCCAATGTGTCAACTGCACCTCCTTCAGCATCTTTCACATCCATCTTCTTCCCTCAACTCACACTACAATTCCCAGAATCCAGCCTCTCATCACATCTCTCTAGGACTAATCCATCCAGGCCTCTGGCCTGGAACCACATCATTTCCAGGCAATTTCCAAACTACAGCCCTCAGCACTCTAGCCATTATCCTCATTCTCCTTTCCCTAGAGCCTTCACCGCATCTTGCACACCATCAGGCCTCCACAGCACTTCATGGCCATTTCCAAATCAAGCGCATGGGTTTCTTCCAGCGCCCCTTAATGTGCTACGTCCCTCATCCAATAAGTTCCTTGAGGATGGAATGGTTTGTTTGTATTTGTATCAACAGTGCTAAGCACAGAGACAGACACACAGTAAGTGCTCAACAATGCTTAGTCACTATTGCATTCTTTTCCCCTCCTATACACCCTCCACACATCCACCAAAATTCATCAAGCCCAAATGTAGACATATCCCATAACCCCATCACATGCCTCTTCAACGAGCCTCAGTGGCTCCCCATTATTTGAGGATGAAATACAAGTTCCTCCGTTTGGCCTTTAAAGCCCTCCATATGCTGGCTCCAGTCAATCTCTTCAAAATGATTATCAATCACTCACCATCACATAATTTACACCCAGATCAGACAGATTTTCTTGCTGTTTCCCATATACTATATTTAATTTCCCATTCCTGGAATACTCTTCCCTCTTCACCTCAACCTCTTGGAATCCTTCATTTCCTCAAAGGCTTAGCTGAAGTGCCATTTCCTTCAAAGGTCTTTCTTTCCCAATCCCTGCACTAGTGAATAACTTGTCACTCCAAATCACCATGTAATGTTTCCTGTATATCTACTATTTATCTGTGACTGTCTGTAGGCTGCATCCTCCAGATGAATGTAAACAAACTCAAGGACTCACAGATTGCACCACTGTGGTACTTGGATCCTGGAGTCACGCAAAAAGCCAGGCAGGGGGCCAGGCAGTGGCAGATGTTGCTTCATATAGCACAAACAAAAGACAGCAGACAGACAGCAGCCCCAGTTGTACAATGATACCCCAAAATGATTCATGGAGAAAAATAGAAAACCTTTAGCACTTTGTAAAGGATTTATGACCAGACATGGGCAAGGATATGCACATGATGAGAAAGCATCAGAGTGTGTCTGGTCTGTGTCAGGGGAGATGGACCCAAACATTAATGAGACTGATAATCCACAAAAACGGCAAAAGATACCGTAAGTGCAATGTGATAAGTTCAATTAATAAAAAGGCTTATGTTTAAATGATTCTCTTAATTGAGTATTATGAATGTATTATTTTTAGGTGTATGTCTGGTTATTAAGCTAGGAGTAGGATCAAGTGGCCCAAACAGCTGAATAAAATATAAGTATTCCTCTGTCAAACTTAACTGCACAAATTTAGAAAAATGCTAAAACTCAGATGTAAGATTTCATGGGTCTAAAGCAATGATTATGAAATGAATTAAGTTCTCTAAAATGACAGCTTCTAAGTGCTTTTGGTATAATTATTCCAGAAAACATTATCTTAAATCAGCTCAAAAATTCTCAACATAGAGTATAACAATTAGAATACAAAATACCAAAAAAAAAAAAAAAAAAAACAAACAAGAAAAAATTGTCCATAAAATCAGAGTTCTTTTGATTAACAAATAAGGTCATCTAGTTCAGCCCGTTTATTTTTAAGATGAGGAAACTGAGGCTCAGATGGTGAAATGGCTAGCCCAAGATTCTGAATGGGCCCTGTTCCCAGACTCAACATTCTTACTGATCACTATGGTGCCACAGTCCCTGCTGTACAGAGATATACAAGAAAAATTACTATCTGTTCAGTTTAACCTAAGTGTAAATTTTCAACTATTATTATTATATTATTATATAATATGTATTAAACTAAGAATGACCTTATGCATGCTATTATTCTGACATATTACCACATATTTAAGAACAAATCTACCTGTTTATCTACAAATCAACTTCTTAAAAAATAAACACAAAAGCTGCTAAAGAAATAATCTTAGCTGATGATGTTACTTTAATTCATAGTATGAAATGCTAATACCTAGCCCGTTGTGAGAATCACAACCCCATTCAATTAAATGTTCTAAGTTCCTGCAGACAAACTGAAGATCAGTCCTGTCTTTCTAAATAACAGTTTTCAAATATGCCACCCTATCAGCAAAGTATTATCTTCACACATCTCCCTTAATAATTTAGAGATGTACTAACAAGTCACACTGACTTTGGTTCCTCAAACTTTTTTCAACCTGTAATCAATAAGTAAAACAAAGTGCAGGGGGTTACACAAATAAAACTTCCTACATACTAGTTCTAGATTTATATGCCAAGTTAAATATTTATGCTAATCTGTAGTTTAAATGCAGATTTAAGCTTTAATCCGAACTCAAAAGAATAAAAAAAAGAAAATTTTTTTAGCATAACCATTATCCATTTACCACTATATTTTCCCATAATCACAGGTAACATTTTTCACATATGACACAATTTCATTTTTTTACTTACTCTAACATAACCAGGTGACCTTGAGCAAATTACTTAACCTCTAGGGCCTTCAGTTCCTTCAGCTGTAAAATGAAGGGGTTACAGTCTCTCTCCTGTTCTACCATTCTATACTAAGTACTGAATCTGCTTTATATCCAAATTCTATAATCAACCTGAAGAAAATACTTACAAAACTCCTGACACTCATGAAACTGGAAAACAATGGATAAAGTGCCGAGTGTTTTTTTGCTGTTCTTCTCAACTCCCCAAGCTGCACTGTGCAGGGAGCCAGGTCCTTCAGTCCTGAAGGATGCATTTCATCCAGAACAGGTAACCTGAACTCAGAGCAGCAAGGCTTCCTTTCTTCCTCTTTTCCCTCCTTATAGGGACAGCATGACACAGGAGCAAGAGCAGCAACTTCGGAGTCAGAGAACTTTGGTTCAAACCTCGACTCTGACGCTGCCAATGTGACTCTGGCCCAGTCCTTTCACCACCTCAGCACCTATTTCCTCCTGGAGCCACCTCTGATGATCTGAGGTATCAATTCCCTACTGGCTTTTTCCTCAATACAAAAATAAGTGTTGTCGAAGAATTCACAAGCAAACTAAGAACTGAAGAACTGTTGAGTTTTTGCTGTCACCCAGCATCATCATTCCTTCTTTATTGTCGACACTGTTTTTACTTTCCTTCCTCCCTCACTTCCTGCCACCACAGCCGTCTTCAGGACCCGACCCTTTTAAATCTCATTTGGCTGCTGACTCCGATGCAGCCAGATGGATATCCCCAAACTTCTCCTCCTTCTTCCTCCTCAGAATCATCAATTTGTGGCTTCAGAATTTCATCTTTGAAAACTTCCTCATGGATAGGGTTCCCTTGTAAAATTTTAGCTTGGGCGCTCCTATTCATTCTCTCTCTGAACCCTTCAAAGTCTGCTCTCTGAAAATTTAGCACATCTCTCAGACAATAATGGAAAACTGCCCTCCCTTTCCTGCTGTCAAAAAGGAAGGAAGATGGAATGCCTCCTTAGTAAAGCTGGCAGGGTCCTCAGAAGTCATCCAGTCCAGGGTTTCGTAAGTTTTTTCCACTTGAGACCATTCACTGGCATCGCATGGTGTGACAGCCTGTGCAGTGCAAAGTTGTGTGCTTTGTGTTCAGAACCAAGGCTGCAGGGAAGTTACCTGATGTAATATGGGTAAGCGCTGTCACAGTTGATTTTGAATTAATCCACTGTGCATTCAGAAACCTTTTACTATTGTCAAAGTTTTTGCGACTCCACATGGGGTCTCAACCCACAGTTTAAGTGCATTTTACAGATGAGGGAAGTGAAGCCCAGAAAGAAGTGACAGTGCCAAGGACACACAGGTAGGAGGCAGGAGGGCCAGGGTTTGAAACTACATCTACTAATACCAAAGTCATTGCCCTTGTCATCGTTTCCAACTCAGCAACTAGTTCCACTGCTAACCTGCTAAATCCAGATCCAGAAGAGATAATCCCAGAGATGGTTTTCTATCTCACATAATCATAAAGACACGTGAAGCAACTATTAGCTGTTCTGCTTGGAATAGATAGAACTCCAGCAGCTGCAGCTATCTAGATCCCTGACTCACAGCACAGTGTCGTGGAAAAAGGAACGGAAGTAGAGTCAGGAAGGTTGGCCACAGGTGCTCCCTGAGGGAGTCCACTTCCCCTCACAGGGCTCAGTTTCCCCTTCTGTAAAATGAAGTGGTTGAGGTGGTCCCTTGCCAGGTCTGGATCTACGATAGATTTCCAGAATTCCTCACTTATTGCATGCTCACCTCCAGGACAGTATTCACTACCATCTAAAGGCTCTCACCACCTTGTTCCTGAATTTCCTCACTTAAGTGTTCCTATCTTCTTGATATACCATGGTTTTTCCCTATCCTTGTTGCCCTTCCAGAGGCACACTCCAATCACAAACCTCGTCCTGCCCTGTCTCAGTGATCCCTAGGAGGTCGTGCTCTATAAGTGCATGCCCCATGCAAGCTCTTGTTTCTCAGAGCCTTTGTTCATTTTGCTCCCCAGAACACTTAGGAGGCCATATTCATTGCCTGTTGAATCATCTTTAAAGCACAATTTGAATCCTATCTCCTCCATAAAGTTTCTTAATTCACCTACCTGCCTTCCTTGGCAACCTTCAACCCCAAGCTTTACATCTCACCCACTCCCCGCTACTACCTTCCACCTCTGGTATTGGACAACACTTTGATTTGCAATCCTAAAACACTTACCAAGAAATGCTTATGGATTATAGCTAGCCCTGTTTACGGAAAAGTGCCAAAACAACTCAGATCATGAACTCCTAGGAATGTTGAGAGATAAACATGGAGCAGAAGAAGGTAAGGGGACAGCTCTCAGGTTGTAAGAAAAGGTGGGGAAAGAAAATAGAGAAAAATCTATCAGACCAAGGAAAATCATGCCTTAATTTTCAGATAATGAGATTGCTTTTCTTTTGAGGCTGGGAAACTCTCTCTGAAGGCAACAGCACATCATGTCAATAAACATACAGTCTGCCAAGGGCATTACTTTGAAAAATCCCGCCCATTTAGATCTCTAAGTCTTGGCATGTTGGGTTAAAAAAATGTTTCATCACTTTTTAAATCACACATAGCATTCAATCCTTTAAAACTTTCCAAAAAGGTTGATAAAAAGAAAAAGCAGGGCTCTATTGATAGTTGCCATCGACAATTAGAAGGCAGAGCGCAAGATTTATTACTGAGGTGAAAAGATTTTTTTATTTTGCAGATTCAGGATCAAACTCAGGACTGTCCCTTTGAGTATAACCACTATTCAAGGGAAAGCTTTGAGGCTCTTTGGCACTGGGAACAGAAATGGTGAAGGATCAAAGGATGAAGAATTCAGTGCAAATAAAGGTTGGTTCACGTATTTTATAGGCAGATCATCTTTGGGTAATATCAGAGTATAATGTACAAGTTATTAGAACCAATGACATGGAAGCTAAAAAAGGAAAAACGACTTCCTGTTTCAAAGAGATTACAAAGGTGAACAACTGCAACATTTGCATTAAGAAAAGAAAGCAGCAGGAGCACTGCAGGCCCACGGAGCTCAGTTCCTCAAAAAGCTATCAAGAGCTCGCCTGGGGCCTGCACTTAGAGAGCACGACCTCCTAGGGGGCACTGAGACAGGGCAGGATGAGATTTGTGACTGGGCTGTGGCTCTAGGTCTTTCCAAAGTTACCTGTGATCACTTCCCTAAAGAATACAGGCTGGATATTATGACTCAAAGGGAAAAGTTCCTTCACTTTTTGATTTGCTATAGGAAAAATAAGGCATGAATTAATAAGAACATCATACAACGTATTTTCTTATTAAGTTAAATTTTGTGTGTTTGGTTATGTCATCTTTTCAGATAAAATATTATCTACATTTGATGCTACTGTCCTGGATAATCATACTTACACTGTCTGTAATTCATTAACTGAATATGGTACTAGAGTTATACACAGAGACAGACATGTATACACACACATGGTAATACGTATATATATATATATATGTATATGTATATGTATGTGTATGTATTTATTTTACACTCTTCATGGCCTCATTAAGCTTCGGGTCACCTACAGTCTTGGTTCCTCCCAGACTGCGCTCTGTTTCACAACGACAATAGCATGACCAGAAGGCTGATGACTGATAAAAAGATGGGTTTTTTCCTCCTACAATAGTCTCTTGAATTTCAATATCTCACCACAAACAATCAAGAGAGAATTACGCAAAGAAATAGATCCTTTACAGTAATAAGTCAAATGTCTCAAATATTTAAGGACTGTTATCATGACTAAGAAACTTAGAAAAAAAACCTCAACATAACTTTAACAAAAGAACTATGAAAAGGAAAACAATATACTATAACATTGTATCTTAACAGGTACATCTTTATGTGATTAGTCAGTATGTATATATCTCAAAAAACATGAAGTCTGATATTGTTAAAACAACAAAGAAACAGATCAATGGAATGAATGCAAGTATTTTCAAGGTCTTCGTATGTGCCAGGCACTGAGCTAAGAAAACAAAAGACCCTAAGATGGAATCCAATGACTATAAATGATGGGTTTTTTAAAATCACACTCCAAAAAACCCACTAGAAAATGGAACCTCTATGCATTAAAAACTAAGAAAATTAACTGGAAGTGATTTAAATTTGTATAATCATTTTAAAACAAAGGAGAAAAAAGAATGTTATCTATGAAGAACAAGGATATTCTAATCTGTGGGGGAGGAATCAATAGATGTAAAATTGATGGATTAAATCATATAAAAATATTTTGCACAAGAAATCATTATCTTTAAAATTAAAAGGAAAATTGAGGAAATAGTTTCAGAAAATATATCAGATAAAAATCTGACATCTAGACTCCATATGGAATTGACAAGTATAAAATTGTAAATACACACTACCCAGTGATGTAGCAATGGTTAAAGAGTGTAAAAAAAGAATTTATATGAAGAAATAACTTAGTAATCACATGAAAAGATGATCACACTTCTTAATAATCAAAAAAACAAATCAAAACAATCTTAAGCTACCATATTATACCCACTAAAATGGCAAAGATATTAAAATATGATAAAAATCCAAAATGAGCAGGGCTAGAGGAAAACAGACACTCTTCCACTCTGTTGGTGAGCCTAGAGACTAGTACAAACATCTTGAAAAGCAATATGGCAACACGCAGCAAGGATCACTCAACTGATAATACTTTCAACCCAGAAATTCTGTTAAAATTCTATCCCAAAAACATCTTAAGGATTTAGCTGAACAAAAATATTCAGAACTAATCTATGTATAACAGCAAATTATTGCAAACAGTCTATTATGTCCAATAGCTGAATAAGTTACGTTAAATTATAAGAACGAAATGGAGAGAGGGAGAGGAGGGACAGGGTCTAGACCTGTGACTTCATAGGTACAGAAAATTCCCAGCATGGGAATTCCATCCACCAATGCCAATCGGCAACTAGTCTATAATTTCAACTCTCAGAAAACTGCCTAAGACACTGAGAGGTTAAGTGAACCTAACATGTCAGAGATGAGATTTGAACTCAAGTCATCCTGATATCCCAGCTGGCCCTCAACCTTCTATGCTGGCTGTCTCTAAAGGAATATTATAGTCCTGTAAAAAATATCAAGTATGTAAAGCAAATAACGATATGAAGTGGGATAGTGTGAAATCAACAGAGCCAGAAGTCTGAAAAGGTGGGGAAATGGGACAAAGGATCTCTGCACAGTGTAGGTCGGTAACCTTGACTCTGACGCGTGGCCAAATTCTCAAATATAGTTATTAAGGGAATGATTAGCAAGTATTTACTGAGTGTTTGCCATATACCAACCATTATGCTAAGCACTGGTAATACAAAAAAAGGGGGAGGGGGAACACAAAAAATGGACCTGCCCTCAAGGAACCAACTTTCCAAAGGTTGAAAATAACCAGGTACATACAAGATGAATGCAGAATATATAGAGGAGAAGGCACTAGCAGCTGAGAAGACAAAAAAAGGCATACCGTGTGGAAGGCAGGATTTGAGCTGAGTCTTAAAAGAAATCAGTGGACAAAGAGACAGACATAGGATAGCAAGTAACGGATGTGTGGAGTTCACAGTCAGTGCAAAGACAAAGAGATGGGACATGGAGTGTTGTATCTGAGTAATAGCAAGGGAAAAAGAGTAACTGGATCACAGAGAACGTGGAGGAGCCGCACAGAAGAACACTAGAAAGACTCAGGTTACGGACAGCTTTCTGTGCCAAACACAGGAGTTTCTATATCTCATCCTGGACATACTAGGGAGGAGATGGGAGAGGGAAGTGGTGAGTACTGTGGTAACGTGGCCGGACCTATGCGACAGAAATGTCACTTTAGCAACTACGTCAAGAGAGGAGCAGGCAAGATGAACGGGAGAAGGAGCAAGAAAGGAGTAAGGGAAGGACCAACGGCCTCAGTGGTTGCATGCTCCAGGCAGGGCTGCATGCGCTGGGGAGATGGAGCTGCCATGCGCTGAGCCAACTGGGAGTCTCCATGAAGTCAGACACCCATCTGGTGCGCATCTGAGTGTTGAGGGCCAGCAGGCCGTCTAAGAAAAGGAAAACCAGCCCAGGTTCTCAGAAACAAGACAGGTCAAAATGCCTGAGCCCATAAGGAGCAGGATTAGGTCTGGGAGTGGCCACCACCTTTCCAGCCTGGGCAAGGTAAGAAGACCCAGACTCCAAAATAAAGAGAAAACGTATGGGGCACGCCTGACTAGTATAATTTCCATCTCTGACAGAGTTACTGAACTGTTAGCTCAGAGGAAATAAAGTTTTCCTAGATCTGAGCAAATCAACAGGCAAAATCTCGACCTTCATCCCATCCTGTCATCCCCTAAGACTGTCTGTCCTCTTTCCTCCCTTGCACAGTCCAACTCCCAGGAAAAGTAGACACTCTTCACCTCTACTGGTTCCTTCTCTCATTTTTCAACCATTTCGAATTTGATTTTTTGACACTTTTCTCCAAAATTACCACCAATCTCTTCACTGCTTTAAAAAGCAACCACCAAGAACAGTGTTTTCATTGGCCTCATTCAAACTTGCATTTCTGCCATTTTTCACAGCATCACCCCCTCCTCCTCAATCCTCCCTTGGCATCCGTGGCAGCACTGCTTCCTCCAAGGTTCAATCAAGAGCCGCTCTAGACAATTTCTCCACTCTTTAGTGGTTTTCTCCCCATCTCCCCAAATTGTGGATACATTTTTCTACCTGTTTTTTTGCAAATTCCCTTGAATACATGGACTTTTTTGTCTGAATCCTCAGCACCTAATAAATTCTCAGAAAAGGCACATAATAAATAGTTGTTTGCTATTCTAGAAAAGGTGTAAATATAGAGACTGGCCAATGTGTGACCCTGGAAAGATGTCTCTATGTCTAAGTGTTTCAGGGATCTGGAGTTGGCACTGCACCATTCCACATTTTTATTAATAATGTAAATGAAGGTAGAGAATAATAAGTAATATAATGAATGATTCAGAATACAAATCAATTTTGCGGGGCTAGAACTTTGGACAATGAAAAAAGTCACCCAGGATGGGCAGGCACAAATAGCTTGGGAGCTGCATTTTCGGAGGTGACACTCACATCAATGAGATTTCAGACTCATCTGAGTTTAAGAAGGATGAGTCAAATATAAGATTAATGAAATTTAATAATGTAAAGTCTCACACTTGGTTTCTAAAAGTCAATATTGCTAGAAAGAAATGGAGGGAACACTGCTAAAAAGCTATCTTGCAAAATAAAAATAAAGCGATTACATCAACTATAGAGTCAAGAATGTCTTTACCTTTTTGCTTGTTTCCCATTTGGGGGTGTTAACAGCTTGTTTGAATAGGGCAGGGTAAACTTGTTCTAAATGTTTGCAGTGTGTTCTCATCTATATATTGTGTTCTAATTTGCTGTTGATTTCACAAAATCAAAAGAATTTCTGAGTTAGAAAGGACTCAGTAGTCACCTAGCTGACCCATACTTAATAAGAATTGTTTCTACAAACTCCCAAGGCAGCCCATTCCAATTCTAGATTATACTTGTTAGGAAAAATTACTAACAAAACAAGTTAAATATAGTGCTTACTGTATGACAAGCACTTTGACAAACCTTAGTCCAAATTTGACACTCATCGCAACCTTGCAAGATCTCTATAATTATTACCATTGTTACCATTTTAGAGAGAAAGAAACCAAGGCTGGGGGTGGTTAAGTGACTTGTCCAGGGTCACGCAGCTACTTGTAGCTTGAGGAAGGATTCTAACATAGGTCTTTCTGATGCTAAGTCCAGCACTCTCAACCACAAACTTAGTGGTGTCAAACTCAAATACCGTATTTCTTCAGGTAATGATTGAAAATTTTAGACATAGTGAGGTAAGTCCCTTACGTGAAGCTTTACAAAACTATGCCAGTATTACTTTAAAAAAAAATTTGTTACTAACCTATCTTTGGTGCAAGATTAGAATACACAGAATACTCACGAATATATGTTAAAATCAGGAAGATGCAAGTCTTACCATGTGATTTACTCATGGCAGCTTTGCCTGCCCACTCACAGGGATCCCCTTTCTCCTATGGCTCTTCATTGGGTTGAGTGACAATAGGGTTAGTACTGCAGCACTCTAAACAAGCTATGCAAATTGAGTTTGGAAAAATACTGACAATGCACTTGTGTTGAAAATTCTAGGCTACCAGCTCACAAAGTGCAAAAGCTAAATGTGTGATGAATATACTGATGCTCTGTTTACATTTTAAGTGGTGTGATGAACAGAATTATACTATGCAATGATTACCTGATGAAAAGTTATAAACCAATTTATGGACTAACAAAAACCAAGGCGCAAAGATTATGTGGTGGCAACAATGACACAGTGAAATACTGCATCACTGCCATACTGCAATAGGGGCCACTAAACCCTATATAAGGATCCCTGCTGGTCACATGTTGACTTAGAAAACCACATAACAGCATTATCTGTGCTTTATTGTATTCTTATTTATTTTGTTAGTTATTTCCCAATTACATTTTAAGCTGGTTTGGGCTGTCCTCTGGATGGGCTGCAGCCTCTGCCCTGGTCTAACTCCACTGCACTAAACCACACTTTGCTTACTTTCACTCAAGAGTTCCTTCCTCTGATCTCTGCTCCAAACAACCTGGGTTAGGAGACAAAGGGCTGGACTTGGAGTCACAAAGAGAGAGGTTCAAACCTCACTTCAGATACTATATTACTATGGTCAAGTCAATTAACCTCCCTGGGCCTCAGTTTCCTCATGGGTAAAAATTATGAGACTGGTTATGATGACATCTGCTGTCCCTTCCAATGCTAAATCTCTCCACACTGGCCCTTAAAACATTTGAAGACAGTGCTCCTGTGGGCCCTCCCTGAAATATGGTCCCCAAAACACAACCTGGCCAATGGGATTTGGGCCTCCTTGGGTCTCCCAAAGAAGGTTCTGTGTCTGACACCACAATTTTGACTCACCCTGAGCCTGCAGTTGCCCAGAACAGGAAGAGCCTTCTCAGAGCCTTTTCAGTGGTTTCTTTGAAGTTAAGTGCCTGATTTCACAGTTTACATTTATCCCTATTAAATTTCATCTATTCAACACAATCCATGATTCTCACCTGCCAGGACTTTTTTGGATCCTAATTAATCAGTGACCTGACTGTACCTAGTCAACAGACTCTGAAGCCTCCCATATCCTAGGTGAGAGGGCTGGAAAAAAGGATCAGGGTGTAAACAGGCTGCAGCATTTAACCAAAGAGGAACTTCAAACAGGAAGAGAAGTCAAAGACGTCATCTGGGAACATATGCTAGGAAAAGAAGCGGATGGAGCAGCAAAGGAGACCAAAGACAATGCCACCCTGTGTCCTTTGGCATGTGCACTGGAGAAGACCCCTAAGATTTAGTGAGAGCAGGACACAAACGAGAGGCACCAAGGATAGGCAGGTTTTGATCTCCATCACTGGAAGGAACTTCCAAATAAGTGAAATCGCAGTTCCATTTGAGCCTAAGCAAAGAGAAAGCCAAGTCTTATGTACTCCCTTATTTGTTTCCTCAAGGACTGCATGTGGACTATTGTTCCATTTTGTGGCAACTTACGTCTCTTGATTTCATTTATTACAAATGCATCAATGTCTGATATCCTTCAGATTTACAGGAATAATAACTGCTATTTATGTAGGGTATGTCAAAGCTTGCAAACAGTTTTACATAATGTTATTTTCATTTGACCACCACAACAACCCTGAGGTAGATGCTATCATTATCCCCATTTTACAGCTGAGGATTCTGAGACTGAAAGAGGTTGAATGACTTGCCAAGGGTCACAGAGTCAGTAAGTGTCTGAGGCAGGATTTGAACCAAATCCCTACTACAGTACCTTTGCCAAGAAAACTCCAAATGGGACTGAAAAGAACCAGACATGACTGAAAAACGATTAAAGGATAATAAAAAGATATAGACAAACTGAGTACAGTCAACAGAACTAAGAAAACAACATCCACAGTAACTACAGCAATACAATCAGAAAGGACTATCACATCCTAAAATATTAAAAGTGAATATAAGAAAATTATAAAGATCAAGCAGGATTCAAATGAAGAAATAAATGAGAGGTCACTCCCAACCCGCCCCTTAGTTGAAGTGCAAGGTTCACAGATGCTTCACATTGCACATGTTTTTGGACTTTTTCAATGTATTCACAAGTTGTGCAGGGTTTTTTTCTCTTTTTCTTTTTTTAATCTTTAAAGAAATATTTGTTATATAAAATGGCTGTCTGGAAGGGACAGAAGAAGAGATACTGGGGATGACTATGACATAAAAACAGTATATTAATAAAAGCTTATTAAAAATAAAGTTAAAGGTATGTGAAATTTAACAAGAAGGTAAACTGAGGCACTTGTGTGCTCGATATCATGTATTAACACAGGCATGCAGCCTGATAATAAAAAGGTCATCAGTGAAAATCTATTTGTACCAAAGAACCAGAGTGAAGGCTGTCAGGGCTTTCTAAACCTAGGTGAGTCTTCCTTCTTATCGGCCTGACAGTACATCATCCGGACCTCCCTGGCAAACGAAGACAACCATGACCAGTAGACAAGTTAGCCTTCAGATATGGATGACTACCCTCTCTCTGATATTTCAGGAATACTGGCTGCTTCTAACTGTCCAGACCAGAAAAATAAAACTACCTCAATCACTTCCCAATAGATTTGACTTCCCCATTGAAGGCCAAGTCTTCCCCAATCTTGATCAGGAAGCAAGGGCAGGAGACTTGACCCCAGAGGAAAACTAGAGGAAATTAGTTCTCTAAGGGCTAAACAGAAGCAAGGGTCTCACTGGGGAGGGGGACCCACCCTAGGCTAGTTAAGGAGGAGAAGTTTTGAGAGCTGAAAGTGATCACATTACTCAGCCACACCTTTCAGAATAAGGAAAAGGCTAGATCAGAGGGTAATACTGGATAGTAAATAATACAGCACATTAATTTTCCTATAGTAAGAATTTCTTTAATACTACTAATAATATCGAAAGGGACTAGACTAAAATAGTCACACAAATAAACTCTTAGGGCAGTTAGCATAGTAGCTTCCAAACCTTTTAGAAAACAATCTGGAATTATGCAAGAAAAGTTACTGAAGAGTTCTTAACCCTTTGATACAATCAATGGGATATTGGTCATGTATTCCAAGAAGGTCAAAGATGGAAAGAAACATTCTGCAGACAGCAAAATATTTATAGCAGTGCTTTGAAAAAAAAAGATTGAAAACATAATGGGTACCTCTCAATTAGGGAACGCAAAATAACATGAAGAGATCTATATGAACTGATGGCTGAAAAAAAGAGGAAAAGAAATATGTACAAAATACAATAATGCTAATTTTTCTTAAAAAGCTAAAAGACAGAGTTAAACTTCCATGAAAAAAATGAATAATCTTGGCCCTAGAGAAAAATGATCAAGGAAAAAAACTATGAAGAGGAACATGGTATAAGCTTTTAGATAGTCCCCTGTCAACTGAGTTTTCCTAATTTTCATTGGGGAGCTATTGAAGAGAGTGAAAAATAATTAGTAAACATAATAAGGTACTAAAATCAAGTAGCATCAATAAAACTAAAAATTTAACAGGGTCAAAAATACAAATGAAAAGCTTGAAAAGTAATAAGATATTTAAGATTCTCTGCCCTCTTTTTTGCCACTTCTCCTGACATCCCTTCTAAAGCACTGTTTTGTGGGATATGGTTTGCCATTGTTAACTTTCATTAAAAGTGGGAGAAGCAGGGAGAAAACTGACTGAGTAGGCTAAGTGGGGTCTTGGGCAGGAACTGAACCAGGGCCAAGGGCTTTCTCGTTTCCAATGCAAAGTTTAGAGCTGTAGCTTATCTTTAGGCTGGTCGAGCAGAATAATTTTGTTGTAAACATTTTATCTCAAGAAATACAAGTGCTTAAGAGAAAGAATGCTTGGAGCTGAGACCTAAAGATAAGACTCTTTAGACATCAACAGGATGGCGGCTATCCTCCCAAAGGCCATAAGAATGCTAAACAATCAAGGACCAGTAAAGCACACTGAGACCAAGGCCAAAACAACAGAAATTTTCACCCGAAGCTTGTACAGGACCTGTGTGGTGCTAAGTAGCTGGATGTCAACAATACTGATCTACAATGACGGCAGGAGGGAGGAGGAAAGTAGAGGAAGGAAATCCAAAACCATTCTTTGCATGGTATTAGGTGGAAACAGAGATGGGGAGATGCCTACGAGCTTTCTCTTCCATCTCCACTTCAGGTTCCCCATTGCCTCTATGATGACAAATGACTCCTAGGCCAGCATTTCACGCACTTCTCCTAGGCCAGCATTTCATGCGCTTCTACCATACCAGGCTCTATTAGGCATCTTCACACACTCTACACTCTCCAAACTCAACCTTCCTCCTCCCACTTCTCCATGCCCTTCCGAGAACGTCTTTTCCAAATTCTTAGTTTCCTTCCAGGTTCACCTGAGGGGACCAGTTCCGACAGAAAGCCTTTCTTGATCTCCATCCTCAGTACTCTTTCCCACCTCAAACTATCTTGTATTTACTCACCTGTTTACATGTTATATCTCTAGTAGAACATGAACTCTCCGACAGCAGGGGTTACTGGGGCTTTTAATATCCCTAACAGAGCCTTGAAAGTGAAATCAACAAGCATTCTGTAAATTGCTACTATGTGCCAGACTGCACTAAGCAATGAGGACAAAAAGAAAGGCAAAAATAAGAGTCCCTGCTCTCAAAGACCTCATAGTCTAATGGGGAAAATAACATGTTAACAATGATGGACAAACAAGACATGGACAGGATAAATAGAAGAAATCTCAGAGGAAAAGCACGAGCTTCAAGGAGAATCAGAAAAGGTGGGATTTTAGCTGGGACTTGACAAAAGCTAGTGAAAATGCTCAGAGGATGGAGAGTCCTGGGTGAGTGACAGTAAGGAGGCTGTGTGCCCAGATGGCAGAGTATGCAGAGGCGAACAGTGTGTAAGAAAACAGGAAAACAGCAAAGGTTTAACTTGTGAAGAGCTTTAAAAACTAAAAAGAATTTTATATTTGACCCTGGGAATTTGCTGGAAAAGGGGGGGGTTTGAAGGAGACAAAATACTAGGCTTCAGGAAAATCATTTTGACAGCTGAGTGGAAGATGGACGCAATGGGGAGAGATTTGTGGCAGACAAGTCTACCAGCAGGCTACAGTACATAGTGTAGGTGGAAGATGATGAGGGCCTGCTCCAAGAGGGTAGCCGCCGTCAGAGGAGAGAAGGGAGAACGCGTACAAGAGATGTAATGAAGGTTAAACCAACAGGATCTGGCAACAGATTGGACATGACAACAGTGGGATGGAACAAGGAAAAGATGACACCCGAGTTGAGAATAAATAGATAGGAGGATGGTGGTTAAAAAGAGGTAGAGTTTGAAGAGGAAAGATAACGAGTTCCATATTGAACACATTAATTTTAAGATGTCTATGGGACATCTAGTTAAGAGATGTGAAACCAGAAGTCAGAAGAGAGGTTAGGGCTGGGTAAATAGATCTTAGAATAATTTGCATAAAGACTATATAATTCATGGGAGCTGATGAGATCACCAAGAAGCAATAGTAGAGACAGAAAAAAGAGCCCAGGAAAGAACTTCGGGGAATAGCCACAGTTTCCAATGAAGGAATACTGAAAAGGAGCAATCAGAAAGGCAGAAGGAGAACCATAGTAGACACTAACTATGGGGGGAAGGATTTTTCTATCCTGCAAGCTTGTTCCCCATAAGTGCTAGTCACAAGTACACCAGCATTTCCAAGCTTCTAAGTTATTCCGGACCCTGGCCACAATGATAAGGCCTGGGAACGGCAGCCATGGCCTAAAGAGTTCATCAGAGTCAAGCTACTGATGTTGAGTTTTCTATAGTTAACTAAATTGTTCCTCAGAGACCAGATTTAGTCTGAATCATATTCAAAGATTTTCTAGCTTGGCAGAACCCATTAGAGCTTGCCCATTAATGACACAGCTTTCAAAAACAAAAGGTTACTTCCACACCACGATGAGACACCAGAATAGAATTCTGTACAATCTTTGCTAAACCATTATTTACACTGGAAAATCTTAAATTACTTCAAGGTACAATGGATTACATTCCCAGAAAAAATACAAAACCTAGAGACTACCTACATTACAATAACTACCCTTTATTAATACCCTTCTGCTTGGGTGCTGTTGTAGTTCTTAGGTGATGGGAACCCCAAATCTGACCAAAAAACTGCTGAGAACATTGGAAGGTCATTGGCAGAAATTATATTTAGACATCTTAAACCACATACCAAGAAAAACTAAAAACAAATCAACTAAATATAAAAGGTAACATCATTTTAAAAAACCTAACTTTTACCACTCTAGCTACAGAAAGAATTCTTAACCAAACAAGTGATAAAGATTATCACAAAAGAAAAAACAAATGATTTTAATTATATGAACTTGAAAAGCTTTTGTGGAAACAAAAATCAAAAGAACTACTACCAAAAGGAAAAACATTGAATGGGGATGAAAAAGATCTTTGCATCAAATATCTGTGATAAAATACTAAGATATACAGGATATCAACATAATATTAAGGAGTCATTCCCAATGAATAAAATATATAGGGAATTCATACAAACTTATAAAAAGCCCTCCGCAACTGATAAATAATGAAAGGATATGAACAAATACTACTCACATGAAGAAGTGCAAAGGATTAGCAATCATGTGAAAGAGGGCCAAATCACAAATAAGGGAAAAACAAATCAAAACAACTGGAGTCATTTTTGCAAATGGGCGAAGACGATAAAAAATAGACATAGTGAATTTTTGGAGGGGATGTAGTGATTAATATATTGTTGGTGAAACTATGAAATGGTCTAACCATTTCAGAAAGCTTTCTGGAATTATGCAAAAAGAAATGACTAAAATATCCACATTTTTCAACCTGGAGCTCCCACCACTAGAGATCAAAGTCAGACTGAAAGATCCTACATACACCAACACAGTCAAGCACTTTTTGTGATAGCAAAAAAATTAGAAGAAACAAACTAGATATCCATTGTTTGGAGAATGGCTAAACAAATTATGGCAGTTGAACATAATATTAGTATACCTTTAAAACTGTCAAATGGGAAGAATTCAGAACTACGAACCTTGCCTCCTCTTCACTACAGAGGTATGGGCAGAGGTATGGAATACTGCATGAACTATAGACATAGTTGATGTGTTTAGTCCTACTGAATCACTTTTTTTTAATCTTTCTTCATTTATTTTTAATTTAAAGGGGTGGCTCCCTATGTAAAAAAGGGAAGGAAAGGATACATTTGAAAATGAAAATGATATTTTAAAAATAGTAAAAAAATAAATTTTAAGTGATATTATCCTCCAAAATATAGAATAAAGTTGTCAAGGGAAAAAAATGATTCCAACAATCCAGAAAATTAAAAGCCATATTTTAAATATTTTAAATAAATGTTTCTAAGTAAAATTTCTATATCTTTACTATGTTATGACTAAAAGCACAAAAAGGAATTATCAGGGCTGCTAGGTGGCATAGTGCTGGGCCTGGAAACAGGAAGAGTCATCTTCATGAGTTCAAATCTGGTCCCGGATACTTCCTAGCTGAGTGACCCTGGCCAAGTTGCTCAATCCTGTTTGACTCAATTCCTCTCAATGAAATGAGCGGGAGAAGGAAATGGCAAAGCATTCCAATATCCCTGCCAAGAAAACCCCAAATGGGGTCACACAGAGTCAGATAAGACTGAAAGAACTGACAACAACGAGACGGGAATTAGAGTTCGTTTGTTTTCTCCAAGTAAAACCTAGCTTAAGAAACCACTGAAGAAAAAGGAGAATCTTTAATGAAGTAGTTGACTCTAGGTGAGGAAAAGGGCCTGTGAAATGGAGAAGCCCTGTCCTTCGGAAGCCTGCCGAGAGACCTAAATGCCAGCTACGGTCCTAGAATAAGAGGATGAGCTCCTCCACCTCATCTGAGGAATCAATTTAAGTGAAGGAAGATAGAGCGAGGATAAATGTTCTCAGATCTCAACCACAAAGCTCACAACTCCTACATCTGCCGGTCTCTACAATGCTTGGCAGGCAGGCAGCCAGCATTTATTAAGGATTCATTTCATGCCAGGCCCTGGATCTTGTGAACATCCAGCTGTAGGTTCACCACAGAAGGTCCTCCTAACCTGAGGGAAACCTTCACTGCTTTCTCTGACAATGTAAGATACCCACAGAGCCCAAAGTCTATTTTTTGTCTATTTCTCTCCCTCCAACTACATGACCACCCCATCTTCTTTTTCCATTATACTTTTCCTTGATGAAGCCCTTTCCTACAGTTCTTCAAAGTTTCTAATTTTTGTGCTGCGTAGCTGGCCCACATTCACCATGGGCCTCTCCAATGCCCTCTGGGGAACACGCCTTTTTAAATTCATCAGAGTCTGCATTGTTCTATGACCTGCAGTCTTACAAACCATCTATAGAAAATGGGTATTAAAAATTGAGTCTTTGAACAAAGTTTGGAGCCATTAAGGAGTTTTATCGTTGATTCTGATATTCTGTCCAGCCAACTGCATGATGTGATCTGAACAAGAGGCACTCCTCATCTATGTGTTTTACTCTAGGGAGATAGTTAAGTCCAACTGTTCTGAGGGATTAAAGAGTTCATTCAATAGGCTCTTCAGTGTTTAAAGGTTTGATGCAACCAGCACAATTATCTGCAAACTGGAGCACCTGGAAAGTCTCACCATCCAGAAGGGCTCAGCTCCCTCTTCAACTTGGCCTCTTCATCAAAATTCCACCATTTGAGCAAAGAATACCTCTGGCAAATACACTCCTCCCTGTTCTTATGTTTCACCTAATAGTAATCATCAAAGAGGGTCAAAAAAGATGCTGTTTTGTCTTTCAAGACATATCAATTAACTTTGCTGTATGCATGAAATACATCTTGTTAGAAGAGAACTTGTAAGGTACTATTTTATTCCAACAAATCAAAGGCTTTTTGGTTAAATGATTACAAAGGATAGGTAGATAGATAGATAGATAGATTAGATAGACAGACAGATAGATAGATAGATAGATAGATAGATAGATAGATAGATAGATAGATAGATAGATAGATAGATAGATAGATAGATAGATAGATTAGATAGACAGACAGACAGACCACAATAAGTACATCAGGGCCTTATATTTTCTAAATCTTTCAGTCATTTATGTGATGACAAAGATATATATAGATATTATCTACTGAGGCATTTTTGAAGGCCCCTGTTCACCACCAGTGTGTGTGTTCATCCTTCGTTGCCAAAGAAGACCATGCCATCAGAGAAATAATGACATGACTTGCACTTGACTTTGTTTTAAGTGAGGAAGGGCTGAGCAGGTCACCAGCCTCACTTCTCCTCCAGAGCCATCTGAATCCAGTGACCAGATATTCATCAGGATGACTGGAGATGACCCAGGAAGAGGCAACTGGGGTTAAGTGACTTGCCCAAGGTCACACAGCTAGTGAGTGTCAAGTGTCTGAGGTGAAATTTGAACTCAGGTCCTCTTGACTCCTGCACTGGTGCTCTATCCACTGTACCGCCTAGCTGCCCCTATTTTTTTTTTAATGTAGATGGGAAAGGAGACACATCGTTCAGTAATTATGATGTCCTCTCATTTACATTGTTTTCATTATCAATTAGGTCCAAGATGTTCTTACAACTTTAGCATTTTCCCCTCTTTCAGTCAGCTTGTCAATCCATCTCTCAAAGTCATCATGGTGATGCCATCTTGAAGCTGGATTGACTTTTCCAGTCTTTGTTAACTTAGTGCCACTCCTACCCTCCTTAAGACACCCAGAATTGTGGTGCCAGCTTCCAAGGACAGTGGTTCCACTCTACTCCATGGAGAAAAGATGTTAAAATAATCCAGGCAAACGTTTTTTTCTATTTCCCTTCTGGTTGCTCTCTTCCTTCTATCTGCATTCTCAGGCGCCCTCTCGGTGCCTGGCTCTGACCACACCTTCCTTGCTCTGGCTTTGCCTCTCCTGCTCCTGTTTTATGAGTTAATGTTGCTCATAATCTTCCATCACCATCTCCACATGACATTCCAAACAAGTCTATGCTCTAAGCCGGTGTTGCCCTTGGCTGCCAGGTATCTCTCCTGGCAAACAGGTCAAGTATTGCTAGGTAAGGTGTTTTTTAGGTCTTTGTTTCCTTATTATGGCAACTAATTGACATCAGTTTAACTTCTGCATGAAATTATTATACTCTGTTATCTATGTTCTTCTTTTTGTTGATATTCCACTTTTCATCATGAATAACTTGTCTAAATAGGTCAAGATAGAACTGTTCTAACTGGACACCACACCTTTTTCCTCATCTTTTTATTCTTTCTTCTAGCTTTGTCAAACATGGCGCTGATCTGACGACACACTGATAGCTGATTCAGGATGACTCTCCCACCAATGATTAGTCATTTTTATCTGTTAACCAATTCTGGTGGAAGACAAGAATAAAATAATATGAAAATTGTTTTGACTCTGAAACTAGATAAACACAGTAAATAGGAATAAAACCACAGAACCCAAAGTTGAAAAGAATTTCAAAGGTCCTCTCGCTCAGAAATTACCTGCCCAAGAAAGCTCTCTAATAAATCCCCAAGTGCTCCTCCAGACTTTACTCCAAGTCTGCCTCCCAAGGTGTGCTACTCTGTCCAGAGACAGCTCTAACTGGTTTGGAAAAAGAAGTGACAGCATCCATTGTTGTTTTTGTTTTGCTTTTTCCCAAAATAAGCCCACTATCTGCTTCTCTGCAAACTGCTCCCGGCTACCAGTTCTGCCCCAGGGTCCAAGCAAAACACGCCTAAACTCTTCCTCCAGAATAGTCCCTCAAATACTTAAATACGGCTATCACATTCCCTCCTCTATCCTATTCCACTCCATTGTGGAGTTACCTGTTTTCAAAGCTAAATGTTCCCTTCCCTTTAACCAATTCTCATGTGGCATGATTCTAAAGGCCCTTCCCCATCCTGGTCACCTGGTCTGAATATTCTCCAGTTTATCAATGTCCTTCCTAAAATGTGGTATCTAAAACTGAACCGAACAACTCCAGAGATGGTCTGAGCAGGGCAAAGTAGTCTATGACTTACATCTACCTGCTTCAGGCCACTATTCCCATCTTAAGGCAATCTGCAATCACACTGGTTTTTTGAAGCCACAGGAAGTGATATCTGCGGTTTGTGGAACCAATCTCATTATTTTATTGAGGCTGACGGGTATAAAGGAAGGAGTCGGACGGTCCAGAGTTAAAGACTGGCTCTGATACTTCCTAGTTTTATGGCCATGCGTCAACTCTCTGGGTCTTGGTCCTTGCACTACCACCTCACAATGTTACTGTCAGGGAAGTGCTCCCATTGTCGATGTTTGTCCTTCATTCTCAAAGAGGACCATAATATCAGGGAGATCATGTCACAGCATGCAAGTGAACTGGATTTAACTAACAGAGGGCTGTGCAAAATCACCAGCATTGTAATCCTACAGCTCTCTGCTGTGTTCAGGGTTCACCAAATACTGAGATTGCAAAGATGAATTGCAACAATTTGCTGTAAACTTATATTTACCCAGAAGAGTTGAGAAATAAAATGTTTTGATTAACTGAAAACTAGACAAATAAAAGAGAGATCCATATACCCCAGGTCAAAATGATGAGTTTTTGTTAAAAACTATCAGGGTTTTATTAAAATATAAACTTTCTTTAATGACTCAGAAGGCAATTCTATATTTGACAGGATTTGGGGGCTACCATTTATGACTGTCTTCAGATAATAGTTTAAAATATGGAAAATATTACCTTAAGAGATCATTGAACCAAACTCCTTCATTTTGCAAATAAGGGAACGATACCCATGATGGTAGAGTGAGGTCCCAATTTCACACAGATAGTAACAGAGCTACCTGTGGTGCTCTTAACAGAAGCTAAAAACAGAGGTGATGACTGATTACAGCTGTCACTCTCCAGCATAACCATGGTTTTGTCCAGGGCATCAAAATGTAGAGGATGCTAAACTAGTCATGTTTCTTGAGCAAATAGAAGCAACTAAGTTTATCAGCTAATTAACAAAAATAGTTAGCATAATAAGAAACTACTAGATATTGAGAAGGAAGCTCCTTTCCTGCCCTATCCCTTAAAACCCCAACCCCCCCCCAAACTGAGGACCCCCTACCCTGGGCTCTTCTTCCCCAGAGAAGCTGGGTTCCAGCATAAGCCTGTCTTGTTCTCCCTACCCAATCTCTCCTTCACTCAAGTGTCTTCAGCTATCTGGAGATCACAGGTCCAACAAGGTATTCTGCTCAGAAAGCTGAAAATTCCATCTCTGCCCTGCTCAGATTCAAATGAATCTTTATTTAAAGGTTTATGTGAAGATTATACCATCACTTCATGTGGCACTTGGCCCAGGGTACAGAACTGTTCGTCACAGCATTGTGGAAGGAATCAAAAAGTTGTTTTTGAAGTAAACCCGTGATCATAGCTTTACTTCTCATTTTTTCCCTCTCATCAAAGTATAGTACAGAGGAGAAAACAATCCAGATGTGTGAGATTTCTGGTTGATTGGAATTTAGGTAAAGGGGAGTTTACTCATAATTTCCAAAGAATTGATTAAAAACATCCTCTTCCCCTCACTCCATGGAGACTGTTACAAAGTTTGTGGTGAATCATGTCTGTGGCAGAGGCTCCAAAAGAATTCACTTTTGTGTTGAGTTGTAATTCAAAAATTAATGTTCCAGGGGGCAGAGCCAAGATGGCGGAGTAGAAAGATGCACATTTACGAGCTCCGAAACCAAAGCCCATAGAATTAATGTAAAAAGAGACCCCCATAACTTCTGGGTCAATACAAGGTGTGCAGAAACGGAGTGGAAGGGATTTCCGTGCCAGAGAGCCCTGAAGAGCCGTCCCCGGGTCCGTCACGCCCCGGAAAGCGGACCCCACCCCAACGCTGCCCTGGCCGCGGCCCCAGAGAAGCTGACCCGAGCAGGCTTCAGGGACAGAAGCTCCGGCAGCCGGGAAAGTCCCTCCGCCCACAGAAGCTACAGGTCAGTGAGAGAGAAGGCTGGGCTGGACGAGAGGGAGAGCGGAGAGTCTCTGTGACTCGGGCCCCCTCGGGAGGAAGCGGCGGCGGCAGAGACGGGGGCAAGAAGTGGCGGAGGCAGAGGGGTGGGCGGCGGCTGAGGCGGCAGTGGCCCAGGACTCAGGAATCCCCCAGCAGCAGGCAGGATCTTCATTACGGAAGGTTTCTGCATAAAACCTGAGGGAGCTGAGCCTGGGAGACGGCCCTGCCTCCACCCCGCTCTATTATTGAAGGCCTTTGCATAAAGCCCCTGAAGGAACTGAGCCTGGGAGGCGGGCCCCCCACGCCGCCCCCACCCGCTCCATTCCTGAAAGTCTCTGCATAAAGCCCCTGAGGGAACTGAGCCTGGGAGGCGGCCCTGCCTCCACCCCAGCGCCAGAACTAAAGCTTGCCGCGGAAAGCACATTTGAATCTCAGAGGCCAAGCACTAGCTGCGCGGATCTAAGCGGGGGTGGACAGGAATCTCAGAAGTCAAGTAACTGGCTGGGAAAATGCCTAGAAAAGGGAAGAAAAATAAGACTACAGAGAGTTTTTTCCAACAAATGCAAATGATCCCAACCTTCGGATCTGATGACGAGGACGTAGTCTTGCCATCAGGGAAAGACGTGGAGGGCGGGGCCTCAGTACCCCAGACACCCCAGTGGGGTGGCGGGTGGGCTCAGGCCTTGGAAGAGCTTAAAAAGGATTTTGAAAAGCAAGTTAGACAGGTGGAGGAAAGACTGGGAAGAGAAATGACAGAGATGCAAGAAAAGCATGAAAAACGGGTCAATACCTTGGTAAAGGAGACCCAAAAAAATGCTGAGGAAATTAACACCTTGAAAAATAGGCTCACTCAATTGGCAAAAGAGGTTCAAAAAGCCAATGAGGAGAAGAATGCTTTCAAAAGCAGAATGAGCCAAATGGAAAAAGAGGCTCAAAAGCTCACTGAAGATAATAGTTCTCTCAGAATTAGAATGGAACAGATGGAGTCTAATGACTTTACGAGAAACCAAGAAATCACCAAACAAAACCAAAAGAACGAAAAAATGGAAGAGAATGTGAAATATCTCATGGGAAAAACAACTGACCTGGAAAATAGATCCAGGAGAGACAATTTAAAAATTATGGGACTACCTGAAAGTCATGATCAAAAAAAGAGCCTAGACATCATCTTCCATGAAATTATCAAGGAAAACTGCCCTGACATTCTAGAACCAGAGGGCAAAATAAGTATTGAAAGAATCCATCGATCACCACCTGAAAGAGATCCAAAAAGAGAAACTCCTAGGAACATTGTGGCCAAATTCCAGAACTCCCAGCTCAAGGAAAAAATCTTGCAAGCAGCTAGAAAAAAACAATTCCAGTATTGTGGAAATACAATCAGGATAACTCAAGATCTAGCAGCTTCTACATTAAGGGATCGAAGGGCGTGGAATATTCCAGAAGTCAAAGGAACTAGGACTCAAACCAAGAATCACCTACCCAGCTAAAATGAGTATAATACTTCAAGGGAAAATATGGTCTTTCAATGAAACAGAGGACTTTCAATCATTCTTAATGAAAAGACCAGAGCTGAAAAGAAAATTTGACTTTCAAACACAAGAATGAGAAGAAGCATGAAAAAGGAAACAGCAAAGAGAAGTCTTAAGGGACTTACCAGAAGTGAACTGTTTACATTCATACAGGGAAAGACAATATTTGTAACTCTTAAAACTTTTCAGTATCTGGGTAGTTGGTGGGACCACACATACACATGTACACGCATGCACACACATACACACATGCACACACATACAGAGATAGAGAGCACAGATTGAACTGAATAGGATGGGACCATACCTTAAAAGAAATTAAGGTAAATGGTGAGAGAGAAATGTAGTGGGAGGAGAGAGGCGGAAATGGAAGGGGGTAACTATATGTCATTTAAGAGGCAGGTAGGAGTTTTTTTTAGTGGAGGGAAAAAGAGGAGAGCTGAGAAAAAAAAAAAACAACAAAAAACAAGAAGTTTACCCTCATCACATATGACTAAACGAAGGAGTGAAATGCACACTCATTTTGGTATGAAAACCTATCTTACAGTATAAGAAAGTGGGGGAGAAGGAGATATTGCAAGGGGGGGATGATGGAAGGGAGGGAAAAGGGAGGAGGGAGCAATTTGAAGTCAACACTTGGGGAGGGACAGGATCAAAAGACAGAAGAGAAACAATGAGGGGCAGGTTAGGAGGGATGGTAATCCAGTTAGTCTTACACAACACGACTATCAGGGAGGTCATTTTCAAAACTACACAGATATGGCCTATATTGAATTGCCTGCCTTCCCAAAGGGAATGGGTGGGGAGGGAGGGATGGGGAGAATTTGGAACTCAAAGTTTTAGGAACAACTGTTTAGTATTATTGTTGCAACTAGGAAAGAAGACATATAGTTAAGGAGGAATAGAAAGTCATCTGGCCCTACAGGAGAAAAGAGAAGATGGAGACAAGAGAAGGGAGGGATGAGAGAAGAGAGGGCAGATTGGAGATAGGGAAAATTAGATTGCTTGGGGTATTGGGGTGAGGGGAGGGGATAAAAGGGGAGAAAATTTGGAACCCAAAAATTTGTGAAAATGAATGTAAAAAGTTAAATAAATAAATAAATTTTAAAAAGAAAAAAAAATTAATGTTCCAAATGCCCTTCAATATCATAATGTGAATGTTACTCCTGGTATGCTAGAAAGAGCAATTGAATTTGAGACATGGAATCTGAGTTCAAATCCCAGATATGCTATATGGGCAAATCAGTTCCCTGGGCCTCAGTTTCCTCGTATAGGAGCTGGACTCAAGGGCCTCCAAGGTCCACTTCCATGGAAATCTATGCTCCTGTGATCCCAAAAAACATGCTCATGGTGCTTAAGGATCAAAAAAACCAGAATTTTAAAATGCATCACAAAGAAAATGTATTGTAACAATCCAGGGGTCCAGGGAAAAGGGAACTAGACATTAAGAAAGGCTAACATGTTGAGAAGAATAAACATAAATCTCAAGTTCTCCACACACTATATTTCAAGTTGGCAATGCTGAAGGATTTATTTTTGAAACAGTATTCAACCAGCAAAGAACTCTGTTGGGTCCTCTATCTGTTCATAATAAAAACCTGAGCCTCATCTTCCTGGAAAAATAAATTTTCATGAGTGCTCTAGAAAATATAACTATGTAAATCCCCTACAGTTATTTCAGCTGATGATGTAGAAAAAATGTATGGGATGCAACAATGGCCCAAGATTTCAGAGGCCTAACAGTGGGAATTTCCCTATTTTCTCGCTATAGTTTATTTAGAAAATATTTTTAAAATTACATCAAAATATAAACAAATTTCTTATTTCAAATGTCTCCAAGTTGATACTATGATATTTTTATGACATGGAACTGCTCATAAAATAAACGTGCTGTGACAACATCATGAATAGTTCTTTGGTTTTTTCAAAGCTCACTTCTATTATCTTACTCAGGAGAAATAAATTTGTCAACTAAACATCCAACAAGATATTGTAACTAAAATTTCAATAAAAGGAAAAAAACATTTTGGTAACAGACACGAAAAATGACATGACCAAGATCCTATCCCCAGTAGATAAGAACTGACAAGTACCCAGAGGAAAAAATGCTCCAGATTAATAGGAAAAGCTATTATTTGGAGTGTGTGTGGAGACAGCTTGAATGTCAGACCTCTCTTAGCTCAGGTTCAACAGTAGCATGAAACAATGACTCAAAAGTCATTCAACAGTTAACAAGAGGTTTACTCTGCCCCAACACAGCAAGAATGTAACAAGAACCCAATGACCCCGAGTTTCTCTGGTCTCCATTCCCTGGTCAGTAGAATAGGATATGGTGAAGGTCATGATGGCTCAAGTGGGCTTCAGAAATCCACCAAGTCAGAGGGGCCTAGACTACCCTTGGCTTGTTATGCTTTAGATGGCCAGGAAGTTGTGTCAAGGAAACCAGAGCTAATCAGATCCCTGCGGTAGCTTTGTCTCCTTTTAAGGAGAGGTATGACCTGGCAAAGAGGGAAGGAGGATGGGACTGGGTGGAAGAAAAAGAAGCTATGTCAGAGAAATGCTGGCAAAACCCAAGTGGATGGACACTGGGGTGGACAAGGGGGTGGACACTGCAAATGAAAAGTGAGTTGGGCCATGGAATTGAATAAGAGGAAGTGGGTAGACTAGACTGCTTTGGCAAATTGCCAAACTCCTTTCATGACACGCCCCCCCCCCCAAAGTCCTTCTAAAATAAAGATCCATCTTTTTTTAATACCAATGTTCTACTAGTGGTGTTACAAAGCTGGTTTAAGTGGTCTCAGTATGGCTGATAGTCAATGTTCAGTCTCCAAAGAACTGAAAATGAACATTACAGAAGACGATGCAGTAGAATATCGTGAGCTTGACAATGCTGAGATGTTACAAGTAGGTAATTACAAAGAGTATCACAGTGAAGGATGCTAAAGAAACGAATGACTCAAAATGGGAACATGGCAAGAGCAAAAGGAGCTCAAGTGAAATCCTTGTGATGTCACAGGAAGGTGACCTCCCCCCAGCAAAGAATCGAGGGAGGACAGGAGGACCAGTCACCCAGGATGTAGCAGCATGGATGTGCTGTGATCTGCATTCTGGAAGAATCGACAGACAGGACCACAAATCTGAAGAAACCAGAGAAGCATGGGGAGGCCTACGGAAAGGAAGGAAAACCAGGAGACTTGAGTTCAATGACTACCATAATGTAGACCAGAACAAGACAAAAAAGGCAACTGACCGACCCATACTGAGCAAATGGAAGGTAAAGTAAGGAACTATGAGTGTGAAATACTGCAAATGTTGTCCAACACTGGCACTGTGTCACCTTACATAACTGTTTTTCTTTGCAATAAGAAAGGGTTCTATTGAGGGAAGGAAGATACCAGAAGAAATCAGGAAATGTCTGTCATGTATATTTTTAAATGAATAAAACTGTAAAAAAAAACCTCCTGGCTTAAAGATATTATTAAGAAAAAAAAATTGTTTAACATTAGGGAAAAGTTGCTATTTATATTCAAATCAATTTAAAATTCGGATAACAAAATAACACCATTATCATTTGCCTGAACTGTTCAGTGTGGGAACATTTATACATACACACACATGCCTACACAAGCACATACTCACACATGTATATACCCACATACGTACCTGAAATATAAAAATTAACAATAAGCCCTGGTTTTGTAAACCTTTTGTACTTAACCATTCATTTTTAAAATGCAAATTTTCTCCCCTGCTTATATAAGTACATACAAATCTCCACACATTTAAATATTTATGTGTATATTCATTATTTGCATATCTAAGTTGCACAAAAAAAACTCTGATATTCCATATTGCAATATCACTTATTTTAAACATTCGCTTAGAGAATTTAAAGAATATGAGATTATGTTGTTCAGCAATCTTAATTTTTCTATGTAGTTTACAAGGATTTTCAAGGCCACTCTTAATAAGCCAATAGATCTGGAGCTGAAAGGGACCTCAGAGGCCATGGAGTCCAACACCAGATGAAGAAACTGAGGCCCAGGGAGGTTAAATGATTTGCCCAAGGTAAAACAAGAAGCAAACATTTAATATATTTGTTTTTCCTAAATTTCTTATGTTGTCTTGGATTATCTCCTAATTTTAGCTCCTATTTCCCATCTACTCATTTAAGATTCATTTCCCTCCGGTTTCTGAAATATTTTTCACTTATCTCATTAGCATTCTGTGTAATATAGCACTGTTTTCAAAACCTTCAGGACTGAACTGTTGTAGAAAACAGGCATTCTATCAGCACCACTTCACAATGACACATTAGCTAGCCAAACCCACGCCTTCTCCACCTCCATAAAAATTATTAGACAATGCAATAAATTTAGAAAAATGACAAAAAAAAATAAACAAATGGTATTTAAAATGATATCAAGAGAGAATTTTTTTAGGACAGACTCACAACTCCCTATTCAGCTTCCAGAGACAATACCATTTTTCTCAAGATATAAATTTTACAATGACAATGACCCAACTCTCTGAAGGGATAATTACTTAATGTAGCATAAAAAGTCAGGCTCTGGGTCAAAAAGACTATTTCAAGTCCTGCCTTTGTCACATACTAGCTATATGGCCTTGGCCAAGTCATTTAACTTATCAATAGCTCCAAGCAAGTACAGAGTAACCTAAGGTACATAAAAGTTAAAAAAAAAAAAACTGTCAACATTTTCAATACAACTGGTTTCCTTTGTAATCCTGAGTATTTTATTTTATTCATTTAGAAACATTCTGAGAAGGCATATACTGCTTTATGTAGGCAGCCATAGGATTCCATGATAGAAAAAGTGTTAAGGACCCCATACTCTAAGACTATAGAAGTTACAAAATAGCAAATATTCATTAGTAACAGAAGCTTCCTCATCTAGATAGAAGCCCACAGCAATGAAATCACAGATCTGGACCAAAAAGGAAGAAAAGATTGCTCACGGTTGAGCCTAACCAATACGATGAAAATGACAACAGGGCATAAATCAATTTAAATATTTAGTGCTGTACTAAACTGAGGCTTACTTCATAAAAAGACAAAATAATACAATTCCTTTGGATAAAAAAAGTGTTAATATCTCAAAGGGAAATAAAATCTCAAGGTAATAAAAGGGGCATAGCACTTCTGGACCACAAACTGTAATGTAGTAAGCATCAAAACAATTTGGTACTGATTAAGTAGAAAAATATATCCAGAGAATGGATTAGATAAGTAAGGATAAAAAACAATTCAACCCATCAGCAAGTTTGAGACTTGCAGGAATATAAACTGCAGGGTTTGAAGGAATCCCTTTTTGACAAGAACTACTAAGAGAACAGTAACAGGGCTGCAGAAAACTAATTTTAAACCAGCACAAAATACTAGTTAACACCAACGGCCAGATAGACAGACATTAGACTATTTTTTTTTTTAAGTAAATGAGAAGATGCACGTTTCCACATCTATGACTGGGGAAGGATTATTAGGCAAACAAAAGAGAGGGCATCATTAAAAAAAAAACCCAACAAATATTTTTGACAATATAAAATCAAAAAGGCATGTTCATGAAATATCCATACAACTAGGATAAAAAGGAAATTGTCATGGGGGGAGGGTGGAAGCTTAATACCCAATACTGATAAAAGTCATATCCAAAATGTACAATCAATTATAAAATACAAAAGATAAAGAACCACTCCCTAATAAGTCAAATGATAAAAATATTTTGCAAAAGAAAAGTTAGAAATTATCAACGAGATAAATACAATTTAAAACTCTGAGGTTTCACCCTACACCTAGCAAACTGTCAAAAATGACAAAAGATACAAAGATAAGTTAGCTCGATTGCGAGAGAGGAAGATACTAATATACTGTTGGTGGAGCTGTGGATTGGGTCCAATCATTTAGGAAAATAATTTGGAATTATGAATGAAAAGGCTGTTCATGAACTTTGGTTAAAAAAATCCTATTACTGGACAAGGAGCTTAATGAAAAAAAGGTTCCAAATAAACAGTTATAGCAACACTTTGAGATGGAAGGGTTAAAAAAAACTGGAAATAAACTAAATACTCATCGAACAGCAAACAGCTGAATAAACTGCTATAGAAATGTTACGGAATATTACTGTGCCACAAAAAACAAGAAATATGAGGAATTCAGAGAAACAGTGTCTAACAAGCAAAGCAAGCCAGACCAAGAGAACAATGTACTCAATTATTACATTAATACAGACGAAAAGAACACAAAAACAAAGCCCGAAAAATTGGAATGACCAATCCTTGGCCTCAGAGTATTCCTTTCAGTAAAGGGACATGGAACACCAAGTATCAAATGTTACATGCACAGTCACTACATCTACAGGCTTTCTTCTTTATTACAAAGGAAATCAGGACTTATTGCATAGTGAGAGGAGGGCTTAATAAATTTGGGGGTTGCTATAATACAAAAGGAAAGGAATCAATAAATTTTATTAAAATAAAATGTGGGAAACAAGAAGTTCTGTTTTCCAAAGTTCTAGGTGATAAGGGTTACAGCCTAGAATGGGCAGGTCAGAGGTCAGAAACTAATGCACAGGCGTGAGGAAAAGTCTATCAGAGAGGAGAACATAAAGTCACATGGCCATTATCGCAGGAGATCCAAAGTTCAGAAAACAGCATTAAGAAGCCCCCCATCTTTCTGACGCAGTTGTAGTAGCACTGGAAGCTTACTGGGGAGGTTATCCATCCATTTGTGAAGATTAATAAAAGCTTTCCTGATTTCCCAACAGGTACTGTTCTTTGCTTAAGGAGAGCATGTTTCTCACTGTTGGGGACTTGTGAGAAAGGCTCACTTCTAATATAAAATAAATTCATTTCATTATTTCACTGGGGGGGAAGGCTTTCTCCTTCCTTATTAACAATCTATTATACACATTTCCTATAAAGACTCAAATGAAGAAACTTCTCCTTTGAGATTCCTTTCCTAAGTAACTCCACCCCACAAAGAGCTGATATTTTAAGATTTGCATACTGAGAAAAAAAGAATGGTTTCCCTTAGCACATAAGTGTTAAACCGTATTTTTAGATGCTGATGTAGTGAATGGTGTAAGAAATCCAAACAGAAGGTAGCCCGTAGTTCACAGACCACACTCTTTTAGAAGAGAGCGAGAATTACATCATATGCAAGACCAAAGTTCGGTTTTATCTGAAGTAAGACATCCATATCTAACATCTTGGGCATTTCTAAAACTCCTTTACAGCAAATCTCTATCAACACTGTAGCACTTTAAATTCAAAGAACACTCCATGAACTGCCAAGGGATCGATAATTTAAATTGTCAAATATTAGCCACAGCTTGAGCTTCCAGTCATTGTGCCAAACACTGTCTAGGGTGCTTAGATTATAGACTGCAATAAAATCACTAGCGCCATTTAAGGAGCCCATCAACAGTGAGCCAATACTGAAGAACGCTGGGGTTTTGAAGCCATAGAGGTCAAGTGTGAACCTCTCACCTCCCAGGTGAGGAAACTGAAACCCAAAGAGGTTAAGATACCTGGGATGACACAGGTAGAAAGGTCTGATTAAAAATCAGGTCTTCTTAACCAAGACCAGTGTTCTGTCTCTCAAAAATCAAAATCACCTGATGAATGTGGTGTGTTGGTTTTTTCCAGTTTTCGTTCTTAATCCTGAAGCCTTTTTTTTTTTTTTTGCTCAACCAGAAACAGAAGAATCAAATTAATTACTCTTTTCTCCTCCCCTTTTCTAACCTCCCTCATAAAAAAGCAGCAGCATATGGCCATATCCCAATCCCTTGATCAAAGCTGCCTAGGGCTCATCTAGATGACCAGTAAGGTTCAGCTGATGTCACCAAGACACACAATTTAACGGTTGGCCTACATTTTAAATACTGATAGAAAATTCAAGAGAAAACTAGAAAATTCAAGAGAAAACTATTTAGATTGACGTGCGTGATCTAACTGCTAGAAGCCCTCCAACTGTGTGGAATTGCCAGCTATCTCTGCCTTCTCATGCTATGGCAATCTCATGGACATCTTCCTATAAACCCTGGCTAGGAGTCCACACCCACGTTAGAGGTCTTCCTCTAAGTCATCTGGTATTTTCTGGGAATTCAGACACAAACCATCCATTTATTCTTCCTCACTCTCATTACGTGACATGTCTACATTTTCTACTCATAATCTCTAATGGCATGTTTTATGCTACATCTTGAGTACAAATCTTCTTCAGTAACACAATGAATTCTATTTATGACCACCAAAGGGCTCTCCATTTCTATTCAGGTAAACCACAATTTTGAACACAAAAGACTGACATTCCATGACTTGCAGCCATGTCATCAATGAAAGAATTTTGGTTAAAAAAAAAAGATGGGATTTTGTTTCAAGAAGAAGTTTAGGATCATTATAGTACAACATCATCTCAAATTCAAAACAGATTGCTGTCTTCTTCCTACTGAATTCTTGGCCCAGTTCACTATCCATAGCACCTGACCCAGACCAATGTATGGAAAGACCAGTTGAATGGGCCATCACCCATTTATCATTTCCATGTGGATATTTAGGCCAAACTATTTTGAGTGATTATAAACTCATTCCAAAGGCTCACCAAAGTTCTAGGCCTCAATACAATCAGCAATCATCCATTAACAACAACATCTATAAGAAATCCCACTTCCATTTGTAATCTCTACTGAATTTCCTCCATGACAGTAGCAAACATTTTATGTTCTATTTGATTTGATAATCAGGTGAGCAAAGCTCTTTACTGCATCTTTCAATGAATCTTGTTCAATTAACCCTGGACTAAGAAATATCTAAGAAAAATTGTTGCCTCTAAAACTGCATGAAATGTATTCTTTCAAATCAAATCCCTTTTCATAGTCAGCAGAGTAGGATCCTGTGTTCTCTTTCTCTTTCAGTCAGCTGTATGATATAAAGATGGGAACTGCTGTGGAATACAGTTCATCATAAAGGCCTGTTATTTCTAATATTTTCATCAAGGGGTCCCTTAAGAGTTGTGTAGATTTTTCTTAAAGATTTTTATACAGGTGAGAAAATAGGCACAAGGTTCAGTAATTACACTTATATTTTCTCAATCACTTTTTTGGAGACTGATTTTTTAAACCCCTAAGTCTCTGATAATCATCTCATTTTTTTTCAGCTACTTTGGGAATCAATTCCTCACAGGGTCACACAGTGACCATCCTATGCTAATACCTTCAAATACCTGGAGAATAGATCCCTCTACTCTCCAATACCCCAATTTGGTTCATCTTTCTGTGTCTATCTAGGCCACTGCTCTTCCTTGCCCTATGTTCTTAGTGCCATGTCTATTTCCTCATACAAAAAATCAACAAGCATTTCCTAAGCACTTACTGTACTCCACGCTCTGTATCTGGACTTTGCCTTAGACCGGGGAAAGTCTCCTCCAGAAGGGAGCATTTGAGCCAAGTCTCAAAGAAAACCAGGGAAGACAGACATCTGAAGTAAGGAAGAAGGTTTCAGGCTGGAGAAGAAGAATTCAAAGACACAGAGAGGGGACACGAAGCATCATGTGTGAGGAACGGCAAGGAAGTCAATGGGACTGTAGAGTGCAAAGACAGGAGTAATGTCACAGGATAAAGGTAGGAATGTATTAAGTAATGAAGAGTTTTAAACACAGGACACATTAGCTTATATTTGATCCTAGCGGTAATAAGGAATCACTGGAGTTCACTGCATACATAGCATAGTAATATGGACAAAGCAATCTACACTTTAGGAAAATCACATGCAGCACACATGTTGGTGCTACCGCTACTGATTGAGAAAAGAATATGTTATAAAAGCTTTTACAGACCGCTTCAATTTTTGGTTTGTTGTACGTCCAATTTCATCCTTAAATGTTCTGGAAATGATCAGTCAACAAACATTCACTAAGTGCTTCCTATGTGGCTGGTCCCTGCTAGGCCTTGGGATGTAGAGATGGAAAAGCAGACCCTGCCCACAAGGACCTCACATTCTAACAGGGCAGACAAGATTCAGATAGCTAGGTACATATCAGGCAAAAGGAAGACAACCTGGGAGAGGAAGATACCAGAAGCTGGAGAGATCAGGAAATACCTCCTCTAAAAAGGGAGATTCAAGGTGGGTCAGTCACGAAGAAAGCCATTTCCTTCTCCAGCCCATTTTATCAATGAGGAAAAGAAAGCAAACAGGAATGAGTGACCTGCCCAGGGTCACACAGCAAGTAAGCATCTGAGTCCAGATTTGAACTTAGGGATGAGTCTTCCTGACTCCAGGCCCAGCACACCTTCTTCACTGTGTCACCTAGGTATAAGGAGTGCACCTGGTCAGAAATGAAGAATTGGCTGGCCTGCGAGCCCCCTTTAAGTAGAGGTTACAAAGGAGTTTATTTGATCCCAGAACCACTAGACTTCATTAAAAGGGAAGGGTTAGAAGTCTATTTTTTGAAAAATCACATTGGCAATGGAATGCAAGTTGAAAGGCAGCAGGGAGAACCATATGGTAAAGTGAGGTGGCTACTGCAACTGACCAGGTGTGAATTAACAGGTTTTGGTGATGTGAGTAGAAAGAAAGAGATGTACAGACAAGACATGTTGTGATGGTTGAAATGATACGACTTGGCAAAGGACTAGATAAGTGAGGTGAAAAAGTCAGGAGTTAAGGGTGAAACCAAGGCTGGAAGGCTGGGGGTCTGGGAGAATGGTGGAATTCTCAACAATAGGAAAGTTTGAAGGCGGAGGGTTTGGGAGGAGAGATGAGTTTCTCCACTCTGCTCAACAGCAAATGAAGAGAGTAATCCAAGACTGGGGTTTGGCAAGGTGAAATCAGTGATAAGGGAAGGGACTTAAGAGTCTAGGATGAATTGATTCACCTTTTACTCCAGAGGAAATAGAGAAAAAAGTAACTAGGACAGGAATGATTGTCTGGGAAAGAAGAAAGGGGTAAATGGAATGGAAGTCATAGTGAGGATGAAGGACAGGGCAAGATGTTGTAAGGCATAGGCAAAGATGGAATAATAAGCTTTGGATCAGATAAAGGAATTTCAGTCAGTTCAGGTCTCCTGCCAAGCTTTCAGTTAATTTGTTTTTCCCTCTGCTATGCTTGCAGCTTTGTGTAATATTGCTCATAATCTCCCACCATCCTCCTCCATAAGATTTTACAAATGAGTTCATACCCTAAACCACTGTTACAACTGGCTTCTATCTCTATTCCTGGCAAGGAAATCGAGGGTTTCTGGCTGAGGTCGTACCCAGGCTTTTAGACTCTCCCTGTGCATGACTTACGTTGGTTAAACTCCCTTAGGAGATAGCATTAGCTTTGTTAGTATCTATTCCTTTATCCAGTTCCTAATTTGGGGAATCACTTTCTTAAGCAGGTCAAGTTGGAGCTGTTGATTCTATGTCATATCTTCTCATTCTATTTTCTCTACTAATGCAGTATTGACTTTTCTTTGCTCTAACAAGTAAATGTTCTGACTGCACAGACACTCATGCAGTCATTTCCTACAAGATATCATTTTGTTTTTTGTAATGTTAAGTGGTGCTCTTCCCATTTTCCAGAGTATTTTACTGGTCCCTCCTATCCTCCCAGTCACTCCGGTTCCCATCTGGGGCTCCTTAATCTCACTCACTCCATCCAATCAGTTGCCAAATCTTGTCATTTCTATCTCTGCAACTTATAGAAGTCTCCTTTGCTCCAATCACCCTTCATTGCCCTAATCAGGCTTTCATCCTCACTTATTACTGTGATCACCTCCTAATTGGCATGCTTGCCTCAAGCCACTTAACCACTTCAACTCATCCTCCACAGAGTTCCTAAATCATAAATAGGTTTGACCACATTACCCTACCCACCCAACACAGAATTCCATTGGCTCCCTCTCATTTCTAAGATTAAATATAAGCTCATCTTTTTCACCATCTGATACTGAGTCCAAGTCCAAACCTCCTCCAAAGTCTTCTTTCTCCCCTAACCAAGGAGGCCAACGGATCTTCTAGTGCAGGTTCAGGGGCCTCAGCCAAGAGAGAAGAAAAGGGCTTTGAGGAGAGTCTGAGGTGGGAAAGAACCCTTATGAGGCAAAGGGTCCCAGGAGGGAAGCCTTGACAAAGGAAAGCACCTGAGCAGACCTGGCAAGAATGGTCAAAAAGCCAGAAGAAGGGGAAGACTTACATTCAGACACAGGAGAACAGCTGGAACAAATGCTGGAACAAAGGGATGAGGTGGTAATTCATTTTGGCTTCAGTAGAGAGTTCATGAAAGGCAGTAATTTGACATAAGGCTAGACAGTAAGCTAGAACTAGCCTGTGGGGCACCTTAAATGCCAAGCTAAGTAGGTTAGATTCTATCCCACAACATTTCCTAATCTGGGTGCTGAGGACCACAGGGGAAACAAGGAGTTTTTACGAGACAACAAATCCATTTATACACCAAGCACTCAGATTTCAAGCTTTACTAAGCCTTCCCCAAAAAAGCCAAGTAAAAGCTTAAAAATTAAGCACACATGCTTTCTATAAACTAAACAATCTGACATGTCTATAATATTACAAGTTTTCAAATAGACATAAGTGCTACTGTAATTAATAATGCAAATTCCTTTAAAAGTGCAACTGAACTCATAATAGTTACAGGTCACGTATTTTCTCAAATAATAAACACAAAGTACGACTGTTATCACATGAGGGACCCTGATGATTTTCAATGTCATCAGGAGGAATCTTCATACTTGAAGGACTGAGGACCACTGCTTTAGTCAACAGGAACTTCCAATGATTCTGAGCAGGAAAATGGCACAGTCAAACCCGTGATTTGGAAAGGAGGCTATAACAATAGTACAGGCAAAAGATAAGGAAGGCTTGAACCCAAAGGAAGGTTGTGTATGTGGGAATAAAGGGACAGACATCTACATTCTCACAGCAGTAGAGTCAACAGGAGGTCTCAAGTGACACAGATGAGGGAGAGGGACCAATTCAAGATGACTGAGGTTTCAATCTTGAGTGACCAGAGGTATCACTAACAGAGAGAAGTTGAAAGGATGCGTGAGGGTTAGAGCTCACGATGAATTCCACTTGGGAAATGTTAAGTCCAAGATGCAAATCAAATATGTGGTGATGCCCAGCAGACTGGACTGGGGTTTAGGGGAGATACTAAGGTTGAACATACTATAGAGTGTGAGCCAACTGCAGGGAGGTAAGACTTGAGCCCCAGGGAGTAGGTTAAGATAATCCCACAAAAAAATCTAGAGGTAGAAGAGAAGATGCCAGACCCATGGCAGATATTCTAAATCTAAGGAGCAGGGAGGAAGTCAATAGGCAGGTAAAAGAACAAAGGAAGTCAACAGTGCAGGTGGAGTCATAAAAGTCACAGGAAGAGAGAGCATCCAGGAGGGGGTGACAAACAGAATCAAATAGCACTGAAAGGACAAGGAACATGAGGCCTGAGAAAAGGCCATAGAATTAAGAATTCCCCTGTGACCACTGACAGAGCACATCCAGAGTATTTAGGCTAGAATCCAGATTGCAACAGGATGAAAAGCAAATAAATGTTGATCAAGTAGAGGCAGCAACTGTAGACTACTTTTAGTTGTTATGGTGCATATAGTTGGGCCTGATGGTAGGAAGACGTCAGTTCAAATCTTACAGCTGTAAGACACTGTGCAAATCACTTAACTTCTGCTTGCCTCAGTTTCCTCACCTGTCTAACAGAAATAATAATAGCACCTACTTCCCAGACTTGTTATGAGAATCAAATGAGATAACACTTGTAAAGAACTTTACAAAACTCATAGCACTAAAGGGATTACTAGATGTTCGGCATTGAAAGAGGTAAAAGGGCAGGTCTGGAAAAGGGAGATCTAGGAGAAGTCGCAGAAAAGCAAACTTTGGGTTATAAGGAGGAAGAACTTCCCCACAATCAGATCTGCTCCAAAGAAGAATAAATTGCTTCAAGAAATGGATGCTTGGTTCCTCCCTTTCTCAGAAGTTTAGAAGCAAAAGCTGGAAAGGAATTTGTCAGCAATGCAGAGGGAGGGAGGGAAGATTCAAGTACCTTCTACAAAGCAAGCCTCAAGAAATCTATCCTGTGATGCTACTGGATAAACAGCTTGAGGGGACAGCAGAGTCAAGAAAAAGTTTTGCATTTGGTTGGTTTTTAAAGAATCAGAGAGAACCGCATGGCCCGAAGAAGAAAGAAAAAACTGAACTTCTCTCCTTTGGGAGGAGGCAGGCTGGGGGTTAAAGGGGGGTGGAGGTGAGGGGTGCCAGGGGTAGGTAAAGGACTAAGACCAAAAGGTCACATATGATGTCAGGTGCAGTCAATGCTTAACTTTGTTAGAAGTAAAGGGAAGTTCACTGGGTAGAAAAGTGGAGACATACTCAGAAATGACGGGTAGAAAAACAAAAGGCATCAATGAAACTTTTTAACAGAGATCATGGGACATTTGAGCTTATGTAAAGATACTGAGCAAAGAAGTAGCAGAAAGGTAAAAAACAAGAACCAATCAATAGGGCAAGCTCTCAAAAGAAACAGGAGGGAATTGCTGAAGGGGTACAGCTCCTCAACACTCCAGACAGACAGCCAACAATCTTCTTCAACTCTTTAGCAGTGACAGAAGAATGCCACATGGCTATATCACACCTTCAGGTTCACAAAGCTCCCTAATATCAGGAAGCTCATTACTGCTGAGACCCTAAGTTTCACTGGTGGACAACACTTACTCTCAGCAAATGCCTTCTTACGTTAAACTAAAACCTCCTAACTTCCCACCTCCAAAAGTCCAAGTTGGCCCCCAAAGGATTATACAGGATAGGCCTGAGACATCATAATGAGACATTAGTATTGTTAGTGAATGCCATGTGTTAAACATAAATATATCAATAACTTTGTCAAAAGCTTAAAAATCAACCCTACAAAATGATGCATTCATTCTTGAGAACAGAAAAAGATCTCTTCTGGATGCAGAATGAAGCAGGTAACGGATGTCAACAAATTAAAATTCCTAACATAAATCCTACTCCTCTTTTGCTGTTGTTCAGTCATTTCAGTCATGTCCAACTCTTCATGACCCCATTTGGGGTTTTCATGGCAGAGACACTAGAGTGGTTTGTCATTTCCTTCTCCAGTTCATTTTACAGATGAGGAAACTGAGGCAAACATGATGAAGTGACTGCCCAGGGTCACCCAGCTAGAACTGTCTGAGGACATTTGAACTCAGGAAGATGAATCTGCCAGACTCCAGACCCAGTGTTCTGTGCACTATAGCACTTCCCAGCTGCCCCTACCTCTCTTTTAGGGATGCAAATATCCAATATATTCAAAATATTCAAAAATCTCAACTTTTTCCTTCATGCTTCCTAATGTGGTGGAGAATTCTGACTTTGGTCAACAAACATTTATTAAGCAGAAGGCACAGTATGGTGAAGAGTGTTGCTGGAGTTAGCTGACTTGCCAACTGGCCCTGACTTAAATCCTGACTCAGTCATTTCTGAGCTATGTGACCTTATACAAGTCACTTTAGTCATCTATAAAGAGAAGGAAATGGAATTTAAATGTTCCTTTGCAATTCTAACATCCTGTAATTCTTCACCTACGTCTTCTTCCTTAATCCCTTCCTCCTCTGACCTTTACCAGTACTTTTATTATCTCTTACATACTTTCCCATTTAGTTTTTAATCACAGTTGTGTGTGTGTGTGCCCATGCGCACGCAAGCATGCAAATCATCCCATAAACATACATAACCCACCCAACCTAAACAGTAAAAGACTTGGAGATGGGAACGCTTTTACTTACCTACCTCTGCTCCATCCCCCAAGTAATGCTTAATGCAACATCTTATACAGTCATTCAGTAAATGTTCTCCGAATTAAATGTCTATTGAATTTGAACACTGAAGAAGTTTTAATTTATGATCAGCAAATTTATGGATCAAGAGAACTCTCTCTTTAATAAGGTTTTTATACAATTTACTGAAAGAACGTATACAAAAATTTACCCAAAAGTTAAGTATATTTATCATGTCACATTACTGCACAGTACATTTATCTAAAAGTCACAGTAAGTATACAGGAAAATGATCATTTAAATTTAAACAGAATCATTCAGGATCTAACACAGGACAGAGAAATTAAGTCTGTGAAATGGGAATATTATTCATGTGCACATAAATACACGGTCAGAGAATTTAGATCAAGAAGGGAATCAAGGCTTCATCCAGTCCAGCTCTTTCATTTAAGATATAAGAAGATTGATGTTCAAAGAGAAGTGACTTGCACCAGGAGTACCAAAGAGAAATATTTCTCCACACAAAGTTTAGAAACTCAAAAGTCTATGTATCTAAATCTTACACATCTTAATTACCAGCTCCCAAATGATGCTTTAATGAATGTAATCACCTCTGCTTAGGTCTAAAACCCATAGAACATCTCCATTTAAAAAAAAATTATTCTCTATATTGAACAGTTTTCTGTGTAGTAACAAGAGATTACAATAAATTCAAATTGCTGAGTGCACTCTTATAAATAACTTCCCATGTCAATAGTTACCTTAATTGTTCTCTAAATACTTTTGTCAGAGTTCAGTGCAATTAAATTTTTTCAAATGCATTTAAAAGGCCTTCAAGTTTTGTTACGAACACTAAGAATTGCCTATGTTGGGCATTGTCTTCCAAGACAATAATCTTTAACACAAAAAATTAGCTTCTAATTGTTATAATAAAAAGGACTAAGAAGCTGTCAAACAAAGAACAAGTGACTAAATGTTTACCTAAAATCTTCAGTTGTTAATAAAGTCTCATAGCCTGCCTTTATTGACAATTAAAGCCACAATATTAGGCTAAAGAAAAGGTAAATAGGAATGAAAGAAAATGCTAATACATTCCTTTTGGAAGGTGTCACTTTTATTTAACAGCAATAGACTGTCACTGCATGTGAAATAAGTCCAAAATGCAGACAGCTGTCAGCCAGAGCTCTGTGAGGCTGTACAGCATTATAAAGATAGTTTTAACTAGATTCCACCTACAATTCCTGTAACATGAGAAAGCAATTATTCAGAAAGGTACCAAATAAACGAAACTGTGGAAAAACAATGAACCAACACTTTGCGTTCCTGAACGCAGTCCAATATTCTTTCAAAAAATTAATAAGCACATTCTTCAGAAAACAATAAAGCAAACACATATCCAGAAATATTCATTTAAACAAATGATTCCATTTGACCAATCAAAAATGGAAATAGCTTGCATTAAAAAAAAAAAAACCTGAATAAGCATCAAGATAACTGAATTCTAGTAGTCCCATCATATTCACTAGGTAACATTAGGAGAGATCACATTTCCCATCCCCTGCAAATTCAGCATTGAAGGTCCTGGATTAGATTGACCTCTTCAAGTTTTGACATTTTAGGTATGCTGAAAGACCCATGTTTTCCGTGCATTTAAATGAACTATTACTTTACATAATTTCTATATTATTGCTTTGCTAAACAATTATGAAAGTATTAAACAATTACTCTGATATCTTTTAAAAGTAGAAGTCATAAGTATATGTTCTATTCATATAAAAGCCCATAAGCAATTATGTGGCATAGTTTAAAGTAAATTATGCCATCCAAAGCAATGACAACTAAGTAACCTGACACCCAGATGCCACTGTACAAAACCAAAATTGTACACATTTCAGAGATGCAAACTGTCCCATTCCCTTTATTTTATGCTAATATCAACAAAGATGAATGTAAAAGGCTCTTCCTTCCAGAATTAAGCTTTTCCCATCAATATAAAAGTACTATAAATAACATTCAAAAAAATGGACTATCATTCAGAACATCATCTGAATGTTATTGTGAAGTCAAACAACTTTAAAACCCTAGGAACATTTTTCTAAACTCTAAAAGCATTTTACAAATATTTTTAGATTCATTAGTTTTTTAAATCTCCAGCAAATTATAGGAAACAAATGTATCCATTTAACAATATCCCAGAGGCATGTTTTTAAGGCTACATGATTACCTCACTGTAGCACAGTTAAATGTAATTTCCGAAAATAGGAATGTTTATACAATGGCCAAGTAGAAATGCTGCTGAAGGAACACCACACAGGGCAAACAGTTGAGAAAACAGCTTTGCATCTATGCCACACTTTAAACAAATGATCAGCACTAAGAAAGCAGTGTGCCAGAGAACCTTTTCCAGTTTCTAAGAAATAGATGCAATGAAGGCTTCAACCATGACAGAAATGCACAAGCTTCACTTGATCTTCTTTCTCATTGGTTGTGTTCTGTGAGATAAGTAGGCCACCCACCTCCAGAAAAAGAAATCCATACCACAAATAGCTTAAAGGTAAGGAATGTTAAGTAATATTTTCCACTACCTCACCCCCACCCCCTCAAAAAATTGTTTTAGAAACTATTTTATCTTGGAATCGTGAACTCTTAGAGATAAAATGACAGGATACTTTTAAAAAAAAAAAACCATAATGATAAATATGCTTGTAAGAATACACAGTACAAAACGAAGCTTTTATTCTCAATTGTTACACTTGAGAAAGAAAGCAATGAGGTTCCTGTTATAAAGACACCACACTTCAATGCACATCTTATATGTTAATAATCTAATTAAGGACTGGAGGAGAGACAATAATCTTTTAAGTGCTCTGGTATATATCCTTTAATTTACATTATTTTAAAGTATAACCAATTAGCAAATCAATGAACAAAACTGGTGTTTTCTGTACCAAGTAGATTACGGTAGATTATATTTATCTACCATAATTTACTATGATATATATTTATGAAAGTTTGAAACAATACCAAAAGAAGAGATTTTTCAAGATAGTCAAGTAAGAGTTTGTAGAGTCCATCTGAAGATAAACAAATAAAAACATCCCCGACAGTAATAGCTCCTTACCACCAGATCTCTCTCTCTCTCTCTCTCTCTCTCTCTCTCTCTCTCTCTCTCACACACACACACACACACACACACACACACACACACTAATTCTCTTTCAATAAATATTTCCAAATAACAATACAGCTGAATATTTTGTACTACCAACATATGGGTTTCTGTATAGAGTATGTTCTCTTTAAATTAAGAACTCGTCACACGTACAAATGGCTCTTTAAAATGGTCCAGTAAACTGCTACACCATGCCTGTTAAATTGCTGTCTATTATGTACTTAAAAATATTTACTAGCAATTGGAGGTTAATATAGTACTCTTATTGGGTGGCAATTATTGCTATTAAAAATATACAAATACTGTAACACCATGAACTACCACAACAAAATGCTAAATAGAAGACAGGCATTAGCAAATTAGGAATGTTTGCATGAAGTTGAATAGACTAATATGAAATTAAAACTTATAAAGTAAATATCAAAATTAAATACTGCAGCAAATATGCACTTGAATGTGAATAAAATATTCCTGGTCTACATAAAATTACAGAAAACATTCTCTTTTCCCCAAACTCATTTGAGATAACATATTTGGTTCAAAGGAATGTGTAAAATTTATAAGAATGACATAAACTACCTTCCTCTAATTAAAAAAAAATAAAAATAGGCATGGGGTCAACAGATTTTTATAAAAGCTTCAAAAGGAGAATTAATGAATCTCAATGAAAAATGTGTCATCTAGTCACTGTGAAAAAAAGAGTCTGAGTTCCCCATATACTCATATTTAGATTGGAAGCAAACAACAACCCGAGTGTGTGGTGTAGGACCTACCTAAGAATTACATCACTCTGAACGTATCAAAAGAGCATACACTTGACTCTAAAGATACAATCACTGTTCTCCATATTGGTGCAATGTAAAACAATACTAAAAATGCACTTCAGCTCTTAGGTCCGGAAACTCTAAATTGAGCTTGTCCAAGGATACACATTCATACAACCTAAGCACAAATTGTTACACTTGCCAAAGGCGCAGCTTTCACACAGATAAGTGAATCTCAACCTATGATAAGTGAGTTATCGTCCTCACCCAGAAACGTGATGGACCACATGAGAAAACTATTTGGGTCACAAAGGCACAGTCAAGCATGAACTTCATGCAGTAGCTACAAATCTCACAGCAGAGTCTATGAGAAACACACATGGCTACAACCCTGATCAAATAGATAATCGTGTTTTTTTTAAATACAGAAAATAATACCAAGGAAGTAGAGACAGGAATCTAAGAATTTGGATGCACTGTAACGTGTTGAAACATGACAATCAGAAAATAAAATCCTTAAAATGCTAGTAGCAGCCTTAATCCACTCACATTGCATAATAAACTTTTGCTAAAGCATAATGAACACCTATAGTTAATGCAGAGTGGGCGGGTTGATACTACAATGTAGAATCTTAACTCTCTAATCTCTGGTTTGTGTTTCAGTATGAACTACAGTGATTTGATGACATGCACAAATCTTAGATCCAAAACACGATTCAAAAATCACATTGCTCCAAAGACGAAGCATACTTTACATGTTTTATAGTCAATCAGAGAAGTTTTATTTGGGGCATATGAAAATTCAAAGTTCAGTCCACAGATTGTGTGATGTATTAGCAATCTTTAGAAGCATTATGTAGAAACATTATGTTTACACTATTGTTAACCAATAATATATAAAGGATCCAACTAGACTGAATTCAATTAGAAATTCTACTTTTAGAATCAAAAAAAATTTACCACAGAATTAATTTAATTATTTTCTAAAGAACTTTGACATTCATTCCAATCACTCTCTACACAAAGAAATATGGCAATAAACCCTATTAATTCAATCTATTTTTATATTTGAAAGGTTCTACTGCAATGGAAACTCTTTAATTTTTTTAAAAGAACTTTAAGAAGCCTGCTAAGTATGGACAGCACATATACACTCTTGGCCAGCTGTCATCATTACAGCAAAGTACTCAAGTCTGCAAGACTGCAGAGTTTTATATAAAATATCTCTCAAGCACTTCAATATAATTTCAGCTACTATCATTCCTCCATCAGGCTTTTTAAAAGAGTAAGTTGTAAAATACAGAAAATGATTATACCAAGTGATTATACCAATTTTAAAACTGGTCATCATCAACATAGTCCACGTTAGAAAAACACAATATAACACTGTAAATCCACCACAAAGAAAAGCTGTAACCAGTCAGCATGACACATGGCAGTTTGTGTGATCACTGACACTGGTCTACTGGGCTAGCTTAAATACCTGTAAATGGGTCAATGTGGTCACCAGCTAACTAAACCAAAACATTTGAATTCCCACTTAATTAATTTACTAATCTATGTAGGTCTCCACCTGACTGATGCTAATAAATATCAAGTGGGGGAGAGAAGAGAAAGGAGGTGTATATTCCTGTCAATCATCACCTTCATTTTCTGGGCTACTTAATAAACTACTTTAGAAAGCTACATTAATATGTAATTCTAAGAACAGGAATTAACATTGAATTTCATAACAATTTCTTACAAATGCCATTTTTAATTTAAGTATCAGAATAAGAACTGAACATTTTTTGAAAATGAATATGACTGTGGTACTAATGATTCTATAGACTTAAAGACACACTTTACCTGGAGAGGCTGTTTGTGTGGATTTGGAGACAAATCTACAAACTGTCACTTAAAAACAAAATAGCACCTTCATCTGAAAAGGCTGATCAGAATGTACTTTTCTCAGCTTAGAGGCTCAAAGAAAAAAAAATCTAAGCTACCCATAATTAAATGTAACTAATTATATTCTAAACACTAAATTATTTATCCAGAGTAAACAAGGATTAAGAAGAGATGATGTTTCTATCAGCAGCAGCACACGGGTCACAGAAAAAGGATTTCCAAAAAATGTGTGCTTTCCAACGTTCCGAGCCCCAGAAACTGCACAACTTAAAGTAAGCTTTTTAAAAACATCAGTGAAATAAACTGTTCAGCTAATTCCACAATTAAATGCTGCCTTCTCAGCTCTGTTTACAAAGCTTTTCTCAAATATTTAAACAAATTTATGCTAGCACCACAAGCACATAGCTATACATATAATAATCCATGCACAAAGCACACAGTGAAAAACCATGCTCTGCAATTATTAGCATAACTGCAAGCTTCAATAATGCGATCGCTTTCAAGACTTTGGGATACAGCTCAATAAAGCAAAGATGACATTTAGCACCACATGTCATCAGAAGCCAGGAGCCGCTGCCGCGGTACACGTTTTTATTTGGATTAATCTAATGTTCCAGTCCCGGGGCCCCGGTTCAAGGAGAACATCGACTCCATCCCCATTCCTAGAATAAGCCGAGCCATCAGAATTCGAAGTAAAGTTGCCGGTGACCGGGAGGAGGAGGAGGATAAAGCGCTGTCATCGCAGCGCCCGGGAGGGCACGTCGGCGGCTCTCCGGCGGAGCTGGGGGACCGCGTTCTTAGAGCAGGGGAAGGGGAGGAGGAGGAGGAGGAGGCTTCCCCCGCTCCCGGACTGCTCGAGCAAACGGCAGGGGAGTCTAACCTCCCGGAGCCAGCTGTTTGTGTTTACACTCGCCGCGGCTCGCTCCCGGGTTATTCCTCCTGACACCACCACGCTCAACGAAGTGTCTCCGCTGAAAACTACGAAGCCATCCGGGCAGGGACAGAGATATCCACACTCACACTCACACTCACACACACGCGGGGCAGGAAAGGGAGCGGAAAACAAGCTGCCCATCCTGGACGTGTGGAAGAAAAAATAATAGAGAAAAGGGGAAAGAAAGACCGGGCAAGGCAAGGTCCGCCTGGACAGCGTGGCCAAGGACCGGGCAGACCCACGAGCGGCGGGGACACGCGCCCGACCAAGCGTTTTCAAAGCCGAATAAACACCGGGAGCGGTCCCGCAGGGGCGCGGAGCGGAGCCCGGGAAGCCGGGCCGGGCGGAGAAGTTGGCCCCCAGCCCCGCGGACCCCGACTCACCAGCGAGAAGAGGTTGGAGTGGCAGTCCTCCAGGCTCGCCCCGTTCGCCACCCAGTTCGCCGCCGCAGTCATGATCCTCCCCGAGCCCGGCCGCCGCAGCGGGGCATGTCTGACCGAGTCCCAGGCAGCCCCGGCCGGGCGGGCGGCGGCGCTGCGGCGGCCGCGGGCTCCGAGGGCGAGCGCGAGCGCGGCGAGGAGGCGGCGGCCGCGGCTGCGGGGGGCTCCCGTCGCGGTCCCGGCGGCTCCCGGGGCGGGGCGGCGGGGCGGCGGCGGAGGCTCCGGCCTCCCGGGGGCCCGATCCGACGGTCCGCGGGGCTCCGCCGGGGCTCAGCGCCCGCGGGGGCGCGGGCCGGGGCTGGTGCGCAGGACGCCCGGGCCTCGGCGGCCGTCCCACGGGCTCGGCCGGGCCGGCGGAGGCGGAGGCGCGGGTGGCCGTGGCCGGAGCCGGAGCCGGAGCGGAGCCGCCGAGGCGGCTGCTGCTGCTGCGGCTGCAGGGGGGCGCTGTCCGCCCGCCCGCCCGGCCCGGCCCCCTCCCGGGCGGGCTGCGCTGCGCGGGGCCGGCTGCGCTCGGCCGCCCCCGAGGCGGATCCCCGGCCCCAGCCCCCGCCGCCGCCGCCGCCTTGTTTATTTCCAGTCACGGAATCCCAGCGCGAGGCGAGCGAGCCGAGCGGAGGGAGGGGAGGGGCGAGGAGGAGGAGGAGGGCGGCGGGGGCGCGCGGGCGGGGGCGCGCCGGGGGGGCCGCGGGCGCGCGCGGGGGCGAGCGGGGGCGCGCGAGGCTGAGGCTCAGGCTGAGGCTCGGGCTGGAGCGTGAGAGGAGGCGAGCCGCCCCGCCGTCGCCGCCGCCCGGGCCGTGCTCGCGGGCGTCCGCCTCCGCCGCCGCCGCCTCGCCCTCCTCGTCCTCCGCCGCCGCCGACTCGCCAGGGGTGCCGCCGTGAAGCCGCAGCGGCAGCAGCAGCACCGGCAGCAGCAGCAGCGGCAGCGGCGGCGGCACCGTCCCCTCCTTCCTCTTCCTCCCCCCACCCCCCTCCCTCCCTCCTCCCCAATCAGGCTCGGGCTCCGCCGCCGCCTCCTCCTCCCTCCTCCCCGGGCTCGCTAGCTCTCTCGCCTCTGACAGCAATGGCGGCCGCCGACCGCGGGACTCGCCCTGCCATTGGGCGGTGCGGCGTCACGTGGGCGGTGCGAGGGGCGGGGCGGAGGGGGAGGGGGGAGGGAAGGAGAGGGGCGGGGGAGGAGAGCCCGCAGCCGGGCTGGAGCAGGAGCTGGCCGAGCTCCGCTCGCAGCTAGTCCGGGCTGGGCTGTCCTGGGGCCCGGGAGCTCCTGGCTCTGCGCCCCTCCCGCGCCCTGCTGCCAGCCGGGGCTGGGGAGGCGGCCCCCGGGCCGGACGGCCGCCCCCCTCCCTCGTTTGCCTAAAGAAATTACCGCTAGCCGTGCAGCCCGCGTACCACTGGGCTAGGATGCGGGGCTAGGGACTGGCTGAGGGCTTGGTCCGAGGGCTTGGGTGAGAATCCCTCCTAGGCCACCGAAATACCTGCAGGGGCAAGTGACTTCATCTCCCCGGGCCTCAGTTTCCATACCTGTGAAATGAGCTCATTGGACTGGATGGTCCCAGAGGTCCCCTTCAGCTCTAGAGTTACCCCTCGGTGTGCCTCAGTTTCCCCGCATGTAAAAAGATCGCAGTGGACTGGATGGGACCCATAGGTCCTCTTCCAAATCGACCTCTGTATTCTCATTTTAGAAGGTTTGTTCTTTGCTGGCAGGGATTCCTTTTTTATTTTTTAGTCCCCAGTACCTAGGCCACAGGGGCTTAATAAATACTTATTGATGGATTGTGTCGGTCCTAGATTTAGGACGAGAAGGGACCATCTAACCCCCTCGTCTTACATAGATAAATGAGGAAACTGAGGCCCCCAAGGGAAAGTGACTTGCTTAGGATCACAAAGTATCCAGTGCCCTAACCATACTATTTATTTCATTCTCCATGTAATGCAGTGTATCCAATTACTTCCTTTCTCTCGTCCTCAAGGGCTACAAGTGAAAATGAGTGTGGGAAAGGACTCAGCATCTAGTCACTAGTTGATCTAGGACGGGGTGAGGAACCTGTCGCCCTCAAGTGCAGCCCTTTGATCCCAAGCTTCACAGAACAAATCCCCTTAATAAATGGATTTCTTCCATAAAACTTGGATTCGGTCAAAAGGCTGAACCCAAGGACCTAGAAAGCCACATGCGACCTGGAGCTGCAGGTTCCCCACCCCAATCTAGAAAGTGCCTTCTGATTTCAAATCCCACCATCCTTGGCGGTTCAATTAAATCACGTCTAAAGTCTCCTTCAGTTTTGACTTTTATGATTTGAGGGGATGGATGAAATGTAAATTAAGACTCTCCAGCTCCTCCCTCCCCCCAAAAAAAATCAGTGACCTATTTGCTTTTATTGGGTTTTTATGACTATTGTTAACATATGTATATTCACTTTTCCAATAGAGTACTTAATGCGTAGTGGCACTGAGATATCCACACTTTCTAGGTTTGTTTCCCCATTTGTAAAACAAGAAGGTTGGACCACATGATTTCTAATGACCCCACAGACATTCTTGGATACTATGACTCCACATTAGATGGGGTCTACGAATAAAAAGCCTACAGTTTTTGTGTTTGCCAGAAAGAGTCCCTGGGAAGAACCATGTCATCCTCCTAGAGGAAACAGTGAAAGAAAGAGCTGGAAACCAGGCCTTCCTTCTTCTCCTCTTGGAGACCTTGAATGAATCATCCACTCTCTTTATGACTCAGTTTCTACACTTGTAATATGAGCATAATAAGAGTTCTCAGGGTTGCTGTAAAACTTTGGCTAATTCGAGTCACTCTAGCTTGGACAAGACAGAGAAGTACCATTCTCTGCTTCTTATTCTGGGAACAACTGGTTTCTTAGTGCCTTTACATAGTGTGTAAGAGCAGAAGCAGACTCTGGGAGGTGAGAAAACAGAAGCAGCTTCCATGAAGATGCTTTCTTTGTCCTAAATGCCAGAGATGCTAGCCAGATAGCAGAAAGGTATTAGAGCGTCTGGATGTCAAGGGCAGCCCCACAAAGGGCCAACTGGTTGGGCTTAGGGATAGGAGACAAGTTCAAATCAAACCCTCTCTCTGCCACTTTCTGGCTTGATGTCGCTGAAGCCTGTCAGTTTTTCCATCTGCAATAATGAGGATAATGCTCCTTGCCCTTACTTTCCTACGAGGTTGTTATTAAGATCAGATGAGATAAAACTATGAAATAAATGAGACACCCTGGTGTAGTAGAAAGAGTGTGTTTGGGTTAGGAGGTCAGAGACCTGAGTTCCAGCTCTTCTGTGTGACATATTAGACAATTCACCTCTCTGGGCCTCTGTTTCTTCTTTACAATGAGGAGTCTGGACCAGAGACAGAGTCTAAGACCCCTCTCTCAGTTCTAACTCTATGGTCCTATAATTATTTTCCAACATCACCTCCTGAATGTTAGAAGGACAACACGATAGAATCAAGGGACCTGGTTCTAGTCCTGACTCTGTGTGTATGAGAGACACACTGTGTGCAACCTTGGACAAACCCTATAACCCCTTTAAGACTTCAGTTTCCCCCTATAAAACTAAAGGGTGAAAATACCTTTACCAGGTACAAAATTCTCTGATTCTAACAAGCATTTATTAAGCTCCTACTATGTGCGAGACACTGTGCTAATCACAGGGCTTACAAAACAATCCTTGCCCTCAAAGAACTTACATTCCAAATGTACCTGTATAGGTATGTATGTGTGTGTATGTATGTATGTATGTATATGTGTGTGTGTGTGTATGTATATATATATATATGAATAACACAAAGTCAACATGAGGTCACCTTGTAAAGGAACAAGGTGCATGAGCACCCGGAGGACCCAGAAGGCCTAGAGGCCACAGGTTCCCCACCCCTGAGAGCCACCCAGAAATGACTCCTCCCGAAGGTGTCCCTTGAGCTTGGTCTAAAAAAAACAACCAGGGATTGAAGTGCACAGGTAAAAGCCTGGTGAAGCAGCAGTTAAGGGGCTTGGACTATCTGACTTCTGGAGCTGCTCTGAACTCCTAAATTCTATGATTCATTCTGACTTGAACTGCTTGACTCCTTCTCCTTGCTAATTCAATTAATATGTTTTGAGCACCCACAGAGGGAATGGCCTTCTGCTAGTTAAGGAATAAGGCTGTTCTGCTCTATTTACTCAGTTGCTAGCGCACTGGGTAACAGCATCTTCCTTAAGTACCAGAGATTTCCTGATTGTTCCTTCTCCTCTTGAAAGACAAAACACATAATACAATAAAAACCAATAGACCTTATTGCTGGCCTGGAGCAGGTGCCTATCTGCAAGTCTATTATAGAGACACTTGAAACTCATGGGTGCTTTTTGTTAGATTAAGACTGGGCCTAAACTGCAAGAAAATGCATTAAAGTAATACTACAAGTGATTTCGGGTGTGTGTGTGTGTGTGTGTGTGTGTGTGCGCGCGCACGCATGCATATGCATGTGTCTATGTACGTGTGTGTGCATGTGTCGTGTGTACATGCATTGCCATGCGTGCGCACGTGTACGTGCATGTCGTCTGTGTGCACATGTGTTACTTCTGTGTGCACATATGTGCATGCATATTGCCTCTGTGTCATGTATGCACGTGTTGCCTCTGTGTGTGCACATGTGTGCGTGCATATGTATGTGCCTCTCTGGGTGTGTTTAAAAGCTCTGTTGGCTGTATGGGGTCTAATACTATTTTATTTGGCCACTGTTCACACATAATAATTGATTGCTTATTTTGGAGACATATGCCATAACGTTAAATGAGTAACTTGGACAGCCCCATCAAGAAAATGTAGGAATAATCAAAATTCATTGGTGCAGGGATCTAGGGAGAAACTTCCTCTTCTACCGACCTAGAGCCAGACCTGTTATATGACTTCAAGTCTTGGAGGGTTGCCTAGGGCATTGAGAGATTGGAGATTGTGAACTGAAATCTTTCAGCCTCAGAGGCTAACTCTCTACCCACTACCCTATCCTGCTTCTTCCTAAGTGAGATAGGTTTTAATAATTTTTTCTCTTAATATCATCAGTTCTTGCTAAAAAGATAAGAGTACTTCTACTTGCCCCATTCCTCCACTCATAAAGTATCATGTAAATTAGATCATTTAGGACCACGGAGAGCCAAAAAGTATGACTTCAAATGAATTTCTCTTCTCAGAGGTATGACCCCAAAAACAGTTGCTTACTTTGAACTCCAAGAAACAAGTAACCTGTCTGGATTTTCTATAACCAGCTCTGGCTTTATAGTTCAACAAAATCACTTTTAAGAGACAACAAGAGGGTTCACAGAGTGGATTCTATAACTTTTCCTCTCCAGTGGTGTGTAAGTGTGAATTTAGTGCTCATAAAAGAAAGGCTTCTCATATTGCCTGGAGCTGGGCACTGCACAGAAAGGTGTTATGCCAGCTTCCCACACAGGGCTCTGCCAGCACACCTCTCTTTTTTTTCCCCTCCTCCCCTCTTTTGTCTTGTGTGCACTCAGCCTGAGCCAGATCTTCCAGGGCTGGTTTTTCATTTTGTGGTTCTTTTTTATATAATGAAGACAAGTACCTTTTCACTCATGGCCTAAATCAGGAACTTGGACAGAGGTCTCTGCAGGTGAGAAGGCAACTGATCCAGCTCTGTAGTCCTGGCTGATGGTGCTCCTGGGGAAGATAACACCCAAATGCAGTAACATTAGCCAAAAGGTATCATCCCCTGGAGAGAGAATCCAACACCTCTTCCCAGTAGGTGTTCTCCAAGAGCTCCGGAGGTCTGAGAAGGTCTTTCATTGTTCCAGAGCACAGGTGTTATTCTGGAAGGTAGCTCAAATGCTTCTGAACCTCAGGCTATGCAAACCCACTGTTCTGTGACAGATCATTTTATTTAAAAGTATCCACAGTGAGAAACACTTGGGTAGAGTATGTTCTTTGTTGTGGGTAAAATTTAGGTGCTTGCTGGTCTTGCAGAATGCTGCTGGTGAGCCTTACATTATCCATTAGTTTTCACTTCTTTCCTAGAAGTCTTCAGTGACTCCCTGTTCCCTCCACGATAAACTACACACCCCTCAGTCTGGTATTTAATCCACAGTCTGACTCTTACTTGTCTTTTCAAAATTTTTTTACTTGTCTGACCACTATATTATGAGAAGGCCCAGCTCACTGTCCACTTTCGTGCTCACCACTGGCCACCACTCCACCAGCTACCCAACCCTGCCACATGTACTCTCCTTACCTCCTCCTTTCCCATCTCTATTATATTTTCACTAGACAATAGCTCCTTGAGAGTAGAGCCCATCTTGTTTTCTTAGTTCTACATCTCTGGCACTTAGCATAGAGTGCTTAGTACTGAGTAAATTTTAAATAAAGCGTTATCTGCTTTATTTGACATTTTCCCACCCATGAACCCATGTCACTCACACCATGTAGATCCTTGTTGAGGTTCTCATCTGTGTCATGCCTGGATTATTCCACACAGCCTTCTCTTTGAGTTCCCTGCCTCAGATCTCTCCGCTCTCCAACCCATCCTCCATACAACTGCCAAATCAGCATTGCTCAGACATAGACCTGACCATGTGAAATCCCTGCTCAAAAAGCTCCAATGGCTCCCAATTGACTCTAAGATAAAATATAAACTCTCCTGGCTTTTGAAGCCTTTCAGAGTCTAACTAGAGCCTATCTTTTTAGCCATTTTGCACATTTTCTCTGTTAATGAATTCTCTCCATTCCAGACAAACTAGCCTAACTGTTGATCCTAGATAGCTAGTTTTCCCATTTTTCATTTCTGTATATTTGTTCAGCCTATACTTCAACCTGGAAGTGCCCTCCCTTCACACCAAACCCTCTTATCATCCCCATGTGCCGCCTCCTAAATGAGGCCAATTTTAACGCCCCACCCCCACTGCTGCTCATGTCTGACCTGTCTATCTTGTCCTAACCTCTCTGCTGACCTCCATCTCCAGCTGCCTTTCAGACAATTCGAACTGGAAATCCAGTAGACATCTCAAACTCAACAAGTCCAAAACTCTACTCACTTTCCCCCTAAATCTTCCCCCCAATGCACTCCAAATCTATTACCATTGAGGGCAACACCATCCTCCCAATCCTTCAGACTCCCAACCTCGGTGTCATATTCCTCACCTTCCCATATTCATATCCCTTGCTGAAACCTGTTGATTTTCACTTTTGCTTCTCTCAACTCTCCCCTTCTCTCTTCTGACAGTATCACTACTCTCAAACCTGGATCATTTCAAGAACTGCCAGTGGGTCTGCCTGCCTTAAGTCTCTCCCACTCCAATCCATCCTCCATGAGGTCACCAAAATGAAATCATCAGGAAGCACAGTTCCAACCATGTTACCTGCCTACTTAATGAACTTCAGTGGCTCCCTATCACCTCCAGGATCAAATACAAAACCCTCTGGTGTTCAAAACCCTTCATAACCTGCTTCTCTCCCCTAAACCTTTCCAGCCTTCTTGTATTTGGATCCAGTGACATAGGTCTCCTTGCCCATCCACTAACAAGACTCCTCTCTGGTCTCGGGATTTTCTCTGGTTGTCTTCAATGTCCCTCTTCACTTCTCTGGCTTTCTTCAAATCCCAACAAAAATTGCACCTTCTACTGGAAACCTTTTCCAATGTTTCTTAATTCTAGTGCCTTCCTTCTGTTCATTATGTCCCACTTATCTCATATATAGCTTGCTTTGTATATGTCTATTTGTTGTCTCCTCCATTAGATTGTGAACTCCTTCATGGCAGGGACTGCTTGCCTTTTTTTCCTATCTCAATTTTAGTATAGCACCTGGAATACAGTAGGGGCTTAATAAATGTTTATCCACTGAGTGACTGCTCTCAAAATAACTTTGTAATTATCTTTATTTCGTATATAGTCAATATTTCTTTATCTATGTATATATCATTTACCCTGATAGACTAAAAACTCCTCAAAGGGAGAGAACATTAGCTGTTTTGCTCTATATATCCCCGGTGCCCAGCACTAGCATGTAACATATTGACACTGAACTACTAGCTGTTTCAGCATGCCATCTCCTCACCTCCCTCTATCACGAGACAACTTCCCCTCCTGGAATATACTAACCTCTTCATCTCTGTACCTCTCAATACTTAGTGTTCTTTAAGGCCAAAGTCAAATGTCACCCTTGCCCTGTCCACCTCACCAGAAGTCTTCTCCGATTCTGCCAGTTTATAATGTTCTTCCACCAATTTCCCTGTGCTTTCATCTCTCTTTTACTCAGTTACATCCTCCTTTCTATCCTACTTATCTGTGTACATGTCATACTCACCCTGCCTCACTTCCTTACACACATATTCCATCTCTCTCTCTCTCTCTCTCTCTCTCTCTCTCTCTCTCTCTCTCTCTCTCTCTCTCTCTCTCATAAGCTGCTTGAGGGCAGGAACTGTCATTTTTATCGTTGTCTAACTAGTGCCCAACATCTTTGCCTTCAAATAATAGTCATTTAATAAGTACATGTTTTAAATTTTTTAACTGAATTCTTAAGATTGTAGATCTAGACTTAGTTAGAAGGGACCACAGAACACATCTAGTTTAATCCTTACATTTTTGCAGATGTGAAAACTGAGGCTCAGGGAGGTGAAATGACTTCTCTTTTTGGTTTTGGTTTTGTTTGGATTTGATGATTGCCCAGTCTGGAAACATAGCAGCCATTCATGGTCTCAGTCAGCATGGAAGCTCTGACCCAACTATTTCCCACTGGGTTCATTTCACCCTTCCTTTAAGCAGTCTGGCGCTTCCCTACTTCAGGGGTTCACTGTATTTGCGCTGGACTTAGTATAGACACCCAATTGGCTTTAACATTATTGCAACTCAAAACACCCAAACTCAAGCTATTCATTAGCCAAAGCGACTTGTCCAATTTCACACAGGTGGTATCAGGTGAGATTTGAACATGGGTCTTCCAATCTCAGAGACAGTGCTTTTTTTCCCTTTAAAATAATTTTTTTGTTGTTAAATCTGAACTTTCCAGTGCTCTTTGTGCTGTACCAATGGAAGAGACATCAATTTATCTTCTTAAATGGGCCAGTGGCTACTAGTCCCTCCTGTAAGATCGCATTTACACTCCCTAGCTCAGACTCATAATCCTTAAAACACTCTAGAAACAAGTTATAGTTTTATGATCATTAGTATTATTAGGACTCTACTGTGTGATAATTGATTTTAAGATAAATATCACAGTCTTCAAACTTTGAAATTTAGTGGCAGATAGGTATTGTTGATCCATAGATAGAAAGTGCCCACTGCTTAAGAAATGTTTATTGAATTGGATTGAGTGGAACAGAAATACAGTACTTCTTCCAGTGCCACTCTATTGTTGTCTACCCAGATCAATTCCCCAAGGAAATAAATTACATTTCATTCTTCATATAGTGTTTACTTTATAGTCTCTTGATCTTACTTTGCTGATTTCTGTGTTATTGTAGATTCCTCGGTAGCCTGCCTCCCACTTAATCAAAACAGCTTCTGTAAATGTTAGCGAGTTGGGTTTGGGGGATTTGCTATGGGCTCTTCACATTGGTTACTAAACATTAAAAGTTCCTTCTCTTTCTACTGAAAACCCTCAGTAAATATTGCCCTTGCTTGTGGGAGAAAAAAGAAGCCCTTCAAATGATTTTCCAGTGAACAGACTTTATTTCATGTGAACTGTGCCAATAACTCAAAGCACATTTTGTGTGCTCCTTTATTTGTGGTTTTATGAGGACGTCACTGTTTACATAACATGTGCATCTCTGACAAGCCAGTTCATTATAATCTAATCAGTCACTTCTCAGATAAAACAAAAGAAAAACTCCCTTTTCTCGATTCCAATGGGACCAGCTAGGACATGCCCCCAGCAATACACACAAGCACATCCCTTCCCACCACTGCCAACCCTTCAGGTTAGGACTGTTTCCTAGCAGTGGGGGATGGTGGGGATGAAAGGAGGGCAGAATTCCCACCAGACTACCCAACAATAATACCACTGCCTGAGACCTACAACCTTTAATACCAAGTAATCAGATCATAGCAGATCTTTAATGAGGCTAAGGCAAATGGGGCTAGAGGGCCTTATATTTAGAGAGTGCAAAAAGCAGCTGAAATCCTTGAGCGGAAACATGGACAGCATTTGGCACTTGGTTAACCAGAAGAATTAGTTAGATGCTGTCAGAGGCTTCCTCTCCAATGATGATGCTTCCAGGTGACCTCCTCCCCAGTGGGGGAGGCATCCCCTGATCTTCCAGAGTCTCCACCCCTGCCTGACCCCAGTATCCCAGTTTGTGCATTCCAAGTGTGTGTGTAGGGGGGCAGGGAGAGAATGACTAGTTGTGTCTGTCCAATACAGGATTTCGAGATAGAATTGTTCAACTGTATTCCCCAACTTCCTCTAGTAGAATACAAGCTTATAGATGATGGTTTGTTTTTTTTTTATCTTGTGTCTCCAGTGATTAGTCCACTGTCTTTCAGGAAGAAGGCAATTGATAAATGTTTGTTGAATGAATAAGTGCAATCTTAGAGATATTTTCATCTAACCAATTCATGACTTGCCCAAGGCTAGGATGAGATCTCAATCATTCTCACTGCAGAATCCCATGCTCTTTCTGTTACAGTGAGCCCTCCAACGTCTTGGAACAGATCACTCTTCCACAAACTTCTCTCTGATCAGGAGTGGCCTGACTTCTGACTTTATTCACTTCAGGTTACTTCCAGAAAGCCCTTTTTATGACATCATTTTCACAGAATTTGAGATCTAGAAGGGGCCTCAGGGGCCACCTATTCCAATCCATTCATTTTATTTATGGGGGAAATGATGCCGGAAGACCCCACACCAAGACCCAGGTTTGGCATGAATTGCCCGAGTTCTGACAGGCAGTATGTCTGAAAGTGGAATTTAAAACCAGATCCTCTGACTCCAGAGAAGTTCCCTTTCCATTTTACAGATCCTGCCTCATTGATCTCTAAGATTCCCTTTAGCTCTAGACCTGTTTCATGGACCCTGTTTGAAAAAAAGGGTTCTGAGTCTGACCTCCAGTGACCCTCCCAAGAGTGATGCCATAAAGGGTTTGCTAAGGAGAGGAATTCTCACTACTGCAGGCTGGGAGTCCCAAGCTTCAGAAGTGGGATGGAGTTCTCAGACTCCTGGAGACCAGCTGTATCATAGTCTGTCTCCAAAAGGCGGAATTGACAAGCCCTCTGGGGAGAAGGCAGTGAAGCCTGCCCTTGCAGACAACTTCCAAAATTGGAAAGAAAACACAGTTGAGATATCTCAGGCAGGGCATTGTCCATCCAGAATGACTTCTCCGTTGCCTTTAATAAATCTTAAAGTCTCACTTGTCAGGGTACAGGGCTCAGGCATCAGGAGCATATAGCAACGACAGTTTCTGCTGGATTCGAGCCTGGGAGATCTAGAAGAAGGAACAAAAGATGACTGGGGAAAATATATGTAACTGAACTGGATTTTTTTAAAAAATGAAAGTGTTACAATTAGCTAATTGGGCCCATTTCTCCTGGCAATGTATCTTTATATTCTCCACTGTGCTCAGAACTCTCCTTGACTTCAAAGGAAACAGTGGTGCCTGGAGAATTGGAACCCATGTTTATCAAGTGCTTTGAACATGTAAAGTGCTATTTAAATGCTAAGTATTATTATTATTATTATTTTAAATTTTAAATATTTTCTGTGGGGAGTTTTAATGGGTTTATGGGTCTCATTTAATGCCTCAGGGCAGCCTGTCTCCTAAATCCTACAGTGATTCAGACTTTGGTGAGCAAGGACGGAAATATAACATGCCTTTTCAGGGAAAGCAAACCCCAATCCACCACCTTGTCCTTGTAAATTGTATTTTCCAGGGAGATGAACACTGTCAATCAGATACTGTCAGTTTATGAAAGAATATGTCTCCAGAGCTAATTGAAATACGGGATCTTTCCAGGCACATTTGATAGAGTTATCACGTTACAGATTTTCTTTGACTCTGCATCTCGATTCATTCCTTTGTACCCTTTCCAGACTTCTTCATAAAACAGAAATTAGACACGTTCTTGACACTAGGATTTCATGAAGAAGCAATCAAATCCAAATTACTTCAAGACTATAAAACGAGAAAGCAAGATGGAGAGGAAGGAACTTCCTCGAGTGCCCCGGTTCATAAATTAATCTGGTTATTGGGTCACGTTGTGCGAGAACCAATTCCCCTGCATTTAAAAGATTTTGAGCTGGAAGGGGTCCTGAGAGGTCGACAAAGTCTCCCACACTTTGCAGATGAGGAAACTGCAAAGGGAAATGACTTGTCTTAGGTTACACAGTCAATCGTATTTTTGGGATTTGAATCCAGGTCTTCTCACCCAAATTCCAAGGCACTTTCTAATATACTACTTCCCCAAAAGGATACAGGTCAGCTCCATCTAATGTTGCCCCTTGGGCCTCAGACAGGTGCAGATGTTTGGCCAATCACACTTTCGAAGCAGCCCTCCCTCACTTCAGTCCTTGTCACTTTCAAGTCATGACATCACCTTCATGATAGTCCCCTTTGAGAAGGAAGGGCAAAGAACATACAACGATCTTAGAAACACAGAATGTCAGGGCTGGGAGAGGCCTCAGAGCAGGGGGTGTCAGAAGGGGGAGGGGCCTGAGAACAGGGGATGTCAGGGCTGGGAGGGGTCTCAGAACGGGATATCAGGGCTGGGAGAGCCTTAGAGGATGTCAGAGGTAGGAGAGGTTTTGGAACTCTGACTTGCAAAGCTTGCAAACTTTTCCTTCCCTACCCCTTATTTTTCAGAAGTGTAAGAAGAGGCTTAATGGAGGGGAAATGACTGGTCTAAGATATTAAGCTCCACAGCTGCATATTACTGTGCAAGCTGGCTTATTCTGGCCCCTGGACTCTTCTCCCAACAACAGATTAAAAAACAAGGGAGGAAAATCTGTACCTTTGTGACCTCTGGCATCTTAGGTAAGAAATATAGCCTTCTGGGAAGGTTTTCTATTTTCATCAACTTCTCATCTTTTCTATCAGTTGTCCATTTACCTGAACTGACTTCACTTAGACAAAGAAATTCAACCATGCACAGACTCATCCAATGTCACTTAGCTTGGATACCATGTTTTGAAGATTTTTAAAAAGTGTTATATAAAACTTGAAGTCATAAAACTAAAAGAAAAAAAGGCATGTGATATGAAATTAATAAACAGCTCTCAGACCCAAACTGAAGGCCCCATCAGAGCCAGAGTGGTCCTTCGGTTTACTCTAATAGCCACAAAGGCATGTTTTGAAATCACGGAGATAATAGACTGTAATAGAGATGTAATATACTGATTGCTTCCACAGTGGATGGGTGGGCCAAGGCAAGGGTCTGTTAATGGGCACCTGAGTCCAAAAGTCTGTTACTTCATCAGTGAGGGCTGTCCCTCTGCATTGTAACCCTTTAGTGCCTTAGAAGATCTTCCTATTTAGGTATCATGGTATAGAAGAAAGATCATTGGGTTTGGAATTAGAGGACATGGCTCTCTGCCATTTATGTACAAACTGGAAGACCTTGAGCAAATCACTTGAACTCTCTGGTTTTCAGTTTTGTTATCAATAAAATGAGATAGGTCGGACTATATGTCCTCTCAGGTCACTTTCACCTCTAGACCTATGATCCACTGAGTAATCTCCCATATAAAGTTCACACCTAGCAATCACCTTTCTGGGATGGTTTCTATGAAATGAGTTGGGCTGGCCTTTCTATGTCTGCCATCTGGACCATATTCAGAACTTTCCCAGTTCATAGGATGTGCCAGAACTCAATTTTCAGTGCGCCATACCCTGAGAAAATAGGGCTACCTCCATGCCATGATGAGGGCTTCAAGGTCTAGAATACTCTTTAAAACAATTTCTTAGACAAGTCTTTTGATTTTCCTGGGCAGGAATTTCCATCTCCCAATCCTGAACAGCAGCTTTTCCACCCTCTATAACAACCACAGATTCATGTTTTAAAATCACAGAGATAATAGACTGATTGATTTCATGGTGGTAGAGTGGACCAAGGCCAGGGCCAGTTAATGCATATCGGGGTACAAGAGGGTAAGAAACTTGGTGTCCTAGATCTGGAGCTATAAGGGACCTTAAAAGTCATCTAGTCAACTTGCTTGCAGATAAAGAAACCGAGGTTCAAGGAAGTGATGCAATTTATCCATGCTTAAATACATAGTAAGCATCTAAGATAGTATTTGAATCTAGCTATAGTATCAGAAAGCATAGCAGTTTTAACCTCCAGAATTCTGATGGGGGCAGGGGGGAGAAAGTCTTTCACCTGCTCTCTAGGGACTTAACTAGCCAGTTAAGTAGGAGTCAAGAAAGTAAGCCCAGAGGTAGAGTTGTCTGTTTTATCACTTTCGGTTTCAGTCCCTCAGTTTATTAATATATGCAAAATGAGGTTGGACTATGGTCTCAAAGGATGAAGGCTAGAGAGCTAAGATGGTTCTGTGGGAAGGAACCGTATTAAATAGAAGAAACTCACTTCTTGTTGCGGAAGCAGTCCAGGTACTAGAAGGAGAACTAAATTTGGAGTCCAGAGGTCTTGGGTTCAAATCCCAACTCTTCTACTTATGAGCAATGTGACCTTGGGTGAGTCTCTTTCTCTGGGCCTAAATTTCCTCATCTACAAAAGGAGTAGGTAAGATTAAATAAACTCCACAATCACTTCCAGCTTTAAAATGTTATGATTTTGGTTAACCTATACATACATATATATGTATTATATATTATATTATTATATTATATTGTACATTATTATATATATATATTATATATATATATATATATATATATATATATATATATATATATATATAATGGAAGGGAAGGCAAAAGCCTTTGTCTTCCAGAATTCTTTGTAGGCATAGTTTTCTTTTCCAAAGAGAAGGCTATATAAGGGATAGATAGAATCCTAAATCAGAAAGACCTGGATTCAGATCCTGCCTCAGGTACCAGGTGCTCAAAGACAGGGGATTTAATCTAAGCCTTGGGTTCACCATCTGTAAAATGGGGGTAATAATAGTATGTACTTCACCAGCTTGTTTTAAGGATCAAGAGGTGACGCTTGTAAAGTATTCTACAAATCTAAAAGCATTATATAAATTTCACTTGTTGTTATCATTATTCTACAAATTGGTTTGAATGAGTGAGGTTTAACTGTAGTGATAATAAATAATGATAATTATAAGCACCATCAGTTGAAATGAACACAAAGTAATTATCATCATAATCCATATCCCCTGCTAGCTGCTGGAGGATACAGCTAGCAATTCTCATTGGCAGCCATCGCCAGAGGGAAACTGAACAATATTTTAACAAGCCACAACAGTGGTCCCTGAGATGAAAAGGAAATCCATCAATCACACATGTGCCTATGGGTGGTTTTAGTTTCCCTTTTTACATTTGCATGTCTTTATCTTTTGATTGATGGTAGATATTTTAATTAAGATTTCAATAAGGTTTTTTTTTTTTTAAAATTATTTATTAAGCGCAGAGATGCAAGTCAAGCAGTCCCTGCCCTCAAGGCTCTTCCCTTCTAATGGGGGGAAAGAGGAGGTTGTAAAACATATATGTAGTTAATGAAATGCAAAGTTTCGCATTTTCCTGACCAATGATTTCATTAGGATGGGAAATTGCCAGGGAAAGGACTCCCTCTTCTAATACAGATTGGAAACTTCTCCATGATTTATACTCTCAAGGAGTAGCCTTGGGCATTAAGAGATGAAGTGATTTGGTCAGGATCACATGCCAGAGGAAGAAGAACCCAGGTCATCGAGTCATAAATTGAGAGTCAAATGGGTCCACAGAGCTCACCTGGTCCAACCCCCGTCATTTCATAGAAAAAGAAAAGAGAGAAGTTGATTGACTTGCATAGGATCAGGCAAGTAGAAAATGTCATTGTAGCTCAACCTTTGCTCTGGAAGAGGATCAATGACATAGGCTGTGGGGCAGGTGGGGGAGGGCTGGGAAAGGATGTCTTGACTTGCAAGTGAATTGGATTTAAGTGAGGCAGAGCTGTGACAAGTCACCAGCCTCACTATCTCCTCCAGGGTTGTCTGAGTTCAGTGGCAAGATATTGGTCAGGGTGACTGGAGATGGCCCAGATGCAGTGGGGGATCTTGGCCTTTTTAAACTAAGGTCTTTAACAGGTCTCAGTTTGTCGAAGGCAATACCCATTCAGAAATTTAAGGTAAGATAAGAAAAAAAAAAAGAAAAGTGTCATAGATGGAATTTCAACCCAGGTTCTCTGATTCCACAGTTGATGACTTTGTTTCTATATCATGCTGACTCCTTATTCTAAGCCCAGCTCATATAAAGTTACACAAATATACATATACATATATACAGAGTCATACCAATACAGATAGACAAAGTTACACAAATATACACATATATTCAGTTGGTGGTTGTCCTTGGTTCTGAGAGGACCAAAATGACATCCCCATTGTAAAGTGAAATTTCAGTGTGTCCAACTGTGGCCGATCAGACCAATATGAGCTCAGAATGCTCTACCACAGGTTGGGCACAGATAATTCATATAAATTTTGGGGGTGGATATCCCAAATTTGCTCATCCTATGTTTACTTTGTGCTGTCTCTCAATTCTGCTTTGCTTATAGAGCACAGCATCCTTTCTGATATGGGCATGCCATGCTGAATGATCCTGTGCCAGTGTCTCTCATGTTGCACAGTCAAATCCAAAGTTCTTGAGAGAGACTTTGAGAGTGTCCTTGTATCGTTTCTTCTGGACACCATGTGATCTCCTGCCCCATGCAAGTTCTCCATAAAATAGTCTTTTTGGCAAGCATATATTTTGCATTCGAACAATGTGGCCAGCCCATCGGAGCTGAGCTCTCTGAAGTATAGTTTGAATACTTGCAGTTCAGCTTGAGCAAGGACTTCAGTATCTGGTACCATATCCTGCCAGGTGATCCTCAGAATCTTCCTAAGACAGTTCAAATGGAAGTGATTCAGTTTCCTGGTATGGCACTGGTAGACTTTCCATGTTTCACAAGCATATAACAATGAGGTCAGCGCAACAGCTCTGTAGACTTTCAGTTTAGTAGTCAGTCTAATACTTCTTCTCTCCCATACCTTTCTTCAGAGCCTCCCAAACAATGAGCTAGCTCTGGCAATCAAACTCCTTGTTAATGTGTACATCCCTGGAAAGTACACTACCAAGGTAAGTGAACTTATCCACAGCATTCAAAACTTCCCCATTTGTTGTAACTGATGTTTCCATATATGGATGGTGTGGTAGTGGCTGATGGAGCACCTGTGTTTTTTTTGGTGTTAATTATTAGGCCAAAATTAGCACAGGCAGCAGAGAATAGATCCATACTTTGTTGCATCTCAGCTCCAGAGGCTGCATTGAGTGCACAATCATCTGCAAACAGAAAATCATGCACCAACACTCCCTTCACTTTGGTCTTGACTTGTAGCCTTTTCAAATTGAAGAACGTACCACCAGTATGGTAGTTGACCTTGATGCCATGTTCATCCTCATTGAAAGCATTTGTCAACATGGCTGAAAACATCATACTAAAAAGCATGGGAGCAAACACACAGCCCTGTTTCACTCCATTGGTAACTGGGAAGGCACGAGAGCTTTGTCCATTATCCAGAACTCAAGCAAACATGCCATCATGAAATTGACATACAATATTGATGAACTTCTCCGGACAACCAAATTTTGACATAATTTTCCATAAGCCCTCACGACTAACAGTGTCAAAGACCTTGGTCAGATCCACAAACGTTGTGTACAGACCTCTGTTCTGCTCTTGCCAGATGATGTGGAAATTCAGAAGCTGCTGGATGAAAAACATGAACTCCACAGGATTTACCAGCAAGATAGTTCATTCACCTCTAAGAAAGCAGCATTTAATTCCATCAAAAGCAAAGTTTGCTTGTGCAAAGTTTAGAGAGATGCAGGATGCAGAATTCCTGGCAAGAAGGCAGATAAAATTCAGTTTTATGCTGATAGTAACAATCCAAAGAGCTTTTATGATTCCCTGAAAGCTATTTATGGATCAAAAACTTATAGTACATCACAGCTATTCAGTGCTGATGGAGATGATCCTAGAGAGATGGGCTGAACACTTCCACAATGTTCTCAACAGACCATCATCATTCAATGCTGAGGCCATTGACCATTTACCTCAGGTTGAAGTCAGTCCCTCCTTAGCTGAACTTCCAGCTGAAGAAGAGGTTTTGAGGGCCATTAGGCTCCTTTCATGTAGCAAAGCACCTGGTGCTGATTCTATTCCAGCTGAGATTTACAAGGTAGGGGGACCATTGCTCATACAAAAGCTGATTGAAATTTTCCAGGTTATATGGCAAGAGGAGGTTATCCCCCAGGAGGTTAAGGATGCCTCCACTGTCCATCTCTATAAGGGTAAAGGGAATAGATTGTCCTGTGACAATCACAGGGGGATCTCTCTCTTAGTCATTGCTGGCAAAATTTTTGCTAGAGTCCTCCTTAATAGGCTGATCCTGGAAGATGGGCATATACCTGTGAGCCAACGTGACTTCAGAAAGGGCTGAGGAGCAGTTGATATGATATTTGCTACCTGACAACTCCAGGAGAAATATATTCAGTTATACCAATATAGATACATAAAGTTACACAAATACACATGCATGTATACAAAATTATACAAGTCTAGATATACAAAGTTATCTAAATGTACACATATATTCAATTATACAAATATAGATATGCAAAGTTACACAAATATGCATATATGTATAAAACTATATAAATAAAAATACAGTCACATAAATACATACAAGCTCACATGTGTATATACAAAGTTATATGAATATATACTGTGTGCAAACATACACACACAGTTATACAGTATAATGAAGGAACAATCGTTAACAGGGGTAGCTGGGTGGCATAGTGGATAGATTATTGGGTCTGGAGTCAGGAAGGCCTAAGTTCAAATCCATTCTCAGACACTAACTAGCTGGGTGAACTTGGGCAAGTCTCTTGACCCTGTTTGCCTCGGTCTCCTCATTTGTAAAATGAGCTGGAGAAGGAAATGTACTCCAGTATCTCTGACAAGCAAATCCCAAATGGGGCCATGAAGCATCAGACATGACCGAACAACAGGAATTATTAACAACCCTGGTGATAAAACAAGGCTTTCTGTTGGGAGTGAACTAACTGGGTTTTGAAAGATCATGAGGGTTCTATAAGGCAGACGTGAGAAGGTAGTGCATTGCTGACATTGAAGATATAGATGCATGAAAAATATCACTAGACATACTCCTAGGTCACATTTCTATATTGCACTGTGGTTGTAGTGCACTTTCACAGCCAGTGTCTCATTTTATCCTCTGAGGAAAGTAGGACAGGTAGGTTTATAAGCCACATTTTACAAATCAGTATACTGAGGCTCAAGAGGAAATCGCATCACAGGAGATCAGCATCCATAGCTACTTGATCCCAAACCCAGGACTTCTGCTGTACCTCACTAGTGGCCATATAGTCAGTATTTTATTTTGTTGTTAGCATTCTATTTGTCCATAGTCAGAAAATGGGAGATGCTGGAGATGCAGACACTGGAGAGTCATCTGTCAAGTTTACTAGAGAAGGGATTTCTTTCCTGGGTGGGCAGGTGGACTAGATAAATGTCAGGTCCCTTTCAACTCTCTGTTTTCGATTATTCTGCAGAGCTACTTTTCCAACAGGAAACAAAAAAGTAGGATTTGGAATCTACCTGTCCCAAAATTACAGCCTGCCCATGCCTAAAACTTAGACTAGAACTGTAAAAAGTGCTCAGCACGGTCCCTGGCACATCGGAGGTGCTTAATAAATGTTGATTGGTTAAGAAGAATTGGCTTTTAAGTTGGCACCTTAAGGTTCGCAAGACATTTTGCATCTATTGTTTCATCTGACCCTCACAATAGAACTGTGAGGAAGGTAACCTAGTTCTTATCAGAAATATAACTAGGGGGGAGTGATTGTAGCTTTGCTCCAAGGTGCTGAATTTGAAGGGCACAGAAACAAAAGAGCTTAACATCCATTTAGCATCGATAAAAAGTTAAAATAGGAAGCTGCCAGACAGAAGGCTGAGTTTAGTTCCAAACCTACCCTCACTCATGGTAGCCTCTTAAGTAATTGCTTCACAGCTATTTCCAAGGTCTCTCCTTCCACTATGGGTTAATTGTCTTACTCTCAGTCCCCAAGTCAGAATACCTTTTAGGTTATTTTTTTCTGGGGGATGTTTGTGGTACTTGGTCAGGTACAAAAATTCTTGGTTGCAGTGCCAGATAATATTTTCATCTCCATTTTATAGATGAACAAACTGAGGTTCATAGGTTCATTGATATTGCATGACTTGCCCAAGGTCACACAACTAGTAAACGTCAGAGGCAGGATTTAAATCTAACTCCTAATTCAAAATGCTTTTCTTGAGGAGTCTTTCTTAAAAAACTATCGATTCCAAACTGGGACAAAGCATTGTGGAGAGTCAGTGGGCACAGGTCATAACTGCTGGACCTGAAGAAAGGAAGAACTGAGTTAAACCCTGCTCCTGGCTAAGTGGTTATGAGCAAATTACCCTCTTCTCTCAGCCTCAAGCAGCTGTCTAAGAGAATAAACTCTGTTTAGTCTTACAGCTTTGCATCTGCATCTGGTGGAGGGCATCACCCACACTGGGACTTCCTATTTGGTTTATGGATTGACTTTGTTACCTAGCAAGGCTCCTTATCTGTAAAATGGGAGCAATGCTACTTGGCAGTACATTTGTGAGGCTCAGATGATATAATACACATGACTTAGAAAGTGCTCAGCCAGGTTCAAATGTGCTATCATTATAATTAGTTAACTTATTAACAAGGGTTAGTTTATCTGATCATTGCCTCTTTTCGTCACGTTTCAGAAAATTGATACCTTGGGGGTTGGGGGAAAGGAAAGGAGGAGGAATGAGACACTCTACTAGTACGGTTTGGTGACTGGACAAGGGGGGAGGAAAGGAAGGTATTTTCATCTGATCCCAGGGAGCCACAGCAGTGAGGAGCAGGTCCCTGGGTAGCTAGTAGGCAAGGTGGAACCACTACTCTACTACTTCTCTTGTTGTTAGGTCATGAGTCAATGACTCTATTTGAGAGCCAAGAGACCCTTAACAAGTTTTTTCTTCCAGGACTTTTTTCCTTCTCAATCAAGTTCTTTAAAACAATCTGCGTAAGGGCAACAGTAGGGAAAAAATAGAGGCAACTGGGATTAAGTGACTTGCCCACGGTCATGCAGCTAGTAAGTGTCTGAGGCCAGATTTTGAACTCAGATTCTCCTGACTCCAGGACTGGTGCTCTATCCACTGCCCTACCTGCCTGCTCAACTATGTCTTGGTTTGGAGAATGTGGGATATCTGAACCGAAAAGAGGTATTAAAATACCGGAGGCAAGATAGTAGTCACTGCAGGTATTAATTACTGTCATTCCCATTTTATAGATGAGGAAAACAAGGTAAAATGCCTTGAACAGGGTTACACAACTAGTTGTCTACTTTGTAATCACAGTCACATTTTCTACCAGATTATTCCCACAACTACATCCGCCATCACCATCATCATCACCATCATTGGCGTTTTCATTCATTCCTATAAGACTTTAAGGAAACTTCCACAGATATATTATCTCATTGATTTTGTCAAGTATTATCACTAATCCCATTTCATAGAAGAAAAATTGAGACTAAGAAAGAAATGACTCACCCAGGTACAGTAAAAAAACAAACCACAATTAACTGAAGTTAATAAATTTAATATGGGTCATAAATTTAGGGAGTTGGAAGAGACCTTGCAGGCCATCAAGTTCAGTCTCTTCATTTTACAGATGAGGAAACTGAGGCACAAGGATGTCAAATGACTTGCGTAGGGTTGTAAAACTGATAAGTAACTGAGGCAGGATTCAAACTCAGACTCTCCTGACTTCAGGTCCAGTGCTCTACCCACTACTCTACTGTGTCTTATTGCTTCTGAGTCAGATGGGAGTGGAGTGGATTGATTCAAGGAAGCTAGCAAGGAATGAATGAGGGAAAGAAGAAGGAAAAATTGGAAAGCATTGAGATTCGTAAAGGCAGAGGGCAGGGGAGATGAGGAGAACATGAGAAGAGACAACCATGTTGTCTTTAAAGATTATGAAGTCCCAGTGATGAGTGATGGATCATGGGACCCCCATCTCCCTGAGAATGGTCAATCACGTAATCCCCAGCATGGGCCAAGTGGAATGCAAAGCCCTTAGGAAAAAAAAAGGTCTCTGACTTTCTAAATTGGTCTGTAAATCTCGGTATAGTTTTCAGGGTTTAAGAATTTTATTTTATCTGGATTAAAGTCATGTTCTGCTTTGGCATCAGGAGGCGTTTATGACTGTTAAAACAGGAATTGAAAAATATAGTCCTGGAACCAACTCAGCTATACTCACTCCTGCCAAACTCACAGGGGTTGGCTATGGGGGCCAGGCAGAAGTTTTGTGTTTTTTCCCCACTCCTTCTCCCCTGGCAGCTTTGGTATTTCTTGATAAAGCTGGAATTAGCTGTATCCAACAGTAAGCCCAATTGCTTTGGAGGACTGTGGCACAAAGGAGACCTTTATCTCCACTGATGTGATCTTGACTCTCTCTCTCTCTCTCTCTCTCTCTCTCTCTCTCTCTCTCTCTCTCTCTCTCTCTCTGTCTCCCTCTGTCTCTTTCTCTGTCTCTCTCTCCCTCTGTCTCTCTCTCTGTCTCTCTCCCTCTGTCTCTCTCTCTCCCTCTCTCTCTCTCTCTCTGTGTCTCTCTCTCTGTCTGTCTCTCTCTGTCTCTCTCCCCCTCCCCCTTCTATTCCATCTGACTCTCCTAAGCCCCTTTGAAGCACATCTTTCTTATATTAGTTTAAAGTGTTCTCACAATGTCATATGTTCTGTTTCTTAACTTCCATTCCACCTAGATGGGTGCTGGCATAATATTTTTGGTTAATCGAGATTGGGTGACAGTATCACTTCTAGGTATGAAAATGAATTTTACATGTTGCACGCTTCTTGGTGTGGGATTTTTAAATCACGGCATCTTTTCTTTGCCTGTTTTCAAACCAGTCTCTATTCCCTTTTCCTTTTGAATAACAGCTCACATTTCCTTTAGTACTTGGTAGTTTTCAATGCCCTTTGCATGAGGTAACTCTGGGATGGTGTTTATTGTGCCCATTTTACAGATAAGAAATCTTAAGGCTAAATCATATTCAGTGATCTGCCCAAACTATGGGTCAGGGTGGGGCTTATGTGGTTCCCCATACCTAAAACTCAGACTAGGTTCTTACAAATAGTTGATTTTTATACATGTAGCCCTTTAAAGTTTACAGAACACTTCACCTTTTTTACTTTGTGTATATGTCCATGTAGTTATATGTGTTATTTCTCCTCCCCATCCCTAATAGAATGTCAGTCCCGTTAGGGCAGGGAATGTTCCTTTTTTTTTTGGAATAGTGCATGGGCATAAGTAAGTGGTTAATAAATAAATTTGTTCATTGCTTGATCTTTAAAATGAAAAGATTAGACTAAGTGATCTCTGAGAACATTTCTATGGCTCTAGTCAATACTGTTGCATTAGGAAGATAAAAGAGAGTCAACAGATTTTTTTACTTGCATGCAAGAGAGATACACAAGCACAGAAAGAGACAAAGACAGAGAGTCAGATATAGGCAAGGAGAGAGACACAGAAAGACAGTGAAATAGACAGAGATTTCTGAGTACAAGCTTTATTTTACTACACTGTGGTGGGCTATATGAGTGTTGTCTAAGGACTGTGGAACCCCCTTAATGGGATAGGTAGCAAAGAACCAAGTGATCTCAAATTTCTCTCCGACCCAAAAGATAATGCAATGAAACTAGAAGCCTGTAACATGTAAAAATCCACCCAAAAATGAAAGGAAGGGACATTTGTACAAGCTGAGTTGTGTCTACAGAATTAGAATGAACAGTTGGAATAAATTTAGTGCTTAAAAATGTGAAACACTGAATAATTTCTCCATAAAGTAGGATGGGAAATGCTATTTCCCAAAAAAAGGAAAAAAAGGCAAAAGGAAATTTAGGGATCTGTAAAATGAGGGCATGAGAACATGTCTAAGCAATCTCTATAGTTTCCCCCACCATGATCCCAAGGTCCCTCCCAACTCTGATATTTTTTATTCTAAAATCTTTTTATTGTTTAAATATTCCCATTTTAAGGCCCTCCCAGCTCTGATATTCTGTATTCCAAGTCTTCTCCCTGAATTGTTTCTCCCCACTAAACCATCCTCCACACAGCTAGCTGCCAACATGATTTCCTAAAGTGACGGTCAGACCATATACTGCCTCCCCTTTCCCCATAAACTCTAGTGACTCCCTATTACCACCACTAATATAAAGCCTTTAGTTTTTTTCATTTAAAGCCCTCCCAGCTCTGACATTCTCCTTTCTAAGTCCCCTCCCAGTGCTGCCCTTCCCAGTCCTAAGGCCCCTTCCAGCTCTAACATTTCAGGTTCCTTTTTATGTCCTTTTCCTGCTGTAAAAATGAATGAATGCATGAACAAATAAATGTATGAATGAAATCATACTTTTATGTATTAATTCTACTAAAATCCGTGTTTAAAAAACAAACAAACAAATCCTGAAACTGTCATGACCTGTCCCTATAAGTCTAAAGGTTTCCTGGCTGAAGGTGGGACAAGGGGTGACAAGGTCCAGGGAAGGAGGCATCATATCTTCTCATCTTCCAATGAAGAGTGGGTAAACTCATTTCTTTCCCCATCTCTTTTTCATTGTTTTGTCCTCTCCCTATCTCTTTTCCTTTGTCTTTTCTTGGATCATTTGGATTCTGTAACCACGTGGACATTTTTCTCTTGGTACTCGCTGGAGTATTTTGTTCTCGCAGATTTCTGAGAGGCAAACTGCCCCTGTGACCGACCTCACGTGGGTAGACAACACACACCCCACTTTGTATCTGCAGAGCAGAGGGGGCTGTTGCTGCTTTAGTCACAGCAATCCAGCAGTGGCTGAGAATTTATGAGATGAAGGAGAACTGCTTTGAAGAAAGACCCCTTGTCTGGGTTTTTTTTTTTTTTTTTGCCATTTTAATGGTGTGTGGAGGTGGAGGGAAGTGGGGGAGGGGAGGAGAAAAGGAGCAGGGCCAGAAGAAGAGAGATGGAGCTTTGGGTTAGGTTAGAGAAAGAAAAAAGCTAAGGCAGCCTAGATTCTAAGGAAGAGGAGTGAAAACTGAACAGGTTGCCCACCTCCGGGTAGGCACTCACCACAGCAATCCAGAGCTTTCAGCGGGGCATGTTCAGTCATTCCTGGGGAGATAGGAAAAAGGCCTTCTAAGAACCCTTCCTGCCTTTCCCTTACAATGACAGTAAGAGTCATAGATAATTGGGAGTATAAGACTGTGTTAGTGTCAGGCGATACAATTTAATTGGCAAGACTAATTATTTATTTGGTTTCAAGGGAGGCATCCTGCCTTCATTAAAATCATTAGTGGCCAACAGTCAATGAAAATGTTTTGGAAATTCACAAGTATATTTGAAAGAGAGTCCTCTTCAATTGAACCAATGGACCAACATTTATCAAGTGCCTACTATGTGCTGGGGACTGTTCTAGGACCTTTGTGTAATCAGATACAATCCCCATGCTCAAGCACTTGTAGGAGTGCGAGTGGGGAGTATGTAGAGAACTTAAAACAGAGAAATTGCAAGACAGAGAGAACACTAGAAACTAAAGGAATCAGGAAAGGCCTTGAAGGAGAGATGCCACTTTGATCAATGCTTGGGAGAAAGCTAGGGAAACTGCAAAATGGTGGTAAGAAGGCATGGACCACCACCCGTGCAAGGATGGAAGAGAAACTATTTTCAGTCATATCAGCTCAGGAAGATTCCCTCCAAATCAAAGAGAGGTGATGATTTGACTCATCGGAGAGAATGATATGTAGGAAATTCTAGATGCCTGCCATATCAAAGAAGTCAATTTCCTAGCCAGAACCTAGGTTCAGTCAACACTTTCTTGTACAATGCCTGTAATCAAAGTATTAGGTCTTAAGTTAACAGACTGTTTCACTCCACGTTAGAAATATTTTTTTAAATCTCACCAATTCATGAATGTGTTAATTGTTCGTTCCTCTGTGCTGCAGGTATTAGCTTGTGTTTCGTCTTTAAACCAAAACATCTTTGCCATGCCAAATCATCTGAATAAGAAGAGAAAAATTCATTTAATCATCTCGCTGGTTTGCCTTTGCTCTATGAAACCAAATCCCCAGTTATACTGAAACTGAACACTCTGGTCAAAGCTCTAGGTCAACATTTTAGTGGTTACTACATTGTTGGGGCATTGGATAGACACAGCCAGAGTCCACCTCTTAAGAGCAGAATTGGCTCAAAATACTTTAATGTGGGGCTGCTGCTCACTCAGGAAAGGAGCAGTTGGTCTCTGGTTGCCAGACCCTATTTGTATGAGTAGCAGCCCAGGTATGCAAAGCAATCGGTGAAGCCTTTTATCTTCCCTCATGAATCAACTATGGTAATTACCTAAAGCTAAAGCCAAAAATACGACTTAAAGCTAAACAGAAATACATGCAATTATGTTTCTCTTTTAAGATAAGAAAAAAGGTAATTCTAGATTTTTCCAGGTAATTATTGTTATTATTTATCATTTTCTAAGCATTAGTGGGAAACTAAGAACCTTAGAAGCCTCCAGAGAAAGGCTAAAAGCTTAGTCTCCGAAGCCATATTTACTCTAGATCAGTTTGGAGCAGGAGGGAAGGCTGTGCAACACCTCTCTCTCTCTCTCTCTCTCTCTCTCTCTCTCTCTCTCACACACACACACACACACACACACACACACTCGATTTAGATTGCCACTCTCCCAAAGGTGCTTACAAATGCCTTAAAAATAAGCAAGCTAAGCCCTAAAGTATGAAACTGGAAAAAGAGCCCCTTTCATGACCAAATTAATGGACCAGTTAGAATTCTGGAATGTTGGGTGTTAAAAGAGACCTGAGAGATAGGTCATTCAATCCACAGGCCAGTAAACTTCAGGCCATACTTTACCATTCCAATCAATCAACATGAATTCATCAAACACTTAACAGTTGCTATATTTGGTCATATAAAGAAGGCAAAACCAATCCCCAGCCTCTTATAGAGAAGTAGCTATTGTAGCAGGAAGCACAGACTTCATGTCAGAGGGCATGGGCTTAGATTCTGCCTCAGTCACTTACAATGTGTGTGACATCTCTGTGAAATGAAAGCGTTGGATTAGATGAACTCCGAGGTTCCTTCTGACTCTCCACCAGTGATCCTTGGAAAAGGAAAGTGATTGACTCAAGGTCTCACAGCATACTTGCAGTAGTGTCAACATTCAGATGAAAGTCTCTCCACTCCTATAGAGTCCAGGGTTCTGTCCTCTAGACCACACTCAGTTTTTAATAAGTTTATGGTGATTTTTAAGATAATTTATGGTGAGAGAGGAAGGAGGAGGAGAAGACAGAGAGGCAGAGACAGACAGTGTGGGGGGAGAGAAAGGGAGAGAGAGAGAGAGAGAGAGAGAGAGAGAGAGAGAGAGAGAGAGAGAGAGAGAGAGAGAGAGAGAGAGAGAAAAGAAGAAGAAGAAGAAGAAGAAGGAGGAGGAGGAGGAGGAGGAGGAGGAGGAGGAGGAGGAGGAGGAGACAGAGACACAGAGATCAAATATCATATCGGAAATATGACAAAAGGGCAGCAATGAAAAGTTCAGCTCTCTCCCAGTGCCAGAAGCGCTTTGTCTTCATCCTGGGAATGAAACCTCTGCTTTCCCCTAGACTTCAAGTCACTACAAGTACCTACTTTTAAAAGGGATTATGGAGGAAATCCTCTTTTATTACCACTTGCTGCTTTTGGCAATTTAAGATATTAGCCTGATGAGGAATTACAGCTCCCTAATAAAATATCTCAACTTTGGTTGAGCTTAATTGTTGCAACAGCTAGTAATGGCATTTTGCTTATGTGAGAGGACATCCCTCAGCCAGCAGAGCCCATCTGGAAAATCACTTCCCTGTTAATGTTTGAAGAATGACACAGAAGGTGTCAATTTTTTCCCTTCCATCCCAGAGTCAATCTGAAGATGGTGAACTCATAAAACAACTAAAAATAGCTGCAGCATGCAGGAAAGAAGGTGTAGGGGAAAGAGTAGTGGGTTTTGACACAAGGGGCCTGGATTTAAATCTCAGCTCTGTTTCTTACTGTTTATGTCTTTTGGAGAATCATTTCACCTCTCTGAGCTTTGGTTTCCTCCTCCACAAAAATCAAAAGGTTTAATGTTTAAAATACCAAGTATCAAGGTGAATAGTCCCAGGTTTGGATTGGATTCGGGAAGACCTGAGTTCAAACCTGATCTCAAATGCTGACTAGTTCAGTCACCCCAGGCAAGACACTTAACTCTTTTGCCTCAGTTTTCCCATTTGTAAAAGAAAAAGATAATAGCAATCCTGGAGATCCTGTTGTTAGGATCAAATGAGATAATAATTGAAAAGTTCTTAGTGTTACCTGACATATAGTAAGCACTATATGAATGTTAGCTACTACTATTTTTGTATCATAGGATTACATATAGTCAATAGTCAATAAATATTTGTTAAGCACCTACTATGTTCCAGGTACTGTGCTAAGTGCTGATGATACAAATATGAAAAAAGACCATCCTTGCCTTCAGGGAACCTTCAATCTGATGGGAAAAGGTAACAAACAAAAAGAAGTCAAAAAGGTAGGAGAGGTGGCCCTGGAACAGGAAGAAAAGTCAGAGATGATGATTCAGAGTGGTACAATAAGGAGAGAAAGGAGATGTTCTGAGCTAAACTCCCTCCCTAGATGGAGATTTGGGAGTTCACAGCTCCATCATTTGGAGGGACAGAGAGCAGCGATGAAATAGATAGGATCTTACAGGATGATGAGGTCTTCCTAGTAAAGGGTGTTGTCCTGAAATGGGGGAGTCTACCTTCCTACCCCAAGAATGGAAGCTCCGTAAAGGCAGGAACTGAATCAGATTTTTGTTTTTCAGTCCAGGAGCTCAGTGCTACAAAGATCTGGGTTCAAGGACTGCTGCTGATACATAGAAGTTGAGGTAGTATGACCCTAAGCATGTCACTGAATTTCTCCTGCCCTAGGAAATCTTCCAACATTCAGTGAAGATACTGACGTGCACTGGTAGAAGCAAAGTCGTCATTTGGGATTTCCTTATACCATGGAGATCACAAGCCTAGTCCCCATAACCATCATGCCCTGCATTCTTGTCACAGCACTGTTCACATAGCAGGCACTTAATCCTTGGGAATTATGCATTACATATAGGAAGGGACTGAAAACCTAGTTCAGTCTTCTCTTTTGACCAATTTTTGAATGATATGAATGAGTGAATGAATGAACGATAAAGCATTTAGCCTTATGTCCCAGAAATCTAAGTTTTGGGGATACAACTACACAATTACAAAAGTAAGATGGTGTTGCCCGCAAGGAGTTTATATTTTAATGAGGAGGTGGGGGGAGAAGAAAGAGAGGGAATGGTCAGAAAGTCATGTGGAGGTCTGATTGCAATCAGGTAAGTCAAAAATAACCTTACTTCTCAGAAACTAGTGACCCAAGTGGAACAGGTTGAGAAGGATGGATGGAGTGAAAGTGGTGTTGTCTGGAAATGGTCAAAAGATCTAGGTTTGATCCTAGGTCTCCAGTCACAGTTCCTGGCACTCAGCAAGTGCTTAATAAATAAATGTTCATTGACTGACAACCTGCTTCCTGTCAAAGCAACCTTGCTAAAGTACAGGTCTAACCACAGCTCAACCCTCCTTCACCATTCAATAACTCCAGGGGCTCTGGATCCTCTCCAGGATGACATAGAAAATTCTCTGTTTGACTTTGAAACCCTTTCCTAACCTGGCCCCTTCTACCTTTCCAGTCTTCTTTCAGCTTATTACTCACTCTTGCATGCTTATCAATTTCAAGACACTGGCCTCTTTGCTGGTTCTCACACAGGATTCTCCACCTCTAATCATTTTCACCAGATTTACCCCCAACCTGGAACTCTCTCCCTCCTCATTTCCTCCTCCTCAAGTGCGAGTCATGTCACCATTTCTCTGATGTCATGGTGTTCCTCAAAAACAAAGAACGAATACAGACAGGCAGCTTCCTTGGCTTCCTTCAAGTTTCAGTTAAAGACTCATCTTCTACAAGATGCCTTGCCCAATCCTGAATAATGCTAGTACCTCCCTCTGAGATCATTACATTACATTATATTATAGCATATCATATTACACTATATGATACTGTATTATATTACCCTATATTACAGTATACTATACAATATTATATTACATTACCTAATATAGTATAGCATGGAATAGTAAAGTACAATGTATCATTATATTACATTATACTTTGTTACCTTATAGTACACGATTGTATATGATATTATATTACCCTATATCACATTGCCTTATATTACATTACATCACATTATATTACATTATGCTGTATAGTACAGCATAGTACACCATATTATATATATTATATATTACTATATAATATTATTGTATTACTATAGCACACTACATTACCTTATAGTACACTATACTATAATACCTATACCATATTGCCTTATATTGCATTATATTGTTATCTTATATAGTATAGTGTAGCATATTATACTATACTGTATTATATTACCTTATATTATGCTATAGTATACTACATGATACTAGATTATACTACTTTATATTACATTGCCTTATATTGTATCACATTACATTATAATCATATATTACATATCATATTCTCTAATTTATTCTTCATATATCTTGCTTGTACTCAATTTTCTCCCCCATTAGACTGGGAGTTCTGTGAGAGAAGGGATTATTTCTTGTCCTTTGTGTATACCCAGAGCCCAGCACATAGTAGGTGCTTAATAAATGCTAATTGATTGATTGATACCTCCATGTATCGCTTTGGTTTTCTGGACCCCAATTTCCTCATCTGTAACATGATTGGCTTGGACTGGTTGATATTTCAAGTCCCTTCCTGATCTCAATCATATGTTGTTATCTCTTCCATATTATGACTTTCTCTGTCATGGCTTCAATATATAGAAGATTGGCATGAAAATTTAAATGGGAATTTGGGGGGAGTTTTGCAGAAGCTGAAGATGACAGGCGAAGGCCAGCAGATGACATAGATAAAGTTTAGAAACTCAAAAATGCATCAAATATATGTATAGTTATCAACGTATTTTATCTTTTAATACATAATAATTCAGACTTCTTCTCTGATACAAAGGGAGGGTCAACATTTTTTATGTGGATTTTCCAGGTCTTAGGGATCTTACTGTACCCGTAATCCCCACAATGTAGAAGGGATAAGTGGAGGCAGAGGTAAAATGTCTCGGCCTGAAGTTACATAGCAAATTAGGAGGTCAGCAAACTATGGTCTATGGGCCAAATCCCCACTGTTGTTTCCTTTTATCTAGCCTACAAGTTAAGAGTAGTTTTTATATTTTAAATAAAGTGTTATTAACTCTATTAGAGTCAGAGCTGGGGATCAAACCCTGTGCTTCTCCTACCTGGTTGATTGTAACCCCACTACAAGTCTTTGATTCCATGACTGAGTAACTGTAACTTTTTCAGTGTGAGAACTCCCTCAATCAATGCAGATGACTTAGTCATGATGACTTAGTCAGATGATAAAGATGACTTTATCACTTAGTAGATAAACCCTAGGGAAGGGCCTAAGGCACAGTAGTAATGTCCTTTTCAAGGTCATATAGCTAGTAATCAGCAGAGGCAGGTTCACTAAAGCCAGACACTCCATCCACAATGCCATGCTGTCCCTAACTGTACAAGTAAATCTTAACTATGTAACCAAATCAGTGAGTTCCTTTGGAGAAATAATTCAATATGGCAGTTGGTATCTTCCCCCTAGTAAACAGTTTGGATGGCGAGTACAAGTGCGATGTTTTCTGTTCACAAACCCTGAAATGAACCACAATATACTGGGGCAAAGACTAGATCTATTTATTACTATTAACGAGTATTTATATAGGATGTTGCCAACTCCTCCCTCCTAAGGTAGAGTATAAACCAGTGCCCTAAAGCAATCTGTCAATCAGTCATAGTTAAACTGTTTTACTACATGCACTGTAGTCTTAGAGAATAAGAACATCGCCAAGTGTGCCTAGATTGAAGTGTGCCTAGCTCACTCCTCCAGTGACATTTGCTTTTAGGGGAGGGCCTGAAAAAGACATCACCAGAGAGCCAAGTCAGCTCCTGGATGGAATTCAGAAGATGCAAGTTCTAATCTAAAATTAGTTCATATGTGAAGTATCAGTCCAAAACTTTCTGTTTACGCCCAGTGTTTTAAGGCCAGTTGCAGCTCTATACTCTGTCCTAAGGGCCCATCTAGAAGCAGTGTTTATAAAAATTATTATTTTAGAATTGGAAGGGACCTTGTTTTGTTGTCCAGTCATGTCTGACTCTTCGTGACCTTATTTGGGGTTTTCTTGGCAAGGGTACTGGAGTGGTTTGCCATTTCCTTCTCCAGCTCATTTTACAGATGAGGAAACTGAGGCAAACAAGACTACATGACTTGTCCAGGGTCACACAGCTAGTAAATGTCTGAGGATGGATTAGAACTCAAAAAGATGAGTCTTCCTGACTCCAGGCCTGGTGCTCTATGCACTATGGCACCACCAGCTAGCTGCCCTGAAAGTCATCTGCTTCAACCTCCTTGTATTACCTATAAGGAAACTGTGTCCCACAGGGGCAAAACAACTTACCCAAGGAACCCAGTTCCTCTGACTCCAACATTTCTTCCATTGGACCATGCTACCTCCTCTCTGGGCCTCAGTTTTCCCTCATGTACAATAAAAGGAAGATAGATTAAATCAGTTCTAAATCCTCTGATCCTATAAATGCATATCCCTCTACTGAATGTCCCTCACGTCAGAGGTGCTAGTCCTCTCTGAATACACCATTCATCTTTGGTGTCCACCTGTCACCCACTTCTCACCTGTGACTCCTAGAAACTGTAGCATGCCCCATCGCACCTCCTCAACAGACAACTAAGCTGAGTTGAGCTCCATTGACAGGCCTCAAATGCTTTTGGTGTATTAGGGGGTCTGTCCTAGACACATTAAGACTCCCACTGATGAGAACCACTCATCCGCCGATGAGAACAATGACAAGGGTCATGAAGACGACTGATGCAGGCCCAGGGGAGAGCTCAGAGCTTGGTCAAACAATAAAGCTGCCAAGGTCATCCACTGCATCCTGGGCCATGGCCAGTGGTCCTAACTTTTGTCCCACCACTGACTTAAATGATTCAGGAAAAGAAAGGCTGACGACTTTGTGGCTCTCTGATTCATGTAAATTCTTGCTTTCCAATAGCCCCATCTCAGGACCGTTTGTTAGAGATGTCTAATTGCCCAAAGATTGAAGCCTTGGTCCTCAGTCTTGAGCTGTCAATTAAATATGCCAGTTCTATAACCTACTGTAGAATGAAGTCAGTCAGCAAAGCTTGCAAAGAAGACCCTTGCATTCCTTCCAACCCTCATTCTCTTTTCCCACTAAATTCTGTAGATAAGAGGTCAACCAGGAGGACAGTGGAGAGGGAAACATTTCTGTAGCAGATCTAGCATCCTGGAGTAATTATTCCTTTTACACAATCCCTGCCAAATCCTTCCCAGCGGACATATGGACCCAGCAGGTAGAAACAGGCGTAAAGTGACTTCTGGCTTTGACGTCAGTGGCAGTAGTATGATTGAGTTCATCATTAGTGCAAATTAAAACTCATCAGAGTGGATCTCTCTTTATTGTGCCAATTATCATTTCCAAAGTTGACAAGGGTCTCTCTTTTTCTCTCTCCCTTTTCATTTTGCTCTGTTGTAAGATCTGACTGTGCAGTTAATGAGTAGATAATAAAACCAGTTAGTTGACTGCTAATTATTTGCATTTGTACTTACCACTTCTGGGTCTACTTGGTTTCCACAAGTAAGTGTACTCAATGTGTCTGACGTGTTCACTTTGATAACTCATTTAGCACCACTGTGATTACTGGTAAGAGGTACTTATACCATGTAGCCAGGTCTGGTGGAATCCTACCCAGCGGGAATGGTTCGGCTTATTTGTCACCCAAATTGAAGTCTTTCTAGATTCCTGACCCTCTCCTCCATCAGAAATGTGCTATCTTTCCTCAGATCTGATATGATGCTCCATAATTTCTTTATGATTTTATCACATTGAACTAACTTCCACAAACATTGATCATGCATCCTCTATGGGCATGGTCTTGTACTCGGTGCTGGTGATTTAACACCTCCCCAAAAAAGAAACAAACAGACCTTCCTCTGAAGAAGATTTTATTCTTTATTATAGTTACTGTGTGATTATTGTTTACATGTATACATATCTCTTCTCCCTCTGAGAGCAAGAATTATGTCTTCACTGTCTTTGGATCTGTCCTCTTGCACTTCAATAGCATTCCATACTAGAGAATTGCCTATGGCCAACTCAACAAGAAACAGTTGACGCTGACCATACATCAGGATTCCTAAAGGCCTCGTATTGACTTAGAAAAACGCATATTTAACATGTACATTGTGTCATATTTTTATTTATTTTGTTAAATATTTACCAATATTTATTTTGTTAAATATTTTGTTAAATATTTATTTTGTTAAATATTTGTTAAATATTTATTCCCGTTAGGAGACAATAGCTGGTACTGTAGGCCATGATGATGCCCTGGGGCTGCATGTTTGAGTCCTCTGACCTAGAAGACTGAAAGGATAAGTGATTTTCTTATGTTAGAGATGGGCTTGGGCCTCTCTTTATCCACTAGGGCCAACTTGCATATCATTTAGTGAAAGAGTGTTGAATGATTGGATGGATAGAAGCATAGATAGGTGGGTAGGCAGAGGATAGATGGAAAAGTGAAAGAAGCAAAAAGTCTCTCATACTCCAACGTTCACCACAGAAATATCAGAGGAATTGTCTTTTTTTTAAACCTCATTTTATTTCTGGCTTCTTCAATTTCACTCAAGTTAGGTAGGAAATTCTGTGCATACATGGAACTTTAGGAAGACTCCCAGTACTAGAAAGTGGCTATTGTTCACACTGCAAACCTATCAGCTGATGGATTATTGGGGAAAGGTAAAAATAATGATAAAAGCTAACATTTACACAACATTTAAATTTACAAAGAGCCCTACATAATTCATTATTTCATTTAGTCTTTAAATTAACCCTCTGAGATAGAATCCATCATTATCCTCATTTTACAGATGAAATGGAGGCTTAGAAGGGTAAGGAAGGATTTGAACCCACAGCTCTGTCCCCTACGTCATGTAAGAAAGAAGGAACTTAACTCTACTGTGATCCTCACAGAGACTGTTGCTTTTTTGATCCCTAAGTGTCTAGTACATGGTAAGTGAAATAAAATTTTATTTGTCTGTCTGCCTATCCATAATCTATTATCTATGTTCATCCATTTATCTGCCTATCTGTCTTGTCTATCTCTAATCTATCTCAGTCCATCCATCTGTCTGTCTGTCAATCTGTTCATTCATCTCTGTTTTGTCTGTCTCATTATCTATCGACTCTTTATCTCATATCTCATTTATCTCTTTATCTCTTTATCTCATATCATTATCTCATTATCTCTCTAATCTATTATCTATCTATCTATCTATCTATCTATCTATCTGTCTGTCTGTCTGTCTGTCTGTCTATCTATCTATCTGTCTGTCCGTCTGTCTATCTATCTGTCTATCTACTTATCTATTTATGTATCTGTCTATCCCTGAATCTTTGTATCTGTCTTCCTTTGACCCATTCTTCACAGCCTGAGGCTTACATTAAGCCACTCGAAAGCTTTCCTTTACAAAGGACTTGTAACCTTCCTGATGACTTGATTTTCCATCAGCTGCTCTGCTTAGATTCAACTCCATGAAACAACATTCCTCTGCCTCCCTCAAAACTGTGTTCCTCTCTGATCTCCCCCCATTCCAGCTTCCATTGTGTATTGTGTTTGCATATTAGATTGTAATCTCCTTGAGGGCAGAGACTTTCTCTTTTTCTTATTTGTATCATTTAGCACCGTGCCTGGAACATAATAGGTATTGAAATGAATTAAACAACAAAAGCACTGATTTCATTTATCTGTCCGTCTACCTGTCTATCCTGTTTGTCTGTCTATCTATCTATCTATCTATCTATCTATCTATCTATCTATCTATCTATCTATCTATCTATCTATATGTCTGTCTGTCTGTCTGTCTGTCTGTCTATCTATCTACCTACCTACCTACCTAGCTAGCTATATCTGTCTCTGCCTGTTCTATCTATCCACCTCTCTATCTAAATTCTTTTGATCCATCCATCTTTCTTAGGATAATTGCCTCATCCTGGGTCATCCCCAGTCATCCTGATGAATATCTGGTCACTGGACTCAGATGGCTCTGGAGAAGAAGTGAGGCTGGTGACCTGCACAGCCCTCCCTCACTCAAAACAAAGTCAAGTGCAAGTCATATCATCATTTCTCTGATGGCATGGTCTTCTTTAGAAATGAAGGACAAATACACACACACAAATGCTTATATTACTATCCTGATTTCACTGGAGTGGGAATAAGTTCATTATTGGCAGGTGCCTCAGAGTTGACATCTGTTAGATAATGAAAATGAAATATTTTTTCACACCTGTGGAATTTCCCCTTTCTTTTCTGAAAACAGAGAATACATGGATAAGCCAGCCTAGTTCAAAGGGCAGTAGCCCACAAATACATCAGGTAAACCAAGGATATGATTTATTTCCTAACGAATCACATTGCTTTCTTGGTTTTCATCATTTCTAGATGCTCAGGCCAAGGACAAATTACAGCTAAACAAGACATAAATTGTCCCCAAATCGTGTTCTCTGAACTGAGTAATACTTTTTCCAAGAAAAGATGGTAGAGAGCTCAGGCAGCCAGAAAATGTGGAAAGATCTTTGGGGATGACTTCAGGAAGAAGATATGACTCAGATTCAGCTTGTGTTGTTTTGTTAGATGTCTTTTATTTTCTCTTTATTTTGGGGCTGGATCCTTGATTTCATTCTGCCACACAACATTTATTTTACTAGGAGTAGGGAACTCTTGGTGTGGAAACTCCCTCTAGCAATGCAGATCAGTCTCTGATATACAATTTAAGAATCTTTAGAAATTTTTCTCCTGGGAATACTTCAAGGCTTCCAACAGTTTATTCCTCACAACAATCTTGTGAAGTAGGTAGAGAGGATTCACCCCCACCCAATGCCTTGCACCCCTCCTCCCCCTCCCACTAAGCATATTACAGATGAAAATGAAGTTCTGAGAGAGATAGCTCAGAACACTGGAAAGTGTGACAGATTTGGAATCAGGGAACATGGGTTTGAATCCTAGCTCTGTCACTAACTCTCTGTGTGACCTTGGGAAAGTTGGGTGACCTCTCTAGGTTTCAATTTCTTCATCTGTAAAATGAGAAGGTTAGTCTAGGTGATCACTGAGGTTTCTTCTGGTTCTAGATCTAGGACCCTATGACCTGAATGAAGGGACTGGTCCAGGATTACAAAGCTAGTAAGCATCTGAAACAACCCTGGAACCCAGATCTCCTGGCTTCATCCATAGCTGTTCTGGTCCAGACATGACTCAGATCAATCCAGTGGTTTATGTTTAAATTCTGGACTGGAACAGAATGAGACACTTTCAGACTTGCATTTGAGTGGGATTGATGGAGTAGATCAATCAAGTCAGTCCACGCCACTTAAAGTAAGTGATGAGATACCTTAAGGAGGTGAGGGCAAGTCTTAATCAACAATCAGTCAAACACTTCAGATTAAATGTGAAATATCTTTGGATGAACTGGAGTAACTATGACAAGAGGATTGTTCCCATTGGCTGAGAAAATTGAGTCAAATCCTGTGGGTTGTCTCTAAAACAGACCAGTTCAGAGCCCAGGTTTTTCATGCATCTGGCAGAGATTTAGATTCCGGTGATCAGGGAAAGAGGAGGGAACATTCCAGTTAACCCCCCTGAGAAGGAGTGGCCTGGGGGAGAGCAGAGCACTTTAGCTTTGGCCTTGGGCTCCTCTCTGCCTCCCTTGGCCAGGGGAGGACTTTGAAAGCTTCAAGGGTCTGGAGGATTTGGAGTTTCTATTTTTCCATTGCTGTCCTAGTATTTTCTCCTGGGATACTAGATCGAATGGGAAGCCAAGGACACACTGGAGGCAGAATCATAGCTCTACAAGAGTTGAGTAAAAATTCATGCCTAAAAGAAACTTCCTGAGCACTCCCAAAAGGGGAGAAAGGAATCATAACTCCCAGGAACTGAGTATTACCCTTTTGCCACACGTCGTTTATAAGCTTGAGCCCACTTTCCCTTGGACTCTGTATGTGTGGGTGGGAGAATGTATTCCAGACTTTCATGGGAGGTATTTTGGGGACATCTAGGTGGTGGAGCGATTAGTGCACTTCTTGACCAGAAAGACCTGAGTTCAGATCCAGCCTCAGACACCTCCTAGCTGTGTAACTCCAGGCAAAGCATGTAACCCTCTTTACCTCAGTTTCCTCATCTGTAAAATGAACTGGAGAAGGAAATGGCAAACCACTCTGGTATCTTTGCCAAGAAAACCCCAAATGGGGTCAAAAAGAGTCAGATATGATTAAATTGACTGAACACAGACAAATAGAGAGAGTGCAGGATGAATTTGGAAGATCTGAGTTTAATTCTGGTCTCAGGAACTTACTGCGTGACCCTGGGCAAATCATTTCACCTATTTTCACCTCAGTTTTCTCAACTGTAAAATGGAGATAATTATGTGCCTATGGTACCTACTTTAGAGTAGCTATGAAGCTCAAATTAAATACTGCTATGTAAATCTCCAAATACTATATTAAATATTATATGCTGTTATTTATTACCTGTGCTGTGGTCTGGAAACCAGAAGACTTGTCTTCTAGTTTGTTTGCTTTTCTAAACTATAGTTTGACCAGTAGCAAGTCAATTCAGCAAACTCATTTGAATGCAACAAACACTAAGCTTACACTGTGTGTAAGATACAAGACAGTGTGGCATAGTGGACACAGGACCCTCTTCCTTCTACCTTTTTAGAATCCCTGCCTTCCTTGAAGACCCAGCCTAAAGACTATACTCTTCAGGAGACTTTCCCTTGTCCTCTAGGTGCTAAAGACACCCTCCCAGAGTATGTTCCACCTGCTCTGCATGTATCTTGTATGTACCTAACTAATTTTCATGTATCTTGTATGTACCTAATTACTTATGTGTTGTCTACCCCATTTGAATATAAGCTCTTTGCTTTTTGTCTGTATTCTCAGCTCTTAGCTCAATATTTGGCTAAAAGTAAAAGACCAATACGTGCTTATTGGCTGATCAACCAGAAGAGTTGGCTTCATGTCAGGAGAGCCTTCCTCCAAGTCCTGCCTAGGACACAGGACTGTGTGACCCTGGGCAAGTCTCCTGACTTCTTAGTGCCTCTAGGAAAACTCTCTAAGACTCTTGGTTTCTAAGCAGTTAGCAATAGGAATTGTTAGAAAGAGTCCCCTCAAGAGTACCCTATGTGGAGGAAGTCGTAGGTCATATGTCAGTTGAAAACCGAAACAAAACAGGATGGGATACTATACTAGTCTCTAGGAATAAAAGGGCAAACAATGGTGGAAGCTTCATCAGTGGTAATTGCAACATGCACATCAATGAATATGATGCCAAGCACAGCATGGCAGGTACAGAGAACCTTTACTCAGAATATGTTCCCCACTTTAGCCACTGTGCCACCTAACTGGAGTATATGGGGTGTTTGGGGAGAACGAAAGCCCCGGTGCGAGGGTTTGCCAAGCCCTTTTCAGGACTGCTCATCCATCTTTGGTGTCTACTTTTCATCCAACTCTCACTGGTGGCTCCAAGAAACTGTAGCATGAATCCCAGTAGAACTCTCTCAGCAGATGGGCCAAACTGGGTTGAGGGCAAACCCACTGGTGAGTTAGGGGAATGTCTACCCCAAACATGTGAAAACTTCCCCCTAGGAGTGGGCAGATAAGAACAACTTGATCCAAGGGCCATGAAGGTGGCTGAAGAAGATGCTGCTGAATACTTAGAGCTTGGTCAGACATTGAAGACATCAATGCCATCCACTCCATCCTAGGCAAATGCCAATAGTCCTGATTTTTGCCTTGTCACTGTACTCAGAAGACTCAGGAAGAAAGTGTGAGGCTGATGACTTGGTGCACCCAGCCTCACTTAAATCCAATTCATTTGCAAATCAGCACACCAGACTGTGATGTCTTTGGGTCCTCTTTGAAAATGAGAAGAAACAACATGTATATATAACATTCATATAAAATGTACAATATAACACACATATACATATAGAACACAATGCGTATATATATACCACAACACACATATGCATAACAATATACATGCACAAGACATGTATGTATCACACAAGTGTGTAATATGCATGTGTGTATACACAGGACATTGTACACATATAATAACATATATGTACAGGCATGTATATATCACAACATGCAGGTGCATATAACACATATATAATACTTATATATTTGGTATTTATATCATCATCATAGCTAGTATTTACATGGTGCTTTAAGATTTACAAAACACTTTAGATTTGTTATCTCATTTAATCCGCACAACGACCTTGTATAGGCTGGTTTCCTAGGGGTTAATGTAAGCTCTTTGAAGCCAGGAACATTAATGCCATTCTGTAGCCAGCCCCTAGCCCAATGCCTGGCACAAAGGAGGTATTTTACAAAGTGCTGGCGCTTGCTGGCTTGCTGGTGCAATCAATTTCCCATCACAAAGGACTTTGGAGGTCGCCTTCTGCAATAACTGATGAAGCCAGCCAGCACATTGCATCGTTCTGTGTCTTGGGCAACACCAGTTGAATCTAATGTTGAGAAAAACCTCAGAAATGGAGTGCAGGGTTTCTGAGGCAGAGCTCTGAATTTCCGATAAACTCTTCAGGAGTAATGACATACAAACAAGCATTATTCACTCTCTTGCTGCAATTATCCCATTTCCTGAACGCCCATGCATAAGGTAGATTCCACCATCCATGACCCTCTTACTTCTTGGCCAAAAGGCACATATCCTTTTGCACTCAGTTAAAAGGACATCGCTGCCCTCCCTCCCCTCACCCCAGGGCAGGTCATATTTCAAACAACATCACCAAGGTATCAGAAGCCAGTAAAAAGGGGGCATTTACTGCCATATTTATTTTGACTGGCAAAACAGGTCGAGGCTGTAAAAGGACCGGCTCCCTCAATGCAGGCATCCTCGCTCCCTTTGGTCTCCCTCCTCCCTCCACCCCACTGTTTAGTGCATTCCAGAACTGCAGCCAACTTTCCTTGCAGATTTTTTTATTTCCTTACATATATGTTGCATTCCATCTGTTCAATGTACTCTCTGTGCCACTTGCTGTCGGGGGCGGGCAGACTCTGAGATGGCACAGCATGCTTTGTTCAGAGTGAAATCGGACACGAGGTGGAAGAGGAAGATGTTCAGAAGAGAGAGACAACCATGGTTGCCTTTGGCTTACTGGTATGATCTGAAGCAATGGGCTGATAGGGGATCTCTGGGCACCGTATTTCAATAGACCAGACAAAATGCAGCTTGATCATAATATTTTCTTATGTTCCCTCTAAAAAGAAGTCTGTATCTCTGGTGTATGGAGCTGTCACTGGACTATAAGTTTCTTGAGCCTTGGGGCTTTCTTACTTGTATTTGTGTCTATTATCTACTTCAGTCCCTGACCTAGGACTCCACATTGAGTAGGTACTTACTTAAATGTCTGCTGAAGGAATGAATAAATGATTGAATGAATGGAGTAGATAAAAATAATAAGAGTTAACATTTCAATAACACCTACCATGTGTCAGGAACTGTGCCAGATACTTTACAATTATTATCTCATTTGAGTTTCACAATAACTCTGGGTGATAGGTGGTATTATGATCCCCAGTTTACAGGTGAGGAAATTAAGGCAAACAAAGGTTAACTGACACAATTTATAAGTAAGTGTCCGAGGCTGGATCAGACCTTCTTGACTCTGGGTCTGGTGATTTGAATAGATTGAGACAGTGGAAGAATTAGTAGAGTGGAGAAAGGGAGAAAGGGAATTAAGGAAGTGAATGAATGAATGCAGCCAATGAATGAATGAATAGGTGAATGAAGAAATAAATGGATAGATGACTGGAGTGAATTAATGGAAGACTGAAGTGAACCAATTAATGAATGAATAAGTGAATGAATGGAAAGATAAATGGAGGGAGTGAATAGATGGAGTATATTAATTAATGATTGAATAAGAGAATTGATGAGGGAAAAATAATAACTCACATTCCTCTAGTGCTCTGAGGTTTTCAAAAGATTTTCCTCATGGTGACCCCATTTTGTTTTTCTTTACATCTTTATGGTCATTTTGTATATTGGCATACGGTAACTCATTTTCCATGGATAAATAGTATACACATTAATGTGTTTTTTATATATAATTCTGTACATACTCTTGTATATCCCTGTTATCTTTACCCAGTGGAATGTAAATGCCCTGGGAGCAGAAACAGTCTCAATTTTTGTTCTTGTATCTTCTGACACAAAGGTGCATAATTTTGTATCCCTTGACACTATAATGTATCACAATACTACAAAGTACCTGGAGCATAATTGGTACTAAATAAATGCATTTTTGTTTGCTTTCCTAACTGGTTGGTATAAGTGTAATGTCAATGAATGGGTGGAAAAGTGAGTGAGTGAATGAATGAATGAATAAGTGAATGAATAAATAGAATGAATGGAATCAAGGAAATAAAGTTTTCTAAAGACTCATTATATTCCCCATTTTCCAGATGAATATATCAGCAAGGACCCTGAGATACACAGGACGGCTTGCTGCACAGGTTCTTAGATGGGCTTTTCTAAAAGGAAAGCAATTTTTGAGGGGTCAAGTACATATATCATTTACTTAGTTCAGGAGGAAAAGTCAGCACCCTGAACTTCAGAGAAAATACGAAAAGAAATTACAAGCTGAAATTTCAAACAGAAAGACCAACAAACAGAACAACAGACAGAGAGAGAGATGCCAACATCTAGGTTTTCTCAAAATGGCTTCCCAGAGTCTCATCTGGCATACAAACCTTCTTCCAAAAAAAAAAGGCCCAAAGTAGCACCTCACCTCAGAGTATATATATATACACACATTCTTCAGAGCTGGAGAGCGTGACCCTCATGATCCAGTGCCTCATTGGAAATTAACAAAAAATGTCTGAGGACTATTAATGAGTGGAGAAGATCTTTAACTATTCCCCTCACCCACCACTAACCTTCCGATAACCTTACAATGAGGATAGCTGGGTTTTGAGAAGTCATAAGACTCGTCCATGATCATGTGATGTCCTTCAAGTCCTCAGTGTGTGAATCAGGATTGAAGCCCAGTTCTCCTTAGCTCCAGAGTCACCATTCTATACTGAAGGGAAGAGAAAATGAATGAGGTCATGTAAGATGAAAGCCCTGTGACACACTACCAGGAAAGGACAAATGGAAAAGGAAAACACACCTTGAATGTGAGGTGAGATTTCCTGAATCTTCTTACAATGGCAAGGACTTCCAGTAGCCACCAAGAATAAGGAGAAGCAACTAAAGAGACTTTTGAGGTTCTCTCAAGAGGGTCATTAGTCATATCATTTACAGGAAGAACAGAATAGCTAGAAAGAATATTTTATGGAGAACTTGCATGGGGCAGGCGATCACATGGTGGTCAAAAGAAGCCATACAGGGTCAACTTCTCAAGAACTTTGGATTTGACTGTGTATGCTCTGGTAAGCCCAAGGTTTGGCCAATTCAATGAAAATCTAATCAATCAGTCTTCTTACATTTTAGGTCCTTCCATCTATTTAAAATCTAGTGACAATGTCCTCCCTGCTGTTTTTCATAAAGACACTAGATCTCCTGATTCTGCATTTTCACTGGTTGTCCCCTCCACCCATCTTTGGAATTCTCTCCCTTGATAAGTCCACCTCCTGGCTTCCCTGGCTTCTAAAACCTGATCTACAAGAAGCCTTTCCCAGTTCCAGCATTAAGCTAGTGCCTTCTCTGTGGATTATTTCCAATACATCTAGTCTATATATTGTTTGTATTTAGTTTTTTCATGTTGTCTCCTCATTAGACTGTAAGCTCCTTGAGGATAGGGACTATCTTTTTTGCCCCTTTCTTTTACTCTGGGGCTTAGCACAATTCCTGGCACCTTTATTGTTACTGTTCAGTTGTTTCAGTCGTATCCAACTCTCCATAACCCCATCTAGGGTTTTCTTGGAAAAGACACTGAAGTGATTTGCCATTTCCCTCTTCATCTCATTTGACAGATGAGCAAACTGAGGCAAACAGATGAAGTGACTTACCCACACAGTTGGTAAGTGTCTGAGGCTAGATTTGAACTCAGGTCTTCCTGATCCCAGGTTTGGACCTCTATTCACTGCATCAGCTAGTTACCCTCCTTGCTTAACAAAGACTTATTGACTTAAGGAATAAAGAATGTAATAAGCATTTAGTGGGGCGGGTGCTGAGAATACAAAGACAAAAATGAAACAGTCTCTTTAAGGAGCTTTAATTCTATTGATAACAACCTTAACAGTTCCTTGGTAACCTCCAGGTTAGGAAAAGTGTTGATTAACTGGTTTTCCCCATATTTTCCCACAAGTCACTGCAGTATAGCACTTCAGATGAGAAAAACTTTACATTCCAGACGTCAGAAAGTTCCAGTTCTCCAGCATTTTGTGATCTGTGGTAAGAAGGTGAGGCCATAGGTTAAAAAAACAAGTGTACCGTGCCAAGAAAAGGGTTTATTTGTGTGTCCGTTTCTTAGGTCTAACAGAAAGACTGAATAGTTCATCTCTGTTATGAAATGGAATTATCCACCTGAATTGGGAGAAATGACAAAGCCTAGGAAAAAGAAGGGACATGCAGAATCTTAATAAGAAACAGCCACATGTGGAGTCAAATGTGTGAGCTGTGTAATCCCAGTTGGCCAGTTGCAAGAACAGGGAGGAGAAAGGAGTAGGGGGAACATGCCTTCAGATGTGATTCAGGAAGTGCTGGAATCCTTCCTGACCCTCTGGGTTGGAATTTCTGACTCTGCCTTCTGCTTTGAGTCAGAATAGGAAACCATATCCTCACCGCATGATTCTTTTTATAGAAATAAACTTTATTGCCAACTTCCTCTAGTGCACAAATTCATTCCTCATCATCTTTAAACAATATGCCAATCATCAGATGGACGGGAGGGGAAATTGACCTGCTTGCTCTGAACATAACACAGGCCTTGTCCAGAAGGAAAACAACGGGAATAAAGTTTGGCTTGCGTACTCATCTTGGGAAATACAACATGTTCTTACAGGTTTTAAAAGCATCTGGCTCATCCTCATTGCTTCTCTCCTTCTCCCACTTCTCTTAACTTGGAACACATCCCTCTGCTTCGACGCTGGCCAAGTAACATTTGCCAGTGTTACCAAGTGGATAATAATGGATGAATTGTAAAATCAGTAGTATGCCAGGGAGGAGAAGACATGCACTGATGTTTCTACTTTTTTATGCATGGACAATTAGGGACACCAGTTTACACCAAGAACATAGTTAGGTAAAGAAGGCAACGTAAGAAGGGTGATGAGTGCAGTGAGCAGAGGCCTGATGGTGACATAAAGTTCTTTGGTCTGAGCAAAGAGGTGGTGGACTCTAGAGGCAGAATGAACCATTTGTTCTTAGACATGGCCAATATGTTGGTTGAGTTTGTTTAACTATATTTCTTTTTTTATAAAAGAAAAAGAGGAGTCATTGGCAAATGACAATAATGTAAAAAATATGAATTTTGACAATGCAAGTGCTATTATAAAGGTAAGGATTGGTGATCTGCTTGAGTATTAGATTATAAACTCTGTGAGGACAGGGATTGTTTGCCTCTTTTTGTATCCCCAGAACAGTTCCTGGCACATAATAGATACTTAATAAAAGCTGATTGAAACTTTTGAGTTTCTTTTTACTTTGAGTTTACTTTTTTGAACTGATTGAGTTCTGGGCTGCAGTGGATTAAGCCAATTTGGTGTCTTCACTAAGTCCAACACCGATCTGGTGAGTTCCTGAGAGTGGGTATCATCAGACTTCCTAAGGAGGGGTGAACTGAAGCAGGTTGGATATGGAGTAGATTAAAGCTCTCATGCCAGTGTAATGGCATTGGGCACACATCCAGCTGACGTGAGATGGGGGAACCAGTCTCAGAAAAACAAATGAAAGAAAACAAAACAATTTCTGAAAAGCAAACAAAGCTTTACTTACAAAGTAGCAAGTGACCTCAGAATAGAGATGATCGTACATTTGCAATCAGAAGAGTTCCTGAAAGTCAGCTTACTCAAGCCTTTCATTTTAGAGACAGGAAGAAGTATCAGGGACATTATGTTGTTTGACCAAAGTCATCTGTGATCTAGCAGGTAGAAGGGGTAGGATTTGAAGATGAGTTTGGGGATCCCACTCCACTGTTCTTTCCGGAGTGCTACAATGCCTCCAGAGGACTGCTAAGAAAATACACTCTCCTGCTCTCCCTAGAGAGCTGGGAGGTGAAGGCTACAGGATGATGGATATGCTTTCAGGCCTGGTCGATGGACTGGACTGTTGGGGCTAACTGTTTCTCTTTATTACAAGGGAGTGTCTGCCATGAGGAGGTTTGCTGGGAAGAGACACTGACATTAAAAAAGGAATGCAAATGAGTTTGGAGCATGTAGCACACAGGATGATATGCCATACAAATGCATTTTAAGAGAGTCATATGACTATTTGGTTTGCTTATTACCTAGGTTTCTTGATGTTGGCCATGAAAGAAGGAGAATATTTCTCACTCTGATATTTTGTCCCTTAGCAGGGTGTTTCCTTGTTCTCTCCAAGGCCATGGTTCTTAGGGACATTCGGGTCCATTAATATGATGGAAGCAGTTTGGTATTCCCTCATTAAAAAAAAGTTCTTGTTTTTAATTTTTTAGGAAATGAAACCATGAAGTTGGAAATGGTACTTATAATTAGGAGTCTGTTTCTTGCCAGGTTCTAAGACTTCCAAGGAGTACACAGTTTTAGGTTTACAGTACTACATTTTGGCTCAGGGAAAATGCATCTCCATGTTGCCAAAATGTGTCATAAACTAAAAAAATATGTTAAAAATATACATGGACCGATATACCAGCAATTTACCCATAATTTAGAGAGAGCTGCATCAAGGATGCGTGGATGTGCCTCTAGAACATGAGAAGTCATTGGACCTGGTTTCAAATTCCACTTCTAATACTTAGTATATTTCGGACCATGGACAAGTCACAATGCTCCTGTGCCTCAGTTCTCTTATAAAGCAAGGACATTGGACCAAATGGCCTCTGAGGTCCCTTCTTACTCTGATTCTATCATTTCAGCAATGTTTTTGACAGTGTGTCTCATTCTGTTCTTTCAGAGAAGATGGAGGGAGATGAATTGGACAATAAAGTAATTAGAAAGGCTCAGAACCAGATAACTGGACTCAAAGGGTTAATGGCTCAAAGTAGATGTTGCAAGAGGTCTCCAGTACAGGACCTAAGGGGTCTAACCTGGTCATACAGTGTTAATTTTTATCAGTGACTTAGATAAAAGCATAGATAATAAGCTCATCAAATTGGCAGAGGACATGAATCTGGAAGAGATATCTAACACAACGTACAACAGAGTCAAGATTAAAAGGAATCCTGACAGACCAGAGAACTGCGCTGAATCTCAATAAGAAAAAAGTCAGAAAGAATAAATATGCAATCTTGCATTTAGGTACGCAAATCAGCTTCACAAGTATAAGATGGGAGAGACAAGAAAAGAAAAAGATCTAGGGGTTTTAAAGGATTGTAAGTTCAGTATTAGTCAGCAGTATAATGTAGCAGCCAAGAATAATTTCTTAAAAAAAGAAAAAATAACAAACACTTATTTATTTATTTTTAGCATTCAATTTAAAAAATATTTTGAGTTCCAAATTCTCTCTCTCCCTCAAACTCCTCCCCTACCCATTGAGAAGGCAAGCAATATGATGTCAATTATACCTGTGAAATCATGCAGAACATTTCCATACTAGCCGTGTTGCAAAAAGAAAACAAAAAAATCAAATAATATCTAAGAATAAGAGAGTGATAATCCCACAATACCTTGCTCCAATCACACCTCATCTGAGTGTTGTGTTCCATTTTGGCGATGCACAGGTTTAATAAGAACATTCACAAACTGGAGTGTCCAGAGGGAGAAAACTAGGATGATTAAGGGTCTGGTTTTCTCCCCCTGGACTATTTCTGTTTGACTCTAGGGAGAAGAACCAGGAGGAGGGCATGGAAGTTAGAAAGAGGGAAATTCAACATCAATAGCAGTTAAAGACTCTCTAGCAATGAGAGCTGGCCTAAAACGGGAAGGTGGTGGGTTCCCTTCGTTGGACAGTCTTCAGGTAGAGGCTCTCCCTTATCCTCCTCCCTTCTATTTTTCTGTAGGACAAGATAGACTTCTATACCCCATTGCCTATATATCTTATTTCCTAGTTGCATGTGAAAACAATTTTTAAGTCATTTTTTGAGCTTTGTGTTTCACATTCTCTCCCTTCCCACCTTGCCCCATCCATCCTCATTGAGAAGGCAAGCAATTCAATAAAAGTTATACCTGTGTAGTCATGCAAAATACTTCCATAACAGGTTGTGTTTTTGTTTTTAACTATGGTATTTGTGGTACAGATGATATAAAACAATTAAAACAATTCCCCATAAATCTGTGACATACTCTCCCCCAAGGACATAAAGAGTCCAAGGAAAAGTAGGCTCAAGTTTAGAGTATATGTGGCAAAGGGGACTATTCAACTCCTGGATGTCTTTTTGGGGGAAAGTTTTGAAGATATTCCCCTCAGGGACAGGGTAGATTTTCTGCTGGGCTCCTTGTAAAACCTTAAGTCTTCGTTTGTTCATTACATCTAATCTGTTCTCTGCATACTCCTGATGTACATAATGCAGTCAGCTGGTCTGGAGACACTATTAGGATGACTACGGGTAGTTCAAAGTTAACCATTGAAGCCTTTGACGTCCACAAGGTCTTCCTGCAGCAAGGGATGGAGGGGATGGAGCCTGAGAGCAAGACTCATCTCTTCATTTCCAAGTTCTTTCTCAAGAGCTTGGCTGGATAGCTTCCATTCTAAGTTGCCAGGGGCTCAAATTCCCAGATTCCAAATGTAAATGACTTTTAATTTTATGAATGAGTCAAAGGGTGAGACCAATCCTGATACAGTTCTTATTCAGCTTCACTGGATTCATCTACTGGTTCTCAAAAACCTCAGTACTGATTAAAGACTTCGTTCACCTAGTCTAAAACTTGTGATTGATCCAATAGAGGTGTTTAGACCTTGTTCAAACCTCTTACTGGTTGATTAATTATTCTCACCTGATAAAGGTCTCAGGTTAACATTTTACATCTGCTGTAAGTGGGGGTGTCAGAATGATTGATTACCTCACTCTTACTTCCTCCATTATACATGTCCCTACTGTCCCCTAATAGAACTGTAAGCCCTTTGAGGGAAGACACTGTTTCATTTTTGTCCTTAGATCCTCAGCACCCAACACAGTGCTTGGCACATGGTATGTGCATAATAAATGCGTATTGATCAATTAATTGATAGAAAGCTAATTTCTAATGAATAATAGTGGGTAAGTAGCATCATATTCAGACATTCAGTAACCAGGGACAGTAAAATTAATAACCGACATTTATGTTACGTTCTAAGGCTTACGAAATTCCACGCATATACACACTTGAAAGTGAATACAAATGTGGGTTATCGTCATCATCACAATTATTATCTCATTTGATCCTTACAACCCTGAGATGTAGGTGCTATTATTAACCCTATTTTACAGATGAAGAAATTGAGGCAGAGGCTAAATTATTTGCCCAAGGTCATACAGCTAGTAAGAGTCCGAGGCCAGATTTGACTCAGGTATTCCTAACTCCAGAGCCCTATCCAGCACCACCTAGTTACTCTCACCCTTGCTTCTTTCAAGTCCCAGTTAAAATTCTACCTTCTTCAAGGGACCTTTCCTGATCCCCCATAATATCAGTATCTTCCTTTGTTGACCATCTCCAGTTTCTCCTGTCTGTATCTTGTTTGTACATAATTGCTTGCATGTTGTCTCCCCCATTAGATTGGGAGCTCCTCTTGAAGTTTCTTGAGAACAGGAACTGTTTTAGAATTCCCAGTTTTCTTAGAATTCCCAGTTTTCTTAGAATTCCCAATTCTTAGCACCGAGCATGGCATGTAGTAAGCACTTAATAAATGCTGATTGGATGGTTGCCTAGGGTCACACAGCTAGTAAGTATCAGAGATGACATTTGTACCCAGGTCCTCTTGATTCCAAACCCAATGCATTCAATCCATCCAGACACACTGTCTGAAAAACCACAAAAATCGAAGTTTGTTGGTTTAGTGACTTCAGTTTGCTTCTCTGTCACTCTTTTTTCAAGAATTACATTTTTCAAGTAGTAAATACCTTTTTCAAAATATGTGAAGAAGAAAGATATGTGCTTCAGACCAATTTTTTAAACAATCTCAAGCTATTTAAATCTACTTATGTAAAGCATCTAGAGAAGTACATTTGTGTTTTTTAGTGCTGTTTTGAGTCTCCTGTACAATGAAATACTTGTAAATCGTATACTTTCCATTTTTTTTTTTTGCCTCTGACTGAGTAAATGATAAATGGCAGAACCACTTTTGAGGTATGCAGGCTCCAAACCGTATTGAGATGGAGCCTGTACCAAGTGGCATCACTGCCTGAATTCAAAACTACTTGGTAACTACATCTAGGCTGCATGAGGAGAGAACATCCTTTTCAAAGGTTCGAGGAACTGCCAGGGTTCTTTCTTTAAGCAGGAGAGAAGTTTGTTTTAAAAATGCTATTGAAAACCAAGATCTTTCATTCATTTAAAGAAAACGCTCTGGATCTCTCAGGAAAGAGCATGAAGACTGGGTTTTTTTTCAACTTCTTTTCAAACCAGCAAAGAGTTTTAAGCTCATAGGATCAGAGCTTTAGCACTAGATGAGACCTTGGAGGCCATGTAATTCAGGTCCCCGGTTTACAGAGGAGGAAGGTGAGGTCCAGTGTTAAAGGATTTGCCTAAGTTTACATAAATGGTTTTCACTGACTCCGAAGCTGGCTACTAGGCTAGGCTGCCTCTCTGCCCTCCACATAAGAGGTACTTACTAAACATTCTTGAAGTGAATTGGGATATGAAAAAGACATAGGATGCAGTCTCTGCTCTTAAAATACTTGCAACCTAGATTAAATCCTTTAAAGGCTGTGGAGGCTACAAAGGCATTCCTTGTTATGAGCCCCCCTCCCACTTCTGACATTCCCTGTTCTAAGACCCTTCCAGCTCTGCCATTTCCTGTTCTAAGACTCCTTCCAGAGCAGAGACTCTGATCTTGTGACTTCTAGAACATATCATGAAGGTTGCAGTGGTGGCCCCTGAGACACTTCCTTCTAAGGCCAGCCCTGGGTGCTCCTGCTTCTGTCCCTAGTTTGTCCACAGCGCTGCAAACAGAGGGGACTTGCTGATCTGAGAATCTCAGGTTACGCTTTACTCCCCACAGAAGCATGGAGTCAGCTCTTGGATTCCACAGCAGCCCTTGGGCCAGCTCCATCCTTCCCCTCGGCTTTCTTCTGATAGGTCTTCATAGGAGGTCACATGTGTTTCTCTCCTCTGGTGTCAATATGTCCAGAACCATGTTAGTTTTCCATCAGGTTATGGTATATTTCATTCTGGCACAATGATGCTGTATGCTGCTGATGCAACACATTCTCCCTCATTGGAATAAGAGTGTTTTCCATAATACTTATTAATCCTGGATCTTAATCACATTCATCATATCTAGGCTCCATGTAGGCCAAGATATTTAAATTAAGAGAAATGAAAAGATCTGAAAAGACAAGCTTGGAATTGCTAAGATGCTGACAAAGCAGGAACAGAGATTGGGGGAAGCAGTGACCAGGCTGAAAGGAGGGAAACTCTTAAAGCTAAAGCTAAAGCAAATAATAGTTCAATTAAATTCCTTTATCTTTAAGTACCTAGAAATGCATGAGGCACGATGGAATCCATTGTACAGGTGCCATTGTAGTAGAAGCTTGACAATGGGAAAGGTGTTTATCTGGGCCTCAGTTTCCTCTTCTGTAAAATGAGAGGGTTGGATAAAGTGACATCTGAGGTCCCTTCCTGCTCTGAATCTATGTCCTGGGATCCAATGTCTGAGTAATCTCTTAGGTTCTTTTTGGCTTTGGTCCCAGGACTCATTCCTTATAAAGTGATCATTTTCAGAGATAAAAGGCTTAAAATGGGGGAAACTTCATTTTAAATGTGACAAAATGACTTCAAAATGTTTTTTATTTCATACTTACATGAAACTTTCATTCTGACCAGGAATGCTATTGACGTTATATGATGGTTGACACATTAAAGGTTGAAATGAAATGGAAAGACTTCTCTTATTTAAAAGCAGTTTTCTTCCTTGTGTCATCATAACATGTGTTTTTTATTTGAATAACCCCTTTTATTGGACATTTGAGGAATTCAATTCCAGGGCCAGTGTGGCACAAAGCAAATGAGTCTGACTGATTTGTTGTTCTACGGCTGCAAAGCCAGAACTTTCCTGGGTCTGTAGAAATCAGTCATTCCTTCCCAACTGGTTTGTATGTAAATATTCTTATTTAGCCTTCTCAGGAAAAAACTCTGATCTCAGAGTCACAATGTTCTGAGTTCTAGCCTTGGACCTGCCATTAACTTGCTATGTGACTTTTGGAAAGTCACTTTCTTTCTCTGGGATTCAATTTCCTTTCCTGTAGATTGGGGAGGTTCAACTAGATCATCTCAAAATTTCCTCCCAACTCTGACATTCTGTGACATTCTGTGTTCTAAGAGCCCTCACAGCTCTGAAGACCCTTCCCAGTTGGAAAACTCCCAGTTCTAAGGCCCCTCTCAACACTGACTTTGTGTTTTAAGGCCCCTCCTAGCTCTGACTTTCCCTTTTTTAAGGCCCCTCCCAGAGTGAACATTCCCTCTTCTAAGAGCTCTTTCACAAGTCTGAGATTCCGACGATGATAAGGATGATGATGATGAGCATTTATATGGCATTCTCACCAGTTTATCCTGTCCATATTTTGTTTGTACATAGCCATTTGCATATTGGCTCTCCCTTTACTCTGTGATATCCTTGAGGGCAGGGACATCATTTGCCTTTCTTTGCATGACTAGAACTTATTAAGGAACCTGGTACAGAGTAGGTGATTAATAAACGTTTACTAACTGATCAATTAATTGAGCTATCTCTTTAGTAACATCAAAATATCATTTGGACTCCTTAGTAGAAATTTCTTAACCTACACTACCTAGGGACAATTAGAGAGTAGATGCTAGGAGTTTGAATCTAGAGGTCTCAAAGAAACAATTGTTGAAGGCAAAATTTGGACATTCCTAAATATCCTCAAGGGAAGTCACCCTGAGTATAAAGATATCAAAGTGATATCTTTGTACCTGTAGGAGCTAGCACCCTGAAGTCAAAGAAGACTGGGAAGAGCATGGTTAAAGAAATAAACACCCGCATAAAGCCACTTTTAATGTACACTTTTGGAACCATAGCACATGCAATAATGGATTCAGAAAGAATACAAACAAATCCTATTCAGTACTAATGAAACCCAGAGCCTGTTGCTATAGAAAAATCAATCCTTCCTTACCAAAAGGAGGATGAGTGTTGATAACTTTTTCAGAGTACACAATTAATATATATTTTTAAAAAATCCCTAGAGAAATATTTTGAGAACAGGGAGATATTACTCCACTGAGCAATAGAGCATTCCATTGTATCTCTTAAATGTAACAGGAATTTGTTACTTTCTCATGGAATCTAAGAAAATGCTACACAGAACTGGAATCAAAAGGCCCTTCCTGGGTGACATCCCCATGAACTCAAGTCAATGAAATGTCAACAGAGACACATCAAACAAAAGATTACTGTGCTGGTTTGTTTGTGGAAATAGATTTATGATGGCAATTCAGGACCAGATCATTGATGCCATAAATTACAGAACGCTTATCCTTAATGAGCCTAGACTTAGCGACCAAAGTAGATTATGCAAGGAAATATCAGAAACCATGTAACTCCTTACTGTTGGTCATTAAAATTTAGCACCTAGTAAGGTCCAACATGGTGACCAGAGTTATAAGGAGGAAGTTTATTACCTTTCAAAGACTAACAGACTGAAGCCTCCACAGTACTAACAGAGACCTGGAAATATTTGAAGAACTCAAGCAAGAAACTATACTAAAACTGATCCATTATCGCTGACTTAGTTGGTACAGTAGATAGAGTGCAGGCACCGGAGTCAGGAAGACTCATCTTCCTGAGTTCAAATGTGGCCTCAGACACTTAGTAGCTGGGTGACCCTGGGCAAGTCACTTAGCTCTGTTTGCCTCAATTTTCTCATCTGTCAAATGAGCTGGAGAAGGAAATGGCAAACCACTCCAGTTTCTTTACCAAGAAAACCTAAAATGGGGTCATGGAGAGTGGGATATGACTGAAAAAAAATAACAACATCTTGGTCAAGTTGCTTCCCTTCTCTTGGTGTCAAATTCCTCACCTGCAAAATGAAAGAGCCAGGCACCAGTTCTAGGAAGCAGGTATTATTATTAAACTCATATTATAGATGAGGAAATTGAGGTGAAGTGCTTATGTACATTTTCCCTGGTTATCCTCTATGAATGAAATTCTCTCTCTCTTCCTCTTTTTCTCCTAGATTCTCGGGATTCCTTCAGGTCCCAGCTAAAATTTTTCCTTTTCAAGAAACCTTTTCCTATTCCCGTTAATGAAAGTGTTTTCCTTCTGCACTATCTATTATGATTTATTTATTTTACATATAATTTATTTATATTATTTATTATTTATATATTATATTAACTTATATCATTATAATTAATTTGTTCATTACAACTATTATTTATTATTTCTAATTTATCCTGTGTATACCTTGTTTGTATACAAGTGTTTGTGGACTGCTTCCCCCATTAGACTATAAGATCCTTAGGGCCAGGGACTGTTTTATACTTCTCTTTGTATCCTCTGCACTTAACACAGTTCCTGGCACAGAGTAGGCACTTGTCCAGGGTCACATAGCCAGTAAATGTCTGAGACAGGATCTGAATCTAGGGATCTTGGATTCCACATCCAGCACTCTATCCAACACACCACACTGTCTTCTTCTGGTTATATGACCAGCCTATCTCATTTTCTGACCAATCACTGCTTAGATGATTCCCTACATCTCATCTCTTATGTCTTAATCATGACCAACTATGAACTACAGCCCACTCATGCCCACTATGTGTCCAGATAGTGTCTTCTGGGTGACTTGGAAATCTGATTCCTTGGTGATAATGACATCCCATGACTTCAACCTATAGATTATTGTTAGGAAATTTGGGGGGAGGGAGAAAGGAGATGGGAGACTTCTGGACTGGCAAGTTTATTAGTGCGGGTATTTTCCACAGCAAAAACTTCCTTCATTGATACAAACAGTAAATTTTTATTAAGTGCCTCCCATGTATCATGTCAAGTGCTGGGAATATAAAGGAAGGCAAAAGACAATCCTTAATCTCCAGGAGTTCCATCTAACGAGAGAAACAACATTCAAACAATTATGTACAAACAAGCTATAAAGAGGAAAAAATAGGAAATAAACAACAAAGGGGAAGGCACTAGTATTAAGAGGGATTGGGAAGGGCTTCCTATAGAATGTGCGATTTTAGCTGAGCCTGGAAGGAAGTCAGGGAAGCTGGGAGGCAGAGATGAGGAGCGAGAGCATTCCAGACATGTGGACAGCCAGTGAAAGTGACCAGAACAGGGAGATGGAGTGTCTTGGTCCACGAACAGCATGGACGTCATTGAGGAGAAAGGTGACATGGTCACACTCGTGTTTTTGGAAGCTCACTTTTAATAGCTGAATGGAGGATGGACTGGGTGGGGAGAGATTCGTCAAAGGCAAAGAAACCAATAGGCTATTGCAATGTGAAGTGATGAGGGTCTGAACTAGGGTGATGACTGTCTCATACAAGATATGTATGAGAGATGCCGAAAAAATGAACATCAACAGACACAGGCCTTAGATTGGATGTGGAGGTAGGGAGGGAAGAGAGTGAGGATTCAAGGACAGTGGCAGGAACTGGTCATTTTTAACCCCAGAAAGTACCTGAGGTCACTGAGAGCTTGGCAGCCAGCAGATGTCAGAGGCAGAGCCTGTCCTTTGACTCTAAATTAAGTCTCTCTCCAACTTGCCACATTATTTTTGGTAGAGAACTGATATTAAAATGATGAGTTCTGGAGTCAGGGAGCAGCTTGGGATGTCTCATTGTGCCATATTTGGTTCTTAAAGACCATTTCAATGAACCATAAACTCTGGCTAATTCTACCAGTCTAGAAGAGTTTTCAATATGGCCCCAGTGAGAGATGGTACGCATATGGCAAATAGGGAAAGCAGATGCCCCCTAGGTGACAAACAATTTGGCTGTGGCAACATGAGAATGAGGTAGAAGGGGAATCTTGAGACACATTATTATTAAATTCAATTTCTTCAAATTCACTTGATTATTTCCATTATAATTCCTACATACCAGTAACTTGAGAGCCGGTTTAGGCTGTATAGTAGTTAGAGACAGAAAGACCTGGATTTGAATCTTGCTTCTGGTTACTGTGTAACCCTGGAGAAGTCACTTAACATCCTACAGTCTCAGTTTCCTCATTTGTAGAATAGGAATCATAATAGTACCTACCTCACAGGGTTGTCGCAAAGATCATATGAGATAGTAGTAAAGTGCTTTGAAAAACTTAAAGTAATATAAAATACATTATTATTTTCAATATCTCACTTTGGAAACAAATTAGATTCCTGGTTCATGGATGAGTTACTTAATCCTCAGGACTCCAAATGACTCTCTGAGATTCTAAATTACAAAGGAATAGCTATCTGCATCAGTGGAGGGAATTTCCAAAGCAGAAGACCCCCTATACCAGTGAAATTAGGGGTCTAGTACAAAAGAAAATCAGGTTTATGAATTACTTTACTCACAACCCTAAGAGGCAGATTTCCATTTTTGAAATGATGAAATTGAGGCTCAGAAAGGTCACGTGACTTTCCCAGAGTTTCATACCCAGATACAAAGACCCATGTTCAGAATTCAACAAGGTACCTATTACTTTCTTATCAATGTCTACAAAATTATGCAGAGCTCAACACCAAAGTGAGATGAATCTACCCGCAATCAAAGGGTGGTTTGATAAGATAAGGGAGGTTATGATACAAAGCTAACTGTCATCTCAGATTAAAACATCTCTGGCTGTCCCCTCTCCCTGCCCCCTGCAAACCCACCACTGCTGACTTGAGTATAGTAGTAATTTTTTTGAATGTTGGATATGGTTTTAAGATTGCATTGACAAGAAGTTAAAACAAAACCTATCAGAGACAGAAACTATGACTTCCATATTTCCCCCTCAAGCACACTATATCACTATATCTGAGCTAATGGAACATAGCTGCTATTTCCCATATAAGAGATCTCATCTCCTACCTTTGTGCCTTTGCATAGGCTAAAATTTTCTCCCTCTTCATTTCTGCCTCTGAGAATCTCTATCACCCTACAAGGCTAAGATCAGGTGCCTTCGTCTATTTCCTCCAGATCCTCTAAGTTGTTAGGACTATATGCCTCCACCCCTCACTTGCATCCTGGGTCATCTCCAGTTGTTCTGATGAATATCTGGCCACTGGATCCAGATGGCTCTGGAGGAGAAAGTGAGACTGGTAAACTTGCATAGCCCTCCCTCCCTCAAATCAAAGTAAACTATAAGTTCTGTCATCATCTCCCTGATGTCATGGTTCTCTTTGAGAACAAAGGACAAACACAATTACACACACACACACACACACACACACACACAGTATTGATTTGCATGAATACATGATTCCCCTGCTTCTACTTTCCCATTCTACCCATTCCATTTTACCTAGAATGTAAGATTCCTGAGGGTGGGGATGGTGTCATTTTTGTCTTTGTATCCTCAGTACCTACTACAGTACCTGGAACACTTTAGATACTTAATGAGTGCTTGCTAATTGCTTCGTTGATTGATATTTGCAGTCTTATAAGAGACATTGTGGTTTAGTGGAAGAAAGTCTGGTGCCAAGAGACACTTGGGCTTGAATCTGAACTCTAACCTCTACCAGCTGCGTGGCATTAGGTGAGTGGCTTAACTTTTGAATTTTAGTTTCCTCATGTATAAGATATTTTGTGCCTTCTCGACCTCCAAGGGTAGCCATGGGGAAAGTGCTATGATGTCGTCAAGGTGCTGTAGTAGTAGAAGGTATTTTCTCTGAGAAATGTTCTATTAACCAAAATAATATTGCAAGCAGGACTACAGGGAAGATATTTACCCAATCATTTTCAAGGATGTTTACAAAGCCCTTACATTCATTTTCATAGAAACAATGCATGTACTTATTAGAAATATTCAAATTAGAAATGCATGCAAATCATCATCTGCAAAGTATGAACTTTTGCAACCACATCATAGATATATTTTTAATTTTTCACTTATATATTTTTTTGTTTTTACACCTCTTTACATTTCGCCAATGTCCTTCCCTGCCTTTCTCCACAGAGCCATCCAGGAATGAACTAGAGCTCACCAGCTGGAAAGAGTTGATTGTTATGATTATTTTTTTGGAAAAACAATCAGGATTAAATGATTTGTCCAGGGTCACACAGTCAATAAGTGTCAAGTTTCTGAGACCAGATTTGAACTCCTGACTCTAGGGCCAGTACTCTATCTGCTATGCCACCTCGCTGCTCCCAATTGCTAAGTTTCCACCATGAGCATTTACACCTCAGAAATTGACAAACGCTACAAATCAGGACTTGATATTTCGTTTTTTCAATTGTCTAGATTTTAAAAAGTTATGGAGAAAATGTTAATGATGAAAATTAAACTTAAAAGAGTGGTTAAACACTTTGGAGAGTCAGCTATTAAATATCCACAGTTCATCCCTTATAACAATTTTTTCTTTAAAGGAAAACAAATTCAGCAAAACCAATGAACATAACCAAAAAGCTGGGGATTATATGCAATGATCCACACCCATGGAGCCCTACCTCTGCAAAGGAGTTGGGGTAGAAGATCTCTGTTTTTTCAAAATTCCTCTTTGGGGCCAAGCTTATTCTCTATATAATGTTACAACTATTTTTTCCTTTTAAATATCTTATTTCTTTTTTTTAATTTAATTTTTCATTTTTAATAGTTTATAACAGATAAAACAATGCAAACTTTTGGTCAGGTGATACTTCTTTATAAAGCATTTACAAAACAAAAGAACTGTTTTTTAAAAATATTAACCAACTGAGATACAAATAATATTTATGTTGCTAACTTCACAATCTCTTGATCTAATTGTCTACACAGTATTACTAAGAATTGGAGGACCCTAAGTTATTGCTGGTGGTCTAAAGTCTAATTTTTTAGACTTATCCTCGGATGTTCCCCTACCAATAATGTATAATTGAATAGATCTGGTATTAAGCTTACGAACTTTTTGACTATAGGAAATTGCCACCAAGAGTAGGGACATTGCAGGGATACAATATCTCCCCAGCTTCATGTCAATTCCAGGCAGGATTAGATTGTCCACTTGCATTCAGTCAGGCTTAAAGCCTGCCAAATGTCAGGGGGGAAATTGAGTCAGGAGAATCCTACCTCAGCCCAGGCTGAACAGCCACTCTCCCACCCTTCCCATGAGATCACCTTTTGCAGTTCATACCAACATCTCACCAGTTTACCGGCATCATGGATTGGAGGCTCAAATCGCCTTTCCTGCTGCCCATACCTGGAGTTAGACTCAGAGGAACAGTCACTTAATAGTCCCATAGCATCTAAAAATGGCAAGTTCCAATAACCAGGTTTCAATTATGATTATAATTTTACTTTGGCTAAGGAACGTCTTTTGAGGCAAATCTTAAGTGGCTTACATGCCTTTCTATATATGTTCTAGTTCCTGATTAAATAGCAATCATAAAATCAAATTTACCGTTAAAACCTTAACTTTTCCATCAATGCCAAATATTACCCGAGGTTACCTTCTAGGAAATTTAGACTGAAATTCTTTTCCCCAAACTAAAGATGTCATTGATTTATTCTCAGTAATTAATTCAGTCAATTGTTTTAATACTAATTGCTTTTACCTCACTTTGTAACATGTCCAATTTTTCTCCCCATCACTCCCCTCCCCCCGCTTCCTAATACCTTGCATTCTGATTACTCCTTCCCTCAATGTACCCTCCCTTCTATCACATCCTACCCTTCTCTTATCCGCATCTTCTCTCTTTTCTTGTAGGGCAAGATAAATTTCTATACCCCATTCCCTGTAGTTCTTATTTCCCAATTATATGCAACAAAAATTCTCAACATTCGTTGCCAATACTTTGAATTCCAACTTCTCTCCCTCCTCCTGCTACAACTTTTGATTTAAGTTGTTTTGAGGTTGTTGCTTTTTCCATTTATATCACTACTATCCTTGTGTATATTATTTTCCTGATTCTTCTCACTTCACTTTCCATCAGTCCATAGAAGTCTTTCTATGCTTCTCTATGTTCATCATATTCATTGTGTCTTATAGCATAGTCAATATTCTCTTACATCCATATAGTACAATTTGGTTAGCTGTTTCCTATCATTGGGCATGGGCTTTGTTTCTAGTTTTTTGCTACTAGAAAAAAAAGTGCTGCCCTAAATAGTTGATGTATCTGGATCTTTCTTTTTGTCAATAACCTCCTTGGCTAGTAACAGTGGAGTCTCTTGGTCAAAGAGTATGGACATTTTAGTCACTCTATTTGTAATTCAATTTACAGATTTCTTTCCAGATGGTCTGCTCATAAATCAGTAACGTACCTGCCTTTTTACAATCACTCCAACATGGACTATTCCCATTTTTAGACATGTGAGTTATTAACATTGTTGTAATTCAATTCAGTAAACGTTTATTAAATCTCTACTATGTGTTAGTCATCGTACTGCTAGGGATATGAAAAGAGATCAAAAACATTCTCTGCCCTCAAGGGGTTTACAAGCTAATGGGGGAGACAACATACAAAGAAATATATACAAAGCAAGGTATAGACATAATAAATAGGAAATGATTAAAAGAAGGAAAACATAGAGTTAAGATGTGTTGGGAAAGGCTTCCTGTAGTGGGAACAGTGGGCAGGACTTAAAGTACAATGGGAGTGAGACCACAGTATAGGGAACACATATGGCCATGGTGACTCATAGCTCCAGAATTGCCAGCATTGGATGCCCTTACTCTTTTCAGTGAGTTGCCATGACATTGGCTGGAGGGTGTGGCACTGGTAACAGTCGGGTTGGTCCACCATTCAGCTGGATAGGCCCCTCACAGGATAAAAGATCTCTACTAGAAGGATAGCTTAGCTAGAGTAGATCCTCCCATGGTGTGGTGTCTTGGCTGGATGAGTCAATCCATTGCTGAGATAGGTTTCTCCTCTGGTTTGATTCTACTGGATTCTGCTATTGCAGCATCTAACAGACTTTGCTAAAATCTCCAGGTGCTGGATCCCTGGTGGTTCTTCTCACCTTTTGAAGCTCACAAGGTCATAACTTAGTCTGTTCATTCACCTAAGAACAAGACAGACTATATACAACAGAGACAGAAATAGAGGTGCTATCATGTGTTCACAACCACATGGTGGCCAGATGGGAGTGAGAAGGCAGCTGGTAGAAGGGAACAGACTGCTACCACTTTTGCCTCTACTGTCTTCTCACCTCCACTGAACTGCTCTCCCACTTCCCACTTAAAACTGCCAGAGAAGAGAGAGAAATTTCATCTGCTTAAGCCTTTTGTATGCACACTCATCAGTTAAAAAGTCTTTTTGTCACAGTGTAGTAAACTAACAGGAAACACTTTAAGATACCTGCGAATTCAGAGCAGCAGGGAAAGTACCCTTTCATCATGAATTTCCATAAACAGGCTCACCAAGCCTCCAAAGGGGGTGGTACCACCCACAGCACAGTGTACCTCTCTGAGGTCTGGACCTTCACTGGCCATACCCTCTCCCCTTTATTATAGCATTAGAGATTGGTTTATGTTCTGGATTTGTATCTTTAGCCCCCAGCACAGTGAGAGTACTTCAAAATGATTGCAGTGTTCTAAATCCCACTAACTAAGCAATCTACCATGGTAGATAGAACTCTGGACCTGGAGAGAAAAAGGTGAGCTTGAAACCTTTAATGTTTATTAGCTGTGTGCTGGAAAATGATAGGACAGCATGATCCAGTGAAAAGTGCATTCTACTGGAGTCAGAGGCCCTGTTTTCTTTCTTTTTGAGAGACAATTGGGATTAAGTAATTTGTCCAGGGTCACACAGCTAGTATCTGAGGTGGGATTTGAATTTAGGTTCTCTACTCTGGTGATCTCTCCACTGTACCATGTAGCTGCCCCATGGAGGATTTGTTTCCAAATCTTACCTTTCATGGTTACTGCATGTTTGTCCTTGGGAAAATCACCCTCCCAGGATCTCAGTTGTGAGCAAACCATCAAATATGTGTGTTCATCCTTCATTGTCAAAGAGGACCATGCCATCAGAGAAATGATGATGTGACTTGCACTTGACTTTGTTTTAAGTGAGGGAGGGCTGTGCAGGTCACCAGCCTCACTTCTCCTCCAGAGCCATCTGAATCCAGTGACCAGATATTCATCAGGATGACTGGAGAGGAACCAGGACGAGGCAACTGGGGTTAGTGACTTGCCCAAAGTCACACAGCTAGTGTCAAGTGTCTGAGGTGAGATTTGAACTCAGGTCTTCCTGACTCCTGCACTGGTGCTCTATCCACTGCACCACCTAGCTGCCCCTAAACCATCAAATACTATAAAAGTGGAAGAGATAATTCCTATAAAATATTCTGGAATTCAGATTTTTACCAACTCAAATCGCCTTCTCTAGCACAGTGGTCTCCAAATTTTTAAAAATTGTTCACCCCTCTCATTAAAACAATTCTAAGCATACCCCCAATATATGCCTATTTACTTATTGAGAAATGATATACAGATAAGAATGCTATTATGTACATTATATAACTTATACAAAATAAAAATGAAAAAAGAATGAAATAAAGATGAAATAACATTTGACCCTAGAGTCACCAGTGGACCACTGGAGTTTATTGAGTTAAGGCAGGAGGTAACTTTTGCTTTTTCTTTTCTTTTTTGCATTTTAAGTTTCATTTATTTTGTTTTTCAAATTACATGGAGAGACAATTTTTTACCACTCAAATGTAGCCTTCCTTAGAACATCTCATTTGTTACTTGGCCATATAACTTTGGGACGTCTCTGATTTCCCCAGCATGCCCCCAGGAAGCTTATTATTGGGATAATCTCATCATGCAACAAGATCCAATCATCCTTGTTAATCTACCCCCATCCCTACTCCCCATCCTTTGATAGAGTCATGAACTCCAAACCCTCCATTTAAGGGGGGAGCTCAGCCCAGAACATCTTGTTTCTCCCCTGGCTACACGACTGTGGGGCATCTCAGATGTTTTCACCATGCTTCTGGTACTTTCCTTCCCCCTCCTCCAACTTTTTGTCTTCTTTTTGTAAGTTGTCTTTCCCTACTAGTTTGTAAGGTCCTTGAGGGTAGAGACTGTCTTTGTATCCCCAACACTTAGCACAGTGCTCGGCACATAGTAGGCACTTTGTGGTCGCTGTTCAGTCATTTTTGAGTCATGTCTGACTCTTCATGTCCCCATTTGGGATTTTCTTGGCAAAGTTACTGAAATGTTTTGACATTTCTTACTCCGGTTCATTTTACAGATGAGGAAACTGAAGTAACCAGGGTTAAGTGCCCAGGATCACACAGCTAGCAAGTGTCTGAGGCCAGATTTGAACTCACAAAGAAGTGAGTGCCTAATAAATGTTTATTAACCGAACTATCCTTAGCTATAGCTAAGTATGATATATCATGCTGGCTTTTTTCCATGCAAATCCCTTCTTGTCAGAATGTGTTGATGCTCCTGACACTCTGAACATGCCCCTGAATCCAAGGGGAACAGACACACCACGGAATGATCTGAAACAAATGGGAGAATCCTGAGAGAGGGGGAGGAGCAAATGTGAACAAAGCTGACATTCCTCTTGTCCGATGACAACATTCCTGGGGCTGAGTCAGGCTTCCAGGCTTGCCCCCAGCCTCCCATGCCTTTCAGATGAGATGACTAGACAATGGGCATCTACATCTCAGTTACCCACCCAAGAGTAGAAACTGGGGTAAAGGGGCAGCTGGGAGTAGCCCTGGTATCTATCAGAATAGGCTTTCTTTAACCATACCCATGGGTTAGCAGAACATGCTCTCTTAAAGACTGGATAATAACTTACCAGAGATGCTAATGGGTCATAAATTTAGCCAGAGGCCAGCTGCTTCTTTCAATACTTAAAGCCTTTGCCACCCATGTAGGTTACCTATGTCCCCATGGCTTATCTGAACGTGGCCCCTGAGAGACATAGAGATATCTCTGGAATCTCGCTCACCCATCTCTGGGGAGACTGTGATTCCTGTCTTGGAGAGGAACAAAAGGTACAGCTCTGCTCTCCAGTCTTTGAGGGAATCCCCGACCAAAATGCTACCTGATGTTCTAGGAGCGCCATTCGTTAAGAACAAAGCTTCTCTCTTAGCTACTGTCTTTTAAAGGTAGGAGGGTAGACCTTGATCCACCTTCTTCTTCCTACCAAGTGCTTTTTGCATTTCAGTTGTTTTTCAGCTGTCTCTGACTCTTCTGTGATCTCATTTGGAGTTTTCTTGGCAGAGATAGTGAAGGCCATTTCCTTCTGCAGCTCATTTGACAAATGAGGAAACTGAGGCAAACAGGGTTAAGTAACTTGCTCAGGGTCATATAGCTAGTAAGTGTCCTAGACCAAATTTGAACTCAGGAAGATCAGTCTTTCTGACTCGGGCACTCTATCCACTGTACCACCTAGCTGCCTAAAGCCAAATGCTCTTTATTCACAACCACACAAGAAATCATCACAGGTATTGACCATCTAGAGACCACTTTATCTGAGCAGATAGCTATCCTAAATTAGAGAAGTTCTACAGGTTAGACTATGCCAGAGAATACCCAATGATGAATGAGCTCCTAAAGTGGGAATGAGATGAGATCTCTGCTCAAGAGAGAGACTCCAATCTCACCAAAGGGGAAATTCCCCCAAATTTCTAAGGAGACAAACTGGAAACCAGGGGCATATTAAGGATCCAACTTCTCCTATGTATGTCTGCAAGAGATGTTCTCTCTTCCTCATCCTAGGAGGCAATCCAGACAAGAGTCTTATTACCATAAATTTCTCTCTCACAAGAAGAATGAAGAATTTCTTTCCTTTCCAAAACTCTCTCACAAGAAGAATGAAGAATTTCTCTCCTTCCCAAAACTCTCATACCACTGTGCCCCTCTCGCAGGCACACATCAGCGTTCTTTCCACCAATCAGAAGAGTCTCACAAAAATTGTTCCAGTCTTGAACTGAAAATTAGGTTACATACAGATGAAGAAACTGAGGCCAGAGAGGGGAGGTAACAGCTAATGAAATTCTAAGTGAGGATTTGACCTTACATCTCCTTGACTCCAAACCTTCAGGTATTGGTCAGACTAGATGACATCTTAGGTCCTCTCTACCTAGGAGGTTTTGTTATTCTATTCCATTCCTTCCATTCTCAATCCACCATTTCTCCAAAATTCCCATTTCCATTTAACTGAACTGAAAGAGAGATGAACTGGTAGGTAGGGAAAGCTTGTATGGATTTTACTTGTATAATGTAATCTCCTTGAGGGCAGGGAGTATTTAATTTTTATCTTGGTATCTTTAGTACCTAGCACATTGCAGGCAATTACTAAATACTTCTTGAATGATTGACCTGGCTTTAAATCCCAGCTCTGCCAACTACTACAGATATGGCACTGGGGAAAGTTATTTAGCCTTTTTGGGGCCTCAGCTTAAGTTATAAAATGAGGGGCTTGCACTCGTGGGTCCCTACTAGCTCTGAGTGTAGGATCTGATGATTGCTTGAACTGAAATGCAGCTGTGTTGTTTCTATTTTCCTTTCCTTTCTTTGTAGAAGGCGTAGCTTGCCCATTAGCAGATGGGGAGGATTATATTCAGAAATGAAGGTCATGTCAAAATGAAAGATATCAATAAAAAAATTGTAACTGACAAAATAGAAAAATAAATCACAGTTTTAAATAACGAGGGTAAATGGTTTCCATTCCCAGTAAAGCAGAGAAGTACGCATTTGAGAGGCAGCCAGATCTACCCAATAAAATTCTGCATTCTTCCCTGTGCTCCTTTGGCATTGGCTCTCTATTATTTTTGGAGGCATAAAGGGAGCATGGCACTGACCACCAGAAAAATGCGAATTGAACTTAGTTGCAGAAGAGAGTTGGGTTGATATTCCAACTCTAATACATACTAGTTTGTGTGACAGTGGATGAATTAATCTGTCTGAGCACCAATTTCTTTATTTGTAAAACTGGAATAAGAATAAAGGGTATTCACCCTGCTTGCCTCCCAAGTTAGAATGAGAAGAATGCTTGGCAAAAATTAAAACACTATATGGATGTGAGCTGTTATTACTTTGGATCATAGGATCATATGATTCAGAGGGGGAAAGCAAATTAGACGTCATTTAGTCTAATTCTTTCATTTCATACAAGCCAAGTGAGGTTAAGTGACTTGTTTGCCAGGATTTGGATCCAGCATGGTGCAGACAAAAGGCAAAGACCATGGAGAATCAGAGGACCTGAGTTTGAATCTTGCCTCTCTAACATTCACTACTTATAAGACTTTGGTTAAATCACTTACCATCCCTTAGCCTCAGTCTTCTCATTACATGGCCTCTAAGTATAGGATCCAGGATCTAACACAATCATAAGGTAGAAAAAAACCCAGACTTCCTATGTTTCATCATTTGGTCTACTTAGACGCCTGTCATATCAGGTTTCAGTTTCCTGGGATCATAGAGCATAGAACTTCTGAGGCCATCTAACCCAAGCGTTCAGGCAGTGAGACAAAGACATGGAAGCTACATAGGGAGGCAATAGCTTACCCTTGAGCAGAGGGAAATAAAAGATCATGAGGCCATGGATAGGGAATTACAAGTCATCTTAGACAGCATCTTGTCCAATCCCTTCACTTTACAAATGTGGAAGCTGAGGTCAAAGGAGTCAAGTGATTGGCCCAAAGATATGTGTGGGAGGTCTCAGAGGTGGGATTTGAACCCAGGTCCTCTATAAAGCAGGGTTTATAAGATCTTTAGTTTAGGGTAACTTTAAATTTTATCAGCAAATAAACCAAAGGTATGGAATTGGGAGACATCATGCCAGGTTCAGGGAAGAGTAAATAGGTCAGTTTTGCCCAAACACAAGTGTATGAAAGGGAACAATGTGCAATGCATCTGGAAAGACATCCAGGAGCCAGAGTGTGAAGGGTTTAGCAAGCCAATATGTGAAGCAAGAATTTTATCCTTGAGACAATAGGGGAATAATCAAAGATCCTTGAGTAAGAGGATAATGTGAGTCAATCCTGTGCTTTAGGGTGATTATATTGGCAACTAAATGTGCTTCTCTTTCTACCACTCATATCTCTAGGAGGTAGCAGTGTGATATAGTAGTGTATGTGTTATTTTGCCTTCTAGAAAGTAAGCTTCTCCAAGGCAGGAACTGCTTCATTTTTATCTTCATACATTTGTCTTTGTCCATAGATGGTTAATAAATGTTTGTCAATGGACCACAAGGGTGGAGAGAGATGAGAGATACCTTTGATCTGAGTACCTCAAAATACAGTCGGGGGAGGGGGGCAGAATCTGCATCTGAGGATGGAGTTTAGGTTTTTTTGGTTTGCTAATTTATTTATTCAATCAGCAAAAACTGTATGACAGAATTCCTTCCTTTTAGGAACTTATAGTCTAGGGAGGGAAAGAGACATACACTCATGTAATACTATGAGAAGGAAGCAATCACATCATTGTGACAATTCACTGAATGACCTTGGACTTCACTTCCCCTCTCTTGGTCAAAGTTTCTTTCTCTATCAAATGAAAAGAGTGAACTAAATGCTCTTCCGTCCCTGACATTCTATGATTCTATCTACACATACAAGGTTACAAATTGAGTCCTTATAACCCCATTACAACATGTCCCTGGGAAAGGGATACATATGAGCTATTATTTAGACCAAATCTGGAATTAGGATATTCAATCCTCAATGCTACATTTTAGGTGGGATTTTGATAAGATGTAGAATGTCCAGAGAAGGAGGACCATGAGAGTTGAAGGTCTTGTATCATGCCATATAGGAATCAGTTGAAATAAACAGAGCAGGGCATCAGGATACCATCTTGCTTGGCCCCTAAGGGTAGAATCAGGAAGTGAGTAGAAGTTACAAAGAAGCAAATTTAGCTGTTAACAAGGAAAGGTTTCCTAATGAAGAAAACTTTCCACAAATGGAATGGAGTACCTTGAGAGATCTTTGTGGAATCAGCTTTCTGCATAGTTTATCCATCAACTTGTCAGATAAAAGGTAAAAATCAACACCAAAATAAAAAAAAAAGAATGGAAATGAGAAGATATGGCATGTATTTAAAACAGTTACCATCAAGCTAATCTATTTTTTAAAACTATTGATACCGAAAAATCAAAAATATATAAAAGAACAGAAATTGACATAGACTGTCACCATTTAAACAGAGGTTTTAACCAATGTTATTGTCATAGTCAGTAAATAATTATTAACCATCTGCTATGAGTCAGGCACTATGCTAACTGCTGGGGGCTACAAATAGGAAAAAGAAAAAAAAATAGTCCCTACCCTCAAGGAGCTTATAATCTAATAGGAGAAGACAACCTACAAAAGGAAACTGAAAAGAATGATCCCAATATAGGTGCAAATGTCCCAGAGTAATGCATCCAGGTAAGAAATGAAGAGATAGTCTGAGCTAAGCTCTCTCCTTAAATAGAAGTTTTGTAGTTCATGGCTCCAGCCTCCTGTTATCCTGGATCAGTCATAATTGCTACTGGACACAGATAGCTCCAGAGGAGAAAGTGAGGCTAGTGACTCTGCACAGCACTGCCTCACTTAAATCCAATTCACTGGCAAGTCATGGCATCACCTCCCTGATGTCATAATCCTCTTCAAGAATGAAGAAGGAACAACCACCCTCCAATCACAGAAGCAGAGGGTAATCATGAAGTGGAGGATCCAGGCTGATGGGATCTTGCAGGATGATGAGATTATTCCAAGAATGAATCTTGGCACCTTCTCTAGAAACCTAGATAGGGAAGATATAGGGGGCCTCACTCTGTAAGAGTGATGCCTGAGCATACTTGCTACATAAGCAAAACCTTCATACAAATTAGAGCTATTCAAAAACAGGATGGATTGCATTAGGAGGTGATGGCTCCCTTGAATCAGGAATCTTTAAGCAAAGGTGGGATGAACCAACCAATGTCCAGGATACCATAGAGGAATTTTTGTTTAGGTGTACATTGGACCAGATGGCCTCTGAGGTCCCGTTGAAAATCTAAAACTCTTTGTCCTGAGTCTGCCACTCACAAGTGGCATGATCTTGGGCAAGTCATTTCTCTTAGCCTCAGTTTTTTCATCTGGAAAATGGGAATAATATAGTACTTCCCTCTTAAGATTGTTTCTAAGTACATGAAAATGTCAAATGCTTTGTAAACTATAAAGCCCTACGTAAATGCCAGCTGCTACCATGATCACCATCATTACATCCCTGCCCTGCCTGCTGCCATGGTGTGGTCCTTTGTGTCTCTGGGAGCTCAGAGGGCCCACAAGTGGCTGTATTTTCACACCAGTTGGAGTAGCAATCTCTCTGTCTTTCTTACCTAGCTGACATATGGGTTGTCAAGCTTAATTAATTAGCGTTTATAACATGTTTGCTGGTGCTCTGGTGAAACATAGAATACAATTCCACAGAGTATCATGTAAGTAAATGGGAAAGATGAAGAGGCTGGGGTGTGTGTATACATATGTATGTGTGTGTATACAGTTCCCAGTTGCAAGCTAATCCCTGGTGAGAGCTTCTTCGATATTAGGATTATGAGAGTGAAAATAGCATGTTTATTAAGCTTAATGAGATATTTGCTGGTAAATCCTGTACTTAATTTTGTCAACAGGAGCCCTGATGGGTGAGGGCCCTCATGTCATTATCAGGAGAAGGCAGGCCCATGAAACATCCCAGGAAGACCCTTGTTGAAGGATGTACCCATTGTAATGACAGAGAGGATGTTGGATTGCACTAGATGTTCTCTGGGGGCTCATAGATCCAAAGGTGGAAGAGTCCTTAACTCCCTCTCATTTTACAGATGGGGAAACTGAGACCCAGGGAGTTTAGGGGGCTTGTGCAAAATCACACAAGTAGTAAGCATCAGAGGTGGAATCTGAACTCAGGTCCTTTGATTTCATAGGTAACAACTTTTCCAGCAAACCACACCTCCCCCATCCCTTCCAGCTCTGAGATTTGGGGCTTTTGTGATATTTGGAGGGAGATGGGATCACAAACTGGCCATGTCAGTGACTTTTGAAAAAAAGCAGCCAGGTTTGAGGTAGGAGAGAGGGAAGGAAGGAAGAGAGGGCAGTGGCTTTTGAAATTACATGTCAGGATATCATAGACTTAGGACCTTGGACACTATCCAATACAAACCCCTTCACTTTACAGATAAGGAATAGGAGATGTTAAGTGTTTTACCCAAGTTAACAGAGCTGGTGATAAGATCAGAAATTTAGAGCCAAAGGGCCCTTATGGGTCAGCCAGCCCAATCCCTTTGATTGATAGTGGAGGAAACTGAGGCCGAGAGACAGAAAGTCATTAGACTGTGTCACCTAGAGACAGCCTGGAATTTGAATTCTGAGCCCTTTCCAGTAGGAGACTACAAGAGGTTTTTGAAAGTAAATCGGGTCTGGGAGTCTGAGAGTGATTGGGCAAATTTCTTAATAGAGAGGACTTAATTTCCTCATCTGTAAGTTGACGATAATACTCTCTACCCATTCCATCTAAGGGCTGCCTTAACTCACTCCCTTTCCTCTCTTTCTTCGGAGAGAGAATTCCCTTGAGCTCTAGTGACAATATGAGACACATTGGGATGGAGGAGGGGGCAGGAATTCCTTTTTTCTCCCATCTCTGGAGCGTCCAGTTCCTTAGTTGGGGGTCCAGGAACACCTTCCCACATATTCTGGGGTCCTTGAAGACCCCACCCAGCGCCCACCCCCCAGCTGTGCTAGGGAGCCCAGTTTTATGTCCGGGCCTCAGGAAGAGACACTCAGACTGCATTCCCCAGCGCTGCCTGAACTTTCGACCCCATTGTATACTCTAATTACTGGAACCAGCAGGATTAATTCCCCGACCTACTTTCCATGACTTTTTGCTGCCACAGAGCGATAAGGCTGCTGCAGGCCCTCGGCTGTCGTTGCGATGCGGTCCCTCCAGCTGAAGAGCTTGGAGCAAAGAGGGGGAGGCGTCCAGGGGGCACCCCACTCTGGGTGTGGCCGGGGCCGGGTTGCGGGGCTCCCCTGACGGCTTTTCAGTTGAGCGGTTGCTAGGTTATGGGTGAGGTTGCCAAGCTTCAAAAAATCAGTCAGTCAGTCCAATATGGGTAAACATGGTCATGGGGCTTCAGCCATACCCCTCCGCTTGCCGTTCCTCCCCCACTGTTTCTCTATTTCCCATCTCCGTGCCTTTGCCCTAGCTGATTCTCACCCCTAGCATACTCTCCCCATCTAACTTTCACTTCTTGGCATTTCTAGCTTCCTTCAATGACTGCTTTTATCCAAAAGCCCATTCTCAGTTTTTTCAGCTGCCAGTGCCTTCCTCTCTAAAGGTCACCCCTCCTTTTTATCTATTTTAAATAGTACTTTGTCTCCCCTTCCTTAATAAGGGGTGGGGAGGGAGAGGGCTCCTCCAGAGCAGGGAATTTCCTTCTTTCTTTGTATTTCCAGTTCTTAGTACTTAGGTGATTCCGTGGATAGAACGCTGGGTGACGGGAGTCTAGAAGACCTGAGTTCAAATGTAGCTTTACTAACTAGTGACCCTGGTCATTTCACTCAATCTTGTTGCCTCATACATGAAATGAGCTGGAGAAGGACACTGTAAACCACTCCAGTATCTCTGCTTAGAAAGCCCCCCAAAAAGGGTCACAAAGAGTCCGAAGGTGAGCTGAAGGTGCCTCTCTTTCTTTAATTTTTTTTCATCTTTCCTCCCTCTCTTTCTCAGTTGCTTCCTTTTTTCCTCCCTTCCTTCCCATTAAAGGGAATAAAGGGCATTAAAGACATAGCAGGCATTTAGTAAATGTTAATCAATAGCTAAGCACCTACTGTATACCAGGCATTGGGCAAGGCTCGGATTAGAAAAACGAAAACGAGACAATTTCTGTTTTCAAGGAGCTTGTGACAGTAAGGGGTGCAGTAAATATTAAGTAATTGGCCAGGGAACACTTTGTTACCATTAAGCCTTATGAAAATACAAACTCCCATCATTTTCTGCTGCTGCTTTGAACTTCAGAGGCAGCATCTTTTCTGAGCAGCTCATTCAGCTTGCAGACTTGGCTTTCCCTCCATCCCCTCCCATGTGGAGCCTGTCTCTGACCGGAGCCAGTTTTCTCACCAGACAGCAGTTTGTACCCTGAATCATGGCTAGCCTTCTTCCAGAGGGGAGCCAAGGGTCATGAAGAAGACCAGGTGAGAGTGCATAGTTCAACAAAGTCAGTGCCTACTGAGGAAAAGCCAACAAGCCCTCTGAGAGCACAGCCTTTACTTTCATACTTAGCCGGGCACTCAATCATCCGTAGCATTATAGACTCAGAATTCTAGAGCAGCTTGGATCCTTAGAGACTGTCTTCTTTTACTGATGAGGAAACTGAGGACCCTCAAGCTGAAATGATTTACCCTGTCACAGAACTAGAGCTGGAAGAAATGTCAGTGGTCACTTAGTCTCACCCCACTCCTTTTACATAGGAGGAAACCGAGGTCGGGGACTTTGGGACTTGCCCAAGGTCACGGTTATAATAAGTCATCCATTCATCCTCATCATCTTTATTAGGGCTTTCTAGCACAGTCCTGGGTGCTGTGGGGTACACAAAGGATAAGGCATGTTCCTTGTCCAGGAGGTGATAAGAAATGTAAACACAGAAATATAATAACGAGCAGAGAGGGATAAGTGCCCAAAAGAGGGGCAAACAAAAGCATGGCCATGACCAGAAGGAGCGATCATTTCTGACTTCTGCAGTTCTGAGGAAGTAAGGGGCGGGGAAGCAGAGAGGGTGAAATTGAGGGGAAAAAAAATCAAGGGAAATCAAGGGAAAACTGAGGGACAATCCTTACCTAAATTATTATAATAAGTCCTACTAAAATATCCTGTTGTGGGGTGCAGACACATTAAACTCACCAGTCCCACAAGGTAGGTAGGGCAGGGATTGAGGCAGCTGGGTGGCACAGTGGATAGAGCCCTGGGTTTGGAATCAGGAAGGCTCATCTCCCTGAGTTCAAATCCAGTCTCAGATACTTTATAGCTGTGTGACCCTGAGCAAGTCACTTAACCCTGTTTGCCTCAGTTTCCTCATCTGTAAAATGAGCTGGAGAAGGAAATGGCAAACCGCTCCAGTATCTCTTCAAAGAAAATCTCAAATGGGGTGACAAAGAGTTGAACATGACTGAAAATTACTGAACAACAATAAACGGCAGGTATCATTCTGTCCTTTTTGCAGATGAGGAGACTGAGGCCAGGGATGGTATCACACAATAAGCATTTGTAAGGCAAGCGCTGAGTCCACCTTCAATTTCTTAACTTCTCATCAGGTTCATTCCTTTTCACATTTTGCCAAACTGCCTTGCCCCTACCCCATCAGACATTCTACATGCATCCTCCCTTCTTAAACCCTCTTTTGCTCTGTTGGCATCCCATGCATCCTTTAAACCTTCTCTTACTGCCACCTCCTCCCCAGTGCCTTTCCATGTCTCCCTGAAGAGGTTTTTCCCTCATCTTATCTCAAAGCACTTTGTAATTCCCCAAGACCCCAGGATTTGGGACTGGAAGAGAATTTAGAGGTCACCTAACCCACCACCTTCATTTTTCAAATGAAGAAATTGGTTCAGAGAAGACAGTGATCTACTCGAAGTTGTATCAGGTAATAAGTAGGAGAGGCATGATTTGAACCCAGGTTCCCTGATTCGAAACGCTATGCGTCTCCACATTATGGTCATTATGCATTTAGCCTGGGCTAATCTGCATCTTATTTATGAGTGCATGGGTTTTATCTCCTCCTCTTGCAAATATGAGGAGATAGATGGTTTAGTACAGTAGAAAGAGGGCTAGACTGGCAGAAGATCTAGATTCTAAATCTGCCTGTGGAACTCTGACCTAGTTGTTTAACCTAGCTGTGCCTCAGTGTCCTCAAGTGTTAAAATGAAGGGGTTGGCCCAGATGAGCAACTCTAAATCTACGATCATCTGGGATGCCTGCTATGTTTGCTGCTTGTAGTTAGGGACAACGCTTTATTCATCTCTGTGTTCTCTTTCCTTTCTCCTTCCTCTTGTTTAGAGAAAGATAAAGAACAGTTTTGCTCTCCGGCAGAAAAACTGGACCCTTCTACCCTGTCTAGGTCGAGAGAATAGGGGTTCAAGAACTGGTCACTGAGTCCAACTTCCATAGTTTACAAAGAAGGAAAAGGAGGCCCAGAGACATTTAACAACTTCCTCGAGTTCACACGAGTGACAAATATCAGAGTGAGGATCTGTGGGATCAAAGGGTTAGAGCCGGGAGAGACCTTAGCAGCAGACTAGTTCAACCTCTTCATTTAACAGATGGAGAACTAAGGCCCAGAGAAAGGTTACCCAAGGTCTCATAGGTAGGAACCCAGATTCAAGCCTAGCTCCTCTGACTCCAGTTCCAGTCTATTTCCTGCTGAGCCACAGACATGCCCACTAACAGTATACACAGACAACCCTGGGCTTCTGTTCGTGGATAAATGGCAGCCTTGCTCTTCCTCATCCTTTGAGGGCTGGCGCCTGTCCTCCAGTTGCTACAAGGAAAAGAGAGATGTCCGAGGGGCACATGGAGCATGAGGGAGGGTGTGCCTTTCTAGGTACACCTGCCATAGGTACTTAAGAAATGCTATTCTCCCTGTACCAACATCTCTCCACTCCATCCCCTTTGTTCAACTGCCAAGGCCACCACCCTGGTTCAAGGCCATCCCCATCACTGCCCATCTGGGTTATTTCATTAACGTCCTAATTAGTCAGCAGCCTAGAGATAGCTAAGTGGCTCACTGGAGAGAGCACTGGGCCTAGGGACAAAGAGATCTGAGTTCAAATATGGCCTCAGATGCTTGCTGGCTATGTGACCCTAGATAAGTCACTCTACCTCAATATCCTTATTTGTAAAATGCAGGTAATAATATCATTGCTTTCCAGTGTTGTTGTATGTAAATTACTTAGCACAGTGCCTGACAGTGGGCATTTAATAAATACTCATTTCCTTCTTCTTCCCTCCCTCCCTCCCTCCCTCCCTCCCTCCCTTCCTTCCTTCCTTCCTTCCTTCCTTCCTTCCTTCCTTCCTTCCTTCCTTCCTTCCTTCCTTCCTTCCTTCCTTCCTTCCTTCCTTCCTTCCTTCCTTCCTTCTTTCCATATCCCCATCTCATATCTCTCCTCTCCCTAATCCATCCCACTCCTAGCAGCCAGGGTGATTTCCCTAAACTCCATATCTGAAGGCTCCACAGCTCCAATGGCTCCTTGTTAACCATTTGAATGAAACACAGAATCCTTCCTTTGGCATTTCCAGTCCTTCATAATTGGGCTCCAGCCAACCTTGTGGACTTCAAGTCACTGCTTGCTGTTTCCCATTCCATGCTTCTGCCCCAGGCCTGCATCCTCACCTCCCCATCTCAGAAACTTCTGTTACCGCCAGGGAAGATTCCAGGTTTGGCTTGCTAGCGCTCCCCATCACCACCTTGAAATGACTTTACATAAGTTTATGGGTCCCAAGTAGCGAGAATAAATAGTTCCCCTAAAGTGGTCACATTATTTGAATTTGCCCTGCATATTTCTGCTGGACTGGAACCAGGATGTATTTTACATAATTACAACTTAGAACATGTGAATTTGAATTCGTATGATCGCTTCGAGCAGATTTGGGTTAGGGTTACTCTGCACTAATCTGGACCTAGCTGTGTTGTACATGTCCTTCTCTGGGGACATGTTATATTTTCTAGTAGAAGGCATGAAAGCTTCTTGAGGGGAGGATTATTGTGTTTTCCCCTTTTTAGGCACAGAACCTGATACCTGATACATAGCCTACATGATCTTAGCCAGGGGTGAGTAACCTTCAAATGTAAAGCCACGTGGCCTTAAGGTGGCAGGTTACCCACCCCTGACCTAAACATTTAACAGAATTAAACTGAATGAATGAATCGTCTCTGTTCCCTTCTTGTAGGACCATAGATTTAGGGTTGATGACAGGAGTTTTCGCCCTTATTTTGTATCATGGACCCCTTGACCAGTCTGGGGAAGCCTTTGGACCCCTTAATGTTTTTAAATATATATAATGTTTTAAAGTATACATATAAAAATATGTTTTAAAATATATATAAATATAATATATAATAATATATAATCCTTTATATTGAAATGCAATTTTCAAAGTCTTTTTAAAAATCAATTTTGCTGACCTCAGGTTAAGAACCCCTGGTTGGGAGGAACCTTAGAAGTCCCCTCAGTCTCAGAATATCGTCTAGGCAGAATTTGCTAAAAGCCCCTGAACCTCTCCATCTGAAAGGGGAGCCTGGGAATTCCCAGAAGCCTCTCTGCCTTAGCCATGGAAAGGAAGTTGACGTTGGGTTCAAATTCTAGTTCCACAGCTTTGAGCAAACTCCAACACCTCTTGGGCCTCAGTTTCCTTGTGCCTCAAATAAAGGGGCTCTGGGCTGCGATGTGTAAGGCTCCTTCTAGCATTATCCACATGATCCCATGCTGACTGAATGGAACCCTCCTGGGGCCTGGACAGTTCGCGGCTGCAAGGGCCTCCTTGTCCCTTTCAATTATTCATCAGGTTTCTATTTGACATCCATATTTTTCACTTCTTGCTTCTATTTCTCAGCAGAGTTCTTAATTACCTCCCAAGCTGCCGCCACCCAGCCGCTTATCTGCATTTTGACTGCTTGACAGGGCTGTAAAACTGGAGATAAACCAAGGCAGGAGGGCCTGCCTCCTTATCAGGTCTTGGCTTCAATAATTAACTGAGGAGGGGACGTAGAAACAGATAGGGTTGGAGGCTGGCCTGGGGAGAGAGCTGGAAATTCTCTGACTCCAAGCAAGCCCCTTGGACCTTGGGCCTTATCACAATTCACTTTCTTATTCATGGCATGTTTCCTTCTCTTGGCTACCTTTCTTACTTCATGGAGCTGTCTCCCCTGAGGAGTTTCTCTCCGTGACTTTCTCCCCCTAGTCTTCAATCATCTGAAGGCCTCATAGCCCCCTCCCCACAGTTTATTCCCATTACAGTGTAAGTCAACAATTTAATTCTCTGAGCTTTATGCTAAACTTGGGTCAGGGTGGCCAAAGGTAGAATAAAGAGTCTTGGGAAAACTCACTCACCTTGGAGCCTGGAACTGCACATATAGATAGGGAAGAAAAGTGGAGTAGGGCCCTAAGGGACTGAGTTCCTTGGCCTTGCCTGCTTGTTGACTCTTCTTGAGGGGGTTTTCTTGGCAGAGATACTGGAGTGGTTTGCCATTTCCTTGTTCAGCTCATTTTACAGATGAAGAAATTGAAGCAAACAGGGTGAAGTGACTTGCTCAGGGTCACACAACCAGTAAGTGCCTGAATTCAAGTCTTCCTGAAGTCAGGAATCCAATAGTGCTACTTGTTAAGAGAACCTCCAGAAGTTGTCACAATGCCTTATGACATTCTGGAAATTTCTTTCAGTTTTTTTTTCTCTTTTCAGTGATATACTTTCAAATAAACCGAAATCAAAACAGACAGGTGCAAAAATAAAAACTTTTGTCTCTCAGGGAGTTACTATTTATCTAATTTTGATTTATTTATTTTTCAGCAGTCCATTAGCATTTAGTAAGCACCCACTATGTGTTGGTGGCTGTGCCAGGTGTTTGAGTTGTGAGGAAGGTACTTTTGCAAACACTGCTTGTTGAGGCAACTAATATTTATGAAGCACCTACTATGTGCCTATCCCTGTGCTAAAACTAATCCTAAGGAAACCTTCCCCAACTCCAGTGCTTTCCCTAATTATTTCCTTGATGGTGATGTAGATAAAGTGTTCGGCCTGGAGTCAGTCCTCTTCCTGAGTTCAAATCCAGCCTTAGACACTTACTAGCTGGGTGACCCTGAACAAATAATTTAACCCTATTTGCCTCAGTTTCCTCCTCTGTAAAAATGAGCTGGAGAAGGAAATAGCAAACTACTCCTGTATCTCTGCCAAGAAAATCTCAAATAGGGTTATGAAGGGTTGGATACAACTAGACAACCACAAGTTTTTCCCATATATATCTTATTTTGTATATATTTCTTGTCTCCCTCCTGCCCCCAGTAGATTATAAACTCCTTGAGGGAAGAGACTTTTTGTATCCTTGGCACATAGTAGATGCTTCATAAATGTTTATTAAATCAAATTGATGACTTCAAAGGCAGAAAGACTTGAATTCCAATCCAGCCTCTTAGAGATATAGGCTTTGTGACCACAGAGAAGTCATTTAGGCTTTCAGTGTTCTAGGCTTCTCTCCAAGTTGGAGAGAAGGTGAGGGCTTGAGTTGGTTGAGGGAATTCTGTGTATTAATGAATTCACAGAACTCATGCTTATCCCTAAAAATGTGCCCTGTTATTATTGCTGCTTATTTTCTCTGACCCTAGGGGATCATGGGATCCTGGAGCTAAAGACAGAAGGAATACCCGAGCCCATCTAATTCTACCTCCTCATTTTACAGATGGGTAAACTGAGGCTGAGACGTGAGGACGCTTGCCCCAGATTATACAGGGGGGAAGTAGCAGAGTTAGAATCTAAACCTGGGCTATGGGCGGTGTGTGTGTGTGTGTGTGTGTGTGTGTGTGTGTGTGTGTGTGTGACATTGTCCTGCTTGATATTAATGAAAATGGAAATGTCCCAGCTCTTTATACCTGAGATCCCATTGGATCCTTGTGAGCAACCCAGTGAGATAGGTAATATCATAATTAAATTAAATTATGCCCATTTTACCTATAAGGAAAATAGAAGTTCAGGGAAATTCAGCGACTGGTACAACACTAGTCACACAACTAGAAAGCTTCAGTTTTTTGGACTCTACAACTATCCCTCTGTCTATTGTGATTCTCCACAGGATCCTGATACCCAGTTTTATCAGCTTTTTATTCATTCATCCACTCATTTATTGTGTTGGGAAGATACAAAGATACCTAGGATTGTGGTACCTGCCCTGAAAAGAGCTGACAATGCTGATAGGGAGACATATATACTGTCATAAAATGCATGAAAACAGCTAATACTTCATTGTATGACATTGACCAAGTAGCCTCTGTGTGCCTCAGTTTTACATCTCTAAAAATATAGAGGGTAGACTGGATGATCTTAAATCCTGCAAAAATGTATTCAGATGCCTATGGGAAAAGAAAGACCCCTGAAGTTGGTGCTGGAACCAGAGATTCCTCCTTTCTTTGGGAAGAGGCAGGAATAATAACCTCTTTCTGCCCAAGTTTCCTCATCTGCAAAATGGAGATAATAATAGCACCTACCTCCCAGAATCCCTGCTGTCATCACCATCATCTCTGTCATCACCTCCTCCTTCTCCTTCTTCTCCTTCTTCTTCTTCTTCTTCTTCTCCCTCTTCTTCTCCTTCTCCTTCTCCCTCTTCTTCTCCTTCTCCTTCTTCTTCTCCTTCTCCTTCTTCTTCTCCTTCTCCTTCTTCTTCTTCTTCTTCTTCTTCTTCTTCTTCTTCTTCTTCTTCTTCTTCTTCTTCTTCTTCTTCTCCTTCTTCTTCTTCTCCTTCTTCTTCTTCTTCTTCTTCTTCTTCTTCTCCTTCTTCTTCTTCTTCTTCTTCTTCTTCTTCTTCTTCTTCTTCTTCTTCTTCTTCTTCTTCTTCTTCTTCTTCTTCTTCTTCTTCTTCTTCTTCTTCTTCTCCTCTTCCTCCTCCTCCTCCTCCTCCTTCATAGCAAATATTTATGAAGCCTTATCAGATTTGGAAAGCATTGTAGATGCTTGATCTTCATTATGCCTCATGACGATTCTGTGAGGTAGGTAGGTCAGTTATTCACATGCATTTTACAGATGAAGAAACTGAGACTCAGGAAAAGGTAAGTGACTCATCCGGGGTCACTCAGCTAGGGTGAGAAGCACCGATGATATAACAGAAGCAGCCCTGTCTCCAGAGTCATGAATTGAAAGGCATACCTCCAATGCTTACTACCTCTTCAAAGTTACTTAACTTCCCTGTGCCTCAGTTTCCCAATCTCTAATATCAGGGAGTCGAACTATATGACATCTGTAGTCTCTTCCAGTCTGATATCTAAGATCCTACAATGCTGCTAAGATTTCCTGACCCCAGTTCCTGCACTCTCCATGATACTATCCTGTCTCTTCCTCAGAGGATTTCCCTACTTCTCACAGCCAAAAAATCCACATTAGCCGACTAGATTACTATGGCAGCTAGGGCCTTCCTGGCAACTGTTGACGCATTCTGAGCAGAGTCTGACTTTAATGAGCTTTCAGCAAGGAAGCTGCTTCCCCCAAAGTCCACGTGGTCATTTCATCCAAAGGGAAACAGTCAGGGGGCTGCAGAGAAGAAGGTGACTGCAAATTCTGTGGAAGTAAAATGGGAATGGGTCATGAGAAAACCCACCACAGGAGCCCTTTCTGAGGCTATCAGGAAAAAGACTGCATCCTTGTGTCTATGAGAAAAATAATTGATTCAAATAAAAGCAGAATTTAATTTAATTCAACAAGCAGAAGTTAGCACCCTTTGTGCCAGGCCCTGGGCTAAGTGCTCCCAACACAAAGAGAAAAATGAAAGTTTTCATAGATTCACAGCTGGAAGGTTTTACCAATCCCCTCATTTTACAGATGAGGAAACTGAGGCACAAGGAGGTGAAGAAATTTGTCCAAAATCACACAGGGCCAAGGCTTGAACTCAAGTCTTGTGACCCTAATTTTTTTCCCCCTGTACCATGATGTCTCCCATTCCCTGATGGAGTATATATTCTAAGTCAGGAGCAAGCCTAGACTAATTCAGAATCTCAGGTTGAGATCTGACAGAATTTGGAAGAATAAGAATTTTTTTTTCTTCTATTTCATAGAAGGGCAAGAGATGAAGGGCTTTAGAATATTTAGAATTTAAAATCCTAGACCTGTAAAATCCCTAGTTTCTGTCAAAGCTCAACCCATTTTGCCATCTCTCCTCTAGGAGACATTTTCTGACTCACTACTTTAGCGTTTCCCCACTACAATGACCTTGCATATATGCACATGCTACCCTCCTCGAGGTCAGGGATTGTTTCATTTTTTCCCAGCGCTGTTTAAAAAAATCAATATTTGACAAAGTCTGTCAGTTGATTGGACCTGTAATAATTGGTATTGGGTAGTGGGGGGAAATGCCAGTGTGAAATTCTCTCCAACGAATGTGGACCAGAAACTTGGCACAAGTTAGTCTTACAGAGTTGCTTAGGAGCACTGAGAAGTTAAATGATTTCCCCAGAGTTACACAGTTCATGTGTGTCAGAAATGCATCTTGAACTTACATTTTTCCAACTACCAAAGTCACCCCTCTATCCACAAGGTCTTTCTCTTACTTTCTTATTCCTAGCAAATCTTCAGTTATCCACCAGAAATCATACAGTGAGTGACAGTCCAAGAGACCATTTCCTATGCCTGGCATCCTCTACCTCTGCATCTCTGCATTCAGACCTCTTCTCTTCCTTCAAGGCTCAGTTGGGCTTCCTGGTATTGTTTTTCCTTTATTTTTGAAGAAGGTTAATGTCACTGTGGGATGATGTCTTGACTCATGTATGAATTGAGGTGAGGCAGAGTTGTATGAAGTCATCAGCCTCATCAAAGTCTGGTAGCAGGATCAAAGTTGGGATGACTGGTGATCACGTGGGATGCAGTGGATGACCTTGGTGTCTTTGGTGTCTGACCAAGATCTAAGCACTCCATAGTGCTGCCCACTCTGTGACACCTTCCTTGGTTCTTCCCAGTTACTACTATTCCAACCCACCTCAGACTTTTCTAGAGCACATTGTCTGGATCTCTCTGACTCCCTCACCCTCTACCCTGAATTATACATATTTGTATCCATTATCACCCCAGTAGAACATAAGCTTCTTGAGGGCAGGGACATTTTGAGGAGGCTAGCTTAGTGTAGAGCAAGGTCCTTAGCACAGAGTAGGAGATTTGAAAGATGTTTGTTCAAAACCAAATGCCATTAGAAATTATGAATATGAAGAAAAAAGGGAAATGTGAGATGTGAAATGAGGCAGAGTATAGTAAACAAACAATATATTCAATGGGTATGACAGTATAAATGAAAATATAGCAACAATGACAAAATAAATCCTGGAAATTGAATTCTGTGCAATTTTAACGATCAAGCTTGGAGTGAAAAAAGAGAGGAGAAAACTCTTTTCAGAAGATGTGGAATATAGTGTATTTCTGCCAGACTGGTGATGAGGGGCCATATGGAAGAGAAATGGACTGGGGGTCAGAGTTCAAGTAGATGACACTTACTTCTGTGATGTTGGGCAAGACATTTAACCTCTTTGGGTCTCAGTTTCCCCATCTGTAAAATGAGAGGATTGAACCCAAAGGCCTCTGAGATCCCACCTACGTTTTAATGTATGATCCCAAGATATGTTGATTAGTTTGCTAAATTTCCCTTTAAATTCTTTGTTCCAAGAGTTAGTTCATCTAAGGAGGGGAAGAAGGGAGGAAAGATTTTTGAAAATGAAAGTGATATAAAAAATGTGTTTTTTAACAGTCATTATATAAATTTTAAAAAATAAAGCATTTTACCTTAAAAATGGTTGGATTTGGACCAGCTGAAGAGAAAGTCGTTCTGATTAGTGAACACTCTAAATTATAGGACATTTTAAAAGAAGTCCAATTTAATTGATTTTGAGTATCTACTGTTTGCCAAGAAAACCCCAAATGGGGTCTTGATGAGTGGGATGTGACTGAAAATACTGAACAGAAACTACAAGCTATTGTTAGTACGGTAGGCCAAGGAAGTGTCTTTCTACCCAGACTTAACTGAACTTGTGGAATTTTAAGAGGACTTCACCAAAGAATCACAGACCAAGGATCATGAAGTGACACAACTCAGTCCTAATTAGAATGAAGAAGGGATCTTGTGAAATAGTAGCATTATTTGGATCCAAGGACTGCATATTTCCATTGAACTGGAACCAATGACCATGTTTTATACAACTATAACTTAGAGCAGTGTGCATTCAAATACATTTGACCACTTCAGGAGATTTATTATTCACACTAATTGGGACCTAGTTGTAGGTCTTCCTTTCAACATGAGAGGCTTCAATGAAGCCTCCTGGGGGCAGAGACATGAAGGAGGAGGGACGTGGCCAACTTAGTCTCTTGAATCCTGAACCCACTGGTCTTTGGGCCATGATGGGAAAAAGAGAAAAGGAGGGACTGAGAAAAGAGGGACATCTCTCATCCCAGAGTCTGCACCCTGAGCTCTTCTGAGTTACCCATCACTGCTCCTGGTCCTTGTGTGGACGACTGGGTCAGAATCACCATCGCAACAGAGTGGCTTATGATGGAAAGTCAAGGTCATGGATTTCATAGGCAGAGGCTAAGTTCTCACTCAAGTGAATTTTATTTTCCAGCTCTTATGCCACCAGCAGGGACAGTAGGTCAGAACCAATGTGAGGGAACCGAGAAGACTGGTTGAAACATAAATAGGATGTAGAATTTACCCAGGAAAAAAGAGAAAGAATGTATCATGCCCAAATCCAGAGCACAGGCAGCTTGCTGCAGGAAAAGGGGTTTTCTTGGCAAAGATATTCAGTGGTTTGCCATTTCCTTCTCCAGCCCATTTTACAGATAAGGAAACTGAGGCAAACAGGGTTAGGTGACTTGCCCAGGGACAAAGTAAATGTCTAAGATTGGATTTGAACTCATGAAGATGAATCTTTCTTACTCCAGGTCCAGCATTTTATTCACTGCATCCCCTAGTTGCCCACTTTAATGGATAGAATGATAAATTTAGAATTGAAAGAGCCCATTGAGTTCAACCTTCTTATTTTAAAGATGAAGAAACTGAGGCCCAGGGGGTTGAGTCCTCTGAGTCCAGTGTTGTTTCCACTGTTCATTATTCATTAATTCATAGGATTTAGAGCTAAGAAGAGCTCTTAGCCAGATAGTGGCATGGGTCAACCAGGTCACTGAAGGGTCAGGAGATCTGGGTTCTAACCCAGCTTTGGTATTTACTTGCTTGGCAACCTTGGGCAACTCCTTTCATTCTGCTGAGCAACAATTTTCACCCATGTAATGGAGACAATGATACTTGGGCTATCTATTTCTATAGGCAATAATGAGTTAAAAGTTTTGTAAGCCTTGATGTACTCTATAATTTCAGTTAATATTAGAGATCCTCTAGTCTGACACTTGCAAATCTACAGATAAAGAAACTGAGGCATAAAGATTTTAAGTGGTTTGTTCACAATGCTTTAAAAAAAGCATTAAGAGTCCACTATGTGCCAGGCATTGGTTAGACATTAAGAAAGGGCAGAGATAAAAACGAAAACAAACAAAAAATCCAAAAGGGCAGGGACTTGAATCCAGCTCTTTTGACTCTGAATTTAGGGTTTCCCCCATTGCCTTCAGTGGGTGATATTTGGAATTGCTGAAGTGTAGGCTCAAGTTGGACGCCTCCCCAGTGGGACCACCTTTAATATTTATAAATAACAACATGGTCCCTCAGGGAAATTGTACAGAAACTCCTGCTATTCACTTTCCAAAGGTGGCTGGCTTAGTAAGGAAGGCTGGTTGAAACTGGGCTGCCTTAAGAGGGAGTTTCCCTAAAAATGGGTTTAATTCCAGCCCATGAGAATGTAATTAGAGATTGTCTGGTGAAATCAGAAACTTTTGGTAGCCCCAAACAGCTAGCTGGACAGGCGAAATCTAGACTTCCTAACGTACCTCTTAACCAATAAGAGCCAGTATGCAAAGAAGGGCGTCTAATGTTTCCTGTTAATTGGACAAAAGACCTCTGACATCACAACATCATTATCCGCTGGTCTCAGAACTGCTTTCCTGGTCTTCAAGAAAGTTTTTGTCAAAGTTTCAAAGTTTCGAGTGTGTGTGTGTGTGTGTGTGTGTGTGTGTGTGTGTGTGTGTGTGTGTGTGTTTTAATTTTTATCAGCTGGTCCTGGTTTCCTGTGTTTCCTGTCTTAGTTTAAAAAAAAAAAAAGTTATTCGCGAACAGCATGTGCCCAGGGGCTTGGGGAATGAGAGCATTTTGTACATTGTATGATTTTGTTTTCTCCCTGTTTCAAAACTCTAGATTCCAAAGTCCTGAACATCAATTACCCAGAAAAGCTGTGAATACCAAGCAAGGGTTAGACTGATGTCACAAACCACAGGACTGGAGTAGTTTCCATGAAGATGTTGCTCATCAAAAGTCAGTAACTCAACTGCTGTACTGGGCTAAAAATGAGCGAAGGATTTAAAGTCCCAGGTTCTGGGTTCAAAGCCTGCCTCTGAGGCGTGCTAGTTGTGTTCGCATGTGCTTTTAATGAGTCATTTTCTCAATCTCACCCTTGACTTCAAATGAATAGAGGCTGACCCTGAGAATGCATAAAGGAAAGAACGTTGGACCGGGGGTCCAGTTCTTGCTGTATTAGTTACTTACTTTCTATCCGGTGACCTTGTGTAAGTCACTTCCTTTTCACTCCTTTAGGTCTTAGTTCATCGGAAAAGATGAGAAAATTATGCTAAGTGGTTACAAAAACTCTTTTCAGTTCAGAAAGCCATGTAGTCACCCTGCTATTTATTGACTGTATAATTCTAAAACCCAGCCTGAGAGAAATGAAAGAACGGAGCTTCTTTATTCTGCAAAAGGGAAAAAGCATGGGTGTGAGGAGAAAGAAACATGGTCATAATTCTTCAACTGTCATGTAAAAAGAGGAAGGAGGTTTCTGACTCATCCCAGTGGGCAGAATGAAGGTGGAGGGGGTGGATATCAGTTATTGACAGGTAGATTCTAGCTCAAAATGAGGGACAACTGTATTTGGGCTGCCCTGGAGATGGAGGGAGTTTCAGGCCACTGAGGTATTTGAGCAGATATAGCTTGCCGACTTGATAAAGTCATTACAGGACAGATTCTTGCCTTGGTAGCAACCAAGGCAAGGTCTCTGCAATCTTTTTTACCTTAAAGAGTTTGTGGATTAGTGAAATATAGGTTTCCAGTTTAGGATTCGTCTCTCCCTTTTGTTCATTCTAAATGTACTATTTTCATTTCTTAAAAAAAAAAATTGATAGCTTTTGAGGGGGGGTATTTACATCACATATTCCAATATCTCTCCCCTGCCCCACCAGAAGAGCCATTATTTTTAACAAAGAATTCAAAATAAAAACAGTCCAGTAAAGCTAACCCATCAATAAAGACCAGTAGCATATAAAATGTTGTACAATATAATCTCCCAACCCTGAAAAGAAGGGTAGGAAGTGTATTCTTATATTTTTCCTTCCAGCACAGGCTTAGTCTTTATATAATTGCATATGTGTGTGTGAGTGTATATATTATGTATGTATGTATATGACTACACATATAATTATAGAATTAAACAGCATTCAATTTCAAGGTATTTTTGATCATTGGTGTCCTTTCCATTTTCATTGCTGTACTCATTGGACATATTGTTTTCCTAGTTCTGCTTAACATCAGTTTACATAAATCTTCCCATAATACTGTCTTCTTTTTATTCATCCTGCCTTAAGACCTTAATTCTGTTCTATTAATGGAGCACACTTCGTCTGTTTCCAAAGGAGATAGGGATCTCTTTTGTTTCGAGTTCTACAGCAAACAGTGCTACTGTAAATATTTTACAGTATGTGGGGTCTTCCTGTCTTTGACCTCTTTGAGATTTATGTCTATTGGTGGGATCTCTGGGTCAAAGGTATGAATATTTTACTCACTTTCTTTGCACAATTCCAAATTGTTTTCCAGAACAGCTGGTCCAGTTGGCAACTCCACTGATAGTGCATTTATATGCATATGTGTAGGTTTCATTAATAATAATAATGACATCTGATATTTATATAATTTTTGTCCACAATTACATTTGAGCTTCACCACAACCTTTTAAAGTAGGTATTTTGTAGAGGAGGAAACTGAGGTTGAAAGGTTAAATGATTTCCTTAGAGTCACACAGTTACTAAGCAACTCCCTTGGGATTTGAACTTAGTGCTTCCTGATTAAGGCTGCCTCCTAGGGAAAGATAGAAACCAAGGTTCCCTAGTGAACTTAACACGCTAACAATCACCTCCTACCCCCAAATCTGAATTTCATGGTTCTGATATCTACATAGAGCTGGAGTTCACCAGCTGAAGGAAAATACATCCAGAAATATGAGAGCCATCAGTAATTTACAACTTTCTGGAGGAAGTAAATTTTACTACAGTTACTTTTTTTCAGGAAACAGATATTGTCTTGTACCCACCCTTAATAGGGCTCTGGGGGCACTCAGTATCCATGAGAAAATCTTTTAAACCTCTTTAAAAATCTCCCCACATCTCATCCCAAATGAAAACCCTCACCATCACCCCCACCATCCCGCAGCAGAGGTAGGGTTGAAGGGATGCCAGGAGGCTTTGAGTTAATCAAACAGCTAATATTTGTAGCCTATAGAACACGAAGGAAATGGGTTCTTAGTAGCAATGAAAATGATTTATAACTGACTTTTTAATGATCCCATTCTTTCTGAATCAAAGCTTCATCTCTTTTTCCTTCTTTCTTTCATTTTTTCCTTCATTTCTTTTTGCTTTCTTTCTTTTTCTTTCCTTTCCTTTCCTTCATTCTTTCAGTCTTTCTGTTATTTTTCTTTCTTTCACATTTTCTTTTTCTCCTCTTTTCTTCTTCCTTTTTTCTCTCTTGCCTTTTTCTTTCTCATTTTCTTTCTTTTCTTCCTTTCTTTTACTCCCACCCTTTCCCTCCCTTCCGTCTTTACTGTCTTCCTTCCTCAACAATATTCTGCTGGTGATAGTGTGAATCCCAGAGTCTCCAAAGAATCAAAGCTGAGCACCATCCAAATAGCACTGCACAGGCCCATAGTCAACGTGAATAGTTAAGAATTGATGGATCTTCTACTTCTATACAAGCCTTCTTTAACTAATAGGGAGTTGTTGAAAGTTGCTTCAGCTCTCTGGGGTAGAAGTGGCCTAAGGGAGGCCATCAGAGAAAGGTATACGGGAGGAGAAAGTCAGGCAAGTCATGTGGTGAGAGTGACGGTTAGAAGAAACAAGAAAGAGAGAGTATACACAAGAGTTCCTTGAAGGCAGGGGTTATTTCACTTTTGTCTTTGTATCTCTTAGCACATAATAGGTGCTTAATTAACTTGATGGGGGAATGAATGGACAGCCTGCATTGTCCGTCAGAATCCACAAAATGTCAGGAGATATAGAGGATGCTTCCCTTCCTTAGGATGGTGGGTGGACATTCATGAGTAGGTTAGTAGCCTCATGACCTGCATTGTTGAAAAGAGCGGCCACAACCATGCAATTATAGAATGATATCTAGTATTTCATACAATCATAAACTTGAAGCTAGAGGGGAACTTAGAGGCCATCAGATTCAACCCCCTTATTTGAGGAAAACTGTGGCTGATAGGAGTAGGGTGACTTGCCTAGAGTCGCACAGCTAGTCATTTTCTGACACAGGATTTGAACTCAACTCTTCCAGATTCTAAGCCTAGAACTCTCCACTGTACCTGCTGTTGTATACACCCCACATCACTCCTGCCAACTAGGCACGGATGTCTTCTACTTCTATACAAGCCTTCTTTAACTAATAGGGAGTCGTCGAAAGTTGATTCAGCTCTCTGGGGTAGGGATATACTGCTTCGTGTTTAATGATTGACTTTCTTGAAGGAAAAAAAAAGACCAGACACACTTTTAAGTTTAATCCTCATTATGAATTTTTTCCATCACTTTCTTAAGTGTACACAATCCACAAAACCTTGATTTGTAGCATTTGCCAGTTTCTGAGGTATAAATGCTCACACTGAAAATTTAACAATCAACCTTCAATGTGGCAAGAAGATGGGTTAGTCTGTAAGTCATAGGCACAGCTCGTCACTGGTGGACTGGAAAGACCAAGGCTTTGCTTGATATTGGGCTTGGAGGGAGGAGGAGGAGGAGGAGGAGGAGGAGGAGGAGGAGAGAGAGAGAGAGAGAGAGAGAGAGAGAGAGAGAGAGAGAGAGAGAGAGAGAGAGAGAGAGACAGACACAGACAGAGACACAGACAAAGACAGAGAGACAGAGACAGAGGCAGATGTTGTTTGTCTTTAATTTTTGGAGAGGACCACAAGGTGATGTCTTCATTTGTGGGTGAATTAGATTTAAGTGAGGTGGAGCTACACAAAGTCCTCTGTCTCACTCTTTATTCCAGAGTCATTGAAGTCCAGTGGCAAGATATAAGTCAGGATGACTGTCGATGATAGGGGTATAATGGATGCCCTTGGTGTCTTTGACATCTGACTAAGTTCCAAGCACTCCACAGCACCTGCTTCAGTTGCCTCCATGGCCTTGGAACAAATTGTTTTCATCAGTCCATTTCTCCAGGGGAAAGTCTTCACAAGCGTGGGATAAATATCTTCCTACCTCACCTACAAGTTTGAGGCCCATCAGCTCCCCTTGACCTGGTTTAGCCCGTCTGGGGAGACTGTGTTATCTGGGTGTGGCCACTGCGCAGGCTACAACTTCTTGGAGCTGCAGGTGAGAATTGGGTTTATCAGGTGAGTGCCAAGGTGAATGAGTAGCCCTGAAAGGAGCTTGGCAAACCCTCACACCAGAAGTGCCACCTTCTGAACACCCTATGGACCCTGAGAATGAGATAGAAGGTAGACCAAAGAAGACAAAAGGAAGGAAGAGGAGAGAGAGAGAGACAGACAGACAGACAGAGACAGAGAGAGAGACAGAAAGAGAGGGGGAGAGAGAGAGAGAGAGAGAGAGAGAGAGAGAGAGAGAGAGAGAGAGAGAGGCAGAGATAGACAGAGACAGAGAAAGAGAGACAAAGACAAAAAGAGAGAGGGAGAGGGAGAGACAGAGAGAGAAGAGGGAGGAAAGAAGGAAGGAGAAACAAAGGAAGGGAGGGAGGGGAAGAAGGGAAGAAAAGGAACAGGCAAACAAGGAAGGAATGAGAGAAAGAAAACAAAGTCAGAAATAATAGAAATTTAAAAAGATCTGGAATGAGGACAGAAAATAAAAACTTTTCCTTCTTTATTATTGAATCATTTGGTTCTCCCTCAATAAACGTTAAAGTTTGTAAAATTTTATCCTTTCCTGTATCTATTTATTGGTTTATTTTCATTGATAGTCTTTAAGACTGCAACTGAAAACACTCAAAACAATCCCAAACTCATGGTCATTGCCAAATCATGATGAGGCAGCAGAAGACACTAGTGGAGGCGGGCAGATAATATCACCATCCTCAATTTGCAGATAAGGAAACTGAGGCCTCTTGCCCAGGAACACACAAGTAGGCAGCGGCTGCCATGGGACTTGCACCTGGCTTCTCTGAAGGGAAGGCAGCGGTCTTTCAATGACACCCCAGCGGCTCTTTGGAGAGGGGGTTGAGGAGGGGGGGTGACTTCCGGAGCCCACATAGTGAGTTCATCAGAAGCCTGAGGCCCTAGGGCTCTGCCTGAGCCGAGATCAGCAGCCACAGGCACCTGCAGAGCCTTGGGGCTCAGCGGTTGGTGTCACAATATTATGATCTGGGCAAGTGCTGACATCCTCACTTTCCAGGTCTGTATCACCAGGGAAAGTAAAGTGTCTTTGGAGATGAGCCTAACTCGGCACCAAGTACAGAGGATTCTCAGTCAATGATGTGGAGAGCCTCAAGTGCTCTTGTCTGTAAACGAGGGGGTGTGACGCATGGTCTCCGACGTCCGTTAGAGTTCAATCGTTCCATGCTTTAAGACTCTTTCCAGCTCTGTCACCCTGTTCTAAGACCCTTCCTGTTTCTGACATTCTGTTCGAAGCCCCCTCCTAGCTCTGACATCCCCTGTTCTAAGACCCCTCCCAGCTCTGGCATTCCATGTTCTAAGGGCCCTCCCAGCCCTGACATTCCCTGACATCCCTGACATTCCTTGTTCTAAGGTCCTTCCCAGCTCTTCTGGATGCACATCCAACTTGTGCTGACTAAGCCCTGGCTTCATGGGCTGTTCCCTCTTTTCCTTGGAGAGTTGCCTCCTGCCTCAAGAGGCAGAGCGGGCTGCTTAGGGATCTTGTTCTAGATCGCACATTTCCTGATTCCAAGCCCGGAGGGCTGTCACCCAGACAGCGGGGGCTCCTGCCTGTGACTGTCAGACTGTTTATTTTAGAATCTCTTCCCTTTTGAGTCATCAACCACAAGCAGACTGTACTGGGAGCCTTGGCAGCAGGCAGTAGATCAGCGAGGGGGGCCCCAGGCGGTGCAGAGGCAGGCGCTTGGGGCCCCAGAACCTTTCACTTCTGTGAAAAAGACAAAGGAGAAGGAGGACAGAGTTCTGGGGGTGGCCTCAGGCTGCTGAGACTGAAGCTTCCTCTCCTCTGCCCTAAACTGAGGCAGCCCCCATAGGAGGCAGGGTAGAATCCAAGCCATGGAGAGACTGTTCCATGCCTCCTGCACAAACCCGCAGCTCTAAACAATTTACTGATTTTAAAATTCTTCTTTGGAAATCCATGTTATTATACCCCAAGATTCAGACACTTTGGAATTATTCTTATATATCTATCATCTGTTATTTCATTGGTCTGGGAAATTCTAGTGGGGAGCTCCCTCAGGCAAAGTGTCTCTATAATTCAACTGACCAATCACTCAATAAGCAATTATGACCCACGTCCTATGTTCCAGGTATTGTACTAGGCTACAGTCAGAGGACCTGGGTTCAAATCCCACCCCTGACACTTACTCTGTGTGTGACCTTCCTCTTTTGAGATCTCAGTCTCCTTATCTGGAAAATGAAGCTAGATCTCTTTCAGCTCTAAATCTCTAGCTCTAGAGCAGGGGTGGGAAACCTGCTCTAGATCTATGACCCTCAAGGATCTATTCCAGTGGGGGAAGGGGGACATGTGTATAAATACATAAAACAGTTGGTAACATGGGAATCAGGAAAGATCTCCCAGGAGCAGGTGATGTTTGAATTGAACTCTGAAGGCAGCAGGGAGGAGACATGGAATGGTGGGGGTGAGGGACAGTCAGAAGGTCAGTTTTGCTGGAGGGAAGAGTGGGCAGAGGGAAACAACTGGTGGAAAGATAACCAGTGAGCAGTCTTTTAGGAGTTACCCACTTCACTGAGAGGGGGTCACTTGTACATGCTTATTTCCTGGTTTCTATCAGAGGTAGGTGTTGCACCCAGGCATCCTGGACTCAAAGACTGACCCTTTATTGACCAGACTACACTGGACTCCAAATCTTGACTTATATATGGACATGAAACTGTGGGAATCCTTCTCTATGCCTCGCTTTCCTCCTTTGTAAAATGACCTCTAAGGTCCTTGCTGTCTCCAGAGTCAAGCTCTCAAAACAGAACACAGGCATGTAGCTCTGCACTCCACGCCCATCCCCCGCTTATGAAAAACTCAACACCTTGAATGTTGCATTTTAAACTGTGGGCAGAAAGTATCTTCTTCTGGAAGTATCTTCATCCTGTGGGAATCATTGCTGGAATTACTGCCCTTTGCCTTGCCTTTACCTCTTTCTCCAGAGTCCAATCTCTAACTGGGCTGACAGCAAGTGTGGAGACTTCAGGTGCTAGAAGGTAGCTGGAAGGTTCTGGCCATGAACTGGGGGTTTTGGCCTGTCCATGGCCTTGTCTGCTGGGAACACGGGCCCCCACCAGAATTCCATTCTCCTCCCTCTCCTCCCCCTGAGCTCCTCGTGTTTCTAGAGGCAAGCTAGGCAGCTGTTAAGTAGGGCAGAGCATCATTATATTGCATTTTCAGGCTATGAAAACGAAGGGGGAAAAGTACTGTATCCAACCCAGACGGCAGGGGGAATTCAGAGAGGCAGAAAGTAATTACCTGAATTGGACCTGGGCCAGGATGCGGGCTGGATGGAACAACCCAACTCCCATGAAAAGGGCTCTGGGATCCACCGTGAACACAAGCGGTCAGAATCGCCACTGTGGGCCCCCATTGGCAATATGGCATCTCCAGTTGTACCATTTCCCTCCAGAAAGCATGCTGGGGTCCCCGTGGGGAGAGTGCCACTTTTGGCACGGATCTCTGAGTATCCTGCAGCTCCTGTAATGTGAAAATCTGCTTCTAGCACTCTGGAAGGAGTCTAGAAATGATACACATCTGTCAGGTTTCTCTGAAGTGCCATTTCCTTGCTGTGCTCCTCTCTCTCTCTGTCTGTCTCTGTCTGTTTCTGTCTGAATCTCTCTATGTCTCTCTTTCTTTGCAGTTAGGAGAGGCAGTGTAGTAGAGAAGATAGAGTGCTGGGCTTAGACCTTAGAGCTAGCCCTGACTAGCATGGGGCCCTTATGTCCCTGGGTAAATCAGTTAACCTCTCTAGACCTCAGTTTCCTTATTTGTAAAATGAGGTCCCTTAGTAATCATCTAACTTGAGAGCCAGTGTATGGCTCTACTTGTGTGGTGTCTTTTTGGGATGGGGGGCAGGGTCAGTGTCAATGGGGGTGTTCCAGTTAGAGGCATCATTGAGAAAAACAGAACTGAAACCAGGGTGAATTGTCAACATAGGATTCTTGGTTTGTTTCTTGCCCCTCCTTTGCCAACGGTCAGGAGAAAAAACATTTTCCCCATTGGGTACAAGCAGGGCAGACACTTCATTATGTCGATTCCAACACTATTCATTAGGCAGGAGATAGAGAGTTCTTTAGAAAGAAAAAAATGACATATGAGTGTAAGGTTTTATTATAACTAATGAAAATGATTTTGTGATAATTAGGAGGTGCTTCATCACGGGAGGATTATGTGACAAAATGATTGGAGTGTGAGCAGTGGAGACCTGGTGGAAATCTCAAAGGTTTAGACCTGAGAGGAATCTTGGAAGCCATTGGGTCCAATAGCCTCATTTTACACTTGAGGAAACTGACACCCAGTGACTTGCCCAAAGTCACATGACTAGCAAGTAGCAGTTCTAGGATCAATTCAATAAACATTTATTTTATGCCTGAAATGGGAAGAGATCTAGAATGCCATTTCCAGAAAAGGAACAGGGAAAGAACCTCTTATTTTATTGGTATAGGAAAGTTTAAGGTCAGGAAATTCTCTCTACCAAGGTGAGCTGTCAGTTTCTCCCAATTCCCTCTTATGCCAGTGGCATCCCTCTGGACTTTCTCTAATCTACCCTGTCTATAGCTTGTTTTTACAGGGTTGCTTGTGTTTCATCTTCCCCATTAAACTATGAGCTCGTTGAAGGGAGGGACTGTCTTTTACATTTCTTTGTATCCTCAGTGCTTAGCATGGCACCTGGCACACAGTAGGTGCTTAATAAATGCTTGTTAACTATCCGAAGTTACTGCAGTTTATAGCCCTAGGCTAGAGAGTTGTCTGGGGACAATGAGGGATTCAGTGACTTGTCTGGGTCATACCACAAATATATATCAGAAGATAGATCTTGAAACCTGAATTTACAGCCAACTCTAGCAGAAATTCGAGTCTCTTCCCTACATTTCCCTGAAGTTCCTTGTGTTCCTAGAGAGAAACATGGAGGCTATTAAATGGAATGCAACCTATGACCTTGGGCAACTCACTTTCTGTCTCTGGACTTCAGGTTTTCTTGTGCATAAAATCAGTTTTCAAGGTCCCTCCTGGGTCTCCATGTTTGAAACCATTCAGTTGGCTGCTGCCTCTGCTCCCAGGCTGCCCCTTGTGGGACCTCCACCTGGGCAGGTCACCAGCTCTTCAGAATCTCAGTTTCTTCATCTATTAAATGACTGTAATAAAAACACTTGTTCTACCTGCTCCACAGAGTGAGTGCTGGGAAAGAACTTCAAAGATGTGAGCTATGTTTGGAGATTTGTCACGAAGCTTCTCTTTCTAATCCTGTCTGACTTTGTAAGAGTTCTTAGCACAGGGGAAAAGGTGGTAGTGGTGGTGGTGGTGGTGGTGTGTGTGTGTGTGTGTGCGTGTGACAGACAGACAGATGGAGACAGAGACAAAGGGAGACACAGAAAGAGACAGAGACAGAGATACAGAAAGAGAGAGAGGAGGGGGAGAATAGAGAAGGGGGAAGATAGAATGCAGATTAGTTTTTAGAAAAACAGTAACCATAAACAAGACACATTTTAATGTAATTGGTTTGGTTTGGTTGACGTCTTTCCTTCTCCAAAAGGACCAAAATGACATCATTATGATAAGGTCAATTTCAATGTGTCTGACTGTGGCTGATCAGACCAATATGAGCTTGGAATGCTCTACCACAGTTTGGACACTGATAGTCCGTGTGAATATTTGGGGTGGTTACTCCAAATCTGGGCATCCTACGTTTACTTTGTGCTGCCTCAATTCTGCTTTGCTCAAAGAGCACAGTGCCCTTTCTGATGCGGGCATGCTGTGCTGAGTGGGCCTGTGCCAGTGTCTCCCATATTGCTCAGTCAAATCCAAAGTTCTTGAGAGAGACCTTGAGAGTGTCATTGTATTGTTTCTTCTGGTCACTATGTGATCTCCTGCCCCATGGGAGTTCTCCATAAAATAGTCTTTTTGGCAAGCATACATTTTGCATTCAAACAACATGGCCAGCCCATCAGAGTTGCTCTCTCTTGAAGCATAGTTTGAATGCTTGACAGTTTAGTTTGAGCAAGGACTTCAGTGTCTGGTACCTTATCCTGCCAGGTGATCCTCAGAATCTTCCTAAGACAGTTCAAATGGAAGTGATTCAGTTTCCTGGCATGGCACTGGTAGACTGTCCATGTTTCACAGGCATACAGCAATGAGGTCAGCACAACAGCTCTGTAGACCTTCAGTCTGGTAGTTAGTCTAATACCTCTTTTCTCCCAAACTTTTATTCAGAGCCTCCCAAACACTGAACTAGCTCTGGCAATGCATGCATCAACCTCATTGTCAATATGTACATCCCTGGAAAGTATACTACCAAGGTAACTTATCCACAGCATTCAAAACTTCTCCATTTGCTGTAACCAATGGTTCCATGTATGGATGGTGTGGTGGTAGTTGATGGAGCACCTGTGTTTTCTTGGGGTTAATTATTAGGCCAAAATGAACACAGGCAGCAGAGAATTGATCCACACTCTGTTGCATCTCAGCTTCAGAGGCTGCATTGAGCGCACAATCATCTGCAAACAGAAAATCAGGCACCAGCACTCCCTCCTCTTTGGCCTTAGCTTGCAACCTTTTCAAACTGAAGAACTTACCATCAGTACAGTAGTTAACTCTGATGCCGCGTTCATCCTCATTGAAAGCATTTGACATCATGGCTGAAAACATCATGCTAAAAAGCATGGGAGCAAGCACACAGCCCTGTTTCACTCCACTGGTGACTGACTGGGAAGGCACGAGAGCATTGTCCACTATCCTGAACCCAGGCAAACATGGCATCATGAAATTGATGTACAACACTGATGAACTTCTCTGGGCAACCAAATTTTGACATAATTTTCCATAAGCCCTCATGCCTAACAGTGTCAAAGGCCCTGATCAGATCTATAAACATTGTGTACAGACCTCTGCTCTCCTCCTGGCATTTCTCCTGGAGTTGTTGGGCAGCAAACACCATATCAACTGTTCCTCTGTCCTTTCTGAAGTCACACTGGCTCTCCGGTAGATGACCACCTTCCAGGTGAAGGATCAGCCTATTAAGGAGAACTCTAGCAAGAATCTTCTCAGCAATGACTAAGAGAGAGACCCGCTTGTGATTGTCACAGGACAATGTAATGATGTAATAATAATAATGTAATAAATGCTTGTGGAACTAGACAGAGAGAACTGACCCTAAAACCAGGAAGAACATCTTGGCTGTGTGACCCTGGGCAGGTCACTTCATACTCAATACCCCAGGGATTAAAATTGTAAGGTATGGAGTAAGGGTTGATTTGCACCTGCAGAGATGCAGCTTCCTCATCCAGGAGTTGTTTGTACAGCTCACAGTTTGGTACAATGTAAGCACTTGATAAATATATGCTCTCTCTCTCCCTCTCTCTCTTTTCTCTTTCTCCCTATCTACCTCTGTCTCTGTCTTTCCCTTCTCTCTCCTCTCACATTCTCTTCTCTTCCCTCCTCTCCTTTTCTCTCTCCTTTCCCTTATCTATCATCTTCTATCTCTACCATCCATATCTCTTGCTGTTTCTCTCCATTTATCTCTATGAATATTTGTATGTACCTACCTATGTATGAATATGTGTATGAAGTTATCTTTTATCGTCTCTCATCTATATCTTTTGCTGTCACTATCTATCTCTGTATATCTACCTACATTGTATATATTTGTCTGTTCATCTATCTCACCTATCTATGAATCCATCCATCTGTTCATTTGTCCATCCATCCATCCATCCATCCATCCATCCATCCATCCAAATGAAACCACAAGTTCAGTACCTATCCCTAACAGTTCCTAATAAAAACAGAGGCCATCAGTTTAATAAAGCATCTCCAATGATTGGCAACAGGAGCAGCCTCAGAGGCACTTAGGTCATTTGTTGGTCTCTGACAGACAGTACCAATTGGATGGTGACCTTAAGTGGGTGATCCCTAATCAGTCAGTAGTACCGTATCCATCTTTACTGTTGGGTCACCAGCAGGTGAGGATTCTTCCCATTATTTTTTTCCTCTCCCTCCAGCTCTTGTCTGTTTTGAATACTCAGGTGTTTCTCCTCCAAAGTCTGGCAAACGGAAGGCCCTGTGGCCCACCTACTTTCTGAGGAATCCCAGGCTAACTTGGGTTTGGCTAACTAGGGGTGGCTTAATTGGCCTTGTCTGTCCTTAGCTTTAATGATTTCTGTGAGAGGAGCTGAGAGGTATTTGAGTTGTGTGGCTACCCAGGGCCATCAGCAGAGCTGGCTGCAGCATCCCATCTGGCTCGGGGCTGTCAATTTGTTTCCCTCTGCCACAAGTGAGATGCTTCGCCTCCGAGTCTGGATGGGGAGAGGGGGAGAAGTTTGCCTGCAGCTTTCCTTTACGACACCCTACCTTCCCCATATGGCCAAACAGACTGCAAACTCATTAGCACAAGGAATGTGCCATCACGTGGGCCCGAGTGGGAGCCACACAAGCTGAGGTAAGGGTCCAGGAGATCAGTGGAGACCACAGAGTGGATGACGAATGTGCTGGGGACAGAGATCAGAGCTGGCCAGCCTTCTTCTAACGTACCCTGCTGGACCTGGGAGAGAATCCTGGCAAGAAAACAAAGACAGCGGGAGAAAAACAGTGTGGTCATCTGTGCACCTCATGATGGAAAAGTGAAGATTATGTGGGCATCCAGATAGGATGTCTGTGCTGGGATCTCTGGGTTATCATATGTACATATTTGTGTATGTGTATGTATATGAATATTGTATGCATATGTATGTGTATATGTAAGTTGTATGTGTGTATGTATATTTATATGTATGTATAGAATGTATATGTATATGTACATGTGCAGGTATATGCATATGTATGTGTGTGGATATGCATGGAGGTGTATCCGTAAACATTTGTATGGCTTTCCCCATTAGACTGGGGGCACCTTGAGAGTGGGGACTAGTCTTTGTTTTTCTTTGTATCCCTAGCGTTTAACATAGTGCCTGGCATACAGTAGGTACTTAATAAATGTTTATTGACTAATTGACCTGTACATTCACAATATACACATGCATACACACACACACATGCCATGGTTGGTAAATCTATCTATACCAGGGGTCCTTAGCCCTTTTTGTTGGTTAAGAACCATGTTGGCAGTCTGGTGAGGTCTAAGGGCACTTCTTAGAATCATAGTCTTAAATGTATAAAATAGTATGCTTTAGGATTACAAAGGAAACCAACCATAGTGAAATAAAGTTATAAAGTTTTTTTTTTAAAGTTCAGAGAGGGGAGGATGGGCAGAGGAAGAGATACAGAGAGACAGAGGCAGAGAAAAATAGAGACACAGACAGAGACAAAGAGAGACAAAGAGATATAGAGACACACAGAGACAGAGAGAGAGAAAGAGACAGAGAATCCTGCCTCTGATACTTCACAGTGTGTAACCACACATGGGCAAACCATTTAACATCTTCAGGACTTTACTCCCTGACCTCTGAGACTCAACTCCAGACTCAAAATCTAGGTACAATGTGTTCAGGCCATGGGAGGGTCCTCTCTCTGGCCACCGTCTATCCCCTGTGGTTTCATTGATGACTCAGGGTCTTGGGTGATGAGGTGTTCCCTGACCAAACCCCAGCTATGGTTGATATCTGTGTCACACAGCTCCACAGAACATGGGTCATCTCACATGTTTGGACTGGTGTCTCCTTTCCTTTTGCTGCTTTTTGTGTCTATACATACAATATGTATGTACACATATATACATACATACAAGCGTGCATGCATGCATACATACATAGAATGTTAGATATTGGGAGAAGGTTCAGAAGTGGTTGGAAGGGCCCTTAGAACAGAGAATGTCAGAGCTAAGAAAGGTTTTAGACATCATCTGACTGAGGTTTTTAACCTTTTTTGGGAGGTTAGGCCCCTTTGGCAGGCAAGTGTTTATGGACCCCTTCTAAAAGTAATATTTTTAATGGATAAAATAAAATAAATAGTATTAAAGGTTAGTAAAAACAAGGATGTAATGTTTCTTTCTCCAGGAATGCCCTAGTGAATTTGTGGACCACATATTATTAACTCCTGCTCTAACCCAACCCTTTCATTTTACAGACCTACAGAGGTTAAGAGACTTACCCAAGGTCACACAGCCTGCAGCAACTAGCTGAATCAGGATCTAAGTCTTCTGACAAAAATCCAGCCTCTTTTTGGACATGTCCTCCAGCTATCCCTCATCTTGGAATCTCTTTCCATAATGTAAACTCTAATTTTTTAAGCTGAATTTATCTGGATGGTTCCTTGTATCATTTCAGCTTAGCTGTTTCCATAAATTCTGCCATTTCATGTTTTGTGTATTTTTAAGGATTGCTCTAACTTCAACTCTCCTCCTCATCCCCCTGGTGCTTTCTCAGAGGCTCATATGAAATATGTTCACAGTTCTCCACTCATTGCCATGAATGACTCTGTGCAGGATGGAATAGGGGAAAGAACCCTGGGCTGGCAGCTGAAAGACATGGATTCAAGTCCTGCTTTTGCCGCTAACCAAAGATGAGACCTTGGTTCTCAGACATTTACTAGCTGTGTGACCCTGGGCAAGTCACTTTATTTTGTTTGCCTCAGTTTCCTCAACTGTAAAATGGGGTAATGATAGCACCTATCTCATAGGGCTGTTGTGAGAACCAAAGCAGAAAATACTTGTAAGGTTCTTAACACAGGGCCTGGAACTAGAAGGGGCTTAAAAAATGCTTATTCTTTCTGTGGGCAGCTAGATGGTGCAGCGAATAGAAGGCTGGGTCCACACTCAGGAAGACCTGAATTCAAATCCAGGCTCAAGTACTTACCAGCTGTATGACCCAGGCAAGTCACTTCACCTTCTTTGCCTTGGTTTCCTCATCTGTAAAACGAGCTGGAGAAGGACATGGCAAACCACTCCAGTGTCTCTGCCAAGAAAATCCCAGATGAGGTCATGGAGAGTCAGACACAAATGAACAATAATAATTTCTTCCATATTCCTCTGTGCCCCAGGGTCTCTACTTTTAGAATCATAGATTCTGAGCTGTCTCGAACTTAGAGGGCTTTGAGTTCACCTCTCTCATTTGACAGATGAGGAAACTGAAGCAAACAGGGTGAAGTGACTTGACCAGGGTCACATAGTGTCTGAAGTTAGATTTGAACCCAGATCTTTCTGACTCCTGGCCTGGTTCTGTATTCACTGCAACATGTAGCTGCCCTAGACATGGGCAGAGAGAAGACTAATCCATCCCCAGTTCCATGTATGCCACTCATGGTCATATTTTCCCTTGTCTCCATGGCCTATTCCCCTCAAGGGAAGCCCCAGTTGTTTTCTCCATTTGGCCCGTTACCGTTCTGAGCCAGAATGTGGTTGGGGGTGCAGCTGGTCGGAGAGCCAACCTGCTCGGAGAGAAAATGGCTCGATCTGAGCGGCTCCGAGAAAGGCTAGGCTAGCATGTGTTTTTCTTTTAAAATGTGCGAAAATTCATTTACTAAAGGCTCTTGCAGAACAGTTTCATTTCCAAGCACTCACAGATTCTGAGCCAATTATATTCTAGAACTGCCTGGATGAAATCACTTACCGGCTGAGGACATGGTGAAGATGTTTTCCTTTGAGAATCGATAGCAGTTGTGTGGAGAACCACCCCAAGGGCCAAGACTTGTCAGTCTCGGGCTGGGGGCTGAGTGGCAGCTTGCTCTTGGAGCACTGGGGGCTTTAGCCCCATTCCTGCCCCTGTCTCCCCCAGTCACCCTTTCCTTGTTCCCATCTCCTCAGTCCTGGCAACTCTTGTCATTCAGTCATTTCAATCACGTCCCACTTTTTGTGACCCCATCTGGAGTCTTCTTGGCAGAGATACTGGAGTGGTTTGCCATTTCCCTCTCCAGCTCATTTTACAGATGAAGAAACTGAGGCAAACAGGGTAAAGTTACTTACCCAGGGTGGCAGACTGTTGAGCTGCTTTTCAGTTATGTCCAATTCTTCATGACCCCATTTGGGTTTTCTTTGTAGAGATACTGGGGTGGTTTGCCATCCCCTTCTCCAGCTCATTTGATGAGGAAACTGAGGAAAACAGGTGACTTGTCCAGGGTCACACAGCTAGATGGATTTGAACTCATCTTCCTGACTCCAGGTCCAGGACTTTACCTACTATGCCACCTACCTGCCCCATTATACTCCCCATATTAAGACAACACTAATAACGGAGATTAACGCTCAAAAAGACTTGAAGGCTTACAAAGAGCATTTAAATTGGGTGCCTCATGTGAACCTCACTGTGAGCCCTAGGAGGTGGATGTTTCAATCAAGTGAGATCCTGTAAGTAAGCTTTACAAATCTTAGCTCTGCTTGTCTCCCACATGACAGTGGAGGCTTGGAGAGATATGTGAAACAGGGCAAAGAGCACAGAATCCGGCCGTTCCTTCAGATTCTGCTTCTGATGCTTCCTTGCGTGCCTGGGCCACAGTTTCCTCATCTGTACAATAAGGGGATAGGGTGAGATGAACCCTAAGGTCACTCCAGCATAGATCTAGGATCCTCTGACTCGAGCAGGGTCACTTACTCAGGAAGTGTCAAAGGTAAGCTCTTCTGACCTCCTCTAAGTACACGTTACCAGCCATCCCATGGGATCTGCTGTCCCCGACTTCAGTGGGTCATTCAATGGGTGCTTCATTTTAAGTGGAGAAGAAATCAGAGACAATCTACTTTCACTCATGGGGGCTTTGGGTCCCTCTCACTCCCTTTTCTTTACATTCCTTCCATCTTAGTCTCTCTCTCTCTCCCCCTCCCCTTTTAGGAAATGTCTTAGATTTTCTCACTGGGACATACTGGTTAAATTGCTAACAGCTGATTAAATAGCACAATTCTAAGCCATAATCCTGAGCCTTCAGGAACTAAGGAAGACAGAGAAATGTGCCCTGACCTGCTTAACCCTGTCCGACCTCCTTGCTATCTAACCTGACCCACCCTTAGTCCTTTATGTTCCTCCCACCTCCCATCCCCAGCCTTCTTTAATAAAATCTACTAGAAAAGAGAGGTTCATAGAGCCAGGAGGCTGGCAGGGGAGGAGGCCGAGGAGAGGGCAGCATCCCCCAACATGTGCCCTGAACGTTTCTTTTTCAAGGCAGCATTTCCTGGGTTGAACCTCCTCCACGGTGGATTTCCAACTTTCAAACATCACTGGAATGTTCCCTCCCCACACACCATTGCTCCAGCTCATTCTCTGCATTCCGGACACTGTGAGCAGACTTGGGAGCCTTCCCCACTCCCAACCTGGGGAGCAAAGAGCAGATAGGGCAGATAACAAATTCCATTGCTCTCCCCCGACAGCGCCCTCCCCTCTTGTCTTCTCCTCCTCAAGGCACTACATTCTGGAGATCACAGAGCCTGGGAAAAATTCCCGGGGCCCACATATGGTCCTCTCTTTAAGCAAAGGAAGATGGGAATGCAAAAGGCAAAAAGGAGGTGGAGTCTGATGCTTTCTAACTGATGGAGGTTCTGGAACCAAAATGGTGGCCACTATCAGGAATCAGGCAGTTTCCTTATGAGGAAGGGGGATAGTATCCCAGAATTCCACAATTTCAGACCTAGAAGGGACCTCAAAGCCTCCTGGTTCATCCTGTACCTGTATAAAAATCCCTCACCATACCATCCCCTACTGTTTTCAGTAGTTTTTCAGTTGTGTCTGATTCTCCATGACCTCTCTGGGGGTTTTCTTGGCAAAGATACCGGAGTGGTTTGCTATTTCTTTCTCCAACTCATTTTACAGATGAGGAAACTGAGGCAAAGAGGGTGGAGTGACTTGTCTAGGGTCACATAGCTAGTAAGTGTCTGAAGCTGGATTTGAATTCAGGTCTTCTTAATTCCAGGCCCCACACTCTACCCACTATGCCTTCTAGCTGCCTCTGCAACTGGTCATCCAGCCTGAATTCAAGAAGTGTAAGATAAGGACCCACCGTGTGCTAGCTATTGGAAAACACAAAGACATGAAGAAGTCTTTAGCCATTGATTGAGGACCTTGAATAAGAAGTAGCCTTCTTTCTCCTCAGATAGCCCATTACTCCTTGTGACAGCTCTCCCCATTATGCATTATCTTCCTGCAGGCACACCCCAATTTTCTTTTCTGCCAAATCCATTCATCATTTTTATGTCTGCTCTCTAGGGTCAACCAGAAGTCTATCCCTTTGAAAACTTCAGCAGAGTAGGTGTTCTCTGAATCTTCCCTTCTTCAAATTAGCATTCCCAGTTCCTTCAGCTGAACCTTCTATGTCATGAACCGGAAGGTCTTCATCATCCTGGTTGACCTTCTCTGACATTCTCTAGTTTATCAGTATCATTCTTAAAATGTGGCATCCAGGACCCAGTAATACTCCAGACTAGAGTGAAGTCATCACAGTGATGATAACTCATATTTTCAAATTACTCTCTTTGAGATTTGCAAAATTCAGTATAGACATTATCTTATGTGAGTACATGAGAGGTAACATAGTGTAGTGGCTAGAAGACCTGGGTTCCAGTCCCATCTCTGATCCATACTGTGTGAACCCAGGTATGTTTCTTCCTCTCTCAGTGAGAGACGTTAGTCAGGTCATTTAAGACTGTAAGTTGCAGAGGAGATGACAACCGGCACTGGTGGAGGGTGTTTTCTCACTTGGGAGTTTGTGAGAGCAGTGTAATTGAAGGTCCAATCCTTATCTCTATTTGAGTACAGCAGGACTACCATTTTGCTAGACTTGGCCTTTCTCCCTCTCCTAATACAACTCAAGATGGTGTTAATTCATTTGGCTGCCAGGATTGGTGAATCCTGGCAATGGGGAGCCCCTCATAGATTGTAGAGAAAAAACCCTTCCAACTCTGACTTATTTTAATGGCAGAGAATTCTTCTTGAATGAAGGGGGCATTGGCATTAGGCACAAGATAAAGTTACTGCCCACATCCAATTAGACTTCTCTTTGAAACATCTCCTTCCTCATCTATTTAAAACAATATGGTTTATAGGGGGATGTCGATCTTGGTGGGGAAGATTATTAGGGGATATTTGGTGGGAAGGAGAGAATTGACAGAGATGTTTGCTTTCTGCATGGGGGAACTGAGTTGTCAAAGATGAGAGTGAAGACTAGTGAAGTTGGTTGACTTGACTTGGTGATGTAGGCTTCGGTATGAATGGCAGAATGGGGTAGCCCCCGAAACCACCATGATACTGTTATTGTGGTGGTTGTGTTTGTCCTTGGTTCTTGAAGAGGACCATGACATCAGGGAGATGATGATGTGACTTGCAGTTTACTTGGATTTGAGTGAGGGAAGGTCGTTCTTCTCCTGAGCCATCTGGGTCCAGTGGCCAGATATGCATCAAGATGACTGGAGATGGCCCAGGATGCAATGGAAGACCTATGATATTGTACTGCATTTGGAGATACAGAGTGTCCGGGAATACCAGGAGGTATGTTGCACTGCATTCTGCCCTGGCAAGACTACTCTTGGGCTACTGTGTTCATTTTAGGGCCCCATTGAACTGGAGAGTACCCAGAGAGGGCCAACCAAGATGGCAAAGGACTCAAATTCATGCCTCAAGGAAGGGTAAAAGGACTGAGCTGGGAGTAGAGAAGAGTGGGGAGAACAAGAGAGAAATCCATTGTTAAACTTTTGAGGGGTTGTCACATGGAAGAAGGATTAGCTATATTCTGCTTGGCCCCAGAAGGCACACCTAGGAGCAAAAGGAAGCTCAGTGCCAGAAAAAACCTAACCAATGGAGAATTCTGCAAATGGAGAGGCCACTCAGGAAGTGGTGGGTTCTCTGGTACTGGAAGGTCCTCCTCCTCCCCAAACCCCACTCCAGCTCAGACATTTTATATTCTGAGTCCTTAAGTTTTAACTTTTTATATTCTCACTGACATTCTATGTTCTAAGGCCCCTGTCAGCTCTGGCATTCTGTGTTTTAGGGCCCCTCTCAGCTGTGACAGTCCCTGTTCTAGGGCCATTCTCAGTTCTAACACTCTCTGTTCCAATGACCTTTTCAGAAATTTGAAGATATTCTGAATTTTCTGGCAGATGGAGAGCAATATGACCTGGATACCTTCTTACTGTTGCCTCACTTATGTTGGTGGCCTCTTTGTGGGTGGTGGGTGAGTCAAACCAGCCCCCAAACCTCGAACCCTGGAGAGCAGTGCCATTTATTCTGGGGCCACGATGGCAGGGGAAACTTGGTCAGCCAGGTGGAGAGCCAGATGGAGCTGCCACTGTGTGGCTCCAAGCACAGGGCTCAGAGAAAGGTGAGTTGGGTCCTGCTGAACATATGGATCCAGTCAGTTTCTGGGGAAAGAAGCAGCCTATCAAAGGCTGCCACGCCCCTTCACAGGACTAAGTGGACAAGCCAGTTCTGTTCATCTTAGTGCTTGAGGACAACTGGGAATTTCTTGCTTAAGAGAAAGTCAGGCCCCAGAACTGGAAGAGCAGGGTCAGAACGCCTGGCTGGTTGTACATTCCCAAAGCTGCTTAGAAGGAGATTTTGAGAACTTGTCTGGGACCCAGGCTCTCAGTTGTTTTTCCCATACTGAGAAAAGATTCACTCAAGAGAAGCTTGTATGTGTGTGATGTTCCTCCAGAGGAAATAGTCCCTGCTCCCTTTTCCACTGTTTTAAGGTTTACCAGGTGCTTTCCTTAAGGTAGCCTGGTGGTGAGAAGAGGAAGAAGGAGAAGGAGAAGAGGAAGAAGAAGAGGAAGAAGAGGAAGAAGAAGAGGAAGAAGAGGAGGAAGGAGAGGAAGTGTTATGTTATTCCCATTTTACAGGAGAGGAAACTGAAGCAGACAGAGGTGAAGCAGCTTCCCTAAGGTCAGACTGGTAAGCATGTCTTACCCTAGCTAATAAGTGCCTGAGGCTGGATTTGAACTCAGGTCTTTCGGACTCCAGGCCCAGTGCTACAAGCCCTGTGCAAAGATTATTATCCCATGCAGGTATCGCAAGTGTTATTACTCCCATTTTAGAAAAGAAGAAACTAAGCCTAATGAGGGACTAAACAGTGTGGTGTAGTGGAAAGACTTCTTGTTCTAAAGTCAAAGGCCCTGAGTTCAAATCTTACCTCTTCTTAGTTATGTGACTATGGTTAAAGTCATTTAATCTCCCTGAGTCTCAGTTTTTCTCATCTGTAAAGTGAAGGGGTTGCATTAGATTAGGGGCTTTTAATTTAAGTGTGTCCTGGACCCTTTTGGCAGTCTGATAAAGCCTAGGGACTCCTCAGAATCATGCTTATCAAGGTACAAAGGAAAACAATTCTATTGAAATAGCCATCTAAGTAATAATTTAAAAAATTAGTTCAGACCCCAGGTTGAGATGCCTTGGATTAGATGGACCCTGTAGTCCTTTCCATCTCTACTTTTGAGAGTCTAGGAACTTATCTTCAGTCACACAGCTAGGAAAGGTCTGTGCTGGGACTCCAACCTAGCATTCCAAATGCCATGTTTAACACCCTTCCCACAATGCCTTGACCCATCTAGATGAAGCCCCCAGCCCAAACTGTGTATCAGCATGGCAGAGAACAACTGTTCTACTTTCCCTCCTTGCACTTTCTCTTTATACACACACACACACACACACACACACACACACACACACGCGCGTGCGCACATGCCCCCTAGATTTGAGATATGGACTTCACTTCTCAAATGAGTGGCTGTTGAGTTGGGCCTTGGGTGATAAGAGCAGGTTGCATTGAACAACTGAACCTGTCTCTTATCTACTCTTCAGATCTTGGGTTAACACTCAGTGGGGGCTCAAGCCCCAGCCACAATGACGTGCCATATTCATGCCTCCTTTCTTTCCCAAGTCTATGATCAGATGGTCAGGCCGTGGTCCATGGCCTACTGGAAAAGACAAGAAACCAGCCAATAAATTGGCTACAGGGTTCCTGAAGATCAGAGGAGATAACATGAATGAAATGTTTTGTAAACCCCTAAGCACCGTATGTGTCTGTTGTCCTTATCACTGCAGTCCTGGCTCTGGTCGCTAACACCCTGGAGGTACTGATGACAAATCTGGGCCTTTTCGTGGCTGCCATTTTTTCATGTAAAATGAGAACTTTAAGGTCTCAGATCTCTGTTCTAAGCCTTTCCTCCCCAGCTCTGACATCCTCTGTTCTAGGTTTCCTCTAGATTCTTCCCATCTCTGACATTCCCTGTTCTAAGGCCCCTCCTAGCTCTGACCTTCCATGATTTTATATTTCTTTTGCCAGGATGTGATTGACAAACACTTTATATATTTACTTTGACCACCAATGTTTGATTCTCACCTTCTCAGCGCTTTAGTAGCTCTTTTGTCAGGATTAAAATGACTACATGTGTTTCTACTATTTATTCATTCTTGTTATCAGGTCACATACAGGATTCTATGAGTGTATTAAAACCTGATATAAACATACACACATATATACATACATATACATACATGTATATTATATATTCTATACATATATTTATATAGGCACATATGCATATGTGTATATGTTATATATGTATATGTATATCTATATATATTTTTTCTCTGTATATGGCACATCCCTATTGCCCTGTGAATGAAAGAAGGCTTGGGCTAGAAAACGTCTGAGATTCATCCCAGCCTGATCTGTACATACCCTCCACTTCTCTTGACTCTCCAACTCTCCTATTCCTCATCCCTTAAACCATGCTTCACTTGCTGTGTATGACCTGGGCTTTGCTCTGTCTCCTAACCTATAATCCATTCCTGGTGTCCAGAATGATCTGCCATGGGAGCTGGAAGGGCTTTTGTCATTTGGAAATCCCAACATCACAGAATTCCCAAAGTGATAGCCGGAGGGGACCTCAGCTACCATCTAGCCCTGTGTGTAGCTTACCAGACATCTCCTGGGATAGAACACTCAACAACACTTATCTAACCTTTGCTTGAAGTGATGTCTGCATGTCCCCAGAGAGCAGAACTGGGAGTAGTAGATGGAAGTGTCTAAAAAGCCAGTCTAGGACATCGGGGAAAAAACATCCCACCAGTGAGAGTTGTCCCAAAGTAGACCAGACTACCAGGCTGTGTAAACTAATCTCTCTTAAGAACTGGAGAGGACCTTAAAGGTCACTTATTCCAACCCCCTCATTTTACAGATGGGGGTATGGAGATGAAATGACTATCAGAGATCTAGAGCCAAGAGGGACCTTGGGTCACCTAGTCCAAATGCCTCCTTTTACAGATGGGGAAACTGAGGAATGGAGAGGTTAACTGAAGAGCATAGTTCTAGAGCTGAGAGGGACCTTAGAGGTCATCTAGTCCAAATACCTCCTTTTACAGATGAGGAAACTGAGGCTCAGAGAGGTTAATTGATTTACTGCGCTCACACTTTTATCTCTTTTTCTCTGGAAGATACAAAGATATTTGGACTAACCAAATTAGACAAGTATCCTCAAGTAGTTTAGAAAGATTTCAGTAGCAATGGTTGAAAACCAAAGGGTTTGTGGGTGTGTTTGTATACTTAACTCAATTCTCCAGAAAGCTGAAGGTATTTCCATTCCTGAAGCATTCTTGTTAGTGTTGGTTTTATTGTAAACATTGGGCCTCTGCCACTGGGATTCACCTAAGACACACTTGCCCTGATTGGCAGCTCTGATTAAAATTGTTGGAGAGGTGAAGAGGAGGGGCCAGGGGGAAACAGAGCTAAAGAGTAGCTTCTTTCATAGCCAGGCATGGAGGAGATAACCTCAAAGGAAGGGGCCTGCAGGAAGGAACTTCCCTGTCACATCCTCCCCTTAGCACCACAGATTCACTGACTTTATGTAGCTGGCCCTGGTATCTCTCCAGTGAGGGGTAACATTATTGGACAGAAGCCAAGCCACAGTCTCCCTGAGTCTGTTTCCTCCTTTATAAAACAAGGGTGGTGGGTTAAATGGCTGCTGAGGTCCCTTCCCATTCTGTATCTAGGATTCTATGAACTCTCTTCTCAATATCTCCAGATGACTCACTGGTGCCTCAAAACCAATTTGTTCCAAACTAGGGACGTTATTGACCCCCCTTCTCCTAACTGAACCTACCCATTCTTCCAGTGTGGCTGTTTCTATTGACAGCATCATCAGCCCTCCAAGTCATCTGGACTAAGAATCTCAGAACAATATTTATTCCCTCTCACCAATAGTCAAACAGTCCACATCAGCTCCAACGTCTATGTCCTTCTCTCTACTCTGGTGCATAGAGCTACTCATAGGCCCATTGCCCTAATGCAGACCGTCATCATCCATCACCTGGATTATTTTCACAGCCCCTAACTAGTTTCCTTGCTTCAAATCTCATAAAATTGCAGAATGTCAGAGTTAGAAGGGTCCTAGACCCAGCCCTGGTATCTCCCCTGAGAGGCAGTGTGGCTTAGTGAGTATAGCACTGGCCTTGAAGCCCCGAAGGCCTGGGTTCAATTTATGCCTCTGATTTTACATTGTAGGACCTTAGGCAAATCTCTCAGGTCCCTAGAAAGGCTTTAAGATTATAAATTGCAGACGTTGGTTGGTTAGTTGTCATCCTTCCTTCTCAAAAAAGACCAAAATGACATCACTCTGTCACGGTCAAAGTAGTCTGGGCAGTTCTGTGCCATGGGGGTCTCCCATGTTTTTTAGTGTCTCCCATGTCTCCCAACTGATTCCAGTGTTCTTCAGAGAGACCTTGAGAGTGTCCTTGTGTTACTTCTTCTGAACTCCATGTGAGCACTTGCCTTGTGTGAGTTCTCGGTAAAATAGTCTTTTGGGCAAAGGTATGTTTGGCATTTGAACAACGTGCCAGCCTGTCAAAGTTGTGCTCTCTGCAGTAGAGTTTGAACACCTGGCAGTCCAGCTTCAGAAAGGATTTCAGTGCCTGGTACCTTCTCCTCCCAGGTGATCCTCAGAATCTTCCTAAGATAGTTTAAATGGAAGTGATTCAGTTTCCTGGCATGGCGCTGGTAGACCATCCAGATTTCATAGGCACACAACACTAAGGTCAGCACAATGCTGCTGTAGACCTTCAGTGTGGTAGGCAGACTCATACCTCTTCTCTCCCACACTTTTCTTCAGAGCCTCCCAAACACTGAGCTAGCTCTGGCAATGTGTCAACCTCATTTATCTATGTGTACATCCCTGGAAAGGACACTGCCAAGGTAAGTGAACTTAACCATAGCATTCAAAATTTCTCCATTTGCTGTAACTGATGGTTCCCTGTATGGATGTTGCGGTGCTGGCTGGTGGAGACTCTGTGTTTTCTTGGTGTTAATTGATAGGCCAAAAGTAGTGCAAGCAGCAGAGAATTGATCCGTACTTCGTTGCATTGCAACCTCAGAGGCTTCATTGAAAGCGCAGTCATCTACAAACAAAAGTCATACACCAATTCTCCCTCCAATTTAGTCTTGACTTGTAGCCTTTTCAAGTTAAATAATTTATCATCAGTCTGGTAGATGACCTTAATGCAGTATTCATCCTTATTGAAAGACTCTGACAACATCACAGAAAAGTGTGCTAAAAGGCATGGGAGCAAGCACATAGCCCTGCTTTACTCCATTGGTGACTGGGAAAGTACAGGAACATCCAGATCCCAGGCAAGCATGCTGTCCTAGAACTGGCATACAATACTGATGAAATTCTTTGGGCAGCAAAAGTTTGACATAACTTTCCATAAGTCCTTATGACTGACAGTGTCAGAAATCTTTGTTGGGTCTGTGAATGTTATGTATAGACTGTACGGCTCCTGGCATTTCTCTTGGAGTGGTCCAGCAGCAAATACCATATTGACTGCTCCTTGGCCCTTTCGGGAGCCACACTGACTCCTGGGTAGATGACCATCTTTTGGGTGAAGGAATGGCCTATTAAGGAGTTCTTTGGTAGCATCAATGAATAAGAGAGAGAACTTTGCCTCACCTCCATGATTGTCACAGGACAATCTATTTCTTTTTCCTTTATAGAGATGGACAATAGAGGCATCCTTGAATTCCTGGGGTTAATCTCTTGCCATGTGACCTAGAAAATTTCAGTCAGCTTTTATAGGAGCAGTGGACCCTCCATCTTGTAAATCTTGGCTGGAATAGCATCCTCATCAGGTGCTTTGCTGCATGAGAGGAACCTAATGATAAATTGCAGAAACAGTGATGAGCACAAGGAGTTTTCTTAGTGTAGTACAGACCTATAATAGCATTTATCAAGTCTGTAGTACGTGCTAGTCAATATACTAAACACTAGGGACACAAATAAAAGTAGAAGAAAAGACAGTTCCTGCCCTGTAGAAGCTTATATTCTAAGGGACTCTTAAGAGATTGAGTGATGGGAACCCTCTACCTCAATGGAGCCCAGACCATCTTTGGAAAGTTCTAATTATTGGGAGGTTTGTCCTTTCATTAAGACTAGATTTGCATCTTTGTAAATTCTATCCATGGCTCCTAGGTTTGTCCGCAGGGGCCAAGCAGAAAGGCTACTTGAAGATGTAACACCCTTTCTGGTTGGAGTCCTTCAACGTACACTTACTCTGGTATGTTGGGTCACATAGACAGCAAAAAGCAGAAGTAGGGGCTGAATCTAGGTCCTCCAGTTCCATGGTCAACAGTGCTTTCTGCTGCATTACACAATGTTCAGTCATTTCAGTCATGTCTGGTTCTTTATGACTCTATTTAGGGTTTCCTTGGCAAAGATCCTAGAGTGTCATTTCCTTCTTCAGTTCATTTTACAGATGAAGGAACTGAGGCAGACAGGGTTAAGTGACTTGTCCAGGGCCACAGCTAAGTCCCTGAGACTGCATTTGAACTCCGGTCTTCCTGACTCCAGACCTGGTGCTCTGTGCACTATGGAGTCACAAGAGTTGCTGTGTCTGAAAACTCCGTGTCCTCCTGCCACAATCTCTGGGACCAACCTGATGATGAGACCCTAACTAGTTAGGTTCTTGGACACAATCCTTCAGCAGATTCTTACTGAAAGTCTTCCTTCTAAGACTTCCACTGGCTCTGATATCCCCTGTTCTAAGGCCCCTCCCAGCTCTGACATTCCCTGTTCTGAGGATCCTCCCAGTCCTGACATTCCATGTTCTAAGACCCCTCCCAGTCCTGACATCCCCTATTTTAAGGCCCCTCCCAGCTCTGACATTCTCTGGTCTAAGAATCCTTCTAGCTCTCATATTCTGTAGACACCTTATTCTTTCTAAGACACTGTTGTCCTGGCCATCCGGAATATTCACACCACAATTCAATTTAATTTCCTAGGTATTCGTTAAATGCCTGCTGTGCCCCGGGAACCATGTTGGGTAGTGAGAACACAGACATAAATAGAAACAGACCCTGTCCTCAAGGGGCTTCAATTCTACTCAGCCACTGCAGGGAGAATTCAGTGGTAGTGTTTCAGTAGGGAAGTAAAAAAAAAAATCCTATCAGATGCTGACTCCTGAGAGAATAAGCAATTCCCCAGGAAACAGACTTCCTTCTGCCTAATGAGCAGCAGTCAGCTCTGGAGGCCAATTTGGGTCTCTGGCCGAGCAGAAGGCCTCAGGTCACAGGGAGAAAGCCGGACCTCAGAAGGAGAAAGGAAGGGGAAACAAGACACGCCGTGGTGACAAACAGGCCCAAATCTCATTACGCTTGTTCGGGCATTCACTGGCTAGTGGTAAGTTGGCCAATTAAAAGTAATTTCTTCTGCAAGCTTCTCTTTGAGAGTTATTTAAATAAGACTTAAAAATTAATCTTTCATTTGTACCAAGAATAAAGCAGCCCCATTTTCCCCCCAAGCTGGGCCTCTCTTTTCGAAATGATGATGTACTGCGGGAAATTAGCCTGATTAATCACTGGCTGGCAGCTGCAGGGCCTTCTGAATTCTGCAGTCCTAGCACAACCTAGCTCACAACAGCCTCTTTGGGCTTCCCGATCTGATTCTCTCTCAGAGTCCATGTTAGCAACTTGGCAAACAGAGGAAGTAATACTGCCTAGGAGGTCAATAAATACTGTTGATGAACACTGGATCCTAGAGGTGGAACCAGACTGGGGAAGGTCCTTAAAACAGGGGATGTCAGGGCTGAGAGGGGCCTTAAAACAGGGAATGTCAATGCCAAGAGAAAATTTAGGATATGTCATTATGGAATGTTAAAGTCACATAGAACCCTAATTAGAGATCATCTAGTTGAATGACTAGACCTCTCATTTTACCTATAATACTGTAAAAATGACAGTTATCTTGCTCAGACTCCCACCACCATGTCTCTTTCTGGCCATTCCCCTGCTCTACCATGATCACCATTTCCTAGCTCCCCAACATGTGTGACTTTTCCTTTTCTCAGGACTTTTTATTTGTTTATTTTTAATTATTAAGTTCAGTGTATTTCATTTTAATTGGTTTACGTTGTAATCCAATGGGTTTTATTTTGTGCATTTAAAACTTTGATTCTGAACAAGGATCCTTGGAGTCTAATAAGACTGTCAAAGGTTTATAGGACACAAAAAAGATTAAGAACTGCTACTATTAGGACAGAGGACAAGATTAGAGGACAGAGACTACCTCTCTTCCTTGTATTTGGACAGGTGGCACTTGGCACAGTGACTGGCACATAGGGTTTAATGAATGCTTTTTCATTCATCATTACCATGATGATAAATATCATTATTATCATTATCATCACCATCACCATCACCATCACCATTATCATCACCACTGTCACCATCACCATCACCATCACCATCACTATCACCATCACCATCACCACTGTCACCATCATCATCACCATCACTATCACCATCACCATCACCATCACCATCACCATCATCATCACCACTGTCACCATCACCATCACCATCACCATCACTATCACCATCACCATCACCACTGTCACCATCATCATCACCATCACCATCACCATCACCACTGTCACCATCACCATCACCATCACCATCACCATCATCATCACCACTGTCACCATCACCATCACCATCACCATCACTATCACCATCACCATCACCATCACTATCACCATCACCATCACCACTGTCACCATCATCATCACCATCACTATCACCATCACCATCACCATCACCATCACCATCACCATCACCACTGTCACCATCACCATCACCATCACCATCACCACTGTCACCATCACCATCACCATCACCATCACCATCACCACTGTCACTATCACCATCACCATCACCATCACCATCACCATCACCATCACCATCACCACTGTCACCATCACCATCACCATCACCATCACCATCACCATCACCATCACCATCACCACTGTCACCATCATCATCACCATCACTATCACCATCACCATCACCACTGTCACCATCATCATCACCATCACCATCACCATCACCATCACCATCACCATCACCACTGTCACCATCACCAACACTATCACCATCATCAGCACCAGCACCATCACCAGCACCAGCACCAGCACCAGATCTGTCATACATTTGCATGTAATGTAATACGGAAACTATTGGAATTGGCACCAAGACATTAGACTACAGACTATCACTTTCTGTCTGTATGACTTTGAACATGTCTCTTCCCCTCTCTGGACCTCAGTTTCCTCATTTGTAAAATAAGGAGGTTTCTCTAGATGGCCTTTGTGGTCCCTTCCAGCTCTGTCTATGATTCTATGACCTGTCTTTTTTCACCTTGGCCCCTTTGGTCATTTCTTTCCTCTCCCCAGAATTCTTTTCTTCCCAACATTTCACTTGCCCAGGTCCTATCCATCCTTCAAGGTCTACCTCCTTTATGACATCTTCCCAGATTTCCTCAGTCCATCCTGATCTCCCTCTCCTCTGAATTCTTAGAGCATAAGGCTCTACCATTCATATAGCCCTTAGAAGAACAGCTGACATTTACTCAGAACTTGCAGAGCCCTTTCCAAACCTTATGTCTTTTGATCCATTTAACAGCTCCATGAAGAAGGTATTATAGGTATTTTTGTACCCATTTTTGTGATGAGGAACCTGAGGCTCACAGGAGTTAAGTAATTTGCTCAATGACAGGATCAGAGGCAGAGTTCAAACCTAGAGCTCACCACTCAAGATTCTAATTGTCTCTCCCCTATGAAACACTAGCCATCATGGCATGCTGACCCACTACAGTAAAATATGCTACCTTACGCCTTGTTTATCTTTGTGTCTATGGCCTCAATGAGTTCGTAACTTTCTTGATGGTAGGGACTTTCTATCATGATTTCTACAATCTTGTGTGAAGTCTGATCTACGGATAATAGACTTAGGCTTGGAAGGTTGCCTAGTCCAAAGCTTTCATCTTGTAGAAAAGGAAACTAAGGCCCGGTAAAGTTCAGGGACCAGAAAATTTCAAGCAGTAAGGGACTTGGTTGGTCACCCAGTTCAACCCTCTTATCTTATAAGAGAATAAGGGAGCAGTGGATAGAGCACTGACCCTGGAGTCAGGAGGATTAAGTTCAAATCCAGCATCAGACACTTACTAGCTGTGTGACCCTGAGCAAGTCACTTAACCCTATTTGCCTGTCAGAGAGAGCTAGAGAGATTGAATAAATTGTCCAAGGTTCTATAGCTATTAAGTGGCCAAAATTTGAACTCAGGTTCTTTGGTATGAAATCCTACGCTCTGTCCACTGAACGAGTTAAATGTCTTTGAAGAAAGAAAATAAGCTTTTATTAAGCACCTAATGTGTTCAAGATATTATTCAAAGCTCTTTAGAAATTTTATCTTATCTCTTCTTCATGCAACTGTGGGAAGGTAGGTACTATTATGATCCCCAATTTTATAGATAAGCGAAACTGAAGCAGACAAAAGTGAAGTGATCTGGCAGGGTCTTGTGGCTAGTGAGTGTCTGAGGTCATATTTGAACTCAGGTCTTCCTGGTTCCAGGCTCAGTTCACTATCCACTGAACTACCTACCTACATCAAGATCATGTAAGTTACAGGTGGCAGGATCATTGTCTGAACTTGGGGTATAGGATCACAGATTTGAATTTGGAGGGACCTTAGAGACCACTTAGCCCACCCCCCTCATTTTAAAAATGAGGAAACTCGCCAACAGAGAGTGAAGTTTCTTGGCTTAGGTCACATAGTAGCAGAGGCCACATTCGAAGAGATGAGGAAACTGAGGCATTTTGACTCCAAAGTCAGTTTTGATTTTTTGTTTGTTTGCTTTCGCTTTTGCAGCATGGTTTGAGGGCAGTCTGTGAAGCCTTGCTAAGAATGAAATTTTAGATCTGAGTATCCTCAGGAAAAGAGTTCCCCTTACTTCCCAGAGGCTGAGCTGAGTGACTTCCTTGAGGGTGATTCGATGGGAAATTTCTTCAGCTGTGATTCAAGGGGAAGCACCCACCCATACCCTGGAATTTTCCCCAAAGTTCCCTTGCCCATCCATGTCCCCTTTCTTATACCAGCTTCCTCTACTCCTTCCTTCTACTACCCCTTAGCACCTAGGCCAACATTGAGACCATTCTAACTTTGGCTCTGAGAGCTCATGTACCAAGCAGGATGGACCAGGTTAACCCAGATCCACCCCAAAAGGATGGTAGAATCAGGAGAGAGCCAAACAGTTGGCCCCTGTGGTACATTAGGATGTCTAGAGAAAAACTGGTATGTAAGGATTTGCTCAAAACTGCAATTTCTTTTTAGCCAAAGCTCAGAATCTCTCTTAAACCCTAAGCAAACAAATCACAGAGGCAGCATTTTGTTGGTGACAAAACCATGGAAGCTCTCAAGATTTGCTTGTTTTCAAAGGAGGTGGATGGATTTTTCTTCCAGGGGCTGCCACCTGCCTTTCATCCATAGGGGGGGTCAGCGGTCACTATCCAGACTCCCCCAGTCATCCTCCCCAGGGATTTTATGTATGGACAGGACTGGACTAGTGGCAAGAGTGATGCACAGATCAGCAAGTCTTGGGTTCAAATCCTACCTCCAACACTTCCAGTCTAGGTATAGTGTCCTTCAGCTTCAGTTTCCTCATCTATAAAATGATGATGATATCTACAACCTAGGGCTGTTGTGAGGATGAAGTCAAGGCAGTAAGTTTTATTTAGCACCTGCCATATGTTAACCACTGTACTAAGTGCTGGATTAAATGAGATAATTTATGGAATGTACTTTGCAAATATCAGACCATTATATGACTGTGTAAGCTATACATGTGTGTGTGTGTGTGTGTGTGTGCGCGCATGTGCACACCCATTCACCTGCCTTCTTACCTTAGAATATCCCTCCTTCTCCCACTGGGGAGTCCATCCTAGGGTTTCCATTTTGACGAGTGAGCCAGGCCAGCCAACCTTTATTCTCTTCCTGTATCTTTGACTTTCTGGATATTGATGCCATGCCTTACCCCATAACTGGTCCTCCCCTACCCTCAACTTTTCAACTTCTTATCTGCTGTCTCTTGAATTAGATTAGGAGCTCCTTAAAGGCAGGGACAGCTTTTGCCTTTCTTTGTGCGCCAGTGCTTGGTACATAACGATGCTTAATAAATGCTCATTGCCTTGTAGTAAGATATTGCTGTTCAGTCATTTCAGTCCTATCCAACTGTTCATGACCCCACTGGAGATTTTCTTGGCAAAGAGACTGGAGTGATTTGCCATTTCCTTCTTCAGCTCACAATAAGATACAGAAACAAACATAAAACCTTCCAAATCTTAGAATTATGGGATGTTATGGGTTGGGAAGGCTCTGAGAAGTCATATTGTCCAACCCATATCCGAGTGAGGATCCCTTTTGCAAAATGCCTGCCAAGAGATCATAATAATTGCTAGCATTTATATGACACTTTAAAGATATTATCTCATTTTGTTCCATGACAACCCTGAAAAATAGGTTGCTACTCTTATTTGCATTTTATGAAGAAACTGAGGCAGATAGAAGTAAAGTGACATATCTGTGCTCTCACAACTAGTACATTTCTTAGGTGGAATTTGAACTCAGGCCTTTCTGACTCCAGGTATAATGCTCAGTTCTCTGCTCTACGTAGCTGGAGAAGTGGGTGAGTCTGATGACTCAGTGCCTCCCTTAAATCCATTTCACTTTCAAGTCAAGGCATCACGATCTCATCGGTCCTCTTCCAGGAGGAAGGACCCAACTACAACATCCAGCCTGAAGTGAACTCAGTGCCTTCTTTTGGACTGCTGGCATTTAGGAACTTTTCCTCTTCAATCTAGTTTCAACTTATCTCATGGTAACTTTTACCCATACATCGCTTCTAGTCCTGCCTTAGCCTCAGATACCAAAAGAACAAATGAATTCTTCTTCCACATCTCAGCCCTTGAAATACTTGAAGACAAGGACCTGGATCTCCTCCCTCCTTCACTTGCAGTCTTCTCTCTTCTCAGGTTAAGCATGTCACTCATTCAATCAATAAACATTTATTAAACAACCTGCTCTGTGTCAAGCACTATGCAAAAAAGAGAGACAAAGGGAGACAAAAGCCAGTCCCTGCTCTTAAGGAACTCATCATCTTAATGGGGGAGACAGCATGCACACAAGTATGTATAACACAAGTATGTATAAGCAAGATACAGACAAGATAAATGGGAAGTGAATACTACAGGGAAAGCATCAGAGTTAAGTGGGGGAGGAGGGATCCGGAAGGGTTTCCTGTAGAGTCAGATTTTGGCTGAGACTTGAAGGAAGCTGAGAAAGCTGGGAAACAGAGAAGAGGATGCAGAGCATTTCAAGTTTGAGAGACAGCCAGGGAAAATGCCCAGAGTCAGGAGTCTTGTTCAAGGAACAGCCAGGAAGCCAATATTCCTTCATCTGATCCTTATGGGAAATGAACATTAAGTTCCTGGATGATCCTGGATACTCTCCAGTTTATCAACATCCTTCCCAAACTATTAAGCCCAGAACCAAACCCATGTGATCCGACCAGGGCAGAGGATGGTGGCATTGTCACCTCCCTTGGACTGCAGACCACACATCTCTTACTAAAGCCAAGAGAGCTTCTAGCCTAGAAAATCTCTGTCCCCAGCAGCGAATTGCTCAACCATGCAAAAGCGAGCTCCAGAAAAGAAATTTAATTTTTTTTTGAAGAAGTAATATAGTAATTAGCTTTTTCCTCCTGATTTACTAATCACTCATCCCTGGTTGGGTTCCAGTCCTATCACTTACTAGCTGTGCGGCCATTGGCAAGACACTTAATCTCTCCGACCCTCAGTTTCCTTATCTGTTAATGAAAGCTAATAACCTTTGCTTAGCTTAGCTCCCAGGGTTGATTAAAGAAGATAATAGATTTCAGAGGGCTTTGTAAACTACGAAGCATATAAAAATGATTATTACTATCTCTCATCTACTTGTATCTCTAGCTGTTCCTCTAGGGGCAGGGAGGATCTTAGAGATCAGCTAATTTAAGCTATTTATTCTTTTTCTTCTTTCAACCTTTCTTCCTTTCAACCTTTCTTCCTTCCTTCCTTCCTTTCTTTTTCTTTCTTTCTTTCTTTCTTTCTTTCTTTCTTTCTTTCTTTCTTTCTTTCTTTCTTTCTTTCTTTCTTTCTTTCTTTCTTTCTTTCTTTCTTTCTTTCTTCCTTCCTTTCTTTTTCTTTTTCTTTTTCTTTCTTTCTTTTCTTTCTTTCTTTCTTTCTTTCTTTCTTTCTTTCTTTCTTCTTTCTTTCTTTCTTTCTTTCTTTCTTTCTTTCTTTCTCTTTCTTTTTTCTTTTCCTTCCTTCCTTCCTTCCTTCCTTCCTTCCTTCCTTCCTTCCTTCCTTCCTTCCTTCCTTCCTTCCTTCCTTCCTTCCTTCCTCCCTGCCTCTCTCCTCTCTCTCTCTCTCTCTCTCTCTCTCTCTCTCTCTCTCTCTCTCTCTCTCTCTTTCTCTCTCTCTCTCCCCCTTGCCTTGGGTAGCTTTTCTTAATATATCCTCACCCCTCTGCAATACTCAGTGAGCTTGCCTTTATAACACCAATTAAAATGGGGTTGGGGGAGAGGAGGAGAACTGACTCATAATCAACCAGCATATGGATCAAGTCATACAGTATATGCAATGTTACATATCCTAGTCCCTCACCTCTGAAAATCTCAGTGGGTATGGAGGCTTGGGGAGAGCTTGTGCTCAAGGGGGTAATGTCAACTTTTTCTGCATCACAACTCAGACTGGCCCCACCCAGCCCAAAGGTGATTCACTGAATCCACCTACAGATTGGGGAATCTGAACCCAACCAAACCTTGGGTTTGCCTCTGGATGACTTCATTTTGTCTCTGCTTATGCAAGCATCATTGAAGGCAGCCACCATGGCGTGCTGGAAAGAACACAAGAGATCTGAACTTGAGTTCTGGTTTGGGTTAACAGACATTGACTCTGGGCTAGTCAATTTCCCCTGTCTGAGCCTCCCTCTCCTTATCTAATGGGAGTAATAGTGGTTTTATGACCTGCTTGGGAGTGTAATGGATATAGAACCTGCTCTGGAGTCAGAAAGACTTGTATTCAAGTTTTACCTTTGACGCTCATTATCTGGTGCATTGATATTGATCAAAACTCAGTTTCAATCTCTATAAAAGGGGAGTGGGACTGAGTCAATTAACCAGAATTTGCCAAACTCCTAACATTGAGGTTAAATGACCTCTGAGGTTCTTTTCAGCACTGTATCCGTAAGCCTCCATATTGGCTAGCTAGTAATTGGCTAGCCACTTCAGTCAAAAGGTGGCACTTAAGGACCAAGAGGATCACATGTGGCCTTAAGGCCCAAGGTTCCCCTTCCCTGTGTAGGGATTTGGGCTAGCTAATTAATCTCTCAGTGCCCCAGGCAATTCTCTCAGACTGGAAGCTGCACACAAATTATCCAGACCAAAACAACAGCAAAATCTACAGCACTGTACTCCACAAGACTTGGTATAAGGAAAATGCTTGGTAGCTTGGCCCCAAAGATACCATTCCTGGGCCTTAACTTCTTTCCTGAGGTGGGATACTAAGGGTGTGCGATGCTGCATACAATATTTTGCTTCTTTAATAAATTGGTTTTGCTGAGCTGTTTTCCTCTTTTTAATGCAATAACTGCATTACAAACCTAATAATAATGTGTTTGTTGTGTCTGAATCTTTGTGATCTCATTTGGGATTTTCTTGGCAGAAATATTGGAGGGGTTTACCATTTCCTCTTCCAGCTCATTTTACAGATGAGGAAACGGAGGCAAGCGAGTTAAGTGACTTTCTCAGGGTCACACAGCCAGTTAGTGTCTGAAGTCTGATTTGAACTCAGGAAGATGATTCTCCCTGCCTCCAGGCCTGGCACTCTATCCGCTGCACCACCTAGCTGTCCCTAAACTTTAATCCTAATGCACTGACTGTGTGACTCTGGGCATTTAACATCCTAACCCTAATTTTGAGGATGTTCCTTTGGAGGAAAGATAAAGAAAGGCAGGAGATAATAAAAACATGCCAACAACCAAAGATAGCAATTGAAATCTACTTTCAAACAAGGGAAGTGCTTTGTAAATGCAGAAGCCCTCTAGAAATGTGAATTGTTATTCTTAGCTCTCTGTAGTCTGAGGGTGTGGGTGTTGGGGAGAGTGAGAGGGCTCAGGGGCTGGGCTCCCGATTGGCATAATGGTGAGAACTGAGGGCATTGGCCAAGCTAGAGTGGGTCAACCAATGGAATAAGGATAGAGGGGAGGACCTGGCACACAGAGGTGTTTGGGGAGCCCTGATTGTGAAACAGGGGCCCTGCACGTTGTATTGAGGTACCTTAAGAATGTGGCCCTGGGAAGCAAGAGCCGGAATAGCAGGTTTGGTTTTATTTTTAATGAACAGCAACAAGGGAGAACTAGAGAACTGTGAGGATCATTTACTGGCAAACAGTGCAAATGATAATGAGGCGCCTTTCCCTTAATTGGTCACCAGGGCTGTTTGATGGGTCCTGGAAGAGGCAGCGTCCACTGGGAAAGAGGTAGGGGCTCAGCAAGGAGCTCGTTTCAGAAGAGAAATGAATTAGAGACACTTTAGGATACAAGGCAGTGAAACCTTAGAGCATGGGGCATGATGGGAAAATCATTAGCTACCTGTGGACACTCAGTTTTCACTGAATTAAAGAACCAGGAAGGGACCTCCAAGATCATCTATCTTCACCCTGACTTGGACAAGAGTCCCTTCTCTCTACTGTCCTCAAGAAGTGGTGGTACTGCCATCGCTTGAAAGTCTTCAGTGAAGGAGGAGGGAAACAAGCATTTATTAAGCACCTACTATGTGCCACATGGGGCAGAAGATTCTTCTCCCTGAGTTCAAAACTGGCCTCAGACACTTACTAGCTGGGTGACCCTGGGCAAGTCATTTAGTCCTGTTTGCCTTAGTTTCCTCATCTGTCAAATGAGCTGGAGAAGGAAATGGCAAACTTCTCCAGCATTTCTGCCAGAAACAGGCTCACAAAGAATTAGACAGAACTGACAATGATTGAATGCTAACAATGTGCCAGGCAATGTGCTAAGCACGTTAGAAATATAATTTCTGTTGATCTTTACAACAACCCTGGGAAATAGGTGCTATTATCATCCCATTTTACAGTTGGGGAGACTGAGGCAAATAAAAGTAAAGTGAGTTGCCCAAGGCCCTGTAGCTAGTGTCTGAGATCATATTTTAATTTAGATCTTCTTACCTCAAGGATCAGCTCTATCCACTGGGTCGCCTAGTTGCCTTTTAAGGGAAACCAGCCACCTCCCAAAGCACCCACTCCACTCTGGGACAGCTTTTTGGTTATAAAGTTTTTCTTCACAACCAGTCCCAACTTGCATCTTTGCAGCTTTACTATCACTCCTAGCTCTTCCCTCTGGGGTCAAGAGAAGCAGAACTGTCTCTTCCTCCACATGATTGCCCTTCACGTGGCTCTGGGAGAGACATTTAACTTCCCAAAGCTCTGGGCAGCTCTTTGAGACTAGAGCAAGGATTCTTAACGTGTGTGTGTGTGTGTGTGTGTGTGTATGCGAGTGTGTGTGTGAGTGTATTGAGAATGTATGAATGGGTGTGAATGAGAAAAAGTGTGTGTGTGTGAATGTGTGTATATAAGAGTGTGTGTGTGTGTATCGAGAGTGTGTGAATGTGTAAATGTGTGTGTATGTATGAAAGTGCATATATTGGTTGGTTGGTTGTTGTCCTTGGTTCTCAGAGGACCAAAATGACATCACCACGATAAGGTGAAATTTCAGTGTGTTGGACTGTGGCTGATCAGACCAATATGAGCTCGGAATGCTCTACCACAGGTTGGGCACAGATGGTCTGTGTGAATATTTGGGGTGGATACTCCAAATCTGCGCATCCTGTGTTTTCTTTGTGCTGCCTCAATTCTGCTTTGCTCATAGAGCATCTGATGTGGGCATGCCATGCTAAGTGGTCCTGTGCCAATGTCTCCCATATAGCACAATCAGATCCAAAGTTCTTGAGAGAGACCTTGAGAGTGTCCTTGTATCACTTCTTCTGACCACCATGTGATCACCTGCCCCATGTGAGTTCTCCATAAAACAGTCTTTTTGGCAAGCATACATTTTGCATTTGAACAACGTGGCCAACCCATCTGAGTTGTCCTCTCTGAAGCATAGTTTGAATGCTTGGCAAGTTTAGTTTGAGAAAGGACTTCAGTGTCTGGTTCCTTATCCTCCCAGGTGATCCTCAGAATCTTCCTAAGACAGTTCAAGTGGAAGCAATTCAGTTTCCTGGGATGGCACTGGAAGACTGTCCATGTTTTACAGGCATACAACAATGAGGTCAGCACAATGGCTCTGTAGACCTTCAGTTTGGTAGTCAGTCTTATACCTCTTTCCTCCCAAACTTTTCTTCAGAGCCTCCCAAACACTGAACTAGCTCTGGCAATGCATGCATCAACCTCATTGTCAATGTGCACATCCCTGAAAAGTACACTACCAAGGTAAGTGAACTTATCCACAGCATTCAAAACTTCTCCATTTGTTGTAACCGATGGTTCCACTTATGGATGGTGTGGTGGTGACTGATGGAGCACCTGTGTTTTCTTGGTGTTGATGATTAGGCCAAAACTAGCACAGGCAGCAGAGAATTGATCCACACTTTGTTGCATCTCGCTTCAGAGGCTGCACTGAGTGCACAGTCATCTGCAAACAGAAAATCAGGCACCAACACTCCCTCCACTTTGGTCTTGACTTGTAACCTTTTCAAACTGAAGAACTTACCATCAGTACAGTAGCTAACTCTGATGCCGTGTTCATCCTCATTGAAAGCATTTGACAACATGGCTGAAAACATCATGCTAAAAAGCATGGGAGTAAGCTCACAGTCCCGTCTCACTTCACTGGTGACTGGGAAGGCACGAGAGCATTGTCCACTATCCAGAACCTGGACAAACATGCCATCATGAAATTGACGTACAATACTGATGAACTTCTCCGGGCAACCAAATTTTGACAAATTTTAATGAGAATGTGTGTGAGAGAGTGTATGTATGAGTGTGTGTGTGTGAGAGACTGTGTGTGAGTATATTGAGAGTATGTGTGAGAGAGAGTGAATGTGTGTGAGAGTGTGTGTATGAGTGTGTGTGTGTGTGTGTGATCCCTTCAGCAGTCTCCTGTAAGACTCCTTTCCAGAATCATGTTAGCAAATGCAGAAAACAAAATGTACAGTATTATTAAGTAAACCAACTCTATGAAGATAGAACCTTTTCCATCTCAACCAAGTTCACAAACTCCCTGAAATCCATCAATAGAACTTTCCAGGGTCCATGGGCTATAAGGTAACAACCCTTAGACTAGAAATTGGCCGGGAATTGTCCAGGCACATGGGTGGAAGGAATCTCCATCCAAGCTCCCACCCAATGTTTCTTCTTCTCTAGGCTAAATATCTTTTATTTCTTCCGCTGATCCTGATAGAGTATGAATCCCAGGTTCTTCCCCACTTTGTCTTCCTCTGGACACTCACCAGCTTATCAATGTCCTTCCTAACACATGATACTCAGATCTGAACACCATGCTGCCCATGTGGTCTGAGGGCCATGACCTCTGATTCTAGATATTATGTGGCTTTTATTCTAACCTTCTAGCTCATGAGTTTCTGTCTGCTATCTGACACAATCGACTTTTGCAAGTTGACACTAGCTTCCAGTGAGCCCTGTCCTTGTGACAAAATGTCTGTCTTCCCAGGTGGGTTAGGGCATCTCATGCCTTATCCAGCTGGTATCCATCAGGGTAGTAAGTTGTTGTTAAGGGATGTAGTTGGTGTAGGTCAATGAATGGCACTAAAGAGACTCTTAGAAGAAGAGCCATGTATGAAATGAGTTGAAGCAAACACAAAAAGCTTGTTTTGGGCACAGGCCAGCCACTGTCACTAAAATCCGCAGAAGAATCTCCCCATGCACATGAAAACATGCGTGACATCATAGGTTTATGATTGAAAGGGACTTCAGAGATGTGGTTAAAAAATTCACAGATCCCAGGTAAAGTATAGTCTAAGGTCCCATCCATCTTTAAATTCTATGAATTGTAAAGCCCAAAATATTTTTAATAGCACATTTTTTAGTAGAAAAAATCACTGGAAACAAAGCTAATGATCCTGGATTGGAAAGGGTTGAATAAATCAATTTGGTAAGTATTTATTAAGTGCCAAATGAGTGCCAGTCACTTCACTGGGCACTGGAAATACAGAGACACAAATGAAATTCCTCATTGGCCTATATTTCTAACAAACTGTAGTCAATGCATCAAATGGACACTTAATGAGACATGAAGGGAAAAAACTGTAAAGGAGTTTAGAGAAATCAAGGGAAGACTTGTATGCATTGATGCAGAAAGGGATAAGCAGAACCAAGAGAATAAAATACATAGTGACTTGTTGTCCAGTGGTACCTCACTCTCCATGACCCCATGTGGGGTTTTCCTGGCTAACATACTGGAGTGGTTTGCCACTTCCTTCTCTAGCTCATTTTACAGATGAGGAAACTGAGGCAAACAGGGTTCAGTGACTTGCCCAGGGTCACCAAGCTAGTCAGTGTCTGAGGCTGGATTTGAACTCAAGTCTTTGTGACTCCAGGCCTGGTGCTCTAATTATCGTGCTCCCAGCTTGCCCAGTGTCAATAATAAATGAATACTCCAAGACACTAAGCATCAGAATAAAAGTGTTGGCCAATCTTACATGGGAAAAAACAACGTGAAGGATGACAGTGAGAAGGATGGTAGGGAAAGGAGGCCATGGGATCACAGATGAATAATTATGCAATAATAATTTGCATGTATATTGTGCTTTAAGGTTGCCAGGTACTTTGCATATATTAACTCACTTGATTCGCGCAATAACCCTGGGAGGTAGGTGCTATTATTATCCATAGCTTACAGGTAGGGAAACTGAGGCAGACAGAAGTGGAGTGACTTGCTCAAAGTCACACAGCTTGTAAGCATCTGAGGTTGGGTTTGAACCCAGATCTTCCTGTCTTCCATTCTAATCAGTGCTTACCTTCTCTCAGAGTCAATGTAAAGAAAATATTGTATATCTATATGCTGAAGTGCCCTAGACTTGTGAGCTGTCCTGAGCTGTTTTGGGTTGATGCCTTAATTTCTCTTCTGATCTGTATGGGAAGGCTTCCACTCTCTCTGCCAGGCAGATTTCCAGGATGCTTGTGCAGTAGGTAGAGTTCACTCGGAAGTTCCTCCCTATTCCCTGGTGCCAGAGGTCTAAGTACTGCCCAGGGCCAGTCTCTTCTTCACAGTGGGTGCCAGCTTCATCCCTTGGGGCCCCTAGATCTCCTAAATCTTGAGTTAGAAGGGATCACAGAGGTCATTGAGTCCAACCTCCTCATTTTACAGAAGAAAAAACTAAGGTACAGAGAGGGGGCATAACCTACCCACAGTCACATAGGCAGGACTAGAAACTCAAGTCCTCTGACTCTCAGCCCAGGCCCTGTGTGCCATACCAACCCTCCTCTCTAGCGACGACTAGGAACACAGGACTCTTTATACCCCTAACCGGTTCCAGGGAGGTGAGTTCATTTTGCAAATAAAAATAACCCAAGGATGATAAATAACTGTGTGTCGCCCAGACAAGCCACTCTTAGATGCGTCATCCTTCTTTCTTTCACGAGCTAGGTAGGGTACAGGACAGCAAATTGGCCAGCACACTGTTTATTTACAATTCGGTACCAGCCAGGGATTTCTTTAGCAATGCTACTTGGCACTTACATGGAGTGACCCATTCAGAGGAGAAGTCAAGTCATACTTGGCGATTTGGCTTGCAGCTGATTTAAATGGGCTAATGTCTCAGCAGGCTGACTGTTCTCTTATGTTCCTTGCAGCTAAAATTCCATAACTCCATTTAATCATAGTAATAGAAATAATTTACTAAAGGTAACTTCTAGTTAGCTAGACAGTTCTCCTTTTTTGTTTGAATTCCATCTCAGCTACTTAGTAGAGTAATGTGTCTATCTTTGGCTCTGCTCATGGTGGCGAAAGATCTCAGGGACCCTGAGAGACCCACACACCTTCCCTGATGGCTTCCAGCTGCTTCGGCAGCTTCTCAAGTTCCAGGGTCTGCCCCCATCTCGACCTTGATCAAGGAGGAAGCGTCATTTAGGCATCATTTCTAGTGATACGTTTGTTCTAGTGCTTTGGACTTTTACAATAACAATAAAACATTATTCAGTACTTTAAAATTAACGAAACCCTTGACATCTCATTTCTCATCTGGTCCTCATAACCCAAGAGGCGAGAACTGGTATTATCTCCATTTTACAGGTGACTTGCCTTGGCTCTATGTATCTAAGGCAGGATTTGAATTCAGGTCTTCCTGACTGAAACTGGATCTCTATCTCCTAAACTCGGCTGCCTCCCTGACTATGTGACCGACTTTGGACAAGACACTTACCCTATTGGAACCTCAGTTTCCTCATCTGTAAATCAATACAGATGGTCTAGAGAAAGAGTTCTTAAACCTCTTGGTCTCAAGACCACTTTATACTCTCCAAAATCATGGAGGACACCCCCCCCCTCAGAAGTTTTTGTTTATGTGGGTTATAGCTATCAATATTTACCAGATACAAATTAAGCACCTTAGTATTATCAGTAAAATAGCTTTGACATCATGGATGTCCTGAAAGAGTCTCCGGGATCCCTTAAAGGATGATTAAAGCCCTTTCCAGCTGTGATATTCCAGGAGACATGTCAATAACAGCTTTAGTCACTCCTGGTGTATGCCTTTCTGATATTGAGAATAGATTCAGCAGTTTCCTTACAGTATTAAAATACTATCATTTACTTAGCCATTTTCCAGCTGTTAGAGGTTGTTTCCATTTTTTTTAAAAAAAGAGTAACAATGAATATTTTTGCATGCATATGTTCTCCCCTCCACCCCCTGCTGCCTTCCCTAGTATTTTTAGGATAAAATTTCAGCCATGAAATTTGTTCATGAATGTCTCTATTAGAGTCAAATGGCTGTTAGAGGTCATCTAGAGCTTCTTTTACAAATGAAGAAATCAAAACCTAAATGGGGGGGAGTGACTTGTCCAAGGTCACACAGGTAGTTAGCAACAGAGGCAAGATTTGATTCTTATGGGACTGCATCCATTGTTGTTTCTTTCCATGGCAACGTGTGTTAGAATGAATTCTGTTCCTAACCAGTGAATCTATGATTTTTTTGTTGCCTCAAGCCCACACCATTATTAACAGACAGAGAAAAGGGGCATAGAGAGATGAAATGACCTTGCCAGGGACACACAGTAATTAGGCTAACAGAACAGAGCCCAGGGTTTCCTCCAATGCTAAATGCTTAGACTCATGGGGGTCTCAACGCTCATCTGTATGCTGTCTTATTATATTCAGTAACCCAAATACTTGTACAAAGCGGGCTTTGTTACATTCTGAAATGAATAAAATATTAACTAATAGACTTGAAAGAGAAAACAGCAGAGCGAAAAAATGCCAAAAAGAGAGAGAAGAGGAACAAAGCCAGCCAAATACATAATGGGAAAATAAGTCAACGCGTCATTTTCCCCTGTCACTTGATTGACACGTCGTGAATGATTTATTGGCAGGCCCGCCTCTTTCTAATAATATGGTAATTCAGAGCATGTTTCTTTCAGGCGTGATTAAGAGTGAGTTTCAGGAAATGTTTTCAGGTACAGGAGGCTGACATTGGCGATGTAAGACATTGCGATGGGGGTAGATGGAGGATTTCCCTGCCTGGCGACACAGCAAAAGCAAATACTTTCTCACTTTTGTCTTTGGATGCTCAGTCTAGCCACAGTATCTGCCATATAATAGCCATTTATTGTGAAATAAATAAATACTACCTGGCTGATTGATTGCTTAAGACTGTTAGGGTTCTAAGTGGATAGAAAGCTGAACCAGGAGTCTGGAAGACCCAAATGCTTTCCCTGATTACTTGCTGGATTCCCACCTTCAATCACTTAGCCCCTCTGCTCATCAGTTTCCTCTTTTATAAAATAAGGTTCATAGTAACTGTAATGCTTTCTTCAGAGGGATGTTGTGAGGCTTAGATTTGTAAACTTTAAAAAGTTCTATAAATATCAATTATTATTAGCTTGGCATGAGGTGGTCAGCAAGGGTAAGCGCCGGCCTATTTCTTGATGTGCCTAGGTGAATTATGTTATTACTGTTATTTCCCTAGTTCTTCATACTTTAAAAAAAATACTGCTGACTTTACATTTTACATCCCGTTCATTTCTAAACAGTCCCTCCCCACCTCATCAAGCCTTCTCTTGTAACAAAGACAAAAACAAAACAGTTCAGCAAAATGAAACAATGCGACAGTCCCATAGACTTCCATCTCTTCAATAGAAAAAAAATGTTATATTTTCTTATTTCTTCTCCAGAGTCAAAACGTTCACTTCCTTTCACTGTTCATTCCACTGATGTAGTGGTCACTGATATGTCATTTTCTGATTCTGCTTGTTTCTGCAACAGTTTATAGAACTCTTCCCATGCTTGTCTAAAGTCTTTACTATAATTCATATACCACAATTCATTTAGTTATTCCCTTGCAGCTTCTTGCTTTTTCTAAGTGGTTCCATGAAGAGGAATCTTATTTGCTTCTCATTAAAGTCCTGTAAAGTAAGTGAGAGGGTTCCATTTTTCTTGTACGTTTCTTGTAAGTTAAGGAGAGGGTTCCATTTTTCTTGTACGTTTCTTGTAAGTTAAGGAGAGGGTTCCATTTTTCTTGTAAGTTTTTTGTAGAAGTTAAGGAGAGAGTTCGATTTTTCAGATCATGAAACCAAAAAGAAGGAGAAAAACAGATAAAGAGACAGAGATACAGAGACAAGGAAGGCAGAGTTGATGTGATCTGCCTAAGATCACCCACTAAACCAGTAATGTAGTCAGGATAATTATTGCTACTAATAATAGCCAGCAATTATATAATACTAATAATCACTTGAAGTTCTGGAGTTCTCGAAGGCTTGCTAAATACTTCCTCACAAGAATCTGGTGAGGAAAGGAAGTGAAAATATTATGATGCCCATTTTACAGATGTGAAAGCTGAAGTTAAGTATCTGACCCAGAAGGAATGGTATCCTAAGAACCAGGAAGATCCGAATTTAAATCCCACTTGTGACACATCCAGACCACTCAGTGCTCCAGGCAACTAATTTTCTGAGACTATAAGTTTCAGAGTAGATGCTGACTTAGTTGGCAGAAGGGGTTTCTTCCCTTTGAAGCTCCCAATACCAGTGAAATCACAGGTCCACTCCCTCTCCTTAACATATATGTGTGTAAAAAACTTAGTATCCACAAACATAATCAAATAAGCATAAAAGATAGAATAAAATCTTATACAGGCATACTTCAGAGATATTGTGGGTTTGGTTCCAGATCACCACAATAAAGCAACTGTTGCAATAAAGAGACTCACACAATTTTTTTTTTTGTTTTCTAGTGCATATAAAAACTGTTTATACTATACTGTAGCCTATTAAGTGTGCCACAGTATTATGCCATAAAAACATGTACATACCTTAATTAAAAATACTTTAGTGATAAAAATTGCTAACCATCATCTGTGCCTTCAGTGAACTGTAATCTTTTTGCTGGTGGAGGGTCTTGCCTTGATGTTGACTGCTGCTGACTGATCAAGATGGCGGTCACTGAAGTTTGGAGAGGCTGTGGCAATTTCTTAAAGTAAGACAACAATGATTTTTGCCACATCTATGGATTCTTCCTTTCTCTTGAACACTTAGAAACCATTGTAGGGTTATTAATTGACCTCATTTCAATATTGTTGTGTCTCAGTAGGGAGGCCCAAGGAGAGGGAGAGAGATAGGGAACTGCAGTAGGTGGAGCAGTCACAACATTCGCAACATTTATTGATTAAGTGTGCTTCTTATATAGGTGCAGTTCCTGGCGCCCCAAAACAATCAGAATAGAACATCAAAGATCACTGACCACATATCACCATAACAGATATAATAAGAATGAAAAAGTTGGAAATCTTGTGAGAATTGCCAAAATGTGACCCAGAGACATGAAATGAGCACAAGCTGGGGAAATGGTGCTGATAGACTTGCTGGGCAAAGAGATGCCACAAATCTGCAATTTGTTTTAAAAAAAAACAACAATATCTGTGCAATGCAATAAAGTAAAGTGCAATAAAACAAGGTATGCCTGTATAAATCCCTCCATATTTAACAAGGTAGTATCAAATGATGTAACAAAGAAGAAGAAAAAATGCTTTGGTTCTTTGTCCCCTTCTAGATTTCTCTGAAATTCTACCTTCCCTCCCTCTCTTTCTCTCCCTCCCTCCCTCCTTCCTTCCTTCCTTCCTTCCTTCCTTCTTCCCTCCCTTCCTTCCTTCTTTCTTTCCTTTCTCCCTCACCTCTCTTCTTTCTTCCTTTCTTCTTCCCTTCTTGCCTTCCTTCCCCTTCTCATATAATTGTACTTAATGTGGACATATTCTGCTCTTGCTAATATCACTCTTCATCATTTCATACTGATCTTTCCCTATTTGCTTCTGTGTTTCCTGTTTGTCATTTTTTTATGGCACCATAATATTCTGTTGCACTAAGATACCATAATTTATTCAGCCGTTCTCCAGTTGTTGGACATGTAGGTTCTTTCCAATTTTTTTTTTGCTTTTATAAATACAGCAACTATGAATATCTTTGTATAGATAGGTCTTTTTTCCCTCTTTTCCCTGATACCTTTTGGATAAAGTCCTAGCAACTGAATGAAAGGGATGACAGGTTTCATGCCTTTTTTCACATATTACTGTATCCTTCTCTAAACAAAGTGCCCTGATCCTGGTCCCAAAGGAGTATGCCCCATTACTGGGGAGAAAAAGTGAGATAGGCTTCTCAGAAGGGGAAGCTTCTCTGTGTCTGGATCTAGCCTTCCTTATCAGAGGGTTACACTCGGGAAGGATGTCCACATCTCTGCTGAGAATCTCTGACCCAAGGTAGAGCCCCTAGGGGTGAATGAAGATGGGCTGATTGACAGTGACAGGCAGCAATTGGGGTGAGGAATGGAGAGGAGGGAGAGGGAGGGAGGGAGAGAGAGAGAGAGAGAGAGAGAGAGAGAGAGAGAGAGAGAGAGAGAGAGAGAGAGAGAGAGAGAGAAGCGGGGAGGGCTAATAGGGAAGAACTGATGAAACTAGAAATTGACAGAGAGAGGATAAAAACCCCACCGAGGGAGGGGAGAGACAGAGGAGAGACAAGGCCCCCACATGCTGTGAGGATCTGGGAACGTTCCTAGGGCTGGTGTCCTGGCTGCACATTCCAGCTGGATGGTGGGGGCTTTCGGTTGGGTGGGGTCTGAAAGGGGGAGAAGAAAAATCTCTGTATCTGGGTTTTGTCTTGATGAGAGGAAAGTCTGAGCCTGAGGCAACAGTCCCCCCTGGGGTCTGCCTTGCTCTGTGGGTGACTGGGAAATCCAGAAATGCTGGCAGGCCTCTTGAAACCCAATTTGCATGAGAAACCCATGGTTTTGGGAGGCCCTGAAAATGCCACCCCCTCCCCCTCACCCCCTGGCTTTTTCAAGCTCGCACTTCCAACCACAGAGGTATTGTTAACCTGTGATTAGTTTCTTTTTTAGAGACAGAAAAACAGAGGATGACTTTAAGGAACTTCTCTAGGGAGTTAAAAGGAGCTTGGGGCCTCCCTGGAAAGGCAGCCTGGGAATCCAATCAGGGTCAAATGCTCTCTGTTACACAGGCTACTTACTGAACCCAGTCTGGTCCTTGTTTATGTCTCATCGATAGCAATCAATCAGTCAACGGATATTTATTAAATATCTACTATGTGCCAGGCTTTGAGGATAAAAAGACAAATAGAAAAATAGTTCCTGTCTTAGAGAAACCTCCATTCTACTGGAGAGATGAAACATGGAGGGGAGGCAGTGCTGTTTAATGGTTAGAGCTTTGGACTCAGTGTTAGAGAGGCCCAACTTTGTAGCCTGCCTGAGATACTGTCCTGTCACCCTGGGCAAGTCTGCTTAACCTCTCCAGGTCTCAGTTTCCCCCTTTGTGAAAATGAGAAGGTTGAAAAAGCATTTTAAATAAAAATGATGAGATTACACTAGAAGACTTCTGGGGTCCCTCCAGCCCTAAATCTATGATCTTATGATCTCCTGAATTCAGACCAATCCAGAGCAGAATAGTGAATCCCATCTACAACATACCTGGCAAGTCGTCACTCACCCTTAGCCTGAAGATCTCCAGTGAGAAGTAGGCAGCCCTTTAGCCATAGGTAATGGGGCTTCATGGGCATTGAGATGGCATTGGAGTTAAGAAGAACTGAATCTGAATTTTATTTCTGTCACTTATTAACTGAGTGAGTGGAGGCAAGTCTCTCAAACTTAGATTCCTCATGCTTATCTGTAAAATGGGTATAAGAAAGGTACCTATTATAAAGTTGTTTTGAAGGTCAGATGAGATAATGGATATAAAGTATTTTTCAAAACCCCTAAAACACTGAATACATTTCAGATATTATGCTTATTACTTCCTAAGGAAGTCTCTTCCATTCCTTTCATTTTTAGGAAGTTTTTCCTTATGAAGGAATCCAAATCTACCTCCCTGTAACTTTGGCCTTTTGTACCTAGTCCTGCCCCTGGAGCCAAAGAGAACAAGGTTAAGGTCCCTTGAGTCCTAACTGGCTCTGGTGTTTGTGATGTGGTTCCCTGTTCAACTAGGGCTTGTATCAGTTCTATATCCACGATGAGGATCAGGGGTCTAGGTGAGACCTTGCAAATTCCCAAAGCTGAGCAGCCTTGAAAGACTAGGTCAGCTTTAACTTTTCTATTCCTTAACGGCCAAAGTCTCCAAGACTGTCAGGATGAGTCAAGATTTTCAGGGGCCACCATGGGAGTTCCTAGTGAAGAGACTGATGCTATCTTTCTGCTTTGGGGCTAATAAGAGTGGACATTTACAAATAACTTCAAAATTTGCAAATCACTCTACAGACATTTCATTCCATCCTCTCACAACAACCCCATGGTAGGCTGTTACAATCATTAGTATCACCATTTAACTGATGAGTAAACTGAGGCACAGAGAGGGGAAGTCCCTTGCATAGTAAATGTCAGGGGTGGGATTCAAATCCAGGTCTGCACTTTTTCCTTTGGGACATAGTACTGACTGAATAATGGACAGCTAGCATTTATATAGCATTTTGGGGTTTGCCAAGTATTGCATTCATGTGATCCCCTTTGATCCTCATAACAAGCCTGGGAGAGAAGTGCTATTATTCTATCTTACAGATGAGGAAACTGAGGTAGACTGAGGTTAAGTGACCAGTCCAGGGTCACCCAGCTAGTAAGTATCTGAGGTTGGATTTGAACTCAGGTCTTCCTGACTCCAAGTCCAGATCCCTTACATTGAATCAACCTGTTCATCTAAGGCTATATATACAATAATTGGTTGACTTGATCATTTACAATCTTTCATCTGTGTCTTCAAACAGGACTAAGAATATGGGATCATGAGATTGCATCAAGCAAGGATCTCAGATGCCAGTAGCCCAGCTCCCTCATTTTACAGTTAAGGAAACTGAGATCCAAATAAATTAAATCACCTAAGGTCATAAAGTATCAAAGATAGAATTTGAACACAGATTCTCCTGGATCCATCTTGCATTCTTGGTCCCCATGCCTTGGCTCATGCTAGTCTCTGATTAGAGGAGCTCTGCCTTGCTTTCAAGTGTTCCAAGTGCTTTCTTGCCCTCTCCTATCACTTTTACAATGAGGAGGAGTGACTTGCCCAGACTCACATAGGGAGTATATGGTGAATTGGGATTCGAACCCAGGTCTTGTTTTTTCCAAATCCAACTTTCTTTCCTTTCTTCCATATTGTCTGATCATATAGCACATAGTATTGGGAGGCAGGGGGAGGGTACCAGCAGGATACTGGAAGACAAAGCTGTGCTGCTGCCTCAGTAGGGTCAGTCACTTCCATAAAAATGTGTGTCAGAAATCCACAAGTAGAAATAGATCCTTGAGTTTTTACACACACACACACACATACACACAACATGACATGAAAGAAAAGAAATAAGAGGATGGAGGAGGAATAGGAGAAAGGAAGGAAGAGAGGGAGGGAGAAAGAGGAAGGAAGAAGGAAAAAAGAGAGAAAAAGAAAAAGAGAAAAGAAGGAAAGGAAGAAAGGAAGGAAAAAGAGTGAAAGAAAAAGAAAGTATGGAAAAAGGAAGGGGAAAAGAAAGAAGGAAATAAAGAAGGGAGAGGATGAAAGAAGGAACTAAGGGAAAGAACAGAAAAAAGGAGAGAAGAAAGGGGAAAGAGAAAGAGTAAAAAAGAAAGAAGAAAGGAAGGAAAGAGAAAAAGAAGGAAGGAAAGAAGAAGAAACGGAGGAGGGAAGAGAGAGAAAGAGACAAAAGGGAAAAGATAGGAAGAAGACAGAGAAAGAAGGAAAAGGGAAAGAAAAAGAAACACAAAGAATGAGAGGGAAAGGAAAAGAAAACTTTTCCATTCATCAGCCTAGAAGCTTGCCAGAGCTGCCTGTCCCTGGAAAGGGGGTAAGTAGCATTTTGGAAACAGGACTGATTCCTTTGGTGCCCGAGGAGTGCATGTAGCTCTGTGTCCTCTCCCGGGTAAAAATTACCCTCCTTACATTGTGTCCAATCAATAGCGGTGCTGCAGGGGCCTGCAGTTGCCAGCTGAGAAACCCTCAGGAGTGCTATTTACTGACAAAAAGGGGCCATTTTTCCTGCCTCTAACCTCAAACTAAGGAGGCTCATGGAGTGACTCCTGCAGACAAGGCAGCAGAGACCAAAGAGGGGAGGGGGCTAGGGGAACTGGGGAAGGAGGAGGAGCTGACCACTCTTAACTCGCTGTCCAGGGCAAGTGAATTTTCCTGGAAGCTCCACTTCTGGGACAGTAATTGGGGCTGGGGAGGATGCCTGGGGTAGGCATTGCTGCGTGAAGCTGGCAGAAGAAAAGGGGGGAAAGGGAGGAGAGAGAGAACATAGACACCACAAGGAAAGTCAAAGCCAGCAGGATGCCCCATTGCAACAAGGTCATTTGTTTATGGGGACAGAGGCCCATCCATTCTGAGAGACCTGGTGGGCCAAGCTGGGGAGGCAGGCATGCCACATCCCTCCCACAGTGTGAGAGCTCCTGCGCTGGGAAGAGGCAGCCTTCTTCACAGAGGTCACAATGTCTGGGGCATGCTAGGTGCATAATTAACAAAAGCTTTTTGACTGGAAGTGCCACAATTCCTCCTAAGGGAGAAGGCTGCTTCCTAGTCCTTTGTAGGGCATTGGGGTGAGGCTGCCACCTGGGCAATGATCAGTTCAATTCAGCAAGCATTTATTAAGCTCTTACTATGTGCAAGGGATGCCTCCCCACTTCCACTTCTTTGAACCTGCAGCCTCGAGGCTACACGTGGTCCTCTAAGTCCTCAAGTGCAGCCCTTTGACTGAATCTAAACTTCGCAGGGATCCCAAAAGAATTTATTCTATAAAACTTGGACTCACTCAAAAGGCTGCACCCAAGGACGTAGAAGACCACATGTGGCCTTGAGGCCCACCCTTGCCCCAGCTCCTTTCAAGGCTCAACTCATACCATCTCCAACCAAGATGAGACCTTTCTAGATCCTCTCTGTTAACGTTACTGACTGGAAATGATTTTAGATTTACTGTGTCCATTTTGCTTTTCATTCTTTGTATCTGTTACTTCTTTTTCTCCCTTTGAACATAAGCGCCTTGCAGGCAGGGACTGTTTTCATTTCCAGTTTTGTATACACAGAGCTTGGAGTAGCATCTGACAGGTACTAGTACCTATGGAATGGTCTTGAAATAAATTGATCATAAGGTCATAGATAACATTATGTTTAAATAATATATTTTATATTATTAGATAATATAAAGATTAATTCTATATCATTTTATTATTAGTTCATTATCATGATCTTTGTGACCAACCTACCTATGATAGATGAAGTGTCCCAAAATTCTTAGTGCAGACTTCTGGGACATCATACACTCATGTGTTTATCGTATTTGTGTGCAAACTATCTTCTGATCCAATGTAAGCTTCTTGAGGGCAGGTAATGTTTCGTGCTTATACTTTGTATGCCAGCATCTAGCCTGTACCTGAAGTGCACTAGATATTGAATTAATACTTCTCATTTGATTGATAATAGCTAGAAGAGACTTCAGAAGACATCTAGTCTAACCTCATTATACAGAAAAGGAAACTGAGTCCCACAGAGATGAAATGACTTGCGCCTGTCCTATATGAATCATCTCTCCCTGTTATAATGCAAACTCCTTAAAAGCAGGGGCAGTTCAGCTTTCTAATTTGTATTTCCAGTGCTTAGCACAGTTTTGCATATTATAAGGGGTTAATAAATTCTTTTTATTCATCCATTTACTTATTGCCCAGGGTCACAGAGGTAGTAAGTGACTGAGGCTGAATTTGAATGGCTCCTGTGCCTACAAAGACAAAGGATTCAGGTCCAAAGTCTGTTTCTGTCACTTTCTGCCTTTGTTTCCTTGGGTGAGTTTTTAGCCCTCGAAGGCTAAAAAAGTCCTTTTCCAGCCTTTCCTCTCGAACTAAGAGGAACAAAGACACAGAACTCTAGGGGGCCCTTCTCCCCAATAGCAGAGCAGCTTCCAGTTCTGGAGGGGCCAGGGGAGCACATAGTAAGCCAAGATCTGGCTTCCCATCTGCCCTCTGTCTCCTCTGAGGGCAGTGGCAGAGCGGTCCATCTTTTAGGAAGCTGGCAGGGATGGATACTCTCCCTTATCTACTGCTGGCCCAGGAAGGAATAAGTTCATGAAATGAGCAGATGTGGATCAGTTCCAGAAAGGCATGCATACATGATCCCCCCCATCCCCTTTTCTCCTACCAGCCCTGGTATCTAAGGCTGAGAGTGAAGGCGGTTGCAGTGGAAGGGGGTGAGAGGTGGGTGGGTTGGTTACAATGGGGAGGAAGAAGCAGAGACTTGAGGGTCCGCCATAAAACAGGAAGACTAACTCCTCGGAACATGGCAAGAAGCTGGCTGGAACTGAGCTCAAACAGATGTGCAGGCATTATAAATCTCTCTCCTTGAAACTAGGAGCAGAGGACTCTCCACATGTCCCGCTAATGGTAAATCTGTCAGCACCCACGGTGAAAGTCCTCGACTTTCCTCCTATCAAGGTGAGAATGTCTGCCTTTCCCCAACCCCCAGCCACCATGCCTTGATTTTGCCAACTATTCCGATCCAAACCCAGAAAGGCTTGTTTTCTTCCATGGAAAACCATGGAGGGAATTTTTTAGGGGCACACCTGACACTCATGCTCCTAGACATGAGTCACAATGCAAAGCAGGCTCTAGGTTTATGTATAGGATTCCAGGAATAGACACTTAGAGCTGAATGGAACCTTAATGGTCATGTGTTCTAGGTGCCCATTGTGCAGATAAGGAAAATGAGATGCAGAGAAATTAACATTTTAGTTTAACCTTGGTTCATGGGATTAGTAAATCTGCAGGGTTCTATAAGATTGTTCATTTCAGGCTGGAAGGGACCTCAGAAGTGTATTCCCTTCATTTCACAGGTAGAGAAATTGAGGCCCTGAAAGTTCATAAAATCAGGTACAGAGTTGGAAGGGATCTTGGGAGCAATCTTGTCAAATCCTTTCATTTATAGAAGAGGAAACTGATACCCCCAAAGATTAAGTGACTTGCCCAAGGTCACATGAATGGTGGGTAGCAGCATCAGGATTTGAACCCAAATCCTCTGACTCTGAATTCAACATTCCATCCAAAGCACCAATATGCTTCAGCTACATAATATTCAGGATTCTTCTCATCATTCTTTGTTTTCAGATAATCCCATAGCAAATCTTTTCCTGAGATATTTGTAATATATTGGTATTCATCTGATATCTGAAAGTTTTCAAATACCTTCTGTCCGTTATTTCATCCAAGGCTCCGGATAACCTTTGGAGGTACGCACTACAGATTTCTTTTTATCCTCATTTTACAAATGAGGACAACTGAGAGATTTACCAAAGGTCACAGAGCTAGTGAGTAGGAGAGTCAGAATTCAAACCCGGGTCTTGTTGGCTCTGCAGTAAGCACGCTCTCACTCTGTGCTATGCAAGGAGTCCATGACTCCCAATTCTATCCAGTTAAAGGCCTCAAAATGAGAGAGCTAGGGAGGTTAATGTTATCTGCTCACTTTGGTTCATGGGATCAGTATATCCATGTGGTGATGGAGTGGGGAAGGAGATAGAGTCTTAGGGTCAGAGGTAAAGATCAGCCTCTGCCACACACTGGGCAGGACATTTAACCTCTCCATGCCCTAGACAACTCTAAGATTATAAATTGTAGAGAAAGTACCAAAGGTTTACTGGTAAATGTTTAATAACAACAGGTTCTCCAGGAAAAAAAAATAGCTAACATCTAATACTTGTATAGGGCTGAAGTGGATGGAACACCAGGTCTGGAGTCAGGAAGATCTAAGTTCAACACACTTCCTAGCTGTGTGACCCTGGGCAAGTCATTTAATCCAGTTTGTCTCAGTTTCTTTATCTATAAAATGGGTTGGAGAAGGAAATGGCAAAGCACTCCTGTATCTTTGCCAAGAAAACCCCAAATGGAGTCACGAAGAGTAGGGCATGACTGAACAGCAAAAATGTACATAGCTCCTACTATATGCTGGGCAGTGTGCTAAACCCTTTATAAATATTATCTCATGTGATCTTTGCAAGAACCTCAGAAGGCAGGTGCTTTTATTAATTTCCCCAAAGTATATACAACCCACTTTGGAGCTTAATCTGTTATTAATGTTTTCTCTATCATTTCCTTAAGCCTAAACAATCAAAACAAGCCTTGATTTGTAGCATTGCTGATTTCTAAGATGTAAATGGTCATGCTGAAAATGAAACAGTTTCACAAATTTAACAGCCCTTGGGAGCTGGCTCAAGCTGCCTCCAGCACATCCCTGGAAAGTGCTTACCTTCACTGATAGAGGGGCAACCTCTGGGGAGGTTCCTTACACCAGTGAAATCCTGAGTCTGAACTAATGAAGCATAAATATCCCTTGTTTAGGAATCATAGATGCCCTTGTTTGCTCTCCGTGAATGAATTCTTGAATCCTGTTGTTAAGTGCTTATTTTAGTCGTTGGTCATCTCTCTTGTTTCTAACTTAGAAATGTCTTGATTTCATTGCTAAGAAATATCTTCTAAAAAGATGCCATCAGCATTACTGAACATAGTGTCCATGTCAGAACTATTAGGACACATAGCTAATGCTATATAGTTCCAGTAGAAAAATAGGATGCTAAAGCTGGGAGGGGCCTTAGAACAGGGGGTGTCAGAGTTGGGAGGGCCCTTAGAATGTGGAATGTCAGGGCTGAGAGGAGTTTTGGGATGCAGAGAGGCAGAGCTGGAAAGGGTTCTAGAACAGAATATATCAAAACTAACCTTACATTATAGAATGTTTCCTCTAGCAGGCACCTTGCACAATACAACCTGAAATATAGAATGAACAAAGCCCTTAGAAACCATCTAGTACAAAGATCTGGTAAAACAATAAGCACTATGGAATTAAGATATCCAAAAGGGGGTGGGTTGAAAGGCAGCGTGGTAGCTCATTAGGGCACAGTGCTAATGAGATTGGCTCACATGGGTTCAATTCCCACTTGGGCTAGTTAGCTCTGCTTTGTTACATGGGCACAGATGGCATCCTGAGCACTGGCCAGTCAACTTACAAAATGGGTGACATTGGTTACAAGAGGGGCCACTGAGGTGGGGGTGGAGATCATGGATGGATCAGCCCAAATCCATCCCCACTAGTGAAAAAATAACACAGAGGGTATGTCTCAACAATTTTAACTGCCTCTGAGAAGGAAAGAACATTCCAAACAAGTCCAACGCATTTTTTTCCAGCTTTCCAGACCTTAAAACAAGTGATATGAGTTAATACTAAAAAGGAATTTTTAAAAAATTTAAATTGATTTTAAAAATACATCAAAACATATACATCATATGATTATTTGTTCTTCAAAGTAGACACCTTAGGATATAGTACAGTTACTTTAATGATCTTTCTATTCCGCAAAACATTTTTGGAAATCCCCTTTTAAAAATGTTTTTTGAGGTGGTAGCTTTCTGGGGCCTGTTACCAGAACAGGTGCAGAGTATGGGCACAGGAGAAGAGTCCCCCACCCCCATTCCACCTACATGTGCACGCACACAGACATACACACAGACACAGACACACACACACACACACACACACACTCAGTCTACACTCCCTGGTCTAAATCTCTTTGTTAACCATCCATTTTTCCATGTCTGTCTCTTCATACATTGACTAATTCTTAGATGTCTTGTTTGGAAAAACTCTGCATGCAGTTAACACATTGTCCTCCCATGTAGATCTCTTGCAGGTTCCAATGGGATACCATCCCTATCAGTCTGTGATAACTGGAAATGTTCATCCACTCTGGTTGGATTGGATTTTTGGAGACAGGCCTTTGGCACCAAATCTCATGTGGAAGATAAAGGTAATTAGTAAAAAAGAAAAGGCAGATAGTATTTCTGTAGTCAGAAAGAACTGAATTCTAATTCAGCCTGAGACACCAGCTGTGTGACTCTGAGCAAGTCATTTAACCTTTGTCTTCCTTAGTTTCCTCATCTTTAAAATGGGGATAATAGCACTCACCTCCCAGGATTGTTGGGAGAACCAGAAGGAAGAAAGCACTTGGCAAATCTTAAAGTATTTGATAAATGCCACCTCTAAGGTTCATAAAACACCTTCCTTATTGCAACATGCAGTACATACTACTATTTCTATTTTTATATTTTATTAATGCCTTTTTATACCTTGATTGATTCACGATAGTCCTACCCCCACTCTGCCAGGGTTTAAACCTTCCCTTGTGTAACAGAGACATAGTTAAATAAAATTGATGTACCAAATGAACAGAAGTGATAGTATGTATGACATTCAGTCTCCGTAATTCCCCATCTCTCTACTGAGAGGAGGGAAATGTGTTCTATCATGTTCATTGCAATGAAAATGCTTTTGACTGCATTTTTTGTGTTATTGGTATCTGCCTTATTGTGGGCCTTCCAAATGCCAAATCTAGTGGCTTGCCATTTCTTACTCCAGCTCATTTTACAGATGGGGAAACTGAGGCAAACAGGGTGAAATGACTTGTCTAGGGTCACAGAGCTAGAAAGTGTCTGAGGTTGGATTTGAACTCAGGTCTTCTCGACTTTTGGCCAGGCATTCTATCAACTTAGACACCTGACTGCCCTATTAAAACTTCCCTGCATCATTTGACACTACTGGTCATCACTTCCTACTGGATAGCCTTTTCTCCCTTAGTTTCAGAGAAACATTATTTCTGGTTCCCAGCCTACATATTCTCTCTTGCTTTTCTTAACTGCTCCATTCAATTTTCCTTCATTCTCTCCCTAACTCCTTAAAGTGAATGTTCCCCAAGGTTTTGACTCATTTTCCCTCCCCAATCTTTTTCCTTCCCCTGTTCTCCTCTCCTGTCTTCTCCTCCCTTCCCCTCTCCTTTTTTACCTTCATTTCTCTCCTTTCCTCTCTTCTCCTCCCCCAGCTGTCTTCTCTCCTCTCCTCTCCTCTCCTCTCCTCTCCTCTCCTCTCCTCTCCTCTCCTCTCCTCTCCTCTCCTCTCCTCTCCTCTCCTCTCCTCTCCTCTCCTCTCCTCTCCTCTCCTTTTCTTTCCTCTTCTCTTTCCCTGCCATTTTCTCCTCTCCTTCCTTGTCTTCCTCTCTCCCCCTCCCATTTCTTCTCTTCCTCCTTTTCTCCCTTCCTCTTCTCTCCTTCCCTTCCCCTTCCACCTCTCTCTTTCCCTGGTCCTTACTCCCTTGCTTTCAGCTGATATGTAGATGATTCCCAGATCTCTATTTTCAACCCTAACCTCTCTCCTGAGTTCCCGACCCAAGGCTCCCACTGTCCCAATGACTATAGGTGATCTTCTCTTAGAAGTCCCACCAGTCTATCACACTCAACAAGTCCAGAAGTGTGGAGCGAGAACATATCCCAGGAATGAGGTAGGATTGGGTGGTCACAAGCAAGGGCTGTTGTAATGGTCATTTTTTTCCAGATGCCTTCTAGAACTAACATTTTAAAATCTCTCTAGAAGAGATATAATTGTTGTCTAGAAGGCACCTTAGACAGTAGATCATGATCTACAGAATAAGCAAAGCCCTTAGAAACCTTAGTACAAAGATACTAGACATTCCTTTCTTTGATTTTGTGACTTCATGATGCCCTGTACAAAGGTGTGGAAACAGGAAGTAGAGTGTGGTGTGTGAGCAGCAGCAGGGAGGCCCATTTGGCTGAGAGAAAGTCCATGAAGGAGTGCCTTGTATAGAAGGCCATCTGCTTACGCCTACCTTTCCATTTCTCTTTCCATCACCTGCAATTATGATGCTTCTGAGATTGCAGTGTTCCATGATTCCCAGCCAAGTATCATCATCAGGAGAATATTGTAGCATTAAAACTCTTGGAATTTTGAAAAAGATAGGATTTTGAGTCAGGTAAGTATGGTTCAGAGCACTTTGTGTTTTCTTACATGAGGTGCAATTTTTTTCTATCTGATGTAAGACCCAACTCATCATTCACCTTTCCAAGATATCTGTTCTGAGTTAACACAATGTACCATGAAATACTTGTAAATACTTTATAGGTATTATACTTTAATGCTAAAATACTTTATAAGTATATGCTGTTATTAACATCACCCCCATCACCATCACCACCATCATCATCATCGTCACCATCATCATCTTCTTTACCATCCTCTTCATTATTGTGGTTTTCTTATCTTTTTGATCGAGTTCAGATAGAAATGATCCAGGGACCAGTTGCTATCCTGTCACACTGCTTTTCTTTTTCTGTGTTTATCTGTAAACCATTGTGAAACAACCAATTCAGTCATTTGTTAGAGGTTTCTTTTTTTGATGTATTATTGGTTAAGTTCATGGGGCTATTGTCCATGGAGGGCCTTTGAATTCCTCTCTGGGATCTTATCATCTCATAAGCTCAATCCAAAGTTAAGCACTTTTAATTCTAATAGATAAATAAAGGGGTGGACACCTACCAGCCTTTACTCTTCAGTCAATAAACATTTATTAAGTGCCTACTGTGTGCCAAGTGTTGTTCTAAGTTCTGGGGATAAAAGAAAGAAGAAAAATAGACCCTGACCTCAAGGAGTTTACATTGTAGAGTGTGTGTGTGTGTGTGTGTGTGTGTGTGTGTGTGTGTGTGTGTGTTTGGGGAGTCAGTATGCAAACAACTATGGACAAACAAAATATATGCAGGATAAGTTGGAGATTATTAAGAAAGGAAAGGAGTTAACATTAAGGGGGATTGGAAAAGTCTTCTTGTGGAAAGTGGATTTTAGCTGGGATTTGAAGGAAGTAAAGGCAACCAGAAGGCAAAATATCTGTTTGTTCTGAAAATATTTCTGTAAGTTTTTAACCTGTTTATCATTTCCTTGAGGACAGCTAACAATTCTTTTCCTCCTTTCTGAAATGGTGATTTTCTATAGCTGCCTTTGGATGATGGGAACCATGTTTTGTTTTGATGACTGATGCTTTGTAGTATAACTTGAAATCTGGATGGGATACTTCCCTTCATTCATACTCTTCCCCTCCCCCTCTCCCCCCCTACTATGTGTCATGTTATGTGCTGGAGATAAAATGACAAAAGTGAAATACAAGTCCCTGCCCTAGGGGACTTTCTATTCCACTGGATGCATTGAGTTCTGAAGGACTGTGTATCTCTCTCTCCATCTCACTCCTATTCTCTGATATGCTTAGGAGTCCAAAGAAAGGAAGAGGAATTGACTTACTTGTGGACTGGAGATGTATTCCACCTTTTGTTTTCAGAACATCTTTCTCTTTTGTACCTGGAATGCTCTCTGTCCTCATCTCTACTTCCTGGCTTCTCTGTCTTCCTCCTAGTCCCACTGAAAATCCCTCCTCTTACAAGAATCCTTTCACAATCCCCCTGAGCACTTCTTTCTTTCTGTCGATTATCTCCAATTGATCCTGACCATGGTCTTGCTCATTCACTTATGTGTGTGTAGACTGTGAGCTCCTTGAGAGTAGGGATGATGTTTGACCTTTCTTTGCAGACCTAGTGCTTAGCACAGTGTCTGGCACATAGGGAGTCCTAAATGAGTGCTAATTGACAGACTGACAAAATTCATTTGTTTCCTTTTTAGTGAGTTTGGTTTATGTGCTAATTAAATCCCTTTCTTTTTTGGTCCCTGGATTTATGTGTCTTTGGCGTTTCTAGCAATAGAGTAACACATTAGATGGTGGCTTTGCAGTGGTTTTAATAGTTACCACTTCAAAATGGAATCTCAGAATCAGAGTAATTATTATAATGGTCAATGCAGTTATTCCCATCATGGTTTCAATGTATCATGGAATGGCATAAGGAGTTAAATAGGAATTTTAGGGGAGTTTTGCAGAAGCCACAAATGACACATGATGTCCAGTAGATGACACAAAAAATGTAATGCATAAAATATATGTATAGGATTATATATTATTGACCCAAATTTTACAGTAAGGTATTATAAACACCCCAGAAAAGAAAAAGAAAAAATTCACACTACTTCTCTGGTATGAAAGGAAGGTAAAAAATGTTATGCGGATTTTACAGATCTCAGGCACCCTGTGCTCCTAATCCCCATGATGTGGAAGGGATAGCTGTAATCCGGTTCCCTTCGCAGAATCATTCCTTAAAAAACTGTGAATGATTGACTCCATATTCTCTGTCTTCTCCCTACCCTGAGTTGTTTTTCAATACTTTTTTTTGTGTACCCGCAGACTGACTTTGGGAATGGGTGACATTGTGGGAGCTTGGCACTGGAGCTTTGGAGTTTTATTTTGGATAATTAAAAAAACATTGTTCCTCTCCTAAAGTCCTCCCTTTGTGTCTCATTGTGGTATGGAGACAACCCCTAGTCCTTGAAGCCTCTGCCAGAGGAGCGGAAGGTTTGGCAGGTTCTGTTAAGCTGGAAAGGCTTCTAGTATAGACTGAGCAACAGATTGCATGTCTATCATCCGAGGACCAGCCTAGAGAAGTCTGGAGCAGTTCAGTACTAGGTTGGCTGTGGGATGATGTATTTTCAAGCACAGCAATTTGGGGAGACCATATACTAAGTCACAGAGTGGCTGGAATCTGGGTCACCAGAAAGAGTATCCATATAAGAAACCAATTAATAGTAACTTAATTTTTATTACTATTATAATAAATGGTATGCATATATGTTTTAAGGTTTATCTATATTATCTCATTTGAGTCTCGCCTCCCTCAAGACTTCTGTGAGGGAGGGACTACAGGCATTATTATCTACAGTTTAAAGAAAGGGCAACTGAAGCTCCATGAGGTCTAGGGTCAAAGAGGATCACATAGCTAATAAGTGTTGATGCATAAAATCATGAAATTAGAATTGGATGGAACCTTGGAGGTTACTGAGTCCAATACTTTCATTTAACAGATAAGTAAAGTAAGGCTGAGAGGTGAGGAGATTTGCCATAGCTCAGAAGAAGGGTTGGAGGTAGGATTTGAACGCAGATCTTCAATGATTCTGTCTGCAATATTCCAGCTGCTAAAAATATAGCAGCATGAGGGTGGTTTGTGAAAACAGAGGAAGTAGCAGGCAAGCCTGGGGGGTAAGACTGTTAAGAATCACCACATCTGTTCTCTAATTCAGAAAGGAAAAATATTAACCTTTTTTTCTCCCTAACTGGTGGCATTTGTAGGAGAAAAGAGCCCTGGACTAGTCAAGCTGCTTGCTCTCTCCGCTGTCCCTGGTTCAAAGTCAACCCTGCTGTGTATCATCTGTAAAGGATCAGCTTTACCTCAACACTCATCACCCTCTGTCTTACCCCTCCTCCTCTCTGCTGCTCCCTCCCAGTATTCTCCAGGGACTTAATGATACATTTGTTTTTCACCAGGAGAAGGCTCTGAGTCCTTTCCTTGAGACCAGACCATAGGTCGTGTCTTCTTTCTTCCTAGAAGGGTTGGTTTTCCTTGGCTCCTTGGCTGATCCATATCCAATTTTTTCTTTGCTTCATTGTTTCCCTTTGTCTTAAACTACCATTTCCCTTTAGTCACTCTATCCATTCACTTTTAACAAAGAAATACAATTTCATCACAACTGAGAGACTAGTAGATTTCAATGGATATCATATACCCTCTTTCTTCTCCATAGCACTCCATCTTTAGAGCACTGGACCAGGCACCAGCAAAATCTGCAATCAAATCTGGCCTTGTTTTACGTTTACTACCTGTATGACTCAGGGCAAATCATTTAGCCCTATTTGCCTCAGTTTCCTCATTTGTAACAAGGGAGTAATAATAGTACCTAACTCCCAGGGTGGTTGTGAGGACCAAATGCAATCATGTTTATAGAAAGTACTTAGCTCAGTGATCAGCACAGAATAAACCCCATGTAGATGTTAGCTATTATTATTTTCTCCTGGTGGCAGAAATTTTGCCTTTTCCATTTTCAAAAACTAAGACTGGTAATTGCAATTCATCCAGATTCCACTCCCATGTAGTTTTTCATTTTTGCTTATTTTCTTGTAGCTATTATGTAGATTATTCTCTTAGTTCTGTTAAATTCACTCTGGTTCGGTGGGTATACATTTCCCATATTTCTTTGAACTCTTCACATTGCTTTTTTTTTCATATACGGCAGTGTAAAATACATATCATGTGGGGATGTCTGAATATATAGATAGCAGTCTGTGGGTAGCACAGATAAATATGACACGGGATCTGCCCCACCCTTGCGGAGAGTGGTCCAGCAGGAAGGGGCAAGCAGGGTCCGGGATGACTGAAGCAGGGTGTTATCACCTATAGTCTCTAAAAAGGATGTCAGCGTAGAATTTTCTCTCTCTTCTACCGCTTAAATACCTCTGATATAGAGATAAAAGTTTGGGTTCAGAATGAAAACCACCCCCTAATCACAAGGAGGGAGGCTTGCCTTTAGCTTAGCACTTGCCAGCTGCTCAGCCAGCCTCTTCTCATCAAACAGGGATTACACAAAAGACCATCATGAATAGCTAGTAAACTTCTGTATCAAAGAAAGCTGGCAAACATCAATAGGAGAAGTTATACTAATTAGACTATAACAAAGAATACACAAGGGTAAATGAGCTCTTTAGCTGGAAGACAGATAAGATCTCAGATCAAACACACGGACAGGGAATAATCTCACCCAGGGGGAGTCTGCTCTCAAGGGCCATAGGCACTAGAAGTCAAGGGACGCAAGGGGAGAGCTGACTTTCCTTACTATCTACAGCTCCAGAGCTCCATCCAATCTGCCATCACCCTCTATCTTCACTCATCCTCTCTGAAGGTCCTTTCTCCAAGTGTCTCAACAAACTGAAATAGATCTCTTCTCCATTCATCCACCCTTGTGGCTCGATGTTCTTTCAGCCACTCAAGGATCACATCTCCTTACATATATGCAACACAGTTCATATGGCTTTCCCTCAGGAAAACCACTCCAGGCTTGATCAGAAACAGAGTTATAGCAAGAATATATTCATATATTCCCATTTCTCAGGCATTCCCCAACTCACAAGCATCTATTTTTGTTTCCATTGTTTTGCTACCACAAATAATTGCTTCTATGAATATTTTGGTATAGATGAGTGCTTTCTGCCTTTGACCTTTGTGGAGTGCATGTTTAGTCATGGAACAACATGAACTGTTCAAACTGTGTTTCCGAATTGTCCAGATGTCATATATAATCAGAGAGCAAGTTGAATCTTTTAATGATAGCCAAACCTCATGAAGTCAATTCGATTACACAAATGTTTCCTAAGTACCTACTATGTGATGAGTGTCAGGAATAGGAACAGTGAAATCATTAGCTTGAGGAAAACTCCCAGTATGGGAATTATCTCCACCAATCCAAATGACCACTCACCTCTTAATCAACAAGCATTTATTAAGTTCCTACTTGCCAGGCAATTTAGTAGCTGAGTCTTAGAGACTTGCTTTAGCAACTCATTTCAGAGAAGTTAAGTGATTTATCCAGGGTCACACAGCAAAGAAATGTCAGAGGCAAAATTTGAACCCAGGTTATCCTGACTGCAGCCCAAGGCTCTGTGTCTTACTGCCTCTCTAGGTAGTGAGCAGAAAAAGACAAAAAGTTAAGGAGGAAGCCTACTGGAATAGGACCATTGGGAATGGACCTTAGAGACCATGAACCCATTTATTTTTTCAGAAGAAAAAACTGAGCTATAAATTGGGAAGGAAGGTAGCTTACCCAAGGTCACCCAGCTGTCAAGTTACCCCAACTTGGATCAAGTTACCTTTACTCCCCATATAGGGGTTTCACCAGCCAACAAGCATTTAGCTGAAAGCGTGTCCCTCCCATGGGGTTTACTCTGTCTATGGCTGGGACCAGAGAAAGGAGTGATTTTTGGCTAAGTAAAATTCTAGGTTAATATAAGTCTGGCTTTTCTGCAGAAACCAACACTTAATTCTCTTCTCTTTCCTTCCCTTACAAAAGAAGTCAGTGATAGTATAAGCTCTGAGGATATTTTCCACTGGACTGGAACCCATCCATGCAAAAAAATTATTCTTTAAAGCCAAAAGTAATGGCAAAGGAAGCCTAATTATTACATGGACTCTGTCCTAGAATACTAGATTTAGGGTTGGAATGGAACCTTAGCAGTCACTGAGTCCAACTTCCTCATTTAACAGATAGTCTGAAAGCTGGGACTCTTTGTTTTTATTTCTGAACCCTAGAGCCCAGCACAGAACTTGGCATGGAGAAAACACTTAATAAATGCTTGTTGGAAGAATAGATGTCACTGTAATCCAGGGAGACTGTGACTTGACCAGAGTCACCGAGCAGGTTAGAGGCAGATAAAGGATTTGTGACTCTCAGGCATTAGAATCTGAGATTTAGAGCTGAAAAAGGCTGTAGAGGTTCCCTAGTCCAACTCCTTCATTATACAGATAAAAAAACTGAGATTAGGAGAGCCCAAGGTCACACAGGTAACAAGCAGCCAGGATGGGGTATGACACTAGGTCTTCCAACTCCACAGTCAATAGCCTTTTGCACTGTATTACACAAGTTAGCTTTGTTATTCAGTCACTTTTCAGTCCTGTCTGACTCTTTATGACCCTATTTGGGGTTTTCTTGGCAAAGATACTGGAGTGGTTGGCCATTTTCTTCTCTAGCTCGTTTGACAGATGAGGAAACTGAGGCAACTAGGGTGAAGTGATTGGTCTGTCCACAGTCACATAGCTGGTTAAGTGTTCGAAGTTGGATTTGAACTCAGGTCTTCCTGACTGCAGGCCTGGCTCTCTATCCAATATGGCACCACCTAGTTGTCCAATGTTAGTTTATTTTGACTTATTTTATGTTCTCCCAATTATATTCATGTGGAGAGGGTTTTCTGGGCTATTTTATGAACTATCAAGTACTTCCAACATCCAGGAATCAGAAAAAGAGCCTTGTTCTGTCCTGTCATCCCAAATTTAGGATACTCAGATCCTAAACATAGAGTAGGGCAACTAGGTGGCACAGTAGATAAATTGCTGGGCCTGAGGTCAGGAAGACTCATCCTGAGTTCAAATCCAGCCTCAGATACTTACTACTTATGTGACATTGGGCAAGTCACTTAACCCTGTTTGCTTCAGTTTCTGCATCTATAAAACAGGTTGAAGAAGGAAATGGCAAACCACTCCACTATCTTTACCAAGAAAACCCCAAAGAGTTGAACACCACCATCACCACCAAAAATCAGACCAGGAAAGGGACCTGAGAGGATATCTAGTCTAACTCTCACGTCTCACACATGGAGACATTAAGACCCAGAATGTGGAAATGACTTGTCCAAGGTCACATGGGGAATAAATAAGACACAGAGCTGGGCCTCATCTCCCTAGGTCCTTGGACTTCAGATCCAGCATTTTTTCAACCACATTCGCCACGTTAGGACTGTTTAAGCTGGAGCCTTCCCAGTCTGAGCTCTGTGCCCAGGAGAAAGCCATAGAAACAAATGCAGACCAAGTGGTTTTCTCTGTGTGTGACTCTGGGGTGTATGAGCTGACTGGAATCTCATCCAAACCAGGAAAGACCCTAATAAACAGTTAATTATATGGCGGTTCAGTAAATAGTGGCAAGAATACAGAAGCGAACATGTAATTACCCTTAATTTATTTGAATCCATAGCTGAGCTTCTAGGAGTCCTCTAACACAGTAGTTATTATTGATTTCCAAGTGCAGGCTTGTGGTCAGAATACAGGGTCAATAAGCCTTGGCCTAGATGGCGTGAAGGTATTTGATCCAAAAGGCCAAGTGCGTCAGTCACTTACAAAGAATCAGAGTCTTGGAGTCAAAGGATCCCAGACTGAGGATCTGAGGACACTGAAGGCTGGAAGGGCTTTCAGAAATTATCTTCTTCTTCCAAGTACCAGGGGGAGAATTAGTATGTACCCAGACAAGAAATATCTTCCATGATGGAGAGTCACAAAGTGCTGGGAGGGAACTCTGCCCAAGGGCAGAGAAGTTAAAGTGACAGGATCAGAGACTGAGTGCTGGAAGAGACCTAAAATTCCATCTAATTCAAGCCTCTCATTTTGCAGATGGGGAAACTGAGACCTATAGGGGTTGTGTCTTGTTCCAAGTAGCACAGTGGCATAGCCAATATTCAAAATCAGGTTCTGTGACTATAAGTTCAATGATCTTTCCTTTGCTGCCTCCTGCCCAAGAAATGGCTGTTTAGGCTTTGCTTAAAGAGTTCTAGTAAGGGGAAGTCCACTACCCCCTAGGGCAGCCCATTCCATTTATGGAATTTTAAAATAAGCTGTAAAATATTTATGAGGTGTTTTTTTTAAAGTCTTTGAGAGAGAGAAAGAGAGGAAGAAAGGAGAGAAAGAAAGAAAGAGAGAAAGAGGGAGGGAGAAAGATAGAGAAGATACAGGGACAGAGACAGAAGAGAGAAAGGAGAGAGACAGAGAGAAAGAGAGAGAGAAACAAAGAGAGGGAGAGAGAAAAAGAGGGGTTGCATAATGGATCAAGTGCTGGCCTTGGAGTCAGGAAGACCTGGGCTGGATAAGTTGTTATTACAACAATGCAAACATAATAGTTAACATTTATTTAGGGCTTACTGTGTACCAGGTACTATGCTAAGTGCTTTGCAATTATTGTCTCATTCCATGCTCACAACTCTGAGAGGTAGGTGCTATTATTATCCCCATTTTATAGATGAGAAAATTGAGGCAGAGGTTAAATGACTTGCTCAGGGTCACACAGCCAGTAAGTGTCTGAGACTAAACTCAGATCTTCCTGCCTCCAAGCCTGGCCCTCTCTCCCCTGTGTCACCTTACTTCACCTCTTAGTGCTACCAGGAGATTCCCTCACCCCTTGCCCTAAGAAGCACAGGGGCAGTGCGGTGCAGTGCAGTCGAGGATCTGGGTTCAGATCTTGCCTCTATCATTTACTTATTGTGTGACTTTGGGCAAGTCACTGTTTCCTCACCTATATGGTGAGGAGGTTGGACTTAACGTGATAGCCCCAGACATCCAGCTCTAAACTTGTCATTCTGTGGTCACTTAAGACAGAGGTTTAACATCATGATTGGAGCAAGCACTGAGAGACAGAAAAAAGGAATGCCTGCTAGAATGTCAGAGCAGGTACTGAGAGATAGAAAAGCAAGGGCCTGCTAGAATGTCAGAGTAGGTACTGAGAGACAGAAAAGCAAGGGCCTGCTAGAATGTCAGAGTAGGTATTGAAGGACACAAAAGCTGAATAAAATAAGGAAAAATGCACCTACTAGACCCCAGGGGGATTCTGGGGTCCAAGGAGTTTAGATTCATTGATTTCTGAGATCCCTGCAATGCTCTCAATTCTGATACCAGTTTTTTCTTCCTTCAGCACAGGATCATAGATTAGAGTAGGAAGGGACCTTAGTGGATATTTAATCCCTCCCCTTTTACAGAGGAATGGGTCCCAGAGAAGGGAAATAACTTATCTGAAGTCCCCCAGGTAATAGGTAGCAGAGCCAAGATTCAAACAGAAATCCTCAAACTCAGGAAATTAAGCAGTCTCTACCAGAGTCATCACTAAGGTGGGACAATTGGGGCTTTGCTTCTGGGTGCTAAATTTAGAGGGCAATGAGAGAGCACTTATGCCCTTCTGAAGGGGTAGAACCAACTAAGCTTAGCACCTCATTAACAAGAATAATTAGATAAACTGGAAAACCACCAGATGGCCCAGGGTGATCTCTATCCCCTTAATTGAGGGCACTTTTAAAAAAGGAGCTGCTTGCTCCAGGGTACTGTTAGGATACTGGTCTGCATCCAGGGAGAAAGGATATTTCTCCCAGCAGTCTGTCTAGGTGCAGCTCACAGCCCCAGACAGACCAACTTAACTTGGAAACTGGGCTTTCTATCCGCAGGAATCTGGTGTAGTCTGGGTTCAATGAAAAATTTCATCTCTGGGAAAACAGCTGCTGCAGGGGATTGTTATGTTGACCTCTTGAGCATCCCCTAGAGCCACAAACTCTCCTGAAAGGGACTCTAAATTGGGAATTGTCTGCTAACCCTCAGCGCTACCAGTTTTCTTATGATGAATTCCTTCTCATTAGCAAATGTGCTCTGCTGCCACAGCCAGACACCCTCTGAACTTAGTGCTCATTGCCTCTTGGGTGGCATGGCAATTCATCATGGCCGCCTTCAACAAATTCCAAACAACAATCGTTTCTCAAATCCCTGCTTAGTGCCAGGCACTCTGCTAGGCACTGGGGAGACAAAGGAAAAAAGCAAAATGGCACCTGCCCTCAGGGAGCTCATATTCTATATCAATGGAAAGAACTTTAGTCAATTAATATACAAACCTTTATTAAATATCTATTTTGTGGCAAAGCAGGCAGCTAAGTAATACAAGTACATGGCATGCAGAGCTTGGAACCAAGAAGACTCATTTTCGTGAATTTAAATCTGGCCTCAGACAATTACTAGCTGGGTGACCCTGGGCAAATCACTTAACCCTGTTTGCCTCAGTTTCCTCATCTGTAAAAATGAGTTGGAGAAGGTAATGACAAACAACTCCAGTATCTTTGCCAAGACAACTCCAAGTAGGGTCATGAAGAGTCTAACATGACTAACCCAACTCAACAGCAATTGTGTGGGAAGTGTTTTACCGGTGACCAGGGTGACAAAGAAGTGGAAATGAGTGCCCACCCTTAGGGACCTTCCATTCTTGGAGGGGGTGGGATAAACATGTGCATGGAGAAGTACAGAATAAGAAGACTGAGGAGGGAGAAGAGCTAGGACATTTGGGGAGGGGCAGTGAATCAGGAAAGACTTCATGGAAGGGATGATACCAGAACCAAGTCTTGAACTGAGATGAGAATCCTAAGAGACAAGAGAAGCTTAGTTTGTGTGTGAGGCATGGGATACATGATTTCTGCCTTAGAACATCCCTGAATTGTTTGCTATGATGTTTGTGTTCTAGTATTTTATATTATGATTATATTATCTCCTACTATTCCATTAACAGTTATTTACCTTTCCATGTATTTATCCCAGATGTAACAAACTCAAATAGAAGCAGGCACCACTAATCTGTACATAAAGGTCCTTGCTGAGTATATATTGACTTCATTTAAAAACATATTATCTGTTTTATTGTATTTTGTTTATTTTGTATTTGTTATGTAATTATTTTGCATTTATCATGGATCTGTGTATTTATGTTTTATATTTCCCAATTTGATTTTAATCTGGTGGGTTGCATGTGTCCCAGAAGCCACGTTTGGCATTTGTGATGCGCACTCTCTATTGAAATACACAATAAACTTCTAGAGGAAGGCAAGGGCAGGATATGGGGATGGGACAAGGAACGGTCAGAGAGCTGGCCTGGAAGAACCGCACAGGTGTCTGAGAGCAGGTCATGCAAGTCAGAACAGCTGAAACATTATACAGGTCCTGGACCATTTTCTTGTTCTTTCCCCCAATTCAATGTAATTCAACAAATGTTTATTAGTCACTTGTGTCAGGAATAGGGGCAATCGGGTAGTGCAGTGGATAGAACACAGGCATGGAGTCAGGAAGACTCTTCTTCCTGAGTTCAAATCTGACCTCAGACACTTCCTAGCTGTGTGATCCCAGGCAAGTCATTTAACCTTGTTTGCCTCGGTTTCCTCATCTGTAAAATCATATGGAGAAAGAAATAGCAAACCACTCCAGTACTATTTGCCAGGAAACATCAATGGGATCATGAAGAGTTCGACACAACTGAAAATGAATGAACAAGTCAGAAATAGATCCCCCTGCAGACTTCTACCCTAAAGCCCTCCTTCCCTCTTTCCTTCCATCCTTTTCTTCCTTCCTTCCTACCTTCCTTCCTCCTCTCCTTTCCTTCCTTCTTTTCCTTTCCCTTTCCTTCCCCAATCTCTCTTTTCTCTCCCTCTCCCTCCATATCCTCCCCAAATTCCTCCAATCTTCCCATTTCTCTCTGCTAAACCTAATTCTTTTCTCAGGCTTTCTCAACCTCACACTTGACTTGGATTGCAGAAGGCAAGCTTTCTGTTCATTGCAAGGACTCCCTGACTGCCCTGGCTTCTGTAGCTGAGGCTGGAGTAGAAGCGGGTGATGTGTGTGGACAGACAACGTATCCACGAGGCCCTGGCTCTGCAGTCATAGGGGAGGAGAACTGCTGATCCACCTCCTCTGTCTGATTGAACAGGAGCAGTTCTGAGAGGTCCCATCCCTGCAAGTCAGCTGGGAAAGGGTGATATGGGAGGACAAAGTAGCAAGAGCAAAATGAGAGTTCTTGGCCCTAGAATGAGCAAAATCGTCCATGGGAATGCCCATCAAAGCCCAGGGCTTCATTGAACGCTGAGCTTACTGATGGCAAATCAAAGGCAATGGGTATTGGTCTAACAAGGAGAAGGGAGAAAACAAAAAAGGAAGGAAAGAAGATAAGGGAGAGAGGAAGAGGGTGGAGCAAGAGGGAGGGAAGGAGGAAGGAGGGAAGCAAAAGAAGGAGGAGAAAGGGAAGGAGAGAAGGCAAGTAAGATGATGGAAGAAAAGGAAACAAAGGAGCAAAGGAAAGAGAAAGGAAGAAAAATTAAAATGAAGACAAAGAGAAAGTGAAACATATTAGAAAAGAAAGAGACAAAGGCAGAAGGGAAAGAAAAGGGGAAGAAGGAAGGAAAACAAACAAGTAAATGAAGAGGGGTTAAGGGAGCTAGAGAAAGAAGAGAGAAAGAACCGAGCCGGAGGGATAAAGGAGGTAGGAGAGGAGCGAGCAGGAGAGACGCCTCAAAGGGAGGAGGGAGAGGCGGCAGGGAAAGATGCAGAGGAGAAAGAAAGGGAAGCAAAGGAAAAGGGGCTGAAAATGAGCTGGGGCTTGGGATGGCAGGAGTCTCTGATGAAAATGCCACATTTGCAAACACGCTGCTCCCTGACAAGTGCCAACAGGCCCATTCCAGAGTAAAGAGACTACATCTGTCAGGCTTCGCTTCCACCAGGAAATCAGCACTTTTCCTCGTTCTTTTGGCTGAGATTTTGCAAGTCTGCTACTCCTTCTGCATGGACCCCACCACCCAGGGGACCTTGGTGAGTATGTGGACCTCCTGGGGTGCTGGGCTGGGCAGAGAGGATGCTAAAGGCCAGGGAGAGGAGACTGACTGCTGCCTCACCAACCAGGGTGTGCCACACAGGTAGCCTGGCAAAAAGAGGGTGAACAGACATGCCCTGTTCAGTGTTTAACCACCAGCTTTCTGTACAGCACGCAAGACCCAATCTGAAACTGGATCGGCATGCCTAACATTTGCTCCATCACTTTGTTAAGTCTAGAAACGAGCAATGATACAATGAATCAGGCCTCACTTTGTTAACATTTTTCTGACTTCTGAGTATCAATGCTCACACTAGAATTTTAACAATCGGCTCTTTCTTGAGACAGTTTCACTTGGTGCCAGCACAGGTTAGGGAACAAACCAATGACAGACACTGGAAGGTAGATCATCTTTGCTCCCTGTCCTTGGCTCCTGGGTCTTTTCTTAATGGCAGAGAAAGACACACAGAGAGAAACACACAGAGAGAGAGACAGAGAGAGAGAGAGACAAAGACAGACACAGAGGGACAGAGACAGAGAGATAAACAGAGGACAGAGATGAAAGAGATAGAGACAGAGATATAGAGAGGCAGAGACAGAGATAAACAGAGAGGGACAGAGACAATAAAGAGACAGAGACAGACACACAGAGACAGAGAGAAAGCCAGAGATAAGAGACAGATACAGACAGAGAAACAGAGACAGACAGACAGACAGACAGACACAGGGGGTCTGTTGTAAATCAGTGAGAGCTTAGCCATTGTCGAATCTCCACAGCAGTGTAAAGTGCCCATTTGCCTCTTGCTTTTTTTTTCTCCCCAGGTTTGGATTTGGTCTTAATTCAATAAACATTGATTCAGTGAACAGGGCAGTTAAGCCACTTGCCTAAAGTCACACAGCTAAGGGAATCAGCATGTGGAAGGACTTAAGAGCCACTATTATGTGCCAGGCACTGTGATCAGCACTTTATAAATGGCCCTTCACCTGTGAAGCTCTAGATCCCAAAGTTCAAGAATCCTGGGTCCCAGGAACCACTGTGTGGCTGTTTGCCACACACGCTCACTCGTACCCATTCATCTAAGAAACAGCTTGATTTCACCTGTTTCATAAAGGGAAACCTGCCTTTAGGGAGTTGGTACAGATGCTGGGGCTGTTGCTACCACTCTTAGGAGTGGTATGAGATGACCAGGTTTCAAATTGAATGTTTCCTAGCTGTGTGATAGAGGTAAGTCACTTAAGGTTTCTGAGCCTCAGTCCCCTTACTGTAAGATAGTGATAAATGTGAGACCCAGATGATATAATGTATATACAGGACTTCATTGGAGAGAGCACTGGACCTGGAGTTAGGAAGGTCTGAGTTCAAATTCAGACTCAGGAACTTATTAGCTCTGTGACCCTGGGCAGTTCATTTCATCACTATCTGCCTCAGTTTCCTCATCTGTAAAAAGGGAGTGATAATATCACTTGCCTCCCAGAGATCATATTTATAGTGCTGATTGCAGTGCCTGGCACATAATAGGTTAATATAAATAAAATATAAAATAATATATATATTTTAAATAAATTTAACATAAATATAAAATAATATAAATATAAATGCTAGTTATTATTAGTAGTAAATTTGCAATTGGTTTTCAAAATGAAGTAAACTCCTGTCCTTAAGGAATTTGAATTCAGCTGGTAGTACATATATATGTGTATATGTACACACACACACATATATACATATATATGTATGTATGTATGTATGTGTATAATATAAGGTTGATGTGATGGGGGCAAAGTAGACACCATGCTAGGATGACACAAATATAAGGGAAACAGTTCATTCGCTCTGGAAGCTTCTATTCAAACAGGCAATATACACCCAAAATATCTACAGTTCTCCCTTCCACGTTGAGGGTGTTAGAGATGGTGTCCACATGATCTGGAAAGCGCTCATAAAATTTTTTTGGCCCTCCCTTTGTACTAGAGAAGAAATCAGAATTTTTTTCCTTCTTTTTTATGGGGTGTTTACAGTACCTTAAAAATATGCTGAAATTATATAATACTATACATATATTTTATGCATTTATGAGTTTCTAAACTTTTTCTGGGTCAGCTGCTGGCCTTTGTGTGTCATCTGTGACTTCCACAAAACTCCTCCCAGAATTCCCATTTAATTTCTTATTCCAACTTGATATATATCAAAACCTCAATGGGGAAAGTCAAGAGGTGGAAGGGATAACTGCAGAAGGAAATGGAGGAGGGGAGGAGACTAGTACTAGCAGCCAGGAAACATCAGGAAAAGTGTACTTAACCTGGTTAACCTGTTTAAAAAGCTAATTTGGTAAAGATATTGCCCTATAATTGGCTTTCTTTGCAACCCAGTGTATTTTTGCATTTTAACACATTGTCCCTTAGAAGGGGTCTCTGGACTTCATTGCCAAAGAAGATCATACCATCAGAGAAATGACGATGTGACTTGCGCTTGACTTTGTTTTGAGTGAGGAAGGGCTGTGCAGGTCACCAGTCTCACTTCTCCTCCAGAGTCACCTGAATCCAGTGACTAGATATTCACCAGGATGACTGGAGATGACTCAGGATGAGGTAGTTGGGGTTAAGTGACTTGCCCAAGGTCACACAGCTAGTGAGTGTCAAATGTCTGAGGTGAAATTTGAGCTCAGGTCCTCCTGTGTCCTGTACTGGTGCTCTATCCACTGCACCAACTAGCTGCCCCAAGCCCCCTGCTATAAAACGTGTGGAGGAGGAGAGGGAGAACCTTTCTGGTATGGTTCGAAGGCATTAAAATGAGTTGGGGTGTCCTGTGTTGAGAAGTGTTAAGAGCCTGCTGGTTGGACCTTGAAGTGTGGAAAGAAATGGGTGCAGTCTTTAAGGTAGTTGGAAAGGGCTGCAAAGAGTTTTAAAGGCCAAACAGAGGAGTTGATGTTGCATCTCAAAGGCAATGGAAAACGTAAGGAGTAGGAGGGTGACCTGGTCAGATCTGTGCTTTAGGAAAATCCCTTGGGTAGCAGAGAGCATTGGTCTGAAGGGAGGGAGAGCCTTGAAGCATGAAAAGACTTCTGCATTAGTCCAAGCAGGTGACATTGAGGGTCTGAGCTGGGGTAGAGATTAAGTAGTGAGAAGGGGATGGATTAGAGAGAAGCTGTGGAAGGAGAGAGGACATAGTTTGGTGATTGGTTGGAGGTAGGTCATCTAAGTGGATAAAGAGGGGGGCGAAGGATTTCTCATTTCAATGGAAATGAGAAAAAGAAATGAAAATAATTGTAAGAATTTGGAAGAGGGGAGGATTGAGGGGAAGGGGAGATGAACTCTATTTGGGACAAATTTAGCTGGAGATACCTAAGGGATATCCAGTTTGAAATGTCCATTAGGTAGTTGAACCTCAGGAGACACAGAACATGGATATATAAAACTAGATAAAGTGTTACTGAAAAAACGAGAGCACAGAGAACATTTCCTTGGCTCCTGGGCTGAGACCTGAAGGTATAGAGACTGAAGGACTCATTAGACTCTTTCCTATTCCTAGGAAGGGACTCCAACTCAGTACTTATGATGGCTGGATTCAATCCTAGCAGAGTCTGACTTCCCTCCAAGCCTAAATCTATAATACTCTGCACAAAAAATATAAGAATTAAAAAAGACCTTGGAAAGCATCTGTTTAACCCTTTCATCTTACAGAGGAGGAAACTGAGTCCCTGAGAAGACAGTGACTTGTGCAGTGACTTTTTAGCATAGCAGCAGAGGCTAGAACAGAGGTCTCCTGATTCATGCCAGGGCTATCCTTTCATATTTTGAGGCCTTGAATTATCTACTGATCTTCCAAGTGTAATTATTGAACTGTAAAACAGCAGCAACAATGGCAGGCCAGAGGATATGGGAAGGATGAAAACCTCTTGGCCTGCCCCTCTACAAACACACCCAGCATCCAGACCGAAGAGAAGGCTTGTGCATGAGGTAATGTATGGGGAAGCATTTAGGCAAAAGAAGGAAACTTGATCTAAGTACAAAGTGTTATTATCACATGCATTATACTCATTTTAAACACAAGATCTGAATCTTAGACCACTCTAGATCACGATAAGGATGAGAGATGCCAAGCTGGTAACTCACCAAGGCCTAGCTCGCTCCCAGGGAAAAAAAAAACAAACCACATCAAGTCTGGTTCAATGAAAAGGCACAGGCCGAGAAAAGGGGCCCCGTTTGCCTCTCTCATTCCCCAGCCATGGCATGTTCAGTGGATCCTTTCTGTCAGATGGGCCTTCATTTCCTCCCACATCTCTAAAATATGGCCAGTCTCAAAAAGTCCCTTCTGGCTTTGAGTTCACTGCTCATCTCCCTCCTTATCTCTGATTCTTGGCTTCCCTGGCCTTTTCCAGGACACCAGTCCCACCTTGTTTGGGAGGCTGCTCTTGCACCCCCTCCCCTTCCCAGCCTCCCTAGCTCCTCAGAGAGACCTTCCATCAACTGTGTCCATATCTGCTGTGTTCCTATTTAGGTGCACGTTGCTTGTCTCCTCCATTGGACGGCAGGATCGTTGAGGGCTAGGGGTTGTGTTTTGTAAACTGCTTGGAACAGAGCAATAGCTTAATAAATGCTTGTAGACTGTGGGCCTCCACTCTATAAGTCCCTCCCAGTTCCGACATTTGGGAATTCTTTGCCTACCCCCACCTGCAAGCCTCTGGAAAGCTTCTTCCCCTGCCAGTTGTTTCTCACCAGTGGCCATGTGAAATGGGCAGCAGGCCTGACTTTTGCACTCACTGGCTTCTCTTCTATAAAAGGGGGTGTGGTAGGGATCCCCAAGTTCCCTTAAGCCTATAAAACCTCAAGATACTCTGCCTCACCAGCGGCCATCTGCCCCTTCCCCACCTTGTATGCTGGGTTTCCTCCCCTCCCTTCCCCTCCTCTCTCCTTCCTTCCCTCTCTCCCCTCCTCTTCTCCACTCCCCTCTCTCCTCTCTTCTCCCTCTTTCTCCCCTCCCCTCCCCTCTCTCATCTCATCTCATCTCCTCTCCCCTCCCCTTTCCTCCTCCCCTCCCTCTCCCCTCCTTTTCCTTTCCCTCCCTCCCCCCCACCCTAAGTTCCTCATGTCTTTATGTGCATAAATGAGGAGCTCTGCTCGGGCTGGAGGAGCTCATCGGGGTTTCCGTCCCTCGGAATTGATTTGAGGTGTGTCTACAATGGCTGGCTCCCCAGGCAGAGTGATACCTCTCCAAGTTCGGCCCATGCCTTGCAGAGGGATGAGGGCAAGACCAAGGTCCAAGGTCGCTGAATCCAAGCCAAGATCTCCGACCTTCTCCCTTCTCAGCACCCTCCCACCCCAGTGAATTTATTTTAAGCAGCTGTTCACAAGTACTATTACTAACAAAACAAAACCCCAAACCCACAGTAGGAGGTAGAAGATGTCCCTGGCCCTTCCCCCAAACAGGACTGGGCCCTGCAGAAACTTTGCAGAGATGAAACGCGGCTGCTTAAGCCTTGCCAGGGACTCTTGCCAAGCCCGCATGCAGCATCTGATGGCCTGTTTGGGGGGCCACCTTGTTCCCTGGCCCCCCACCCCAAGGGCCCTGGGGCTGCACCTCCTCCTCCCTGAGCCTGGGAGCTGCGACCCCGACTGGGCTGAGAACCCAGAGAGAGCGACTGGTGGCCTTTGTTGGGGAATAATAAACTGGTCCCCATGGCAACGCATCATGACGTCATGGCACTGTGAGGTCATAAATCGTTTCAAGAGAAGAATAAAGCCCAGGCCCTCCCGGATACAATGGATTCCAAAGCTTCCCCGTTTGGTTTAGAGCAACTGAGAAGGACAAGGGGAGCTGGGAACCACGTTGTCATCATCATCGTCGTCATTATTATATGTTATGAATGATTTTCACTCAATCAGGTGGCTTGTTTAGTTTAATTTTTTTCTTTTGTTATTTAAAATTAAAAACAAATAAATAATTTGAAACCTCTTGAGTGGAGAGATTTGTCCCAGGAATTTCCTGTTGGCCAATGTCCAGTAGGCAGAGGATGCCAGCAGTACTTCGAACAATGTTAGCTCCTCTTGGCCGGGTTACAAGGAAACTTCCCAAATCCCCCTCTTTATTAGCTGAAATATGACAGACTGTGGAGAGGTTATAGGGCTTGGGACCCTGATGTCTACATGGGAATGTTTGCTTTGCCCTCTTGTCTCCTTCTGTCTCTGTGCTTTCCCCTTCTCTGTGCCCACCCCCACTCTGCCCTTCCCCTGTCCCTTCTTTCTCTCCCTCCCTCTCCCTCTTCTCTCCTTCTTTCTCTCTCCAACCACTCCTCTAACCTTTGTCCTCTTGCCACCTCTGCACCACCTTTATACGGCCTGAGCACTTAGCCTGACTACCCAGGGTCACAAGATCCCTACTGGACAGGACCTGAGAGGTCCTTGTAGCCCTCATTTTACAGAGAACGAAACTGAGATCCATAGAGTTTGGTATCTGCCCAAGGTCACGCTGCAATAAGTGCCAGAGGTGGAATTCGAACCCAAGATATCCAACTCCAAAGCTGCTGCTTTTGCTCTGTTGGCTCTGTGGGCCATGCTCACTTTCAGAAAAATAAACATTCTGATTGGGAGGACTGAAGGGCAGGCCCATTGCCCAAAGTCTGAGATGCCAAGATGGACTAGAGAGATGGATTCATTTGCTGGCTGGGGGCTCTGAGTGGCAAATGGAACGGGGCTGTGGGACCTCCACATCCATTCTAGGAACTCGTTGGGCCAATGACTGTAGTCATTGTCCTCACGGTTGGAGAGAGGGGTCACAGTGGCCAACCATCTGCCAGGCCCTCTGGCTGCATTTCTAGAGATACATTACTTCTCCCCTGCCAGGCACTTACCCATTGCCATGGCTGGCCCCAGGCAAATTGGAAAGGAGGAGACTTTTGTCTTTGGTGGCAGAACTCCCTCTCTTCCTCGGATTTGGCAGTCAATTTGGACTGCCCTTGGCTGACCAAGCCCCCTACTTCAGCCTCCCGCAGGTATTCAGTATTCTTGGTGAAGACAATCTGTATAATGAGAAGAGTCCTGGAATCCAAGAACCTGGGTTTGAATCTTGGCCCTTTCATATATCATTGGCCAATGTCCAGTAGGCAGAGGATGCCTACAGGATTTCAAACAATGCTATTTCCTTCTAGACCTGTTACAAACAAACTCCCCACATCCTCCTATTTCTTGGCTGAAATATGACCTAGGGCAAGGCCGTGGTTGCCCTAACTTCAAGAAGAAGGGGTTGGGACATGGAGGGAATGATCTCTAATGCCTCTTTCAGGTCTAGTCTTTAATTCCAGGTCTTTTTCTCCTTCTCCTTCCCCTCCACTCCAAATTCATCTTCACTTTGAATGGAGGTCCAGTGATAGATTCTGTACCTACTCTAAGGATGAGCCCACTTAAGTTTGGCCAGGCCAAAGGGGAGGGGGGTAGGTGCCAGGTTTGTGACCATTGCTCCTCATGAGAACTATCTTGGAAGGCATGGAGGAGTTGAAAGGAAGCATCCTACGATGGAAGGAAAATTGAATGGATTCATGGAATCAAGTCAACAGGCATTTATTCATCACTTACTGTGTACCAGACACTGTGCTAAGTGCTAGATCCTAGGTTTAAACCTAGAAGGGACAACAAAGGCTAACTGTAGAATAGTATAGTGGAAAGAGCCCAACTTTATATGAGAGAGAACTTGGATTTGAATTTTCAGTCTTGTTTGAAGTTCTTCATGATCCCTTAAGGGTCTTTCTTAACAGAGATACTGGAGTGTTTTGCCATTTCCTCCTGTGGTTCGTTTTATAGATTAGGAAATGGGCAAATAAGGTGAAGTGACTTGCCCAGGGTCACACAGCTAGTAAGTATGTAAGATGGATTTGAATTCAAATTTCCCTGACTCGAAATGCCTATCCACTGCATCTCCTGGCTTCCCTACTTACCATATAATCTCAGTTAAATCTCTTGAACCCCAATTATTTTCCTCATCTGTATAAATGAAAGGTTGAACTCAGAGTCCTCTGCGGTCCCTTCCAGTTCTCCATGTGTGACCCATCCTCAAGTTTTGACCATCTGAAGATGACGCTACTAGACTAGCAGTCTGGGCACCCGGACTCTAGCCCTCGTTTTGCTATTAACCCACTGGGTGACGTCTAGGAAGTTACTGCCCTCTTCTAGGCATCAGTTTCCATCTCTGTGAAATGGGATGATTAGAAAATGGCAGTTACCTAGCAGATAGCTCCTGATAGTTGTAAAGCTCTGACCCCATGACTCTACCAGTTCTGGCATTGCTAGAGCTTCTTACTGTAGACCTGTAGGGCTAAAGGTGAAATGCTAAGGAGGTATATAGGTGGTTAGATGGTGAGAGAGACAGAAGGTGAATGGAGAGTGAGAGAGATATCTTAGGAAGGTAGACTGAGTACACACACACACACACACGCACACACACACGCACACGCATACACGACCCTCTTTCTAATAATAGTTAGCATTTGTACAGGGCAGCTAGGTGGTGCCATAGTGGATAGAGCACTGGACCTGGAGTCAGTAAGACTCATCTACCTGAGTTCAAATCCAGCCTCAGACATGTACTAGCTAGGTGACCCTGGGCAAGTCACTTCACCCTGTTTGCCTCAGTTTCTTCACCTGTCAAATGAGCTGGAGAAGGAAATGGCAAACCACTCTAATATCTCTGCCAAGAAAAAACCAAATGAGGTCACAGAGAGTCAGATAAAATGGAGATGACTGAACCATAGTACTCATATAAAGCTCTAAGATTTCTACAGTGTTTTACACATATCATCTCCTTTTATCCCCAGGAAGGTAGGGGCCATTATTATCCCCATTTACAGATGATGAGACTGAGGCAGACAGAGGTTGAATGACTTTCCCCAAAGCCACACAGGTAGGGTTTGAATTCTGATCTTCGGGGCTCCAACCCAATATTCTAATCGCAAGAGTTGCCGTTGTCCACTAGCAAGCAGATTTGGTAGCCTCTAGGGTCATCCTGACTTTTTGCTAATGTGTTAACTATTCTTCCCCTAGATTTGCCTGCAGCCTCAGAAAACCTGGAATATTAGGAGGACTACGGTGGAGACACTTTTCTAAGGTGACTGACAACAATCAGTCATTTGAGAAGCATTTATTAGGCACCTACTGCATACCAGGCAAGGTCTGGGCAAACAAAGACAAAAGGAAATTATCCCTGCCTCCCAAGGGCATACCTTGGCATGGTGGGGGGGTAGCCATTCAACCTCTGGGACTTTCAAAGAATCTCAGAGCTGGAAGCAATCTCAGAGGAGCATCTAGTCCAACTCATTCCTGACCTTGAATGTTTGGATGGTGTCTGTGACATGGTCCTTCAAATGCTACTATGAGATCTCTAGAGAGATAGAATCAATTACTTTCCAAGGATAGCTCTCATCAGCAAGCAGTTTTGCCCATCCTCAAAGCCATATTGCATTCTCTGTAGCTTTATAGGTTCATAACTTTAGGGTTGGAAGAGATCTTTGAGATCATCTAGTTTAACTGCCCCTTCTTTTAAAATTGAGAAAACTGAGGCAGACAGAGACAGAGACAGAGAGACAGAGAAAGAGAGATGCAGAGAGATAGAGACAGAGATAGAAACAGAGAGACGGAGACAGAGACACACTTACCTGAGGTCACACAGTGAACAACAGGCAGAGTCAGGATTTAAACCCTCCTTCCTCCTAGTCCTGCCATCTAGGGTCTCAGTTTCTTCTTCTCTAAAATGACGGGAGAGGTGGATGCAGTAATTACCTAAACCTCAAAGTTCTTTCATTCTCTTCAGCCTTTGAAAAAAGGAGATCCTGAGTCCTCATTGAGTCTCTCCTGATTTTTGGAATTCTGGGGTTCAAGTAGCCTCCTCACTTGGGCAGGTGGGTAGATCCCAGTCAAGAGAGGGATGGCCTATATGAAGTAGACCAGAAAAATTCAAAGACTCTCACAGCTGGAAGGCAGTTCAGGGGTCATTCATTTCAACTCATACCTGTAGCTTCTAGGCAGTTAAGGTGCTAGACCTGGAGTCCAGAAAGCCCTAGTTCAAATCTAGTCCCAAACCCTTATCAGTTATGTGCCCCTGAGCAAGTAACTTACCTTTGCCTGCCTCAGTTTCCTCAACTGTAAAATAGAACAATAATTGTACTTATCTCTCAGGATTCATATAAGGATAAAATGAGATAATATTTATAAAGTGTTGGCTCTTATTATCTCCAAATAATGGTCCTCTGTCTTTCATTTTTAGCCCCCAGTAAAGGGAAGGTACATACAGTGCCCTCTAATATGATTCAATTTCCATATTGGAAACTAATTGTTAGGGAATTTTTCCTTACCCCAAACTGAATCTGCCTCTCTGCACATTCCAAACATCAATCATTCCCCATCCTGCCCTCAGCAATCAAGCAGAAAAGTCCAATCCATCTTCTCCATGGCCACCCTTCACATACTCTACCTCAACTCAACATTCACAGTTCCTTCCTCAAGATTTCCCCATGGCATAGATTCAAAGTCCTTTGCCATCCTGATTTCCTTCCTTTGGAAGCCCTCCAGCTTATCTCAGGGTTCTTCCGAACCAGATGAGGGCTGCTCACATCTGGACAGGAAAGCCATCACCGCTTTAGTCTAAGACACTAGAAAGTTCTCACTTGCAGCCTATCTTCTTGGCTATCCTTATCAGAATGTTGGGCAATGAGAAAAAGTTGCCAGGAGCTAAGGGCATGCTGATGTTTGTCCTTCCTCCAAAAGCACAGGAAGTCAGTGTTGTTTGTCTCACTACCCACTGAGCACTTGTAACTCTTTGCTTGAATGAGACACCAGAAGAAATTGAAGCAAAGAAAGACAGAGTGTGATTCAAAAAGAATTAGAGTATATTTAAACAGAAAAGAAAAAAGATCTAGAGGTCTTAGTAGACCGCAAGCACAATATGAGTTAATAGTGTGATATGTTGGCCAAAAAGGCTAATGTGATTTTGGGGTTCCATTAAGAGTGTCCTGTTGGTCATTCATTTCAGTTGCATTGAACTTTTCATGATCCCATTTGGAGTTTTCTTGGCAAAGATACTGGACTGGTTTGCCATTTCCTTCTCCAGTTCATTTGACAGATGAGGAATCTGAGGCAAATAGGATTAAGTGACTTGCCCAGGTGGGTAGGTGTTGCAAAGTTAGTAAAAATCTGAGGCCTGATTTGAACTCAGGTCTTCCTCACTCCAGGCCTGACACTCTATCTACTTCAATACCTACTTGCCCTACTTCCTACTTCCAGGAACAAGAAGTGACAATCCCACCATCCTCTTCCCTGATCAGAACAGCATGAAATGTTGCATTCATTTCTGGCTACCAAAATTTAAGAAGAACATTGATAAAACAGTGAGATCAAATGAGATAATATTTGCAAAGCATGTAGCACAGTGATTGGCACATAGTAGGAGCTTAATAAATCCTTCCCTTTCTCCATAAATTGGAGAATGACCAGAGGTCAACTGGGATTATAAGGTGCCTTGACTTTGTATCGTATGAAGAGTGGTGGAAGAAAATGGAGATGTTTCGTCTGGGAGAGGAGAGAATCTTCAAGAGCAGGACCTTCAAGCATTTAAAGGGTTCCTCTGTGGGAAAAGATTAGATTAGAACCCAGAGTGGGGAATCAGAGTCAATGGGTAGAAATGGGTATGGAAAAGCAAAGTTAGGTTGAGGATAAGGGAAAACTTCCTAAAGCTGAGTGCTGTCCAAAAGTGGAAAAATGGTGAGTTCTCCATTGTTGGAGGCTTTCTAGAAATGACTGGATGATGCCTTGTTGGGAGTGTTATAGATGGGATTATTTTTTGCATATGACTTGGACAAGGTGACTTGGTTGATGTAGAGGTTTTGTGACTCTGAAGTCCAAAGGTGATCTTGGGGAGGAATGTGGGACAAGGTAGCCCAATAGAAAAAGAGCTGGCCTTAAGAGTCTGGCACTTGGTTTCAAATCCTGGCCTCTTCTTACTATTCATATAACCTTAATGGAATCACTTGAATTCTCTGGGGCCTCATGAGTTATAAAATGGGCAGGGACTAGATAGATCCTGCAGTCTCTTCCAGCTCTCAATCTCTGATCTGACCAATTATGATCTTATTAATTTATACTTGATAACTTAGGATAATAGATTGAGAGCTGGAAAAGACTTCAGTGGCTTTTTGGTCTAATTCCCTCATTTGTTATCTGAGAGAAATGAGAGTCAGTGACTGGCCCAAGGTAATGCAGGTAGTCAGTGTCAAAGGCAGGATTTTAATCCATGTCATTTGATTCCATATCCATATTGTTTCTTGTTTTATGTTCTTTGGAACAAACCAATTTCCCCATAAATTTCTGGGTAGAGATCTAGAGGAAAGAATGTGAATGGAACCCTGCCACTCTATTCCACTCATGGAAAAAAATAACCATATATCCATGTTCTATGAACTTCTGTTGAACAGGGGTAGGGACTTGATCCTATTCTGCTCTTTTGGGTGTTATAATCAACTTTCTGATCTCAGATAAATGTTCTTCAATTGATAAAGAAAGCACCAGGTACCAAGAGTCTCCATAGGACCCATCCCCTACAACTGACTTTGCTGAGGTCATGGCAGCCTTGATGGAGGAACTGAAAACACCTCAGTGGACACTCAGGAATAACAGATTAGGTGGTTGCCACCTTGGGGCTATCTACTGCCTACCACAGAGGCTCATTGTCTTTTTCTGGTCCAACTCACCAAGCCACACAGTCAAGGCACAAGGTAGGCATCCTCGTCACTCACCTGCCCCAATCCCATAGCAGCAAATCGCTACCATAAGGAGAGAGTCATTCAACCAGTACCCAAAGATAATGGTCTCTCGGTACTGTCACCTTCTTCCCCAGCTCGCTGGTGCTCCCAGATAGGTTTGAATGCACCTGAGGAAGGCAATGCAGGGTACATTTAGCTAAAAAATAATAAATAAATCAGCCTAGCAGGGAGGGGGTGCGGAAATTGCTGGTGTTGATGCAATCAGACCTTGATGGGATGATGTACAGATGGGCGAGTGTGTGTGTGTGTGTGTGCGCGCGCATGTGCGCGTGTGCACACAAATGTCTTCTATGCATGCTGCAGATCACATTTCCATGCTAACGAAACTGTTTCAGTGGGTAAACATACACACACACTCCTGCTGATGAAGCACTTTTCAGTCCCACTGCATACAGGGTCTAGAAATCCTGGGGTGGGGAGGGGAGAGAGGGAGCGTTTGAGGCAAGGGCATTGCTAGCCCTTGGGCGTTCCAGCTGAGGGGTGGAGGGGGAGGGAGGAGATCACTCTCTGTGATCTCAGGAACTCTATGCTGTCATTATTTAACATTCAAAGAAGGTGCTGGTATCATGGGCTGAGTAGAGACTGGAGCACCCATCCACTCTAGCCCACGTTTCCCCTACCTCCCCCAACTCCTGCTTCTGTGGCCGATACTAGGAGGGGGTCATATGGTAATGGTCATATTGGCTTCCATTCTGGGAGCCATGGAATACATTCTAAGCCATGCAATAAACTATGCTTTGGGGATGTCATTGAGCTCTCCCCATGCCCATGACATCATCATCACCATGGCAACCGATGTAATTAACATGAGAGAAAGTACAAGGAGAAGGAAAAAGACAAGAAAAAGGGAAATGCCCCTAAATCTAACCCAAGCCTAAGTCAAGTAAATAGCAGTATGTGAGAGTGGCGGGGAGAGAAAATAAGGGAATTGTTGGGGGCTGTAAAATTTTTACTGCTATTTGTGAAAAAAGGCTATCATAACTTAGTTTATGGCTGGATGACTAATGAGAGCATTTAAAATATGTGTATCTTACCATATATAAAGGGCGTTGGCACAGGAATCATGATCTGGGGAAGTTAGAATTAAGTAAACCAGAACAAGGTGCAGATGGAAAGTCTTCATCCTCATCATTAGAAAAGAAATTCTACTGCTCTAGCTGGGTTAGCCTTCACCTCAATTGGAGGAAGAGCAAACACCAACAGTTAGGATAGTATGAATCATAACCAAAGACAGTAACTTGTCCCAAGACTGTTGCAATTTGAACACTATACAAATAGATGAGGAGGATAAGATTAATGAAAATAATAGATGAGTTTGCATCAGTACTGTCTTTCTATTACAAAGGGCTGTCCTTTTTTGTTTTATCCACTGGCTCAACCGTCCTCAGTACATTAAATATAAAAACATAATGGGAGGAGGGCAACGTGTCCCTGGACCATTTCTCCCTGAACTTCATCAAACAAGATGAGGAGATAATCAAAACACAATAGCTGGCATTTTATAACCCTGGATGGTTTACAGAACAATTTATATCTGTTCTGTCATTTGGGTCCACACACTTGTCTCTGAGCTGAGGGTGGGGATTTACTTACCCAATTTACAGGTGAGAAGACTGAAACTCAAAAGTGCAATGACCTGTCAGCTGGGTCACAAAGCTGATAAGGTTGGAACTAGACCTTCTGGCTTCTAATCCAGGGATCTGGGTAGACCTGCCTTTCAGGAGTTCTCCTACCACCAATAAACACAGGTAGGTATAAAAGGATCCAAAGGTACTGCAAAAAGAGGAATAGGCCTGATCCATTATATGGATCTGAGTTTTTGCACTACTCCTTACTGCCTTGTGACCTTTGCCTTTTTGTGACTCTTTGGGCCTCAGTTTCCTCATCTGTAAAAAGGAGATGATGATAATATCTACCTTGTAATGTTGTTGTAAAGGTTGAGTGACACATGCCTGCACATAGTAAGCACTGTGTAAATTTTCATTCCCTTCCCTTTTCAATCAGGACTACCCATGTTCTGTTTCCTCTAATACATCCTGCATGTGACTGCCAGAAAGATTTATTTCTTTTCTTAATATAAATTTATTTATTTAACTTTTTACATTCATTTTCACAAAATTTTGGGTTCCAAATTTTCTCCCCTTTTATCCCCTCCCCCTACCCCAATACACCAAGCATTCTAATTTTCCCTATCACCAATCTGCCCTCTCTTCTATCACCCCTCCCTTCTCTTGTCCCCATCTTCTCTTTTGTCCTGTAGGGCCAGATGACTTTCTATTCCCCATTGACTGTATTTCTTATTTCCTAGTAGCAAGAACAATACTCAACAGTTGTTCCTAAAACTTTGAGTTCCAAATTCTCCCCATCCCTCCCTCCCCACCCATTCCCTTTGGGAAGGCAGGCAATTCAATATAGGCCCTATCTGTGTAGTTTTGCAAATGACTTCGATAACAGTCGTGTTGTGTAAGACTAACTGTATTTCCCTCCATCCTATCCTGCTCCCCATTGTTTCTATTCTGTCTTTTGAACCTGCCCCTCCCTGAGTGTTGACTTCAAATTGCTCCCTTCTCCCATTGCCCTCCCTTCCATCATCCCTCCCTCCCTGCTTATCTCCTTCTCCCCCACTTTCCTGTACTGTAAGATAGGTTTTTCATACCAAAATGAGTGTGCATTTTACTCCTTCCTTTAGTCGAATGTGATGAGGGTAAACTTCATGTTTTTTTCTCAGCTCTCCTCTTTTTCCCTCCACTAAAAAGTCACCTGCTTGCCTCTTGAATGAGATATAATTTACCCCACTCCATTTCACCCTCTCTCCTCCCACTACATTTCTCTCTCACCATTTACCTTAATTTCTTTTAAGATATGGTCCCATCCTAGTCAATTCACTTTGTACTCTCTGTCTCTGTATGTGTGTGCATGTGTGTATTTGTGTGTGCATGCACACATCTACATGTGTGTGTGTGTGTATGTGTGTGCATGTCTGTATGTGGTCCCACCAACTACCCAGCTACTGAAAAGTTTTAAGAGTTACAAATATTGTCTTTCCATGTAGGAATGTAAACAATTCACCTTTGGTAAGTCCCTTATGACTTCTCTTTACTGTTTACTTTTTCATGCTTCTTCTCATTCTTGTGTTTGAAAGTCAAATTTTCTTTTCAGCTCTGGTCTTTTCATCAAGAATGCTTGAAAGTCCTCTATTTCATTGAAATACCATATTTTCCCCTGAAGTATTATACTCAGTTTTGCTGGGTAGGTGATTCTTGGTTTGAGTCCTAGTTCCTTTGACTTCTGGAATATCCTATTCCACATCCTTTGATCCCTTAATGTAGAAGTTGCTAGATCTTGTGTTATCCTGATTGTATTTCCACAATACTGGAATTGTTTCTTTCTAGCTGCTTGCAATATTTTCTCCTTGACCTGAGAACTCTGGAATTTGGCCACAATGTTCCTAGGAGTTTCTCTTTTTGGATCTCTTTCAGGCGGTGATCAATGGATTCCTTCAATACTTATTTTTCCCTCTGGTTCTAGAATATCAGGGCAGTTTTCCTTGATAATTTCATGAAAGATGATGTCTAGGCTCTTTTTTTGATCATGGCTTTCACGTAGTCCCATAATTTTTAAATTGTCTCTCCTGGATCTATTTTCCAGGTCAGTTGTTTTTCCCATGAGATATTTCACATTCTCTTCCATTTTTTCATTCTTTTGGTTTTGTTTTGTGATTTCTTGGTTTCTCAGAAAGTCATTAGACTCCATCTGTTCCTTCTAATTTTGAGAGAACTATTAAATTCAGTGAGCTTTTGAACCTCTTTTTCCATTTAGCTAATTCTGCTTTTGAAAGCATTCTTCTCCTCATTGACTTTTTGAACCTCTTTTGCCAGTTGAGTGAGCTTATTTTTCAAGGTGTTATTTTCTTCAGCATTTTTTTGGGTCTCCTTTAACAAGGCATTGACCTGTTTTTCATGCTTTTCTTGCATCTCTCTCATTTTTCTTTCCAGTTTTTCCTCTACCTGTCTAACTTGATTTTCAAAATCCTTTTTGAGCTCTTTCATAGCCTGAGCCCACCGGACATCCACCTTGGATGTCTGGGATAGAGAGGCCCCAACCTCCACGTCTTTCCCTGATGGCAAGCATTGTACTTCCTCATCAGAAATGAAAGGAGGAAGGAACATCTTTTCCCCAAGAAAGTAGTTTTCTATGGTCTTATTTTTCTTCCCTTTTCTGGGCATTTTCCAGACAGTTACTTGACTTCTGAGAGTCCTCTGCACCCCCACCTAGATCTGCCCAGCTAGTGCTTGGGGTCTGAGATTCAAATGCTGCTCCCCAGCCTCAGGGCTTTCCGTGGTGGGCAGGGCTGCTATTCAATGTGAGCTTAAGTTCTGGTGCTCAGGTGTGGGCAAGGCTGCCTCCCAGGCTCAGTTTCCTCAGGGGGTTTATGCAGAGATCTTCAGTAATGGCCCTGAGCTCCTGTCTGCTCCGGGAGTTCCGGGCTGCTGCTGCCTCTGCTGCTGCCTCTGCCGCTGCCTCCCGAGGGGGCCTGAGTCAAGGAAACACCCTGCTCCCCTCTTGGCCAGCCCAGAAGTCTCTCTCACTGACTTGGAGCGCCTGTGGGCGGAGGGACCTTCACGGCTGTCAGAGATTTTGTCCCTGAAGCCTGCTTGGATCTGCTCCCTCTGGGGCTGCGCGGCCAGGGCTGGGCTCTGTGGCCAGGGCAGCGCAGGGGTGGGCTCTGCTGTCTGGTGCACGACGAACCCCTGGGGATGGCTTTCCAGGGCTCTCTGGAGCGGAAATCTCTTCCACTGTATTTCTGTGCGGCTTGCTCTGCTCCAGAATTTGTGGGGAGTTCTTTTTACAGGAAATTTATGGGCTGTGGAATAGGAGCTAGCATAGGTGAGTCTTTCTACTCCGCCATCTTCCAATATTTCCAGAAAGATCTTTTTCATACAGAGATCAGATCATATCATTCCTCTGCTCAAAACTCTCCAATGACTCCCTAGTACAATATAAGGTTTCACCTTCTTGGCATGGCATTCAAAGCCCTCACCAATTCCATTATCTCCTGCTGGTCCCATCCATGTCCCCTAGGCTTCAGTCAGAAAAGACCATCCCTGTTCTGAATATAGGGTCTGGTTTCCCCTGTTCCTGAGTAGCTCTCTCTTCTTGGAACACCTTCTTCCACCTTCTGCCTGTGAGATCCTACCCTACCTCGGAGGGCCAGCTCAAATTCCACTTCCTCTCCAAAGTTTTCCCCTGATCTCCAACCAGTAATGATCCTTTCAGTGCTGGATCTGGCCTCAGTGGACCTGGGTTCCAATACCAGTTCTGATACTTACTCTCTATGTAACCTTGGTTCAGATCCTTTCCCTCGAAGCCTGTTTTCTCACTGGGCCCTTTGAGCTTTAAAGGCTCAACTGTAACATCTTAGGATCCCCCTCTCATCTCCCATAAGATTTAGTCTGTACCCCTTTCCCTCCCCCTCTCACAGTAACAGGTAATCTCTTTGAAGGATTACCCTACAGAATAACTGTATTGATGTAAACTTATCTGTTATTTTCATTAATCTTATTCTCCTTTTCTTTCTGTTGACGTTCAGATTGAAACAGTCTTAGGATAAGGTACTGTCTTTTTTCCATTCCTTGACTGTGAATGAATATTTCATTTTTGTCTTTTTCCTAATAGCTAGGATTTGTATAGTACCTATTCTGTGCCATTTTGTTAAGAGGTTTATAAATATTATCTAATTTTATCAATCAGTCAGTAAACACTTATTAATGATTATTTATTAAGTGCCTACTATGTGTCAGGCACTATACTAAGTCTTATAACAGGTAGGTACCATTATTACCCCCATTTTACAGTTGAGGAAATTGAGGCAAACAGAGATGATGTGACTAGCCCGGGGTTACCTATTAGCTGATCTCTGAAGTCCTTTCAGCTCTAATTTCAAGGGGAAGGATGTGACTCTGAGAGGGAGGAGGGGGGATAAAGGAAGGCTTCTTGTAGGAAGTGGATCCTGAGCTGATCCTTGACAGAAAGGGAGGATTCACCCCTGAATTAGGTGAGGAGACTCCTAGACCTGGGGGTTAACTATCTTATCCAGGGGTGCAGATACACACAATAGAATGTCATATGCAGGGCAGCAATCTGGCTAGTGTAAGTGAAAGTGACTCCAAAGACACCAGACTGGGGAGACAAGAGAGAGGCACCCTGGCTCACCCCTGGTGAGAACTTTGTTCTCAATCAACCACGTGTGTGTGTGTGTGTGTGCATGTGTGCGCGTGCGTGTGCATGTGTGTGTTCCTCCTTCGTTGCCTAAGAAGACCATGTCATCAGAGAAATGATGACATGACTTGCATTTGACTTTGTTTTGCATGAGGGAGGGCTGTGCAGGTAACCAGCCTCACTTCTCCTCCAGAGCCATCTGAATCCAGTGACCAGATATTCATCAAAATGACTGGAGATGACCCAGGATGAGGCAATTGGGGTTAAGTGACTTGTCCGAGGTCACACAGCTAATGAGTGTCAAATGTCTGAGGTGAGATTTGAACTCAGGTCCTCCTGACTCCTGACACACTGCACCTAGCTGCCCCTAACACCTATGAGTGCTGATCCTAAAAGCTTCTCCCCCAGCTAGTAGCTCCTATTGATATCCTTCCTACTCATCTGTCAAGGCCTCTCTCAAAAGCTGCCTCGTTCATGAAACCTTCCCTGACGACCATCCCCACCACTGGATGATACCTCACTCTCTCATAGTTCTTTCCATTGCTCTTTAGTTGTCTGACTTGGAATCAGAGAGACCTTACCTCTGACTCTGGTTAGACTGTATGACCCTGGGCAACTCATCTTTCTGTGCCTCAGTTTCCTCATCTGTAAAATCAGTGGGTTGCCTCTAATGGCCCTTAAAGTCCTTTTCCTGCTCTATATCTGTTCTCCTATGATCCCATGATCCCTTGCTAGATTGTAATCTCTCTAAGGCTAAAGACCTTATCTCACTTTTCCTAGCACCTAGCACAGAACTATGTATGTAAAAGGCACTCAATATCTATGTCTCTATCTGTCTGTATCTATATCTAGCTATTAAATGAGTGCAATAGTGTTGGCTGACGTTGGCATAACCATATGCAAGTATTTTCCACATTTTCTAGGTACCTGGTTATTTTTGCTTTTGTCTCCACAATTAGAATGGAAACTCCTTGAGGGCATAGGCTATTTTTGTCTTTGTAGTTTTAATTCAACAATTCTCAAACTTTTTGTGGCTATTCTTTATCTCTTTCAGTCATGTCTGACTCTCTGGGACCCCATTTGGGATTTTCTTGGCAAAGATACTGGAGTGGTTTGCCATTTCCTTCTCCAGCTCATTTTACAGCTGAGGAAACTGAGGCAAGGTTAAGTGACTTGCCCAGCATCACGTGGCCAGTAAGTGTCTAAGGCTGGATTTGAACTCAGAAAGATGAGTTTCCTGCCTTCAGGCTAGGCACTCTATCCACTGCAAAACCTAGGGGCCTCTCAAACTTTTTGGTCGCCTTTTGTGCTCTACTCTCTATAAAGGATCACTTTATACTCTAAAAAAATGCTTATTTTTAGTTTTCAGCTTTCACTTTTATAAGATTTTCAGTTCTAAATTTTTCCTCCTTCATTCCCTCCCCTTTCCCTAAGATGGTATGCAATCTGATATAGGTTGTCCATGTACAAACATATTAAATGTATTTCCACATTAGTCATGTTGTGAAAGAAAAATTAGAACAAAAGGGAAAAATCACGAGAAAGAAAAAACAGCCAAAAAGTGATAATAATACGTTTCGATCTTCATTCAGACTCCATGCTTCTTTCTCTGGATGCAGACAGCGTTTTCCATCATGAGTCTTTTGGAATGATCTTAGGTCATTGTATGGCTGGGAAGAATTAAGTCTATCAAAGTTGATCTATGTATAATGTTGCTGTTACTGAGTACAATGTGCTCCTGGTTCTGCTTACTTCACTTAGGATCAGTTCATGTAAGTCTTTCTAGGTTTTTCTGAAATCTACTTGCTCATCATTTCTCATGGAACTATAGTATTCCATCACATTCATATGTTCAGTCATTTCCCAGTTGATGGGCATCCCCTCAGTTTCCAATTCTTTGCCGCCACAAAAAGAACTGCTCTAAATGTATTTATACATGTGGGCCCTTTTTCCTTTTTTGTGATCACTTTGGGATAGTGGACCACTTTATACTCTTAAAAATCATTGAGGACTTCCCCCCCACCCACAATGGACTCCTGTTTATATGGGTTATATCTACTAATGCTTAGTGTATAAGAAATTAAAATATACTGGTGTTATTATGAAAAGTTTTGACCTTTTGGACCCCCCGAAAGGGACTTAGATACCCTCAGGGTTCCCTAGATCACACTTTGAGAACTGCTTTTCTAGCCCTTAGGATAATACTTGGCGCTTAATAAATGCTTCTTGGCTGACTGACTTGTTCTCACTTCTCGTAACCACACCCATGAGGTAGCTATTACAACCTCCCTTTTACAGATGAGGACGCTGAGGTTCGGAGAAGGTCACACAACTAGTAAGACTCAAAGCAGAATATAAACCTGTCTACTCCTCTTCCTGGTTTCAACACTTTTTCTACTCTATTGCACAGCTTTTCATCAAATGGTCATGCCTTCTTCACTCTTAATGGAACTCTTTATTTCTTATTTCGCAAAAGATATTATGCTACCACCAAAACTACTCTAAGGGGATGGGTTCACCTCAATTTGGCTTTTTAAAGAATTCTTCCTCTCCATTAGAACAGAGGAGAAATAGCAGGTATTTTTCAAATGATCTGATTTTTTTTTAAATCAAAAAGTAATGAAAGAACAGGGAATGATGTACATTCCTTCTAGGGAAAGCTGAAGTTTTCATTCCTTCTCTGTCTGCAAATAACCTGATTGAACGTCAGGTTCACCCAGGGACTGAGCAGGCAGTTCATTGTGGGAGCAGAGCTGTGGTTTGTGGGGAGGTAGAGAATAGCATTTTATAGTTCTTTAAGATTTGAAAAATGCTTTACATATATGATCTCACTTGATCCTCCAAATAACCTCTGGGAAGGAGGTGTTACCTCCATTTTATGGATGTGAAAACTGGAGGCTAGCAAAGATTAAATGACTTGTCCAAGGTCACATAGCTAGTAAATATCTGAGGGAAGATTTGAACTAGGGTCTTCCCAAGTCCAAGTCCACTGTGTCTTTTAGGAGCCAGAAGGCTATTAATTGGTCAGGTATTTTGGAAATATTTTTTCCCTCCTCCATTTGGAAATATGCATGGAATATTATAGTTGTTGACAAATTCAAGTTGAAAATCACTCAAAGGATTTACCTGTGTTTTCATTCTATTATCATAGAATTTAAGGCTTTTGTCTTCATGGGTAGTGATACCATTTGGAGGGTTTGGATGGCTGATGACTCTATTTGGTAAGATGTGTTACGGGTTTCTAAAGTGAGAATATGTTGTCATGTTTCTGTGTTAAAGATGCTAGCATATCCTTTGCTGAATGATATTACCATATGGTCAGGTCACTGTTTAGTAAATCCACAGAGGCAAGGATTCCCCGTTCTAAATTATCTTTAAATACATTTAGGGTTGGACCAATTTCGGTTGTAATTCTATAAACAAGGTAGGTGTCCTCAGGCGGAGACACATTATCATTCAGGAGAGTCTATATGAATGATGCCATCAGAAAAACATGACCAGAAGAAAGGATAGGCCAGTAAAACAAGAGGAAGGATCATAGAATTCAAGACTTAAAGTTGGAAAGGACCTCAAAAGCCATCTAGTCCAGATGAGGAAACTGAGGCTCATGGAAGGGATTTTCTCAAGATCCTCTAATTGCTAATAGTAAGTAGCAGACTTGCCTAAGGTCCCCTACTTATAGATAGCAAGTAATAAAAGCTGGCTTTGAACTCAAGTCCTCTAAAGCCAATGCAGTTTTCTTTCCAGTTGAAGCTCTCTGTTGGTATCCCTATAATACCAAGAGAATGTTAACAAAGATTCCATCATGTTTGACCTTGGAAAAATCCCTTCCATAGGCCTCAGTTTCCTCATCTGTAAATTGATAGGCTTGGACTAGATGGCTTGTGAGGTCTTTCCCAGCTTTAAGTCAAGAATTCTTGTGGTAAATGTTGCACAGGATGGGCAAGTGTGAATTCCAATCTGCATTCATTGAGGAGATCACTTAATAAGATCACAGATCCTTTGGAGGGTACTGGAGAGGGACTCTTGGCAATCCAGTAGAAAGACATTTTCCTTGGACTTTTGTAAGCCTTGAGGCACGTACGACTGAAGAAAAACATCTCTCACCAAAAGTTCAGGGACTCTTCCCCAACTGTGCATTCTGGAGCCCTCCTTGGTGGATTGTGATATAAGTTCCTTCTAGAAGGGGCAGCCCACTCAGAAAGAGTAATAGTGGCCAGGGAGGAATGTTTTGATTTGGGAAGTTACAGAGATAAGTAAATGGTAAGTAGATTGGCATACCTTTTTCAGCAGCAATGGCAGTATTTACTCAGTTATGATTCCAGGACTGACACATTAGAGTTGCGGGAAGGAGCATGGCAAGTCTGGTGAGAAGATGGTCCCAAGTAAAGTGAAGCTGGTTTAGTCACGAAGGGCCATGTGAAGTGCTCATCATTCAGTACAACATGGGCCCCAGAGTAGGCATTCTGGACCTAAAAGAGCTAAGTCCTCCAGGGCATGGTCTCTGGTTTGAGGCAAGGCAGCTGGCAGGAAGATGGCCAGGAAGCACAATGAAGCATGTCTGGACGTAGCCATGAGGCATTCATCAACTAGTTAAGGCAAGTCAGAAAGAGTGAAGACAGGGCTGGATAGGAATTCACCTATACATAGTGGACATTCACCAATCAGAATAATATGATTCCAGAATGGGAGTTCTGGAGCTGCAAGTTAGTATCATAACTTTGAGAAAAGCTTGGAAAGGTAAGGAGAAGCCAGACTGTGCAGGGCCTCCAATGCCAAGCAAACGATTTTAAGCTTAATTCAAGAGGCAGTATGGAGTTGTTGCTGAGTTTCAGCCACGTCCGACTCTTTGTGACCCCATCTGGGTTTTTGTGGCAAAGGTACAAGAGTGATTTTTCATTTCCTTCTCCAGCTCATTTTACAGATGAGGAAACTGAAGCCCAGAGAGTTTAAGTAACTTACTTATTTGGATCCTATGAGCTAATGAGTGGCATAGATGAATTTGAACCAAAAGGGCTTTGACTTCAAATCTAGTGTTCTCTCCATATACTACACTGGCTCTCCTCTGGAAGAGTGATTAGCCTTGCTCTGCTTGGCCATTAAGGGGAGAATCAACGGTATGGGGCACATCTGCAAAGAAATGTATTTAGTCTTGACATAGGGAGACACTTGCCAAGAAATATAACTATCTCAGAGTGGAATGAACGAGCTGCCCATGGAAGGCTTCTCCACTCAAGAGAGCTCCATGAAGAAACTAGGTAACCATTTGACTGTGTGATGGCGGGGAGGGGGTGGGATCTTATTCAGAAATGAGGTGGACTCAAGGCTATCTGAGGTCTCTTTCAGCTCTGGCATTTTATCATACTGTGACCCAGCTAAGGAATGGTGAGACAGTCGTCACTCGACCTTTCTTTGCCTTCATCTACTTAGCTGTAAAATGGGCATAGGCTCATTAACACAGAGACTATAAGGAAAGTTAATTATAGTTTGTGAAGTGTCCCTTGGAGAAAACACTATTATTATCATCATCAAGGATATATAATGAGAGGCAGACTCAGAGCGTCATATAATTTCCAGAGGACAAAGAGAGCTCCCATTATCTCATCTAATTGATTCATTTAACTGGGACAGGATGTAGCCTTCCACACTAATAACACCCTTTGCTTTTATAGCTCCTTTCTTTCAAAGGGCTTCCTTTTTTTCACTAGGGACCCCATGCCTACCAGGGGCCTAGTGGCCCTAAATTGGGGAGGCCATTAAGGCTTTGGGGCTGTAGAAATATCCCTTCTAGTGGCTACCTGACTAGTCTGAAAGAGTTAATACAGCTCCACTATGGTCAACAGGCCAACAGTATCATAAGATCATGGGGTTGAATAGGACAGTAAAATGTCATCTTTTTTAGCGGCTTACGTCCAGGCATTATTGAATGAGTGAATGAATGAATGAATGAAAAAGCATTTATTAAGCACCTACTACATGTGACATAGTAGAATAAGATTTGGCTTCACAGTAAAGACATCAGTTAATTACCATTTATGAAGAAACTACTATGTGCTGGGCACTGTGCTAAGCTCCAGGGATACAAAGGAAGGCAAAAGAAAGTCCCTGCTCTCAAGGAACTCACAGTCTAATAGAGGAGGGAACATTCAAACAAGTAGAAACAAGCTATCTACAAGATAAATTGGAGATAATCAATTGGGAGAAGGCACTATAAATAAGAGGTGTCAGGTTATAAAAGACTGAAATCACACAGAGGGTTTGCATTTGATCTTGGAGGCAGGCAATTCATGTCAGTTCTCTGGACTTTAGATATATACTCTGTAAAACAAGTGGGTTGGGCTGAAAGATCCCTAAAGTCCTCTGCAACTCTAAATTCTATGAACCCAAAAATGATTTTGAGTATGGTCACTGTGTGGCTGGGGGAAGCTAAGGAGGCCTGACAGGGAAACTCTGATCAGGGCTTTGTGGGGATGGTCCAGGAGAAAGGATGTCTGTTACTTAGATTCAATCCTAATAAAAGAGTTAGAGCCTTAAAATTCAATTCAACACATGTTTTTCATAGTTCAGGTTTAAGGCAATGGCTCCTGGAGTTTATTACAATACGGTTTTGTGATTCTCTATGGGTTGCAGTATGACTTTTATTAGGCATAAATGTAAAGTTTTATCTTTGAGTTCAAGAAATCAGTTTCATAAGTACAAGATGGCAGAAAGACACAGTGGAAAGAGATGGGGGCATGCTGGTAAATGTTCAACAACCAGACTTTGGGTGAGGGAGGGCAGCAGAATATATGTGTACACTTTTAATAATCTATATTATTAACATTTTATTAAGACTAGACAATGCACAAAACAATAAACCAAGGCATGATCTGCAGCATTGCTGATTTCTGAGGTATACATGTTTACACTGAAAATTTAACAATGTCTCCAGGCTAGTCTGAGTCAACTCCAGCATAATCCTGGAAAGGGGGCCTGGAGCTTCCTTAAGGGTGAATTATAACAGAATTCTTAGCTCCCATCAAATCTCAGCTTACTTACTGCCTCCTCCATGAGGCCTTCCCTGATCTCTCTAGCTGCTAATGCCTCTCCTTACTCTCCACATAAGTTAGTGTTTACTTGGAATATATTTAGAATTTACATCCCTGTGTTGTCTGGGCTCACAACCCCCCACCCCCTGCCATTAAAAGGTTAGATCCTTGAGGACCGGCATCGGTAAGCCCCTGATCTGGAGCCAAGCATGCTGGGTCTGAAGCCCTTCCAGAAGTCTTCCAAGTACTTGAAGACATGCATCACATCCTCCCTGAATCTAGGGTAACATCTCCAGCTCCTCCAACTGATCACTACATAGTAAAGACCTGGAATAGTCATGAAAGTCTGCATAGAAACGGCACTTGAGTCCATACCTTACAGTATGGATAGAATTCAGGTAGAGGGATCTACAATAGACGTGATCCCACTCTCTATGTTCTGGTCATTCACAAATAGCCCTTACCGCCTAAGTGCCTCAGTATATGCCCATGTCATTTTGATTTCTGCTCAGTCTGGAGATGGAGCTACTTTTCTGTCACTACACTGTGATAGTAAAGTTGTGTTTCACAGAGCAAGATCCCAGAGGAAGAAGAAAAGTGAACATCCACCCTCCTTCTTACATTTACAACCAGACACACATGTATGACTATCCCCCATAAGAATCTAATTGGCTTTGGGTTCGAAGCATGTATAACATACTCTGAGTCCCCACTCCCACTATGAAACTTGCCTTCTAGGATGGTCAAGGAGTTTTTCTCCTAATTATATAACATTATTGCACAATAAGTCAGGAACATTTACTTAAAATGGCAAACACTGGGGGTATCAAGGAAACATCAAAGGATAAAGAATGCAAAATCCAACAGACTCAATTTATCATCCCAAATCCCCATTCTCCCCTGTTTCCCTGTCCAAGCTCCCTCAGGTCACTAATCCTTTGCTCCCACTCCCCCCATGCCACCTCATTTATAAAGGGAGACAAGAGAAAAGAAAGGATAAGGGATAAGACTTGCCACAGATGAAAACAAAAGGGGTTTTGTCCTGGTGTCTCCGTCATGCATACTGTTCCCTTCATAATCATAGAGAGAGAGAGATCAGAAATCAGCCACCACTGCTGTCATGGATAGGTACATCAAGTCCCTTCCATGGAGGCAATGCTGGACATGGCTGCTAACTCAATTATCTGCTTCAATAAGAGAAAACAAAGACTCCTTCACTGCTGGGGAACTATGACAAGGAAGCTTCCTCCATCAGCCTTCGTCTTCACTTCCGTCTTCTTCCCAGCATCCTTTTAAAAACTTCTAATCCGAGATGGATGGATGGATCTAACTCTAAGGGTTAGATCTAAATCACCCAACCCCACGAGGTCATGATATACTTATTAGCTGAGAACATGTCTTGATTGCTCGCTAGATGTGAATGAGCTTAGGTACCTCCCTAGGTACAACAGGAAATCTATTCAGATTGACTGAGAAATTTGGTACTCTGGGCCTAAAAACCATGGATGTGGTCAGAATCAAAAGAGATTCTGAGAGGAGTAAGTCAGGAAAGAAATTCCCAGTCAACACTGGGAGAAGTGAGTCTGTGGAGTTGGTGGGGAGAAGAGGAGAAGAGTGTTGTGACCTTAGCTTCCTTCTTCACTCCTTGGTCAGAGAAAGACTTGATGAGCTTTGATGAGTCTGGAGGAATTGGGACTTTCCATGTATTGCCCCCATAGCATATCTGCAAATAGCAACAGCAATGAACCCATTGGGAACCAGCGGCAGACAAGGCAAAATGAGGAAAGCAGATTCCAGGTTTTCCGAAGAGCCAGCCAAAAAGATACCATATCTATATTTATCCCTTCCACATTGTGGGGGGTGGGAGAGTTAGAGGCATGGCACCCCTGCAACCTGGAAAATCCATGTAAAATGTTTTGGTCCTCCCTTTGTCCCAGAGAAGAAGTTTGAATTTCTTCTTTTTCTTTCATTACAGTGCCTTACTGTAAAACTTGGGTTGATATTATGCAATACTATACATATATTTTATACATTTCTGAGTTCCAGAACTTTTTCTGTGTCATCTATGGGTCTTCATGTGTCATCCATGGCTTCCACAAGACTCCCCCCAAATTCCCATTTAATTTCTTATGCTGACTCACAATGTATCACAACCACGAAGGGGAATGTCTCAATGTGGAAGGGATAACATCTTGAGGACTCCATCAAAATGCCTTTTGGGAACTTGGAGTCACTTACACCTTTGTCACATGGACATTCAAGCCTGAGCCCACTTCTTCCTAGGCTCTGTACACCCTAGAAAGAAAACATATCAGACTTTAAGGGAAGTGATTTACTCCAGATGTTTTTTACAATATCCTCCACTACCTCCCTTCTCTCTCCAGTTTTGGAATCATAATTAAATCAAGGCTGCCATTGCTATTGCAAAGTGTGTGTGTGTGTGTGTGTGTGTGTGTGAATCTGTGAAGCCTCCTTTGGCTCCAGTTGCCATCCCTAGAACTTTGCTAACCATAACACCCTTACTTGGCCACCATTCCCCCAGAAGTATTGTTTCCTCAATTAAAATGGAAACTCTTTGAGGGAAGAACTGTTTTGGCTTTTGTGTTTTCATTCCTGCCCCTTAGCACAGTACTTGGCATATGGTAAGAGCTCAATAACTTTTTGCTTTTATTTCCCATTCATTCTTTCATTTATTCATTCATGACCCTGGGCTGAATCCTCTTTATATCCACTTCCTTATTCCTGCTTGCTAACCACCTTACTGGCCCTTCTCAGCATCCAGCAGTCTTTCAAACTCGCTCCCTGTAAGCCCAATACTACAAAGGAGATTGAATCTGACTGTTTTGTCCAGAGGCTGGCATGCTGGCAGCCCTCTGCTCCTCCATATGAAGGCTGACCGATTAGAACTTGCCAGAACGGCAGCAGTGGCCTGATTCAAAATGGGGGCAATGTCTTTTTCCTGAGGGGTGCTCATGGATTAACAGGCAAAATGGCCCCAGTCAACTGTGCACTGGAAACTCAGTAAGATTCTACCCAGTTTCCACCTTCCATGGAAAAATGCTCGCCTAGCCCACAGCTTCTGTTAGTTACTGTTGAGTTAAGCTGTTTGTGCAGTCTTGAAAAACACCTTTCAGAAACCAGACCCTCCTTCATTTCTATCGGCTCTTGTTGACATCTCACTTAGGCGTGGAGAGTGGGGTGTGTGTGTACTGATGTCTTTTGGGGTTTGGAAGGAGAGTAGCTGCTGTTGGGGGAAGCTAGATTAAGAGGAGGATGTCCATTCCTCCCTTTCCAGAAGGCAACATCTGGTCCTTAGCTGCAGCTCTGTGGAATCATTTGCACCCCCTTTCTTGGCTCCTGGGGATGATGTCTCAGCTTCATCAGTGTCCAAAGAATTCAGCAACAGCCAGGGCTGGGGATGGAAATTATTTACTCTGGGAATCCCGATTGAATCATTTGTTCTCAGTTAAATTATCTGCCTGATTTGGATAGCAAGAGATCCTGGGAATGCACCCTAGGGGATTCCCCACCCTCCAGTCGACCACTGTTTACCCTCTTTCACTGGAAGCTTGGGAAAGACTTTCAGAGAATCAAAGAATGTCAAAGCTGGGAAAAGCCTTAGACCAGAAAATATCAGAGCTGGTAGGGACCTTAGAACATGAAACATCTGAGTTAGGGAGGCCTTTAGAACCTAGGATGTCAGAGCTGGGAGAGACCTTAGAACATAAAGTATCAAAATTGGGAATGTCTTCAGAACAGAGAATGTCAAAGATGGAAGGGGTTTTAGAACTGAATTCTAAGAAGGAAAGAAACTGAGAACACAGAATGTCAGAAATGGGAAAGTCCTTGGAGCATAGGAGATTGGCGAGATATCAGGTCCAAATGTTCATTTTATAGTTGAGATCATTGAGCTCAAAGGTTAAGTGACTAATTCAAGGTCACACAATGGTAAATGACAGACTGGGAATTTGAACTTAGGTTCCTCTTTCCATTTTCCCTTGCTGCCTCCCTTGCAGTCTTTTTTTGTTCTGTCATATATCCTAATGCCAAGATCTCCAAAGGCTTCTCATTGCCTACACACACGGAAGAGTTCAGTTCCTCAGTCCAGTACTCAGGGCTCTCCAGTCATTGGAGTATGGAGGCGTCAAAAGAATGATGGATTTGGAATCAGAGGACCAGGGTTTGACTCTCTGCTCTTCTATTTACTCCATCAGACAAGTCTATCCAAGCTTCAGTTTCCTCATCCATAAAAAGATGGGATTGGACTAATTTCAAACGTCATTTTCAGATTAAAAATCTTAAATTTTACAATTTCCCACATGCCTCCATTGCAAACGTTCTATTTCAACTGACTCTGAATTTCCATTGTCTTTACTTCCCAGGCATTTCCAAACCATTCCTTCTCTTCTTGGACCTTTTCCAACTGAAATCTAGACTCTGCTCCTGGAACCCTGAGCTCTGAGAGGTGAACCGTGACCTTATCTTGCCCAGAAATAAGTCTCTACCCACTTTCTGCTGAAGCCATGCTCCCTTTCCTCCACCCTGTTCCTCTTCCCTTCTTTCTAATTTCCTTTTATATGGTATTTCATGTAAGATCTTTGAAGGACAAGCTCATTTTGCTGCTTATTTTTGTATCTCCAGTGCTTAGCATAGTGCCTGGAACATAATAAGCACTTAATAAATACCATTTTGCTCATTCATTCATTTGTTCATGAATAAATTGATAGATTAATTAATTAACTGCCATGGCATGCCATATGAATCCCAGACTCTGCATGCAGTGTCCTAGAACTCAAGTTTCTACAAATCCTGGGCAGCAAGGCACGGTGGAAAAAATGGGGGATTTAAACTCAGAGCACCTGGATTCAATTTCTAGCTTTGCCACCTGTATGACCTTGGGTAAGTTACCTCATATTTCTAGCTCTCAGTTTCCTTTTCTATAAAATGAGGGAGGACATGAACTAAAAATGACCCCTAAGGTTTGTTCCAGCTTGAAAACTCTGATTCTAACCATCTTTCATGGTATAGCTCATGCTTCACCTTTCCCCAAGAAACCATCCACAGATTCCATTCCACATAATTTTAGATTGAGCTCAATCTCATAGAATTAGGAAAATATACTTTTCCTGAGAGGGGCAGCTAGGTGACTCAGTGGACAAAGGGTAGGTCCTGGAGTCAGAAAAGACTCATCTTCCTGAGTTCAAATCTGATCGCAGACACTTCCCAGTTGTGTGACCCTAGGCAAGTCACTTCACCATGTTTGCCCCAGTTTCCTCATCTGGAAAATGAGCTGGAGAAGGAAATAGCAAATCACTTTAGTATCTCTGTCAAAAAAAACCCAAATGGGGTCACAAAGAGTCAGATACAAAACAACAGCACCAAATTACACCACTTTTCTTGAGGGTATGAAGAGGGAAAGGAAGGACGTCAGGTCAAAATTCCCTATTATGTCCTAAACAATTGCCACACAACTTGATCCTTCAGTATTTGCATTGGATATCAAGAGTTTCATGTAACATGAAAACCATCCCCATTTCTAGGTAAAGAAGAGCTTGGAACTTTGGTCTTCTAGCATTGTTGTGAAAGCATTGGAAGGACCCAGCCCTCAGTATATAGTGCCATAAAACCACAGCATATCAGAGTCAGAAGAGACCTCCAAGGTCTAGCACATGCACAAACAAGAATCCCCTTTACAGCAACTCCCTCTACAATTCATACAGTTTCTACTTGAGGTTGACACTCAGTAAATATTTGCTGAATGATCTTAATTAATTAATTCATCAATGACCTCCTGAATGAAAAGCTGATTGATGCACATTCAGAGAACGGCATCCCAGATGGCAAGAAGATCAGAGGTTTTTCTAAATTGGGCTCCATTGACTGAACTGGAGATGCTTGACCTCCCCCAGACTCATCTGGAGTGGTGACAAAGATACTGTTTCTATTTTTATGTCTCCAGCACCCAAGATGGTCCTTGGCTTATAGTAAGTACTAAACGCCTGCTCTTTTGATTGATTGAAAGTCTTTGAAGGGTTGTCATTGAAAAAGGACTGACCCCAAAGAGGCCAAAAGAATCACAGGACTTCAGATGTAGAATTGGAAGAGAATCAAGGGTGATCTAATCCAAGTCATCCATTTTACAGATGAAGTAAGAGAGGCCCAGGAAAGCTAAGTGTCTGGCCCAAGGTCACATGAGTAATAACGGTCAGTATCAGTTACTCACTTTGGAAAAGGGATTCTTCATTTTACAAAGGAACCAGATTCCTTTAAAACTCTCCTCTCAGGCTTGCTTGCACATTTATATAACAGGCTGCTGCATTTCGTGAAGTGTGTGTACCCATGTGCTCCTGAAAAGTTGAGTGTGAGTTTAAATTTTTTTAAGTGGAGTCCAATTTTAATTACTCTGGAGGAGTCTGCTATTTAAAGGCAGCTGTTAAAGGCATCTAGGTGCACAGTGGAAAGAGGGTTAGGCCTGGAGATAGGATGACCTGAGTTCAAATCCAACCTCACACTTTTATTGATTGTGTGTCCCTGGGCAAGTCATTTAACCCTATTTGCCTCAGTTTTCTCATCTGTAAAATGATCTGTCAAAACCACTCCAGTATCTCTGCCTCAAATGGGGTCACCAAGAGCTCTGCAAAGTGAGGGGATTGGACCTTCTAATGTCCCTTACAGCTCTAAATCTATGATTCTATAGCCCTAAGAGTCTTTGCAGTTTTTACATAACAGGTTTTTTTTAGAGTATGTTATCCCTTTATTTTTCTATAGATTCTATGTTAGTTACAACCAGGTGTGAATAACTTGGTCCATGGACCAAGGCATCTGGAGGGGAGGTCAGGGAAGTTTCAACTCATCTTAATACTCCCAGCAAAGACTTGATGGCACTTTCTGAACACCCTTTAGAGGTTTGTGACATAGGGCAATTTTCAGGGACAACCAAGGAGACCCGTAGAGATCGGAGGAAAGTATTTCCTCCATAATATGGAGACTCTGCAGATGGGCAGGCCTGCCTCCCCTACCAGAAAATGTGAACAGTGTTTAATGAATATGCACGAAGATTCATTAAACATTTCCCCATGTGGCTGAACAAAAGACTGCTCCAAACCCCCAAGCCATTTTTTAAAAGGAGAAATGTTACAGTGATGAGCTGGGGAAGCTAAATACGCCATAAGCAAGAAACAGCATATAGATGTTTAGATAATTAAATGTGCATATATACACAGACACGCTTATGTACACATATGTAAATACTTATATATGTATATATTCAGAGACCTACATATTTTCTGCTTCATCTCCTTGGTATTTAATGAGGAGTAGACATTTAATGGTGACGATGATAAAGATAATAATGGCTATGATGAAAGTAGTGATGATGGTGATGGGGATCATGATGATAATGATGAAGATAGTGATAGTGGTGATGATGAGGGTAATGATGGCAATGATGAAGGTAGTAATAGTGGTGGAGGTGTTGATAATGATGAAGGCGGAGGTGATCATGGTGATAATGATGAACATAACTATGGTGGTATTGGTGATGATGAGGATAATGATGGAAATGATGAGTGTGGTGATGGTGGTGGTGATAATGATGAAGATGATGGTGGTATGGGTGATGATGAAAATAATGGTGGTGGTGATAATGATGAAGATGATGGTGGTATGTATGGGTGAAGATGAAGATAATGGTGGTGATGATAAACGTGGTGATGATGTGAATGGTGATAATGGTGACATGATGATTATGAGGATAATGATGATGGTGAGGGTGATAATGAAGATGAAGAAAATGACTATGAAGGAGATGAAGATGATGATGACATTTATAAATGGAGAAACCCACTTCTCTTCTGTGCAGTCATAATTCAAGATCCCTAAGGACATCTAGACCAGGGGTGGGGAACCTGAGGCATTGAGGCCACATATGGCCCTCTATGTCTTCTAGACACTACTAACTTTTCTCTCTGCATATACTCTTCAATAAAGCCTTTTCTAGCAACAAAATCCTGAGTGTGCTCAATGAGGTCAGGCCACAGAACTCCTTTGAACCCTGTACCAAGATAGTAGGGCACAGGGAGGTTTAGAGACTGGTTACATAACTATACCTGTGAGAGGTAGCTCTTCAACCTACATCTTCCTTTTTCTGAGATTGTTCTAATATCTAAATGGTCATAAATAGTCCTGCATAGTCCTCTTCATAAGTAAGTCCTGAAAGCTTGGAGCTACAGTAGAAGAGAAAGTGTGGGTAGATTATAAGAAGAGGAAAAGAGGGAAAGCCTTGTTGTTCATAAATGTAGTGCCAGTGGTTGCTGAGAACTGACTAGCACTGGTAGGGCCCTGAAAGACTCTAGAAGAGCCACAGGTATTCTGGGGCAGGTCTTGTCTGTGTACCTTCCCTCCAGTTCTCAAACACAGACAAGGGTGTTCTCCAGAACCCAGCCTATATCCAGCATTGTTGGAAGCACCCTATCTCCAGCTGTATCCTGGTTGATTCCAATCATCAGCCTGAAACTGACAGTAGTCATTGCTGACCTGGTGGCGCCAAATCCAGATTCCTGCTTAGAGATGCTATAATAATGAATCAGGATCACCAAAAAGTCAAGTGGAGAAACTTGGTGTTGTGACACTTGCCCATCCTTAGAGTAGTGGATAAACTTAGGAATATTCCATGTGTCATCTTCACCTAGGGTGGTCATAGAGTTAAAGGACCCAAATTCAAATTCTAACTCTGCCGCTTAATCCCTATATGACCTTGGGCAAGTTATTTCTCCTCTCTAGACCTCAATTTCCTCTTTTATAAAATGGGAGGGCTGGGGCTGGACAGAATGCACTCTAAAGTCCCTTCCTATTGTAAATCTATGACCCAAAGTCATGTCACCTGTCTAGGTATTGATTTTCTCTTCTGAAAAGCAAGAAGTCTAAAACTAATGGCCTCTGAGATCTTGGCCATCTCTAAATCCATGGTCCTGTGGTTCTCTAGCACCTTTTAGAGCCATGACAATCTCTCCAAAGTTGGCAGCATCAAATGCTGTGATACAGCAATTTCAGCACCAGAGGCTTCTACCTTCTTTTCATCCAGAAAAGAAGGGAGGAAAGCCCCCATCCCCTGAGAATGTGCCACAGGCCACTAGACACATGTCATACTGCCCTCTGATGCTGTTAGGTCTGGCAGTGGATGATACTGAAAAACAACTCCCATTGGATTGGAAGTAGTGAGACTGTGTGCTTCTCTTAAAAAAAAAAAAAGGAATAATCAGAGCTCACATTGACATAGCATTGGGTATTTATTAAATATTTGCTATGTCATAAGGCCCTGTGCTAAAGGACTGATGTTACAAAGACAGGCAAAAGTAGAAGGCAGAATTGGAACTGATTCTTGGAAGAAGCCAGGGAAGTGAGGAGTGGGGTACAGCCGTGTTAAAGTACAGAGGGAGGGAAAGAGTGTCATTGAACACAAAAGGAACAGTGAGTAGCCCAAGGTGTCTGGATCAAAGAGAAGGTGGAAGGGAGCAAAATATAAGAAAACTAGAAATGTAGGAAGGGGACTGATTTAGAAAGAACTTTAAAAATCAAAAGGAGAATGAATATTGTATTTCTTGCTTTCTTAGTAAGTGGGGAAGGGAAAGTTGGAAAGAGAGAATTTGGAAGTAAAAATAAAAAAAAAAATAAAACGCCAATAGAGGATTTTACTTTTATTCTGGAGGTAATCTAGCTTGTCCCCCTTCTCCATGTGAGAGTTCCATGCCCTCCATGACAAACAAAACAAATTTCCATTATTAGCCATGTCTAGAAATGTTTGTCTCATTCTGCATAATGAGATTAATATAGTCAAGTTGGGTCATGAGTAGTGATATCTAGCAAAAACAAAAATTTCGAGGTCAGAGAAATGGGAACAGGATGAAGGAGTAACAAAGTCTTATCTGTTTCTGAGTTAGAGCACCCAGTCTATAACCTGAAGAATTACCACAATTGTCTGGCTGCTCATTCTTTACCGCACTATCAAGCATATCCCATGCCATAACTGTAGATATTTCCCCTGGCACTATTCTTGGTCAACTTCTCTCCCTATACCTTCTCTTTCAGTGACCCCATCAAATTCCACTGGTCCAATTCTCAATTCCAAGCAGAAAACTCTCAGATTTATATATCCAGTCCTAGCCTTTCTCCTGAGCTCCAGTTCCATATCACCAACCACATATTGGATGTGTCCAACTGGATATCATACAGGTATCTCAAACTCAATATGTCCACTAGAGAATTCATGATCTCCTTTCCCTCCACCCATACCCAACCCTTTCTTTAATTTATTTCTGTTACTGTTTAATTTGATATTATTTAATTTATTTCTTTATAATAATTTCATTATTCTTAATTTAATCTGCTTCAGGGAACCACTGTCCTCAGGCTTGAAAAGTCAGACTCATACTTTCCTCCTCACTCTCTCTTCCCCCCATATCTAATCCATTGTCAGACTTTATAATTCTTACCTCCAAGTATCTCTCCCCTATGTTCTCTCCTCTTTCCTCACAAGGCCACCACTATTTCAGTCCCTTATCACTTCTAAGAATCCCCTCTCCCTGCAGATATTGTCTCTGACATTGATTCCTACAAGAAGCATTTCTGGATCCCCCATCCCTCTCCTCCAAGTGCTAGCACAAACAGGGAGGCTCAGTACACAGATATTTAAGTGTGGAGGCAGGGAGAGTTGAGCTCAAATGCTACTTCAGATACATTAAGCTAAGTGGCCCTGGACAAGTCTCTTAGCCTCAGTTTCCTCAACTGTAAAGTAAGGCAGATGGACCTAAGAGCTTTCAAATTCTCTTCCAACTCTTTCCTAGAAGTAATTTTGTTTTTGCAAATACTTCTATATGAACCTGTTTTTTAAATTTGTTTTGTTTTCCCAGTGGTAGATTATAAACTTCTTAAAGGCACTGGTTCACTTTTGTCTTTGTATCTCCATGGCCTGGCACATAATTGGCACCTGTTTCTTAATCGACTGATTGATAGTCATACAACTCAAGTAGAAGGGACAGAGAGACAGAATTTTATAGCTAAGAGAGCCACAGTTTATTCCATGTTCCCAGACCCAGCTATTTAGGCCAAGAAGGGTCAAGGTCACCTCTGAGATCCCTTCCAGAGGTAGAGAGAATTTGATGGTTGTCACAGAGGGCATTTCTATGAAAGGTTGGACTCAACGCCTTTCACAGGAACCCTTGAAGCTCATGTGTCCATTGGCTCTTTATATTATGGAGGGCATTGCTATATGGATACAAGTTGGAATATGTGTGGTCCCTTACAATCCAGAAATTCTTCAATTCTATATTTCATGATTTCTGTGATTGTTGCTCAGTTGTTTTCAGTCATGTCCAATTCTTGGGGACTCCGTTTGGGCTTTTTTTTGGCAGAAATACTGGAGTGGTTTGCCATTTCCTTCTCCAGTTCATTTCACAGACAAGGAAATTGAGGCAAACAGGGACTTGCCCAGGGTCATCCAGCTAGGAAATGTCTGAGTCTGGATTTGAACTGAGAATCTTCCTGACTCCAGGACAGGTGCTCTAACCACTGCTCCATCTTAGAGGGAATTTCTACATAAGATAGGAAAGTGAACTGACTATACAAGACAGCATCATACAAAAAGAGCCTTGGCTCCTGAGTCAGAGGACCTGAGTTCAAATTTCAACTCTGACACTTGCTTTTTCTGACTTTCACTTCTCTTTCTTCATTCATAAAATGTGAAGATTGGGTTGAATGACCTCTGAGACTCCCTTCCACCTCTAGAGCTATGCTTCTGTGACTTTCCTGGGCCTCAGTTTCCTCTTCTACAAAATGAGGTGGTTGGGCTGGATGACCTGTAAGGTCTCTTCTGACTCTAGACCTATAATTCTAGGACTAGTAGCTAAATAATTGTAGTTAAGATTTATATTGCTTTTACTCTGTGCCAGGCACTGTGCTAAATGTGTTGTCATTATTATCTCATTTTATCCCCCCAACAACCCCAGAAGGTAGGTTCTATTATTGTCCACATTTTACAGATGGGGAAACTGAGGCAAACAGAGATGAAGTGGTTAGTCCAGGATCACTCAGCCAGTAAGTATGTGAGGCTGGATTTGAGTTCAGATCTGCTTGACATCAGGCCCAATGCTCTAAATCAGGGGTGGGGAACCTACATCCTCCAACTCACACATGGCTGTCTAGATCCTCAAGTGTGGTCTTTTGACTGAATCCAAACTTTTAGAAGAAATTCCCTTAATAAAAAGATTTGTTCTGTAAAACTTGGACTCAGTCAAAAGGCTGCACTTGAGGGCCTAGAAGGCCACATGTGACCTTGAGGCTGCAGGTTCCCCACTCCTGCAAAACCCCTAGGATACTAAGATCTCTTCAAGGCTTCAGTTTCCACATTAATAAGATAAAAGGGTCAGATGCAGAGGACCTCTAAAATCCTGTGATCTCCGAGGTTCATTTCTGAGATTAGGATTAAATTATGATTGATGGGCCCAATGTCCAGCACATCTATGACAAATGAAAGATTTCATGCAGTCTGTGAAAGTCCACTTGTGAAAGTGAGGGCCACTCCCCTAGAGAACATGGCTGTCAGACACCAAAACACCCCTCCCCCATCCCAGTTCTGCCAATTGAAGGTCTTTTTGTACTTTTGCTGATCCTAAAAAATCTAAGTTATTTGGATTTTATTTTAATCGTCTCCAAGCCTTCGTGTAGGAAACCACTGAAATGCAAAACGAGGTGTTGAGTCTGCATCGAGGACAGCAACAAGATAGGGACGAACTCTTATTCATCCCAAAGGGGTGTTAATGTGAAAGATCAATTGCAATCACATTCCAACACCTCGTGGCTTCCCACAGATCTGCAAGGAGCTCCAGATCCACCATCCTACTCCATATGGGTAAATATTTGCCCTTGCAATTATGGTGAATGTACTACAATCTCTAGTCCTACATTTTATTGTCTATTAAGAGCCTAGCACATGCTAGTTAACCAGCTAATTGCACACCCAAGTGACCTCTTGAGTCTGTAAAATAATGGGGTAAGTGACTGGTAACATGTTTAAGTCATTCATTTCTGGCATATATTCGACGCTCAACTGTGTTCTTCTAAGCAAATGATACCCTTGGCTTGTCCAAGGACAAAGAGACATGGTGCTGAATTATGAAATTGACCCACTGAAGATTTCCTGTGCACCTGGTTATAAGATTAAAAGCAGCATGGTACCCTGAATATTGTAGGTTCTTAGCATTATGGACATAGAAATGGGATGGACCTCAAAAGCCAACCGATACAACCCTGGCATTTTATAGAGGAGGAAACCAAGGCACAGAGAAGGAAAGAAACTTAAACAAGGTCACACGGATATTGAGTAGCAGAGTTGGGTTTGCATTCAAATCAACTAAAGCAATGTTTCTCCAATTTTTGGTTTCAGGACCTCTTCTCTTAAAAGTTATTTAGGACCCCTTTCCCACTCCCTCCAAGAGCTTTTGTTTATTTAGATTATATCTATTGATATTCTACCATAGTAGAAATTAAAATGTTGGGGCAGTGAAATGGTGCCATAGTGCACAGAGCTCTGGATCTGGAGTCAGGAAGACTCATCTTCATAAGTTCAAATACAGCCTTAGGCACTTACAAGCTGGGGAACCCTGGACAAGTCACTTCACCCTGTCTGCCTCAGTTTCTCATCGTAAAATAGGCTGGAGAAGGAAATGGCAAATCAGTCCAATATCTCTGCCAAAAGAGTGAAATGAGCCAACCAAGAAAATACTGTATACAGTAACAGCAATATTGTTTTAAGAATGACTTTGAGTGAATAAGTTTTTTTCACCATTATAAATAAATTAAATATGAAGACAAATGTTATCTGCAAACAGAGAAAGAACTGATAAGTAGAAGTATGTTTAGAATAATTTTACATATATATATATTCCTAATGTAGTCTAATGGTAGTCATCTTTAGGGTGGGGGGGAGGGAAGAAAAAAGAAATTTACACAATAACTTTATCACATATTTAAAAGAAATAACAAGTTGTACATAAACAATTTGCAGTTTCATGGGTAATCATCTTTTTTATTATACTATGTTATAGAAATACCTGTATTATTCCAAACATTAAAAAAACACGCAAATGGGGTCACAAAGAGGTGGACATGACTGAACAAAATTAGTCAAGTATGGACCATAGGATTATAGATTGAGAGTTGCAGCTCTAATCCTTTTATTTTTACAGATAGGGAAACTGAGTCCCAGAGGGGGTGAAGTAGTTAGTCCAGAGTCCTCCACACATCTGTGAGAGTCTGAGGCAGGATTCCAAGTCAAGTCTTCCTGATTCCAAGTCTAGTGATGCCATCTCTCAAAGCCAGACCTCTCAAAGTCAGACTTGATGCCTCCAAGGTCCTTTCTTGCTCCTGAACCTGATGCCAGGGCAAATAATCAAATACAAGTCTAGTAGACAGAGATGCTTTAGCTCCTATCCCTGAAGCATTTTTTTTTAACAGTTTTCAAGTGTTTTCCTCACAACAGGTTTGTTGGGAATTTTGTCCAAGTAGGATTAGCCCCCAAGGAAAGCTAGGAGTCACCTCTGCCTTCCTGTAGACTCCTGGTCGGGCTCAGGGCAATGCTTTGGTAAGCACTTAATTAATTAGTCCTTTTGTGTTGATGGTGGCTGTAGGGGGAATGGGGATTTCATGGGAAAGTCCCTTCAGTGTTCTTCTGTTTGTCCTTGGCTAATATTGATAGCATGTACTGTATTTGATTGAACTTTACCTGGTGCAAATCTCTCTCCTAAACATTCTCTCAAAGGATCCTCAAAAGAGTCTGGGGCATGGAGGAGCACAGGACAAGAAGAATTAACTCTCCCCTTACAGATGAGGACTCTCTGAGACTCAGAGAGGGGAAATTTCTAGGGTGCCATGTTTTAGGAATATAATAAAGAAATGAAGAAAATCCAAATCCAAATCAAGACATTGAAAGGCTTTGGGATTGTTTGATTTGAGAAATCATTTGTTCATCTGGTATGGTGGGTCCAAACTGAAGCTGTCCTTGGTGGGTTTCCCAGGTAACATTGAGATGCTATGGAAGTCTCTCTAGCTCCTGTCCTACTTTCTGAAAGCCTAGAGAAAACAAGTTGTCACTTTAATTATCTAGTAATTCATTCATTCTTGAGCCTCCCAGATCTACCAACCCGCAGGCAGAGTAAGAAGGAAATCTTCACAGACTGGGTTCTGTATTCTAGGGGTATGGAAAAAAGACCAAAACAAAACAGAATACGGCTCTGAATTTTTGGAAAATGATTAAAATGGCCTCTATGATTTGCCACATCCATTCCCCAGTTCTGAGAATGAGGGGAATCTCCTCCCAAAAGTTTCAGTGCAGTTCTAAGCTATTAAAACCTTACAAAGCTTAATCAAATTAGAGCTTAAAACAATTAAGTTATTAAAGTTTAAAATGGCATTAAATCTTTTGGAATAGACTGTATTTATGTACTGAAACAGAGACTGGATTTTCTTAACACACCTTCCTCTCCCACTGGCACGTTGAATCCCCAGAACCCAGCTACCTACATCTTCCCCTCAAGATTCCAGGGTGGGACCTGTTGGGAAATCTTTCTAACACTGTCAACTCAATCCCCTATTCAGGTATATTCTTTCTGATACCGATGAATAATTAGTTTGTTTTCAGTTCATTGATATCATCGATTAATGCCACCAAAGTGGATGGTCCAACCAGGTCACTCTCATACTCCTTATCACCTCTAGGATCAGATACAAAATTCTATTATTGCAACTTTGTCAAAGTTATTTGATGTTAATAACAGTAACATCATTTAATCAATTAACATCAACTATCTTTTATAAAGTTTCGATAACAGAAGTGAAAAGGCTTTCTGTCTTTCCTACGCCCCTCCCTCACCTTACCAGGGGTATCTCCTTTACTGCCTCAGTCCCCAGAGACAATGGTATAAAACTTACAGCAGTTGCTATAGAATGTTTGTCCCCACAAAATTCACTTCTGAACTTGACAGAGACAATGGACAAGGTTGCATGCAGGATACATACCTTGAAATCTATCTACTTTTGGATTCAATCAAACGGATTGTTCCTCAAGGTCTTCTCAGGTGTACTGGGTCTGGCTGCTGCCAAACTCCCACATAGACTCCAGTTTCTGTACTTCTGGTGGCTCAGTCTGCCATCTTTTTGAAGTTCAGAAAGTTGTAGCCCATACTCTTTCACCTAAAAGAAGGAAAGAAGAGAAACATCAGGTATAAACGTGGCATAGGCATTGGGTCTTTTTGCTTACATTGGCATGCTCAGTCCTCATCATGGCACCAGGATCATAGTAACCTTTAATAAATGCTTAGTCCCTCCTTCCCTTTCTTTCTCTTCTTTTTCTCTCCTTTCCTTCCTTCTTTTCTTTCTTCCTCTCTTCCTTCTCCCTTTGCTTCCATTCTTCTTGTTTTCCTTCTTCCTTTCCTTTCTTTCTCTTTCATTCCTTCTACTTTCTCCCTTCATTCTTTCCTTTGCTTCTTTCTTTTTTCTTTCTTCTCTCTTTCTCTTTCCTTCTTTCTCCCTTCCCTTCTTCCATCACTGCCAACCTTCCTCCCTCCTTCCCTCCTTCCTTCCTTCTCTCCTTCCTTCCTTCCTTCTTTCCTTCCTACAAAGTCACATAGCCACCAATTGAGGAAGATCATGGGAAATATTAGGTGCACAGGTTGCCTGCCTAAGATCTGCCTTGGTGTGCTTTTATAAGCCAAGCAGAAGGCAAATAAAGGTAAGGGAAGTAAAGGGAGAGACATAGGGGACAGACAGAAAAAGCCTGGACAGAAGAAATGGAGTGCCTTGGCTTGTGGTACAGCAAGGAGGACAATGTCAACGGCTCAGAGTATGTTGCAGGTCAGGGGTGCAGAGGGGTGGGAGATGCCTGACTGGCCAGCCTTCTCTCTAATCATTGAAACTTCACAGCAGCCACTAGATAATTCTTACAGCCCTCCAGGAATTTTCTCTGGCTGTCTGTCCTCAATGTCTGGGATGCTCTCCCTTCTCATCTCTGTCTACTGGCATCCTTGGCTTCCTTCAAATCTCAGCTAAGACCCCATCTTCTGCAGGAAGAGGGATTTCCCAACCCCTCCTAATTCTAGTGTTCTGTTCATGATTGGGTATTCATTCTGGACAGAGCTTGTTTGTACATAATTGCCATCTCCCCCATGAGATTGTAAGCAACTTGAGGGCAGGGACCATCTTTTGCCTCTTGTTGGATCCCCAGCACTTATAAATGTTATAATAAACTACAGCCTCTAGTCCATTCAAGATGATTATCCCTCCATTATCGTTAATATTATCCTGTTCATATTGACATTACATGCACTAGACATAACACAATGCAAAGCATCACTTAAGCTTCTTTAGTGATCACAAGTGCAAATAGTGATTGTGAATGTATACCCTTAGCACAATGCCAATGACAAATAAAACAGCAGGAGACAAATAAATAATGCACAGCTAATGGCAAACAATGCAAGACTAGCTGACCTAGACAGTTGACAGGGGCAACTGAGTGGTACAGTGGATAAAATACCAGTGTTGGAGTCAAGAAGACTCATCTTCCTGAATTCAAATCTGGCCCCGACACTTACTAGTTATGTGACCCTGGACACATCACTTCACCCTCTTTGCCTCAGTTTCCTCATCTGTCAAATGAGCTAGAGAAGGAAGTGGCAAACCACTCCAGTATTTCTCCCAAGAAAACCCCAAATGGGATCATGGAGAGTTGGACATGACTAAACAACAACAAATATGGTTAACATCCATGTTGAGGAAGGTGGTCATGCCATATGATGCCTTTTCCTGAACTTGACTATCATACCTCTGTCTGTGATACATCCATCTCACCCTGAAAGATTCTCCCATTGGGGAACTCTTCATGGAGGCTTCACTTGGAGGAGAGGCTCAGGCCAGTGAACCTGTGTTCCCTTCTTCGCTATGTTTTGACCCGATGCCACTTTGTGGGGACCTTCCAGCTCCACCCCCCTTAGCTTCCTTCGGTGTGTTGTCTTCCTTCATTAAAATGTAAGCTCCTTCAGGGCAAAGATGATCCTTTTTGGCACATATTTGTACTCCTAGGGCTCAGCACAGTGCCTGGTACATAGTGAGCTCTTAATTAATAAATACTGATTGCCTCATCTTGTTCTGCCCTGGTCAGCCCACAACTGGAGTGTTGTGTTACTCTGGGCGCCACAGTGTAGGACCCCAGTGATTGGATACATATATAAGAAATGACAGCAATAACTTAAAACTTCTATTTCTCAAGGGTTCTGAGGCCTCTGAGCCTCCATTTGCCCATCTGGAAAAAGGGTTTATTTTCCTACTTTGTAATACTTATAGCATAGGTCCCATAGGTTTGGAATAGACAAGAACTGCAGAGATTATTTAATTCAGGAGTTCTTAACCTGCAATCTATGAAGACATTTTAAAAAAATATTTTGATGACTGAATTTCAGTCATAATTGATTTCCTTTGTAATCCTATGTATTTTACATATTTTTACAAAAAAAAACCCAACATGATTTTGAGAAAGAAATCTGTAGATTTCACCAGGTTGTCTAAGGGGATTATGCCACAAAACTCCTGGACAGTCTGGTATGGATTGGCAGGGTCCTGAACTCACAGGCAGGAAGACCTCAATTCCTATTCTATCTCTGACTCATACTAGGTCTGTGACCTTGGGAGCACCATTGTACTTTTCTGAACCTCAGTTTCCTTCTCTGTAAAATGGGGGTAATAGCCCTACCTCCCAAGGCTGTTGTGAAGTTCCAATGGGACAATATTGGCAAAAACTCACTATTGCCCCAATTAGAGTCAACCCTCTTAGGAGGTTAGGGGCTTTTTAAATTTTTCTTCTTAGTGGTTGGCACAGTGCCTGGCATAGTAAGTGTTGAATAAAGGTGTTTTTATTCTTTCTTTCTTTCCTTCCTTCCTTCTTTCATACTTTCCTTCCTTTCTCCAAACATTATCTAGATGCCAGATATTGTTATTTTCCAGGTCTCTACATTCCAACATTCTCCCTGGCAAGGCAGGTCAGGTTTCATTGTGCTTACCTGGCTGCTAAGCCCTTCATAACAAGCAAGGACTGGGGTTTTGTCAAGATGCTTATTTCGAGGAAAATTCCTTTGTATCTCTTCTGCTGCTTCTGAAGAGCTCACCGGGCAGCCACTGAGTGCCCCAAGCCCAGGAAGCCACCCCTTGGCTTCGGAACATATTAGATCTCCCCTCCCCTACAACCTCCATCCCCCTGCCAAAGGGACCACATCACTTAGCCAAAATATTCTCCAGAGCCAGCCCCTCCCAGGCCAGAGAGCATCAGCTTCCTAAGGGTTGTCTAGAGGCTGCTCCCCCCCTCTGCTGGGCAATCCCTTGGGCTTCCAGGCCTCATACATTATGGATCCGGCCCTAATGGAGGTAGGCTGCAAGCAGGGGCTGCTGAGGCTCCCAGCACAAGTCAGCGGCTGCCAGGTTGCCGCGTCGGCGGCTTTGGCTGTCTTGTGCATGCCAATTAGGCTCTAATTTGATTTCTGTTCTATCAGTACGAACCCCATTAAAACCCAATTCTGCTTATTACCAACAGCTTTCTTTAAATGAAACGGCTCTCCCTCCAAGGACTTTTCCAGGCGGCAGAGGCAGAGCAGGCTGTAATTAGCGGGTGCGCTGACAGCGGGTGCCCCTACTTGGGGTTCCCATCTTCAAGGGACCCCAGGAGACAATCTGTGCCACCTTATCCACTGCCAATTGATCTACCAGCTCACTCCCAGAGGGCAGACCCCATTTCCCTTGGCACTAGCTGCCTCCAGGCCTGCCTGAAATTCCTTCAGGAGCTAAGGAAAAAGAGCCAGGGCAAGGTGGGCCAGGCAGATGGATTGAAACCGATAGGACCTAGGGAATCCGGACAGGAGCTGACACTCATGGAGTTTCAAAATGTGCAGAGTGCTTAACCTAGTAACAGTTCCCATCTGTGTGGCACTTTAAAATCTGCAAAATGATTTATATAAGATTATAGATTTACAAGTGGAAGTATCGAAGAATCCTTAGGCATTAATTCCAGTTCTACCCTTCCATCTTACAGATGAAGAAACTGAGGCTCCTAGAGGTTAAAATGAACCTTTCCTCAAATGCCAGCTCTGAAACATTACTAGCTGTATGACTTTGGACAAATCACTTTACCATTCTGGGTTATAATTTCCCCATCTGAAAATTGAACATAATAATGCATCTAGAATCTTTCTCACATGATCAATAACAGGTTTAAAAGAGATCATGTATGGAAAGTGATTTATAAACTTTAAAATGCTGTCCTTGGAATGTAAAGTCCTCGAGGGACAGGCAGGAATAGCTTTGTCTTTGTCCTTATTCCCAAGTGCTTAGCTCAGAGCCTGACACATAGCAGGCTTCATTGTCCCATACATCCTCCCTCTCAGTCCTGTGCAAGGCTGGAGGTTCCATTAAGCAGAAAGGATGCTGACCTAGAGTCAAGAAGATCTGGATTCAAATTCCACCTCAGATACTTTATTACCCATGCAACCTTGCTTGAGTAGACTACTTAACCCTTCTGGGCCTCAGTTGCCTCCTCTGTAATATGAGGGGGGTTAGACTAATTGGCCTCCGAGGTCCTTTCCAGCTCTGTATCCATGATCCAATGACCCAAGGATGAGTGGACAGTGGCTGTTGCCAAGCAGAGTTGCTGAGTGGGAGTTGGGGTTCAGGCCATTAACTGAATAAGTAAGTTCTATTACCACAGACTGTGCCCTGAACTTGAACCAACCTACTTACAAATCAAAGCCATTGGCCTCAAAGGGGACCAGGAAGGAGAGAAATGAATCCACAAATTACTGGAGGATATCACAAAACATTTACCCTACTGATGGAGAGTCTGTGGTACCATCTTTAGCTGGATGCTCAAAGGAATCACAATCTTGTCAGCTTGGGGAGTCTCCCAGTGTGGAAACTCATTCCTCTAATACAGGCTGTAATCCATCTGTGACTTAACAGATAAGAAAGAATGCTGAATTTGGAGCCATGAGGCCTACGTTCAAATCTTGTCTCTGAGGTTTATATCCGTGTAACTTTGGACAAATCTGGGCCATGGTTTCAAAGTGATGGAGTTGCACCAGATGGTCTTTTGGGATCTTTCCAGTTCTGGATATGTGGTCCTAAGCACCTACTATGTGGTAAACACTATATTAGACACCTGAGAAGACAGAGACAAAAACACAGGAGTCCTGACACTATGTGAAGTGACTGAACCTCATATTTCTCCTCCATAAAATGAGGGAATTCAACTAGGTGACCTCTAAGGCTCCTAGCTCTAAACCTATGATCCTAGAAAGTTGTCTGAGTCACAGACTGCCCCCAGCACTTAACTAAGTGACTGGCACATAGTAGGTACTTAATAAGTGCTTGTGGATTGACTGGCTGTTAAGTGACTCACCCAGGGTCACAGAGTTAATAATAACACTAGCTAAGACATACTATGCTTTAAGGTTTGCAAAGCAGATATCATCTCATCTGATACTTATGCAATAATGATGGTAACTGTCATTTATATAGGGTTTTAAGGTTTATAAAGCATGGTTTATGTTATCTCCTCTGATTCACTCTGTGAGGTATGTGGATAGTTAGTTATCCCCATTTTGCAGATGAGGAAACAGAGTCTGATAGAGGTTAAGTAACTTTTCAGAAGTGTCTAAGGCAGGATTTGAACTCAGGTCTTCCTGACCTCTGAAGATAGAGCTCTTTTCCTTATAGCCCAAGTTGCCTCATGCAGACTGTAAAGGTCAAGGGTAGCATTCAGCCGGGTCTTCTTAGACTGCTAAGACTACTTTTCTATCCCTCACCTCATATTCCCTCCATATTTGTATAGACAGAAAAGCTTATTCCCATGAGCTGTGGTAAGTCCAGAGCTGACTGCTATTTTCAGGCAACTGAAGAAAGAACCCACTGATGCCCAGCTCAATGTCAAAGTTGTCAGCTCTGCTGTGAAGATTTCCCCTCCCCCAGAAGAGGGACACTGATTCCCCATCAGGGCTCTAGTGGCTCCCATGTCCCATTCGGTTCTGATGAGGCATGACTGCTTCTGGGCTTCCTAAGCTGGGCTGGCTCTCAGTGAAGCCTCTGGGACTAAGGTGGGAGATTCAAGGATCTCAGCAAGAACGCTCCTCCGCCAGATGCTTCGGGCCGTTGGTTCATAGCTGCTGAGAGAGGCCGGAACTAAGAGGATCATCTCTGTGGGTCCCCTGCAAATTCAGCTCTTTGCCGTGTACAAATCAATCTTCCAAGCCCCCAAAAACAGTCTGTCCTTACACATTACTCAATGGGCTCTAAGTGCAACAAAAATGAAACACAATCCAGTTTGGCACAGAGGATGACAGGCACCCTTGCCAGCCAGCATCATCTCTGAATACATATCCATCCAGCTGTTTGGGATGAAGTACTATGGTGGGATGGGAGGGCCCTCCTGAGGCTGGGGGATGGTGGCTAAACCCATCACTCCCTCGCCGGGGCATGCTACTGTGAGTCTGGCTTGCTCTCTGAGATGTGAGTGCGTCCCAATAATAGCTGATTCATGCATAAACTGCTTTTCCTTGAATCTAAAGTCTTCGCCTCTCTTTTTCCCACCCATTAGTTTTGCAAGGCTGATCTTGGGAGACTGCAACCTTTTTTGCCTTTGTGCTTAGTCTTGGAGGTGGTAGCCAGACTGAGATGAAAACACCTTTTTAAAATAGCTCACTCAAGGTCAGTGCTGATCTACTGTAGCTCCCTATTGCCCCTAGGAAAAAATGCTAACTGCAGACTGAAAGGCATTTAAAGCCCTCTGTTGTCCCACTTACCTTCTAATTTTGGTTCCTATTATAACCCTTCCTATACCCTCTGTCTTAGCCAAACAGGAGAGATTATAAATTTTTCTGACCTTGGCATGTCATTTCCCACCACCGGACCTTTGCACAAACTGACCTCTCTTCCAGGCTTACATTTCCTCTTCACTCTGACTCATTCAAATCCCAAACTTCTTTCAAGACTCAGTGTAGGGGCCACTGAAGCTGACCTGATCCCTCATTTGGTCAGTGCTCTTTTCCTTCTATTTTGTATTTATTTTTTCTTTTTTTCTCCCATTATTCCATTATCTGTCTTCTATTTTTAATTAAAAAAATTATTTTAACTATTCGTTTACAAATTTTTTTGTGTCTGTTTCAAATTCTCTTCCTCTCTCCTGCTCCTCTCCAATCTGCTTAGAAAGCAATCAACATATCAATTATACATCTAAAATCATGTAAAACGTATTTCCATATTAGCCATGTCACCAAAAAATAAGAAAAAAAGGAAGTGGCAAAATTACACTTCAATTTACACTCAGAGTTCATCAGTTCTCTGTCTGGAGGTGGATAGCATTTTTCATCATGAGTCCTTTGATCATTGGCTCTTGGATCATTATAGCTAAGTCTTTCACAGGTGAACAGTGTTACAGTATTGCTTTTACCATGTACAATGACCTGGTTCTGCTCACTTCACCTGAGTTCATATAAGTCTTTCCAGGTTTTCCTGAGACTGTTTCCTTTGTCATTTCTTATAGCACAATAGCATTCTATCAGTCATATATGATAACTCCTTCGGTCATTCCCCAATTAACAACATCTCCTTAATGTCCAATTTTTTGCCATCACAAAAAGAGTTGCTATAAATATTTTCATACATATAGATCCTTTTTCTTTGATTTCTTTTTGGGATATAGCCCTTTGAGTCAAAGGCTAGTTTTTCCCATTCTTTCTCTCCCTTCCTCTTCTCCTAGCAGTCTCTTTCTCACCCCTTAGTTGTTTTTTTGAGATCATCTCAACATTATCAACTCACCTGTGCTCTCTGTCTATATAGATTTCTTCTAACCACCCTAATAATATACAGTTCTTAGGAATTACAAGTATCATCTCTCCATATAGGAATGTGAAAAGTTCAACCTTATTAAATCCCTTATGATCTCGCTTTCACTTTATACTTCCCTCGAGTTTTGTGTTTGAATGTCAAATTTCTATTAAGCTCTGATCTTTTCATCAGGATTGCTTGAAAGTCCTCTATTTCATTAAATACACACTTTTCCCCCTGAAGGATTATATTAAGTTTTACTGGATATGTTTTTCTTGGTCATTATCCTAGCTCCTTTACCTTCTATAATATCATATTCCAAGCCCTCTGCTCCTTGAATGTGGAAGCTGCTAAATCTCATCTGATCCTGAGTATCACTCCATGGAATATGAATTGTTTCTTTCTGGCTGCTTGCAATCTTTTCTGCTTGATCTGGGAGCTCTGAAATTTGCCTATAATATTCCTGGGAGTTTTCATTTTGGGATCCCTTTCAGAAGGTGATTGGTGGATTCTTTCAATTTCTATTTTACCCTCTAGATCTAAGATATTGGGGCAATTTTCCTTTATAATTTCTTGAAATATGATGTTTAGGCTCTTTTTTTATTATGGCTTTCATGTAGCTCAGTCATTCTTAAATTATCGCCCTCGATCTGTTTTCCAGGTCAGTTGTCTTTCTGATGAGATATTTCACATTTTCTTCTATTTTTAATTCTTTTGACTTTATTTTATTGCCTCTTGATGTCTCATGGAGTCATTAGCTTCCATGTGCCCAATTTTAATTTTCTTCAGGGAATTTTTGTGCCTCTTTTATCATTTGGCCAATTCTTTTTCTTTTAAGGTATTATTTTCTTCAATATTTTTGTGCCTCTTTTACCAAAGTGTCAATCCTCTTTTCATATTTTTCTTGCATCACTCTCATTGCTTTCCCCCCTTTTATCCTTCTACCACTCTTATCTCTTTCTTTAATTCTTCCAGGAGTTCTTGTTGGGCTTATGTTCATTTTGCATTTTTTTTTCCCTTTGAGGCTTTGCTTATAGCTGCTTTCATATTGCTGTCTTCTTCTGAGCTTGTGACTTGATCATTTTTATCACTATAGGAATCTTTTATGGTGAAGTTATTTTCTGTTGTTTGTTCGTTTTCCCAGTCTATTTCTTGACTTTAAATTAAAATTGTGCTCTGTCACTGGGGTGGAGCAGTTCAGTCTTCCCAAGCTTCAGACTGTGACCATACTTCTCCTTGTATCATACTACATTGGAAGCATCAAAAACTTTCAGACTCCCCCAGAACCAGCTCTGAAAAGAGTTGCATGAAAAAGTTGGAAGCTTGATAAATCCACTCTTTCCAATAGGCTCCTACTACATCTTAGAGGACATTTGGGGGACCAGGTGTTTTATGTAGAGCTTCCCTTGGTGAAGGTGAAAGGTGAAACCTCACCTTCTACAAAAAGCCCTTCCCTGTAAAAAGTCCCCTTCTATGCTTGTGTCCTCCTTCTAAGATTACCTCCCACAATATTTCCAATGGATAGATCTTATATATACATAGTTTTTTGTATATTTTCTTTCCCCATTGGACTCTGAGGTCCTGGAAGGAAGGAGCTATTTTTGTCTTCTTTTGTATCTCCAGAGCTTAGTACAATGCTTGGCATATAGTAGGTGCTTAATAGATGCACCAACTAATTCATAGGAAAAGAATTTTTCTGGTTAGGGTGCTCCAATTGCAGTCAGATTATAGGCACCTAGGTAGTGCAGTGGATAAAACACCAGTCCTGGAGTTCAAATCCAGCTTTATCAAATCCATACTTCCTAGTTATGTGACCTTGGGCAAGTAACTTAATCCTGTTTGCCTCAGTTTCCTCTTCTGTCAAATGATCTGGAGAAGGAAATAGCAAACCACTCCAGTATCTCTGCCAAGAAAATCCCAAATGGGAGTCATGAAGAGTCTGATGTGACTGAAACAGTTCAACAACAGCATGAAAAGTGATGCCTGGTGTAGAAGGGGAGAAGTAGAGGGAGAAATTATTGGAGAGCAGCTAAAAAGGGAAGTATCATTGTGTTAGAGGCAAGGCCCATGATTAGCTGTCAGAGGGAGGTGGGATGTGACCAATCTTCCCAACCTCAGGTCACAGCCCTTCCCCCACCCCCTTTTTTACCTACATTTAAGAGACATGAGGAACTGTGAGACCCAAGATCTTGAGGTCATTGAGTCTGATCCCTTCATTTTATATACATAAAGGATTTATTAATTTTTGAAATTTTAATTAATTTTTGAAATTGTAATTAAAATGAATCAAGTAGTATGTGCCAGTCACAGAGGAGAACATGATCCCTGGAGAGTTTAAGTGATTTGTTCAAGGCTAACAAGTCAGTAGTGTCTGAGGCAGGAGTTGAACTCAGGTCAACTCTCCTCACTCTACCATGCTAATTCATTATGGTGGCAAAATTCCCCTGTTTTATTTCTCCTTTCTCAATCAAGATAAGCTTCTATCCCTCTCCTGCGAAGCCTGCTTAGTGATAAAACCTAGCTATGGGATGGAAGTTTAAACTTTTACTTTTTTTATGGTGTTATCTCCTTTTATCCTCCCAGCCTTCCTGGGAGGGAGTAAGGCAGGTGTCATTAGCCAGCTTTTACAGAGGCAGAAAGAGCCCCAGAGGTTGCATAGTTAGCTCCTGCAAAGCTGGGATTAGAAGCCAGGTCTCCTGACTCAAGGTCTGATTTTGTCCGGTGTAGATCTCACTATCTTTTGCTGGGCAACTTTCAGTCACCTTCATCTTTGATCTAGAGCCCAAGGCAAAAGGACAAGTTGAAGCAACTACATGCCCAGTGGGAGCTCTCTGACTCATCCCTCTCAGGGAGCATCTGTTCAGAGAATTTTCTATAAATTAGCAGCAGATCAGAGCCTAAGTTACCAAGGTGGCTCCATTACCGGCAAGGTAAGATTGGACAAAAACCCTGACCCCAGCGAGCAAGGGATGTCCTTGGACTCTTAACCAGAAGAGGCTTGGAATATCCAAAGGGGGATAAAATATAGAGCTGAGTGTCCAGTGGTGTGGGTTCTAGGTCCAGGTTCTTCTACTTCTGACTCGTTGAGTGTCCCTGGGCAAATTGAATTAACCCTCCCTAATCATCACTCCTTGACCTCAAAAGACAATGTCAGAACTGGGAGGAACATGAGAACATGGAATGTCATAGCTAGAAGGGGACCTAAGAGCCCAGAATACCAGGGCTGGGACAAAAGAAGGAAGAAAATCAGCCTTTATTAAGTACCTACTGTGTGCCAGGCATTATACTGTATAATCTGATCCTCACTAAGTACCTGTCTTACCTAGGTAGTAGGTGCTATAATTATTTTCATTTTACAGTTAGGGAAATGGTACCAGACAGAGATTAAGTGATTCCCCGAGGATCACACAGCTAGGAAGTGCCTGAGGCTGGATCTGAATTCAGGTCTTCCTGACTGGAAAGACAGCTAGGTGGTACAGTGAATAGAGCACAGCTTGGAATTAGGAAGATTCGTCTTTGTGAGTTCAAATCTGGCCTCAGATACTTTCTAGCTGTGACCCTGGGCAAGCCACTCCACCCTGTTTGCCTCAGTTTCCTCATCTGTAAAGTGAGCTGGAGAAGGAAATGACAAACCATTCTAGTATCTCTGTCAAGAAAAATCCAAATGGGGTCCCAAGAGTTGGACACAACTGAAAAATGACTGAACACCAGCTTCTAGACTCCAACCCAGCACTCCATCCACTAAGCCCTTCAGCTGCTCCTTAAACAGGAGGAGCCTTAGGAGAGAATCAGTGTTTATATAGTGCCTACTGTGTGCCAGGCACTGTGCTACTAAGCCCTTCAGAACACAGAACAGCCAAAATTGGAGGGAGAGGTTTTAGAACAGATTGTCAGAGCTTGGATGGGCATTAGAACATGGAAGGGGGTCCAAGCCAGGAAGCTTCTCAAAGCTTGGAATGGTAGACCATCAGTCCTGGGTGGGGCATCCTCAGAGGTGAGAAGGGATGAGATAATTTCTGTGAAGTTCTTAAAGTTCCTGAGAATGTGCAAAATAAATACTGAGTATGATTACATCATTACTTGGCAGCTGGGAGGAGATGGGAAAACCGGTTAGGGGATCTGAGAGAAGATGGGCTGGCCTTGACTGATCCTCAGCAGGGAGGTGGGCACACAGAACCAGAGATCACCGCGTTTATTCTTGCGTTTGATAAATGTCTGTGGTGCCCTATTTATTCATGGTTTGGGAGCCAGGATGGACCTCAGAAGTCACTTATCCAAGTCTCTGCTTTTGCAAAAAAAGAAACTGAGACCCAGAGAGGTGGAATGGGATGCTAGAATTATGGACTGTGAGTTAGAAAAGATTTCAGATCCCATCTCATTCAATTCTCTCATTTTACAGATGAGAAAACTAAAACCCTGGGGAGTTTAAGGGATCTGTCACACAGGTCACAAGTATCACAGGTGGGGTTAGAACCTGGAACTTCTAACTCCAAATCCAGTATTCTTTCCACAAATCCATACTACCATGGCTGCTAAGAGATGCCAGAAGCTTGTTTCCCATCTCTACCTCTCAAATAAAATTCTCTTTCCCACCCCCACTCCCAACTCCCTTTCCATCTCCACTCCCAAAGAAAAATGCCTCCTGTCCCCACCCAGTATGCCAAATTTCCATCTAACACACAGGACTTCTTTAAGAAGCTATGCATTTTAATTGGGTTAAGGCATATAGTTACCTGGGAGGTAAAAGTGTAATTTCTTTTTTTGGTATCAAACCTATGATTTCATTGGTGTAGGCAAGGGACCGGAAGGAAACTCCCTTTACCAATGCAGGTTGGTACCTGTTCTACCACTTAAACTCTTGGAGAATTTTCTAAGTTGCTGGTTAAGTAATTTGCCCCGAGTCACACAACCAGTGGATGTTGGAGGCAAGACTCCAAGTCTTCTAGATCCTAAGGCTGTCATTATCTACCCACCAATTTAACTTTCAGGGTGTAATATAGCAACACCCCAAACCTAATGTGATCCTGAGCTGAATTCAGAGAAGTAAAGTGCTCAAAATAGTCAACAATCAAGCATTTATTGAATACCTACTATATACCGGGTTTTGTGTTAGATCCCGGAGATATAAAGTTAAAAAATGGAATAGTCCTTAATCCTGCTGTGTTTTCTCCCCTGGTGAACATCACATACATTAGGAATCCCCCAACAAGCTTTGGGTATCTCATTTTAGAAAGGACGTTGATGAGCTAGGAGCCCCCAGTCAAGGGCAAATTGACTTTATAGAGAAATGGAGATCATGTCATGTAAGGGCTGGTGGAAGGAATTCCAAATGTTGAGTATGGAGAACAGAAGGCTTGGTTGGGAGTGGGGACAGGGACAAGAGGCAGGTGATAACTCTGATTATATCTGAAGGATTGTCAGGCAGTGCAAGAATTAAGCTTGTCTTGCTTGTCCCTAGAGAACAGAACAATGGGGAAGTTGCCAGGAGGAAGATTTTATCTCAGTCTAAGAAAAAATTTCATCTAAAAATCTAAGACTGATCTTGAAGACAGCCAGTCCATTTTTTTAAAATATCTATTGTGAATCATATCTCCAGTGACTAACATGGTGCCTGGCAGACAGTAGATACTTAATGGCAAGCACCATACATTTATTAAGTGCTAACTGTGTACTAGGCACTGTACTAAATAATATGGATACAAAGCAAAACAAAAAGCTTATGTTGTAATGGGGAAAACAGGAGAAACCAACACTCAAAATGGAGATGAAAAGCAAGAGGGAGCAGTGGTAGCTGCAAGGGGGTATGGTCAAAGTTCTGAAAGTTAAAAGCAGAAGCAGTAGGGGAATGGGAGATAGCCAGTCTGGGCTCCTGGACAAAATAGGATCTCGCCAATGGGAAAAGGGCAAAGTGATGTGGTGGGGTGAGGAGGCCACAGAGGAATAGTATGCAAGTCTGTCAGGTCAGATGCAAGGAGAGGAGAACATGCCTGCTGACGATCAAAGAAACACCACCCATGCTCTCTGAAGTTCTGAAATAACAGGAGACACAAAGGAAAAACAGAATGGTGACTTACAGATGAAAACAGGACTGCAGCATCCTTCTAATAATGGTCCATATTTAGGGAACATGGTTGAAGATGTCCTTTAGACAACAGGTCACTGGCACGTATGATCATTAAGTGATTCCTAAGGATAGACAAATAATGGCTGGCCAGCACCCATATTAAAAGATCAAAAAGAAAGTAAACAAGAGACTTGCTAAGCCTTTTGTGAAAGGCTAGGCAAGGACACAGACAAGAACTATGAGGAATGAGAAGGGGCAACTGGGTTGCAACCCGTGTTATTGGATGGGTTATCCCTCTCAGGGAGATCCCAGATCCAGTCAATGAAGTACTAAGAAAGAAAAAGGCTTCTGAACAAATAGAGGTGTCCAAAAGGGGAACGAGCTGTTTTGGAGTACAGTGAATGCCTCTTATACATATATATGTGTGTGTGTGTGTGTGTGTGTGTGTGTGTGTGTATGCATGTATATTTGTGTATATATGTATATAGTTATACAGAAGTATAAGTATATATATATATGTATATATATGTGTATATATATATATATACAGAAGTATAAGTGATGTAGTAGATAGAGCACCGGACCTGGAGTCGGGAAGTTTGTGGATCAGTCATTTTCAGTCATACCTGACTCTCTGTAACCCTATTTGGGGCTTTCTTGGCAGAGATACTGGAACGGTATGCCATTTCCTTCTCCAACTCATTTTACAGATGAGGAAACTGAGGCAGGCAGGGCTAAGTGACTTTCCCAGGGTCACACAGCTAGGAGGAGTCTGAGGCCACACTGGAACTCAGGAAGATGAGCCTTCCTGACTCCAGGTCCAGCCCTCTGTTTACTGTGCCACTTAGTTGCCCAGGTGTCAGGAAAACTTGAGTTCCAATCTGGCCTCAGACTCTGACTGTGTGACCCTGGATAAATCACCTAACCTGTTTGCTTTAGTTTTCTCATCCGAACATAACGTAACATAACATAATACAACATAGTATAATTAATATAATATATAATGCAATGTAATGTAACATAACATATGATATGATCATATGTGACATGACAAGATAATGTAATGTAATATAAATCAATTGCTATCCCATTGAGAAATAGGGTTATTCTAAAAGCTTCAGGAGATTGAGACTTTGTCTTTCCTCATATTTTCTAACTCTGTGAGACAGATATGATATGGTTATATGATTAATCTCACTAAGTATTCAGTTAGTTTTTCATATCGTGACAGAGGTCAGGAAAGTGTGGAATTTGTCATAGGCAGGTCACTTAGAGGCTCTTGGACACAGACGTGGCCTTGGAGTTAGGAAGACCTGCTCCAGTGATTGTAACAGCACCAGCCTCAAAGGATTGTTTGTGAGAATTAAATGAAATCATGTCTGTCAAGCATTTAGTTCAGTGCCTGGCACCTAGTAGGCTTTTAATAAGCATTTGCTCCCCTTCTACCTCCCTTCTCTCTGGACCTCAGTTGCTGAATCAGTAAAAAGAGGCAGCGAAATGTGATATCCTTTAGGCAGGATGCCTCCCAGTTCTGACACCCTCTGTTCTAAGGTCCCTCCCTCGCCTTGACAATCTCTGGTAAAGAGATTTATGTGGCTGCAAAAAAAATTAGTTTAAAATAAATAAGAAAAGGAACCATACCCTTATCATACCTGTTGTGGAGAGTTAGAAAATGTAAGGAAAGGCAAGGCCCAAATCATTCTCCAGTACTGGTACCACAAAGATGGCTCTCCAAGTAACTTTGTAGCTTCTCAGTGGGAGAGCAAGTGGTATTTATGGCTGTAATAATAACAAGGGATAGAGACAGGACCTGGGAGCCTCACTGATTGAGTGGGGACTTCCTGGGTGAGGATACTTATTCTGCCAATGCAAATCAGTACCTTCTATGCAACTTTATAGAGAGAGTTTCAGAGAGTTGCCTGGGAAACTGAAAGGAATAAGCTTTTAGGCAGAACCTGCTTTGTGGCAGGGAGTGTACTAAGTGCATTACAGATAGGATCTCATTTGATCTCACAACCAACCTGGAAGATATTTTTATCCCCATTTTACAAATGGGAAAACTAAGGGAGACAGAGAAATGACTTGCCCAAAGTCATCCAGTTAGTAAGTATATGAGGCTGGATTTTAACTTGGGTCTTCCTGATTCCTGACCCAACACTCTATGCACTGCACCACCTCGCTGCCTTCAGTTACTTAAACTGAGGGTGCAAGTGACTTGCCTGAGGTCACACAGCCACAATAAAGATAGAGACGTAAATAGATGAAGAGACAGTGATAAAGGAATGAATGGATAGATAGAGAGATAGAGGAATCGATGGATAGACAGATGAATGGATAGACAGATGAAGAATGATAGATAAAGGAATGGATAGATTGATGGATAGATGGATAGATAGAAGAATGGGTAGATAAGTAGGTAGGTAAATAGATGAAGGAATAAATGGACAGGTAGGTAAATATAGGAATGGGTAGATAGATGATAGATGAAAGAATGAATAGATACAGAGAGAGGGAAATAAATAGGGACATGAACTTGGACTGGTAAATTAATTGGTATAGGCAATTTCTGGTTAAAAAAACTATTTCTCCCAATGCAGGTTATCACCTTGTCTGAAATATACAGTCTTTCAGATTTCACTAACACCATACCCCCATGGCCTCATCCACTGAGGGGTTAAGTAACTCTCCTGAGGTCACAAAGCAGTATAGCCAGAGGCAAAAATTCACCATGGGCCTCATCATCATCATTGCCGTATCACCATCATTTCTAGTTGAGATCAATACTTTCTTAATCCAATGAACTCTCAGAGAAAAGGGCCCCATTGGCAGCTTCAGGACAGTCTCTGACACAGGAAATGCTGCTCAGTTGAGTGTATGGGGCTCCCTCAGCAGGGGACTTTTTTCCCGGTTCTCTCACTTTCTTAGGAAAATAGTTTTGGCTTCTGGAACTGTAGCTTAATTAAATTCAGTTGGCTGGATCCTTTCAAAGACTGTTCCAGGTCACCACCAGCCCTCGCAGATGCCGGCATCTTCCTTGCACAAATGTGTGAGTGAGAGCATTTAAGCAGCAGCTGGCAAGATAAGACAGGCATTCTTCAGCACCCAATCATATAGTCTGGATGTGTTTGGAGTTAGGAGGTGAGGCAGGAGGCCAAGGGATGTGTATGTTCGACCCCTCTCCTCTGCCAAGCTCAAAGGATATGATGGGGCAAGAGCTAAGGAGGTAGAGGTATTTCAGCTAGATGAAAAAATGGCAACAGACCTATGGAAATTGATTTCTCCCTCCCTGCTTCGGCATGGCTGGGTGAGGTTCCCAGGGCCATGACTCATCCTCAGCCAGCTCCGTGGGTGGAGTCTGCAAGGGCAGCTTTCTCCAGTGACCCAGTTGTCCTAGGGGAGAAGTGCTCCAGGGCTCACATCAACACTTGGGAAATCCAAGGCCTCCAATACCAGCCCAAAGCACAGAGGGAGATTAAAAAGAGAGAAAATCTGACCCTGGCTCCACTGTGACTTCATGGCTCTTAGATAGAGCTCATCAGTCAAAAATCCTGTGAGCTTCACACTCTGGGTCATTTCCATGGCATTGTCAGATTGTAGGTCTAATGGAGAACTGGAAGGAAACGTGGAGGTCATTGAGTTCAGCCCCTTTATTTCACACATGTGAAAACCAAGACACAGAGACATAACTTGCCCAGGGTCATATGCCAAGTAGCTCATGGAACACTGAGAACTATGAATGATAAGGAGGAAAAGGCATTTGCTTAAAGTCACACAAAAAAAGAAGGAAACAAACATCTATTGAGCACCTACTGTGTGTTAGGCATGTGCTAAGCTGTTCACGATCATTACCTCATTTGATCCTTCCAATAATCTGGGAAGTTGATGGTACCTTTGTACAGTTGAGGAAATCTAAGCAGAGAGAGTGACTTGCGCAGCATCACCCAAACTGGGGATCAGTCCTGAGGCAGCTAGGTGGCACAATGGATAGAGTGCCCAGGCTGGAGCCAGGAAGTCATCAGTTCAAATCCAGCCTCAATCACTTACTAGCTGTATGAACCTGGGTAAGTCACTTAACCCTGTTTGCTTCAGTTTCCTTATCAGTCAAATGAGCTGAAAAAGGAAGTGGCAAGCCACTCTAGTATCTCTGCCAAGAAAACCCCAAATGGGGTCATAAAGAGTCAGACATGACTGAAAAACAAGTGGACAATAGTAGCCACAACAACCCAGGTAATAAGTGTCTGAGGCCAGATTTGAACATAGGTCTTCCCGACTCCAGGTCTGTGATCGATCCATTGTATCACTTAGCTACCACAGAATTGCTCCCCAGTCTTTTTTCCATTATGCAAAGGGCAAGGAAGATGGTGGGCTTCAGTCTCTGTGGGAAGGTCTGATAGATGTGGGGTTGAAAGCCTTTCTTGTCCCCCCTTTTCTGTCTCCTTGGAAGATGGTTATCCTGGAAGGATGTCCTCTTGAGGAAGATATCTCCTGTGAGGAAGGGAAGATGAGAATGAAGAGTTGCCAACCATGGCAACAGTCAATGTGAGTAGAGCTGTGGGAAGATAGTCAAACTGATGCATGGTGGTGAAGCTATGAATTGTTACAACCATTTTGGAAAGCAATTTGGAATTAAGCAAATCAAGTGACTAAAATGGCCAGAGACTTCAATCCTGAGCTACGGAGGCCAAGGAAATGAAGAAAGTCCCCATAGACATCCAAATATTCATAGCAGCACTTTGGGGGATAGCAAAGAACTGGAAACAAAGTACATGACCATTGATTGGGGAATGTCTAAACAAATTGTGGTATGTGAATGTAATGGAATATTACGATGCTGTAAAAAATTATTAAAGAGATGGATACAAAGAAGCATGGAGAGATCTACATGACTTGATGCAGAATTAAGCTAGCAGAACCAACAAAACGATATATACAATGACTACAACAATATAAATGGAAAATACAGCCTCGCACACAAACACACAAAATCAAAAGTGAATGTTGCAAGATGATAAAGATCAAGGATGGTTCAAAAAAAGAGACATCAGAGGCGACACCTAAAATAACTCTTCATGGAAGTGAGAGATAGCGCATTGAATATGTTTTTGGACTTTTTTAATGTATTGGCTGTCTATACTAATTTTTCTCTCATTTTTTCGTTTTTCTCTTAAAATACTGTTTGGTATATAGGAGATACTGGGGAAAATTATAAATATATAAAAAGGCATCAAGAAAAACTTATTGAAAAAATAAAAATTTACCAGTGTAGCTACATGCTATTGTTGAGTTGCTTCAGTTGTGACCCCATTTAGTGTTTTCTTGACAAAGATACTGGAGCGGTTTTCCATTTCCTTCTCCAGCTCATTTTACAGATGAGGAAACTGAGGCCAATAGGGTTAAGTGACTTGCCCAGGGTCACACTGCTAGTAAGTGTCTGAGGCTGGATTTGAACTCTGGAATATGATTCCAAACCCAGTGCTGCCTCCACTATGGAGCTACCTATATATATATATATATATATATATATAGATAGATAGATAGATAGATAGATATAGATATAGATATATAGATAGATATAGATATAGATATATATAGATAGATATAGATATAGATAGATATAGATATAGATAGATAGATAAAGTGTGTGTGTGTAGCAAATACATACATATACACATGCATACACACTTATATATGTGTGTATATACTGTGTATATATTGTATATGTATTGCATATATACATAGAATATATATATTATACACAATACATATGCACATGTATACAATATACATATACACACACATGCACGCATACATAAATACACATATTTGTATGTACTAAAGCCAAATTGCCCCCTGAACATGCTACCTGCTGACTTCTGCTCCCATAGGTCCCCATGCCTAGAAGACCTTTCCTTTCCTGATTCACCATTTCATCCACCTAACAAGCATTTGCTAAGTGTCTCCTAAATTCCAGGTAGTGTGTTAGGCACTGATCCCAAAGACAAAATGGCACAATTTCTTCTCCAAGGGGTGTCATCTGTATGGCCTTTAAAGTCCTGCTCTAATCCCACCACCTTCAACAGGAAGCTTTCCTCACTCACCAACCCTCTCATCACATGGCATCTAATCTTCTCCCATCTCCATGCCCTGGTTCTCCTCACCCCAGCATTCTTTATTTATTTATTTTTCTTGTCTGCATTTTAAATTTATTTATAATTGGTTTTTGTGCTTATTTATTTTTAGTTTTCAACATTCATTTCCCCAAAATTTTGGTTCCAAATTTTCTCCCTATCCGTCTCCTCCCCCCACTTCAAAACACCATGCATTCTGATCACCCCTTCTCCCAATCTGCCTTCCTTTTATCACACCCCTCCCTTCCCTTATCCTCATCTTCTTTCTTTTCTTATAGGGCAAGATATATTTCTATATCCCATTGCCTGTATTTTTTATTTCCAGGTTTCATACAAAAACAATTCTCAACCTTTGTTCCTAAAACTTTGAGTTCCGACTTCTCTCCCTTCTTCCGTCCCCACCCATCCCCACTGAGAAGGCAAACAATTCAATATAGGCTATTTATATGTAGTTTTGCGAAAGACTTCCATAATAGTCATGTTGTGTAAGACTATTTCTCTCTATCCTATCCTGTCCCCCCATTTATTCTATTCTCTTTTTTGACTTTGTCCCTCTCCAAAAGAGTTTCCTTCTAATTACTTCCTTCTCGCTTTTGCTCTCCCTTCTATCATCCCCCCACCCCACTTATCCCCTTCTCCCCTATTTTTCTGTAGTGTAAGATAGATTTTCCTACCAAATTGAGTGTGCATGTTATTCCCCGCTTAAGCCTAATGTGATGAGAGTAAGTTTCACTTTGTCCCTCTCACCTCCCCACTTTTCCCCTCCATTGAAAAAGCTTTTTCTTGCCTCTTTCATCAGAGATAACCTGCCCCATTCCATTTCTCCCAATATATTCCTCTCTCATCCCTTGATTTTATTTTTTTAGATACCATCCCTTCCTATTCAACTCACCCTGTGCTCTCTCTCACTCTCTCTCTCTCTCTCTCTCTCTCTCTCTCTCTCTGTATAATCCCTCCAACTACCCAAATACTGAGAAAAGTTTCAAGACTTGCAAATACTATCTTTACATGTAAGAATGTAAACAGTTCAACTTTAGGAAGTCCCTTATGAGTTCTCTTTCTTGTTTACCTTTTCATGCTTCTCTTGATTCTTGTGTTTGAAAGTCAGATTTTCTATTCAGCTCTGGTCTTTTCATCAAGAATGCTTGAAAGTCCTCTATTTCATTGAATGACCTTTTTTTTCTCCTGAAATATTATACTCAGTTTTGCTGGGTAGTTGATTCTTGGTTTTAAGCCTAGTTCCTCTGACTTCTGGAATATCATATTCCAAGCCCTTTGATCCCTTAATGTAGAAGCTGCTAGATCTTGTGTTATCCTGATTGTATTTCTGCAATACTGGAATTGTTTCTTTCTAACTGCTTGCAATATTTTCTCTGGACTTGGGAACTCTGGAATTTGGCTACAAGATTCTTAGGAGTTTCTGTTTTCAGATCTCTTTCAGGAAGTGATTAGTGGATCCTTTCAATATTTATTTCAACCTCTGGTTCAAGAATATCAGGGTAGTTTTCCTTAATAATTTCATGAAAGGTAATGTCTAGGCTCTTTTTCAATCATGACTTTCAGCCATAACTTTGAAACTGTCTCTCCTGGGTATATTTTCCAGGTCAGTTGTTTTTCCAATGAGATATTTCACATTGTCTTCTATTTTTTCATTCTTTTGGTTTTGTTTTGTAATTTTTTGGTTTCTCATAAAGTCATTAGTTTCCATCTGCTCGATTCTAATTTTTAAAGAACTATTTTCTTCAGTGAACTTTTGAACCTCCTTTTCCATTTGGTTAATTCTGCTTTTTTAAAGCGTTCTTCTCTTCGTTGGTTTTTTGGACCTCTTTTGCCAATTGTGTTAGTCTATTTTTAAAGGTGTTATTTTTTTCATCATTGTTTGGGTCTCCTTTTGCAAACTGTTGACTCACTTTTCATGATTTTCTAGCATCGCTCTCATTTCTCTTCCCAATTTTTCCTCCACCTCTCTTACTTGATTTTCAAAATCCTTTTTGAACTCTTCCATGGCCTGAGACCATTGCCTATTTATTTTGAAGGTTTTGGATGCAAAAATCTTGTCTTTTAGTTCTTCCTCTGATGGTATGCATTGTTCTTCTTCATCTGAAAGGATGGAAGAAAATTCCTGTTCACCAAGAAAGTGGCCTTCTATAATCTTATTTTTCCCCCCTTTTGGGCATTTTTCCAGTCAATTACTTGACTTTTGTGTCCTTTGTCAAGAATAGGGTATGCTCTGGGGACCTGTAAGTTCTCACTTCCTCCAAGGTGCCACAATCAAGGGAAAGGAGTTTGTGCTCTGGTCTGGGAGCAGCCACAAGCACTCTGTTCTGCCCAGGATCTGCAAGCACAATTCCCTCTCCACAACTGCCTCCATTTCCACCACACCAGCACTCTTCCTCACCCCAGGACTGCCACTCAGGGTTGAGATCCAGATCAACTGATGAATTCCCCCAGGATCTTTAGGCTCCAAAAATGGATGCTGCTGCTGCAGTTACTGGGGCTGGCAGGGCCAAAGTGCATTCCCTTCTCCCCCAGGTGAAGGAGCTTTCTCATTGACTTTTCAAGCTGTCTTTGGCATTTGTAGGTTGAGGGATCTGGAAACCACAGCTCCTGTTGGGGATTCTGCCCCCTGAAGCCTGTTTCAGTCCTGTTGCTGCCACAATGAGGCCAAGACTGGACTGTGCTCTGCTTAGCTCCAGGTACGATAGACCTTTCCTGTGGGCCTTCCCAGACTATCTTGGGCTGGAAATCTCTATCACTCTATTAGTTTGTGGTTTCTGCTGCTCTAGAACTTGTTTAGAGTCATTTTTTACAGGTATTTTATGGGCTATGGAGGGAAGCTTCTACAGGTGTGCCCTTCTACTTCACTGTCTTGGCTCCCTCACCCCAACATTCTTAACCATCATCTCTACCTGTTCAGATCTCTGACTTCTTAAAGTTTTAGCTCACATCCTATTTTTTTACAGTAGACCTTTCCTGAGCTTTGAGTTGGGAATGCATGCACCCCCCAAAATTTGTCTTCTACCTACTCTCTATATACTTATATGTATGTAAATATGCATATATAATTTCAGCATATAATTTATATATTATATAAAAATATATTAATATATAATTACATATCAGACAATTATTTATGTATTTTATATATAATTGTTATATTAATAAATAATTATGTTCATCCTTCATTGCCAAAGAAGACCATGTCATCAGAGAAATGATGATATGACTTGCACTTGACTTTGTTTTGAGTAAGGGAGGACTGTGCAGGTCACCAGTCTCATTTCTCCATCAGAGCTATCTGGATTTGGATATTATATATAATATTGTTATATGATATTCTACATAATTGTAATATTTATTACATAATATTATTATATATTGTACATAAATTATATTATATTATAATTATTATTATATTATGTATGTTATTATTATATTATGTACATAATTATATTATTATATAATGTACATTATTATATTATGTACACAATATATTATATTATGTACATAATTATATTGTTATTGTTATATTATATTATGTACATAAAATTATTATATTATGTACATAAAATTATATTATGTACATAATATTATATTATGTATATTATGTACATAATATAACATTATATTATATTATTATAATTATTATATTATGTACATAAAATAATAATTGTTATTTGTATTATGTTATTATATTATGTACATAAAATAATAATTATTAATTGTCCCCTCCATTAGCCTGTGAGTTCCCTGAGGGCAGATACTGTTGGGTTTTTTGGTTGCTGTTGTTTTGTCTTTGGTTTGTTTGGCGTTTTTTTGCCTTCCTTTGTGTCGCCAACCCTTAGCATAGTGCCTGACACATAGTATATGCTTGATAAAGGCTTGCTAACTGACTTGCTCTTGAATGCGCTTCTGATGTCACATGTATTACAATGTATTGGTATCAACTTCCTGCAAGCCTGTAATCTCCATGAAGCCATAGAGCTAATCTACCAAACTTTTGCCTTTCCGGTAACTCCAAGTATTATATTCTGCATATGGTAGTACTTTCAAAAATTCAGAATCTATCAAATTGCTTACTGCCTCAGAGTGGAGGGAGGGAAGGGAGAGAGGGAGAAAATCTAGAACTCAAAATTTCATATAAAAATCAATGTTATAAATTGTCTTTATGTGTAATTTGAAAAAATAAAATATTATGTACTCATTAAAGTTGAATGAATGAATTCAGTTAGATAGTATGCATCAAGCACTTCTGGATATGAAACACTGTCCTTGGCTCCAGGGATATAAAGAGAAAGTTCCAGCCTCTGGAAACTTATAATATAGTGAGTAAAAGCTCCCAAGAGCTGCGTTCTCTCAGTGGTAGCAGGACTTTCCTGTAAGAGCATCCTGGGGGTTTCCTATGACTTGATGGCCAGACCTGACTTCTATAAAACCTCACCATTCCCTGTACAGTGTACCCCATGTCATGAAACGAGCTGCCATGTCCATCCAGCTTTAAGGCTTGCAAAGCCCTTTCCATATAGTATCTCATTGGAGCTCCCAATAGCCCAGTTATTTTCCCCAATTTACAGATGCAGTTGCTCTTGATCACTCAGATAGTAAGGGCCAGAGATGGATGAGATTTGAATTTGGGTTGGCCTGATTCCAAGTCTGTGGTCTCTCTACTCTGCTGGTCTGACCCTTCTCTAGAGTTCTATAGACTAAGGATTGCTTCTGCCTGCCTGTGTGTGTGTGTGTGTGTGTGTGTGTGTATGATGCACATGTGGCACCTGCCTGACTTGTGTCTGCAATTAAGCCATAAGCTGTGTGAGGTCAAAGTCCATGACTTCAGTGTCTGCCTCCATCAGGTCTTTTAAGCCACGTCATTTACCAGAGTTGACTGTGGTTGCTCAGTGGATTTGATAAATGGGTCATTTTGCCTCCCTCCCCTGATCCCAGGCCCAAATCTGTCAATCTATCTACAAACATTTATTATGGACTTCCTGTGTGTTGGGTGCTAAGAGCACAAAGACATAAGGAGATAGGGAAAGAAAAAGAAAAGAAGAGGAGAAGTGAAAGGAGAAGAGGAGAGAGGAAGAGAGGGGAGGAGAGAGGAGGAGAGGGGAGGGGATTGCTTTATAAACCCTTTCTTGATTGTTCCATGATGTTGTAAAGTACTTGGCAGAGGGCCTGGTTCATAGTAGGCACTTAATAAATGTTTATTCCTTTCCCCTTCCCTTGCTTGCTGATACAAGACAACCTTATTGGGGAAGGCACTAACAACGAGAAGGAACAGATAAAGCCTCTTGTAGAAGGTGAGGGCCTGAGCTAACTTTTGCAGAAAGGTAGGGATTACAGGAGGCAAAAGGAGAGACCACTGATTTGTTTTCCCCAAGAAGGCATAATACTACATTTTGGAGGTAGAAGACCGAGATTCCAAACCTCACTTTGCCACTTATCCTCTTGGACAAGTTACTTGCACTGTCTCTGGGTCTCAGTTTCCCCACTTGCAATATGAAGGGATTGAACTAGATGACTTGCCTTCCTGCACTAAGTCTATGAGGAATGGAGGAGGTGGCCAGCTGCCAAGTTCCCAGGGGGACCAGGGGAATGTGAAACCATAATCAGTCCCCCACCCACCCACCCACCCACTCAGTGCTGACACTGTTTACAGAACACCTCTCCGCAGGGAGGGCGCTTTCAGCAGCCAAAGTCAGGCTTTCCAGGCCCTGGCTCTCTTCTCAGGGGCACCGACCCTCTCTGGGGACTCTCCCTTCCCCATTCCCAGCTCTCCATCTCCACCCCAGCCCAGGCAAAGGATCAAGGGAAATGGAAGCAGGGATCCTGGCCTCACAGTTTCACACACTTTATCAACAGCGCCAAGAGGCCTTTTTTCTCTTTTCTTTTCTTTCTCCTTCCCCTAAACCGTCCATCGAAGCCAAGTTGTTGAGTGAATCGTAAGGGAGCAAATTCCAAGATCGTGAGCTTCACTGTGGTTCCCAGGACAGGTCTCAGCCAAAACAAACCTCCAGGCTGCCAGGATCAGTGACTTACAGAGGCAAGCTCAGGCCTTGGCTGCCTAGTGCTGCTGGCTGGCCCCTCTCCTCCTCCTCCTTCTGTGAATTCTCTCTCTCTCTCTCCCCTCTCTCCTCACTTTCTCTTTCTCTCCTCTCCTCTGTTTCCCATTCTCTCTCTCCCCACTTTTCTTCTTTCTTCCCTTCCTTCCTTGCATCCCTTGCAAAGTCCCTGAAAAATCAAGGGCCGTCTCCGCAGGTCAGGAGACCTAGCCTTTAGATCAGTTTCTACTCCTTTGGGAAGCTGGGTTTGAATACATGACCTGGAGGCCTGATGAACTGGGCAGGCAGAGTTGGAAGGGAGGCCAGGGCTGATGGGAATGACTGATGCACAGCTTGTATCCAGCGCTACACCACTTCAGCCCAAATCAAACCCGAAAGCTTGAATGGAACATAAATGTTTACATACTATAGTCATGGGAATTAATCCAGGCAGCTGTGGGGCAGTGAAGGAAAAAAAAAACCCTCTCGATTTAGAGGTAGAAAACCTGGTTTTAAATACCAGAAAAGGAGAGATTGGAACCCAGGTCTTCCTGATTCTGAGTTTAGCACTCTATTTATCATTCCTTCTCAATTAAATTGGGCCCCACCCTACAACAACTATGGTGAACAAGGGGCCCCTGGAGAAGGCAAAGACCTCCCAAGTCAGATGTGACTTTGGGGGAATCCTGTTAGTCTGGCTGAGCACTCTGTAAGGCTCAGCTGCAGGAATTGGGGAGGTTGAGCCTAGAATGGAGAAGACTGAGGGGGCATGCTGGCTGTCTCTAAAAGAATAATTAGACTTGTTCTGTCTGGGCCCCAGAGGACAATATGAGGGGCAATGATGGGAATTCCAAAGAGGCCAGTTTTGGCTGGAAGTCAGAAAAACCTTCCAAATGATGAGAATGGGATGTCTCAAGAGGCGGTGAGTTTCCCTTCCTTAGAGGTCTTCAGGCAGAGTCTGGATGCCCACTGATGCGGCATGTTATCACAGGGATTCCTTGTGGCTGGTCTACATGGATGCCAAGGTCCCTTCCAACACTCAAACCCTGTCTTACTGTCAGTCAATGGTTCTGTTGCCTTCCTTCCTACTCACATGCTACTGCATGAAGCTGGAGAAAGTCATGAAATTGTGTTCATGGCATCTGCTACAAATTTATGTTACATTGTCTCAACTGGGCCCTCACTGCTGCAAGGCAATCCTTTTCACAACTCCCTAATAAATTCTTTGTTCCATGCACTCAGAAGCTTTTGTAACCCTCTTCAATCCTCCCTGCAGTTTCCCTTCTACTCCCTTCTCAGTTGAGATGATTGGCTTCCTATTTCACTGAAAAAAAGTGGCAGTTATTCTCAGAGAGCTCCCCCTTCTTCCCTGTCAATTCCATTTTCTCAGCATCTCCTTCTTTCCTGACATTACCACTATCCTGCTCCAAGTCCTCATTATCTCAGCTTAGATAATTATGACAGTTTGCTGATTTGTTCCTTCTCATTCCAATTCATCCTCATTCCAGCTTTTGAATTGACCTTCCTAAAGTTCTGGTCATCCCCCACAACTACCTCCATTCAATAAACTCTAGTGGCTACAGGATGAAATATAAAAACCTCTGTCTTTTAAAGCAAGGACAGGTCCAGTCATTAACTAAGTGTGTGACCCTGGGCAAGTCACTTAACTCTGTCAGCCTCAGTTTCCTCTTCTGTAAAATAAACTAGAGAAGGAAATGGCAAACCACCCCAGTATCTTTGCCAAGAAAACCCCAAATGGGGTCACAAAGACTTGGACATGACAGAAATGACTCAACAACATAATCTGGTGGCTTCCTGCCTTTCTACTCTTCTTATACCTTATTCCCTACACATTCTCTGCGATCTAGGGACACTAGCCTACAAGCCACTCTCTCTCAACTCTGTGCATTTTACTAGCTGTTCCCCATGCCTGGAATTCTCTCTCTTTTCATGTCCATCCCCTGCCTTTGATGACTTCCTTCAGGTCCCAGCTACAAATGTACCTTCTGCAATGTAAGAAGACTGTCCCAATCCCTCTTAAACCTCCCCTCTATTAATTATCTTCATTTATCATATATGTATATATATATATATATATTACATATATATATATCATGCTTGTAGGAAGTTTTTTCATATTGTCTACTCCTTTAGAATGTAAGACGAAATGATTTTGCCTTTCTTTGTATCTCTAGCACTTAGCAGTGTGTCTGGCGACTAGTGCGTCAGTTTAGCATTTATGAAGTACCTACTATGTGCAGGGATACAAAGAAAGGCAAAATCAATCCCTGCTCTCAAGGACCTAAACAATCTAATCTAGAAACGCCTCTGTTATATCTGAGAGGCTTGTCCAGGGACTTCTCCATTGTTGACAAGTGTCAGGACCCACTCTGCTGGGTCCTGAAGGCTTGATCCAAAAATTCCTCCATAAATTAGCAACTGCCACTCCACTGTTGGCAGCAACCTCTTAACTTGGCCCTGGAACTCCTTGGCATTCCATGCACTGCCATTTCTGGGGCCCAGAAGGACCATCTAAATGTACAGGCCCTTCTTCCAGGGCAATGAGTCTAGTTGGGGCAGGGGAGCTCTCCTCTCTACAGTGTTCTTTCACTTTGATTCCTGTCCCTTCCCTTTTAAAGGCTGTGTGTGTGTGTGTGTGTGTGTGTGTGTGTGTACATAGCCCAGGTGTAAGAACAGAGCATGACCCCATAAATCATCTTCAATGAGATGTTAAGGGCCAAGGGCAATCCCCAGAGTCAGGGGAGTTCACACTGTATCAAGGAGCATCATGGTGTATCACGTGGTATCAGCTTTGTAGAGGAATTTGACACTTTCTTAAGAAGACTCCAGAGGGATACAAAGAATTCCTCGCAGGGTTCAGCTGAGTACTCCTAGACCCTTATTATCTACTACTTCCCAGTATGAACTGGAGTCATTGAATGTTAGAGATAAAAAGGACCAGAGACATCGAATTCAACCTCTTCATTTTTGAGGAAGACCCCAGAAGCCCAGCAGAGGTAAGTAACTTGGCTACCGTGACACAGGGAAGAAAGAAAGAGGAAGATCTTGGATGCAAACCCAGGTCCTCTGACTCACATACCAGCATTCTTTCTAATAGTCATTGCTGTTTAGTCATGTCCAACTTATGACCCCATCTGAGGTTTTCTTGACAGAGATACTGGAGTAGTTTGCCATTTCCTTCTCCAGCTCATTTTACAAATGAAGAGACTGAGGCAGACAAGGTGAAGTGCCTAAGTCACGCAGTTGGTAAGTGTCTAAGGCTGTATTTGAACTCATAAAGATGAGTTTTCCTGATTTCAACTATGGCCACCTAGCTGTCAGACACATCCCTGCCCTCTTACTCCAGCTAATGGAGACTTCTCTTGATTAAACAGACCTGACTTTCTTTCTCCTTTCTCTCTTTGTCTTTATTTAGGCTACTTTCCTTCTGACCCATATCTCCACCTCCAGGACAATGGTCGCCTCTTTTCTCTTCCCTCATTTAACCCTCTTCATCCTTCAAGGCCCAGTTCAGATATTCCTTCTCGGGAGAAGCTTTCCCAGCCCAGGCTGGGGCACAATAACCTCTCTTTATTCTAACTGAATGAACTGAATGCCCATGGTCCACAAGGATTCCTAACCTTTTTTCTTTTATCATCCTAGGGAGTCTGATAAAGCCTGTGGGCCCCTTCTCCAAATAATGTTTTTAAATACATAAAATAAAATGCATAGAATAACAAAGAAAACCAATTACATTAAAATGGTATATATGAATATGTATGTATGTGCATGTGAATGTCTATGTGTATATGTATGTGTTTGTGCCTGTACATATGTACATGCATGTATGTGTATAAGTATGCATGTATGTGCATATGTATATGGGTATGGGTATATGTATGTGTACATGTTTTTGTATATGTGTGTATATGTGCATGTATATATATATATGTATGCATGTATGTATTAAAGTTTACTGGCCCCAGGCTGAAAATCTTGGTCTATATTATTAAACACTTTTCTCTCTATATAGTGTGATACAGTGGGCAGAAATTTGTAGTCAGAATTTGTTCAGTTGTTTTCAGTGATGTCCTATTCTTCATGACCCCATTTTGGGTTTTCTTGGCAAAGATGCTAGAGAGTGATTTGCCATTTTCTTCTCCAGCTTACCTTACAAATGAGGAAACTGAGGCAAACAGGGTGAAGTGGCTTGCCCAGAGTCACATAGCTAGTGACATTGGATTTATAGCCAGGCCTTCCCAATCCCAGGCCTCTCTATCCACTAAGTCACCTAGCTGCCTCAATACCCAGGCTCAAATACCAGTTTTTGCCATAAACTAGCAGGGTGATATTTAGTAAACAATCTGAAGGCCTCAGTTTCCCCTTCTGTAAAGTATAGTGGCTTTACAGAATGACTTCTACCTTTCCACCTCCTTTAGCCCTGATGTCACCTAGTGTCAAAAGCACTTTGTGTTTCTATTATACTTCAGAAACTCCTAGAAGGCTGGGCACGGTCCATGAGTCGAGCTTCAGATGGCACATGGCAGACACTATTTGCTACTGGTAGTGAGATTATGAGGCTTTCTGGAGAATGCATTCCTTGAGGATTTCTCCTTTCCGTCTCCAGCTTCCCCCCCCCCCCACTCCCCAAGTTGGTGAATGACGGATATACTTTGTCCAGTGATTGACTGTTTGCAGAAGTGCTAAGAAAATACATGTGACACAGTGTTTTCGAGCTTTTTCTGAGATATTTATATCCCGTAAATGGCATGGGTTTTTCCCCCTCTGCCACCAAAAAGGGATAAATCAATGGTCCTAATCAGGCTAATGGAGAGAGGCCTAGCTAGGATAATGAGCAAGCTGCCTTCCATTCCAGGGCTGGCTGCGGCTTTGCCCAAATTGCAGCGTTTTTGCACAAATGGGCCCCTTGTGCTCTCCCTACTCAGCCTTTGCTTCCTTCAGGTGTCTCTTTCAACAGAAGGTCTTTCTTGATCTCCATCCCCACTCCATCAGTCCACTGGTGGAGTGATGTCCATCAGTTATAGACATTCTCCCCATCTTAAAACCATTTTATATTACTTTTTTGACTGGCCCCTTCCCCCACCAGGTACGTTGCCATGGAGACTTGATTTGGCTGGATGATGTCTGCATGATGGTATATAAACATTTACCCAGGATTCCCCAAGTTTCTGGGGGGAGTGATCCTTTTTTTGAAAGGAACTGTCTTCCTTAAGAGAAACTATGTGGCTGAGAAGGGAGGCCCAAAGCTGAACACAGGAAACATCTCTCCCTTTGGTTGTAACTGCTGAGTCATTTCAGTCCTGTCCAACTCTCTGTGGCTCCATCTGGGTCCTTCTTGGCAAAGATACTAGAGTAGTTTATCATTTCCTTCTCATTTTACAGATGAGGAAACTGAGGCAAACAGGGTTAAGTGACTCACACAGGGTCATACAGAGAGTTTCTAAAGCTGGATTTGAACTCACATAAAATGAGTCTTCCTGACTCCAAGTCTGGCACCCTACCCACTGTACCACCTAGTTGCCCCTGTTTGCCTTAGGGAGCTAAGGATTGTGAGCCACATTCCCACCCCACCCCATTTGTCTCTTGCTCAGCCAACAGATAACAGAGGGACTGAGTGATTTTCCTCATGACAGAAAGCAGGAAAAGTAGGCAACATAGAGACCCAGTGGCATGGTGGACCAGGCAAGGAGGTAGGGAGAAATGAGAGGGAATTTGACCAGAATCCCCAGGGTTGGTAAAATGACTGGAGTCTAGACCATAGACCCTCTTTTCCTCTCTACACCCCACTCTTCCATGGAGCACCCCAAGAAGAATCTTAGCCCTCCTTTACTCATCCAACCAGTTCACTTCCCATTTTCCCTCCAACAGGTGAGAAGAGAAGGATGGGAGGGAAAGGCGGGGAAGAAATTCAGCCTGACTCTTCAGCTGTAGCCATCATGGCCTGCAAGTGGAAACCTGCTTTTTAAAATGCTTATTTACATTTCTTTGTTACTTAAAGCTGCTATTAAATAATAATACCATTTATAATTTTTTTAGTCTAGGGCGCTAAGTGTGTGGTTCAAGCTTGAGAGAGGCAAAGCTAATTCAAAAGAGAAAGGAGATTTTTTTCTCAGCCCAGGCTGCACCGGGGGCAAGCCAATTAAATGGAAAATTTCTGCAGAGATTTAACAATCTCTGAATCTATTCATACCCAGAATGCTTTTGAACCTGGAGAGAGACTTAACAAAGAAGTGAGCCAGTAGCAGCGAGGGTTTGGTCGATGTCTTTGTTCGAGTAACCACCCTACACATAGCACCCAGCCAACCCCCAAACCAGCTCAATTTTGGATAATACTATTCCAATGGTATCCCTCCAAAGGTCAGGAGAAATAGAAGGAGGTCCCTAGCATGTCTCTACCTTCTGTGGAGTAATAGATAAGAGTCACACAGAATGGGCAGGCATGGATTGAGTGGCTAGCTACACTGTGGGAGGGATCACATCTCTGTAGATGAGATCCCAGACCCATTTGAATATCTGAGGATACTTCATATTTACCTGTGCTCACATTGTGTCCTCCCAGAAGACTGTAAATTTGAGAGAAGCCACCGTTCTGTTTTTGCCCTTCTGATCCATCTGACACTAGGCATGGCACCTGGTACCGAAAAGGAATTTCCCTGTGGTTGTGCTTCCCCGTCTCTAAAGCTGAGAGAATAATGCCCGCTCCTTAGTGACCTCACAGCAAAAGATCATCCGAAGCATTTGGCTGGTTCAGTGGAAAGAACTTGCCATATAAATTATTCATTCATCCCTCATTTGAAAGGTAAGTTCGTTTCAGGGTAATACATGTTGGCAGCAGCCCTGTAAACAGCAAGGAATTACCACTATATTCTAGGATAATGCTTTGAACCTCATACTATGGTGTTTTCAATGTAGGGGAAGCGATTCATTATAGGCTTTGATAGAGCAATGTGAAAAGGATTGTCTTATCCAATCATGCCAAGGTTGTTTCACCTTGGTGGCATGATAAGTAAGGGCGAAGAACACTAGACTCACCATCAGAAGGACCTGGGTTCCAATTCTTCCTCTGACACCTATTAAATTATATCTGGGCAAGTCACTTAACTTCTGTTTGCCTCAGTTTCCTCAACTATAAAATAGAAATTGCAATCACATAGCTCGTAAGACTCAGCTGAAGTAATATATGTCAAGGTGACTTAATCCTCAGTTGAATCATGGAGGGCAAGGGTTCTTGTAGTAAATCCAAATTTTGAGTGATGTTCTCTATTAGAGATGGCAGCGGATAGAGCACTGGGTCTGGTGTCAGAAAGACCTGAGTTCAAATTCAGCCTCAGACACTTACTAGCTATGTGACCTTGGGCAAGTTACTTAATTTTTCTATTTGCCTCAGTTTCCTCAGTAGTAAAATGGGGATATAGCATCTTCCTGGCAAGGTTGTTGTAAGGATCAAGTGACATAATATTTGTAAAAAATATCCAGCATAGAGTAGGCATTATATAAATGCTGATCCTCTCTGCTCCCCTGACCCTAATGTTTCATTGTGAGAGAATAAAAAAATTTCCAAGGCCAGCATGCTTTAGTCTATGTTTCTTTTGGTCTCTGTGTGCCCAGGTAATTGAGATCAGCTCTCTACTGAATAAAGGGGAAAAAAGGAATATGAAAATGGCGTGGATACAGGCCCCAAACAGTAATTCTGTGAGTGTTACAAAGCACAAACCTCTTTTCACAGACAAAAATTCATCTGTTTATGAGGTCATTGGAAAATTATGAAGACTCCCTGAGCCTCACTTTCCTTATCTGTAAAATGAAGAGATAGAACTGATCAGCTTCCAAGGTCCCTTCCAACTTTAAATCAATGATGGTATGATCCTGAGTCACTACCTTCTTGGGCCTCAGTTTCCTCATCTGTAAAAGGAGGGGAATGAGCTATGAGTCTCCTTCTGACTTTAAGTTTGTGATCCCATCTACTGACCACTAATAAATGTAAGACCCATAAGGCAGGGAAAATGGCCCTACACTCTGGAAGCATTGACTATAGAAGCATACATGTTGAGGGGACTCCATAAATGTGAGTTATACTTTGGGATTGTGGGATCGTAGCTCCAGAGCTGAAAGGGGCCTCAAAGGCTATTGGTGGAGCTCTGACTTGAAATCCAGGTTCTCAAGGTGTTGTTTTTTAAATTTAGTATCTTATTTTTCTCCCATTACATGTAAAAACAATTTTTAACATTCATTTTTAAAACTTTGAGTTCCCAGTTTTCCCCCTTGCCCCCTCCCTACCCCACCTCCATTGAGAAGGTAAATGATTCAATATAGGTTGTACATGTGTAGCCATGTACAACACTTCTATAATAGTCATGTTATGATAGAAAACACAGACAAAAAATCTTCAAGAAAAAAGAAAAGTCTGCTTCAGTATGTATTCAGATACTATCAGCTCTTTGTCTGGAGACAGCATTTTTCATCCTAAGTCCTTCACAGTTGTTTTGGATCATCACATTACCGAGAGTAGCTAAGTCATTCACAGTTGATCATCCTGCAATATTGCTGTTACTTTGTACACAGTACATTTCACTTTGCATCAGCTCATATAGATCTTTTCAGGTTTCTCTGACAGCATCCTGCTCGTCATTTCCTATAGTACAAGAGTCTCCCATCATAATCACGTACCACAATTTATTCAGCCATTCCCCGATTGATGGGCATCCCCCTCAGCTTCTAATTCTTTGCCCCCAGGAAAGAGCTGCTATAAATATTTTTGTACATAGAGATATTTTTCCTTTTTTAAAAAAATCTCTTTTGGAATACAGACCTAGCAGTGATATTGCTAACTCCAAGCATATGAGTGGTTTCATAGCTCTTTGGGCATCTCAAGGTGCTTCAACCTCACCCAAGTCTAACAGCTACTTCACTAAGAGTCAGGAAGATGGCCATTAAAATCCTACCCGAGATAATAACTAGCCTTGTGACCCAGGACAAGTCACTTAACTTCTCTTGATCTCGATTTCTTCATCTTTAAAATGAGGGAATTGAATTAAATGACCTCTAAGATTCCTTCTAGGTGTAAATCTATGATTTTGCTCCAAAGTCTTTTATTTTATAGATGAGGAAACTGAAGCCTGGAAACATTGAGTGACTCCCTCAAAATTTATACACATAATAAGCAGGATTCAAACCCAGGTCCAGTGCTTTTTCCATCCTATCAGAAATGATGATGAATAATCTAAATTTGAGTCCATCCATAGCCAATACTTGGCTGGTGACTCAGTGGATAGTGCATTGAGCTAGGAATTAAGAAGTTGTTGCTATCAGTGTTCAGTTGTGTCTTCCTCACTCCATATTGGGGTCTTCTTGGCAAAGATACTGAAGTGGTTTGCTGATGCCTTCTCCAGCTCATTTTTATAGATGAGGAACTGAGGCAAACAGGGTTAAGTGACTTGCCCAGGGTCACACAGTTAGGATGTATCTGAATCTAGTTTTGAATTAAGGAAGATGCTCTCCTTATTCCAACCCCAGTGCTCTATCCACTGAACCATGTTCCTGCTGGAAGACCTGAGTTCAAATACAGCCTCAGATATTTACTAGCTGGGTTACCCTGGGAAAGTCTCTTAATCTCCGTTTGTCTCTGTAAAATTAGGATGATAGCACTTACTCTGCAAGGTTGTTGTAAGGATTAAATAAGATAGTGTTTATAAAAGAATTTAGCATAGTGCCTGGCACATAGCAGGCAATTATTTTCCACTACCTCTCCCCACCCTTATCTGAAGATACCCATTCATCCTTTGGCTGACTTACAAGGAGCTGTTCTGAGGTCCAAGGAGACCTTGTCACTCTTCATCAATCAGCAGAGCCAGTGACCTGAGGACAGAGCCCACAGCAAGATGAACTTTCAAATTTCCCTGACCCTGAGTTGGACTATACTTGCAGCCCTGCCTCCTGCTAGCATTACCAGTGAGTGGGTGAAAATTCCATCCCTGTGAAGAGAACAGCTGGTGGGGTGGAACTATCCCTTCAAAACAAAGCTTATAGTGGAGGGGCTGACTTTTTTCATCTGGGCATTTTCAAAAGAAGATACATTCTGATTACCCTGTGAACTGGTCTGGCTGTGGGACCTCAAGTATGACCAAAAGTTCAGTGAAAAGCCATTCAGCCCAGAGAAGTGAAGGAATTTACTCAAAGCAAATGGCAGAATGAGGATTTGAACCCAGAACCTCTGACTGAAGATGTAGGACACTTTGCACTGCACCAATATGCGTATGGAATTATGTGTTCCCAGTTCTCAGGAGTCTCTGCATTGGAGTGTTTTTTGGGCAGCATATGTGAGCTGATCAGCAGCCAGCATCTGACAAGGCGAAGAGGATAGAACAAGCATTTAAGTACCTACTCTGTGCCAAGCACTTTACAAACATTGTCTCATTTAATGCTCACAACAACCAGGGAGGAAGGTGCTGTTATAATCCCTCTTTTACGGTTGAGGAAACTGGTCCTGGAGCCTGGGAGACTTAAATTCCAATCCAGTCTCAGACACTTACTAGTTGTGTGACTTTGGGCAAGTCACTTGACATTTTTGCCTTAGTTTCCTCAACGGTGAAATGGGGACGATAATAATATAACACCCCCCACAAGGTTTATTGTGAGGATAAAATATCATAAAGTGCTTCCCACAGTGCCTGACATTTAGGAGGCACTGTATAAATGCTAATATTATTAATAATCAATAGTAATTATTAATAATAAATTATATAACCATATTTACCTTAAACTCTTCCTCCTCCTTCTTCCTCCTCCTCCTCTTCTTCTTCTCCTTCTTCCTCTTCTTCTTTTTCTCCTCCTTCTCCTTCTCCTTCTCCTTCTCCTTCTTCTTCTTCTTCTTCTTATTCTTCTTCTTCTTCTTCTTCTTCTTCTTCTTCTTCTTCTTCTTCCTCCTCCTCCTCCTCCTTCTCTCCCATTCTCTCTCTCCATCTCTTTCCCTCTCTCTCCCCCACCTCTTTCCCCCCTCTCTTTCTCTTCCACCCTACCTTTCTCTCCCCTACTCTTTTTCCGTAGATACATGAATGTACATGCATACATACATACAAACATATGCTGTTATTCTAGGTAGTGAGGTGAGTATCATTCTGACAATCCCATCATGTGTCCTGTCATTCTGGCATTTCCAGAACAGTTCAATAGAATTTGCATCATTAGACTGTTGTTTTCTGGGACCTTCTTCTTATGTTATGTTATCACACAGGAAGGGTAGGGTATTTCCTTGATATTTCAGTGATCCTACAACTACCTGTATTGATCACCTGAATTGTCAATCAACATCGTCAGCCTATAATGATATAGAAACCAATTACAACCCTAATGTGACTTGGCACTCAGCCAGTCAGGGGACCTGGACAGAAAGGAGAACGAGGAAGTTTGATCCCCCCTACATTTTTATATGCACTCTGCTTCTGGGGGCCCCAGCTATTCCAGATTTCCTGCATTTGGCTCTTGTGAAGAGGAAGGTGAGGAAGAGAGGTCAGATGGTGCTGTGCCAAGAGAAGCAAAGCAAGATAACTCTTTTCTTAGAATGAAAATTCCCATGACTCCTCACTCACCATTTCTGCGAGTGCCTTAGCTTTTGCACAATGTAAATTGTTACTTAATGTATGTACTGGCTAAATATCTGTTCATTCATCTTTATGTTCTTAATATGCCAAGAGGCATCAGTGCTGTCTGTCTGGAAGGGAAATTTCTAGAGAACAGAGACCAAACTCAGAATATGATGGCTGCCCTTGTCCATCTGCTATCAGCCTCATTTTCATGGAGAGAATGTGGGACAGAAGAAAGACCCCAAAACTTGGGCTCACAGGATTCTAGTTGAAAAGCCAACTCTGTTATTTACTCCCAATATGACCTTGGATAAGTTATAACCTCTATCAGTCTCAGTTTCCTCCTTTGTAAATTGATGGAGTTGAACTAAATGAGCTCTGTGGATCAAATGAGATAATGGTACTATATTTTGGCACATAGTAGGTGCTTAATAAATGCTCATTCCTTTTTCCTCTCCTTCTCTGGTGCCATCTAGGTCCAGAGGGAAGTTTCCCCAGATAGACTGTGTTCCATCACAGGAAGTCTAGGAAGTATAAAGTTTGAGTCTTCCCTAAGTAGATAGAGTATAAGCAACGCACTTCCCATAGAAAGTCTGAATTCTGCAGGAGTGGTCATTGGACAGAGATACAGAAAGGTTGCATCCGTGGTTTCAGCTCAGTCTGAGACGTAGAATCGGTATTGGATCTGAAGTAGAACAGGAGGTTTCACTGGTCTCAGCTGACTGGTCACTAACCAGGACCTCTGACCCGCTCTGGTCTCTATTGGTCCTTCTCAGGACAAAGTGAGAGGTATAAGTGAGAGACCTGTTACTGCTCGCAAGGGTCCTTCTCTGACCTTGACAATGAGGGTGGCCACCCTCCCTCTTCTTTCCAAAGGTGGGCTGTACCTCTTCCTGTGACCATCTTCTGTAGCCCTAAACTCCCACTACTCCAGAGAGCAGGGGTGCTGGGAGGGTCAAGGGGAATTTGCCAAAAGATTTTAGGAGGATAAAACTATAACGGAAAAGGACAATAGAAGTCATTAAGTCTGATCCTTTTTTTTTTTCAGATGAGGAAACCAAGGCAGTCAGAGATGAAGGGACTTGACCAGGATATTTTGTTATTCAATCATTTCAGATCTGTCTGACTCTTCACGATCCCATTTGGAGTTTTCTTGGCAGAGATACTGGACTGATTTGCCATTTCCTTTTCCAGTTCATTTGCCAGATGAAGAAATTAAAGCAAGGTGAAGTGACTTGGTCAGGGTCACACCGGGTAACTAGCAAGTGTCTCAGATCAGATTTGAACTCAGGTCTTCCCGAGTCCAAGTCCAGTGCAGTAGCTAATATCTCAAATAGATCATCCCTCTACAAATGAGGAAACTGAGGTCTAGAAAGACTGAATGACATTTCTAATGGAGTAAATGGTAGATCTAAATTCAGATCCTTTAACTCTAAACCCCCAGCTCTTTCCATGCTGCACAAAAGGGATTTACACAAGGCTTGGCCCTATTACCAGTGTAATCTTCTGTCATTTAGCTGCTCTCCTCTCTTCTCTCCCTTTATCCCCCCTTCAAAATCTGCTTTTGTCTTGCTTTTTCAACTATATTTTCCTTCTTTTGGTTAGAGATTGATTTCTGCCCATCTGAAGTTGCAGATCAGTGACATCTGAGAGTGACTACCAGCCCCCTCCCTTGTCCCCATACAGACATACTCACACATCCTTTCTTTGGCTTCTTTCAAACATATCTACTCCAATTACAAGGAACTGCCCAGCCCCTCCCCCATCTCCCCTTTTTACCTTCCCCCAGCTCAGTCCTTGAAGGAGAATTCACTGTCCCCCTCCAAGGAAGTCCCCTGGGAACTCGGTGTCAGAAGGTGCAGGAGACAAGGAAAACCCAGAAAGAGCAAATGAGATAATCAAAAGAATTACAGTAATTGCTTTCTCCTTTTCCCTGTCCCACTCTGTGGACTGCTTCCCCCCCTCCCCCTGCTCCTTTCTTCCTTTGCTTTCCGTTGGGAATACCCTTGTACATTCCCCTTCCCTCCCCCAGAGTCCTCCCTTCTTCCTCCCCTCTTTCCCATTCTCTCTCTCTCTCTCCCTCTCTCTCTCTCTCTCTCTCTCTCCCTCTCTCTCTCTCACCCTCCCTCCCTCCCTCCCTCTCTCTCTCTCTCTCACCCTCTCTCCCTCCCTCCCTCCCTCCCTCCCTCCCTCTCTCTCTCTCTCTCTCTCGCCCTCCCTCCCTCCCTCCCTCCCTCCCTCTCTCTCTCTGGCTCTTCCTCGCTTCTCAGCTAGGCTGGAACATTCAGCAGGAATATGATGGATGATCACCTGTCACACTTTGTTTATTATAATTCAGACAATCAATTACACATCTCCAGCACCGGGCCGGCCCCTAGGAAATTTACATGCTCAGCACAAACCAATGTGAAAATACAGTCTCATTTGCCAAATGCTTCTCTTCTCAGTCCAGCCTGATGATTGCAGCGTGTGTTTGTTTCAACAGTCATGTACAGCTGACGGTGTCATCATTTACTGCCTGGAACAGGCACCAAGGCTGTATTTATTGTCTTAGGGCTGGCTGGGCCAAGGCTTAGAAGGGATGGGCCCAGCAGGGCTTCGAAGGGCTGGACTCCGCATCCTTTCTTACTTCTCCCCTTTACCATAACATCACAACTATGGAGGAGGGCCTCCTTCATATTTGCACTGCCTTCTGGTCAGACTGAGCTGGCCCCAAATTTGAGGGGTGGGGGCAGTGAGAATGGATGGGAGAAGAATTGGCGAAGGCAAAGGAGAAAAAATGGCAATGTTTAGATTATATGTAATCCTTTCAGATTTGCAAAATGATCTCCTTGCTAAGAATCTGTGAGGATAGGGTGAGCATTATGCTCCCATTTTACAGATGAGGAAACTGAGGTTCAGAGAAGATTAAGATGAGGAAAAGAGAATGGACCAGAGAAGCCAGGAAGAAAGAGAAGAGAGAAAAGAAACACTAACTGTCCTTTGGGACATCAGGCAAGTTTCTTCAATTATCTGAATGTCAGTTTCTTCATCTGTAAAAATGAAAGTATTGGATAGGATCAAAGGATCATGGTGTCATAGATTTGGAGCCACAGGGATCTTAGAGACCATCTTGTCATAAAATCATAGATTTAGAGCTGGAAGGTACAATGGAAGTCATCTAACCCAACTTTCTCATTTTACAGATAGGGAAACTCAGGTCCAAGGAAGTAAAATGACTACTTAAGGTCATACAGGTGGTAAATGGCAAAAACATGATTGGCAGCCAGGGCTCATTGACACTGTGGAATTCCGCCTTCTAGCCTGAAGGTCCCTTAGAGCTCTAACGTTCTCAGATTCTCCTGTTTGGTATTTGCCTTTCCAACTTCTACCTGGGAAAAATAAAGGAAGGAAGGAAGGAAGGAAGGAAGGAAGGAAGGAAGGAAGGAAGGAAGGAAGGAAGGAAGGAAGGAAGGAAGGGAGGGAGGAAGGGAGGAAGGAAGGAAGGAAGGAAGGAAAGGAGAGAGAGAAGAAAAAGAAAGGGAAGGAAGGAAAGAAGGAAGGGAAGAGGGAGGGAGCATTTATTAAGTGTTTCCTACGTGCAAAGCACTGTGCTAATTAACGGGGACACAAATAGAAAATTATGTCCGTGCCTGCTCTCAAGAAGCTCACATTCTATTGAGGGAGACAAACATATGGGGGAGGCAGATGGAAAAGTCCATATGGTCCTTAGGGTGCAGTAGCAAAGCAGATGTTAGCGATTTTCCTCGAATGCCATTTGCACTGATAAGATGATATCAGTTTCTGATGTTGAACCACTTAAGCCCATCTTCCCGGAGGAGGGGGAGATGTGTGTGGGAACAAGGGAAGATGTTCATGTTCTCTCCAAGGAACATTTAACACAGTTCTGGGAATGAAGAACCCTGATTAACAGCTCCAGCTCTGCCACTAAGATAGTCACATGCTGATGAGGAGTGAGCATCATTTCAAGAACTAAAAGTAGAGAGGGCTGTCCTGGGCAGGTAATGGCTTCCCTGTCATTGGAAAACTCCTAGAAAAGACTGGATGAGACTTTTGGGGGATGTGATCCTGGTCAAGTTATATCACCTCCTTGGGCCTCAGTCTTCTCATCTGTACAGTGAAGAGGCTGAGGTCCCATCCAAATCTGAAATTCTGTGACCTTGCCAAATCACTATTTGGAGTCAAAAATCTGGGTTTTAATTCCATGTTCATCACTTATGAACTGTGTGACCTTGGGTCAGTCACTTAATTTTTCCTACTCTCAATTTCTTTAACTGTAGGAAAGGGATAAACGTTTCTGTCCTGCCTACCTTACAGGGCAGTTGTAATAGCCAAATGAACTCATTAATTGTAAGCACGTTGTAAGCTTCCAAACCTCCTGGAAACGTGGAACATTGCTTCAAATAATCAAGTAATCAATATGGATGCATTTATTAATACGTAATAATGATGTAATAAATCTGGAGTGCTTAGAATTTTAGTCACTTCTTGGATTGTCATTCATATCAGCCTGAGTAGACCTTGGAGTATTCCTAACCAAGAAAACATTATTTACCTGAAAACCCAGTAGAATAGATGACCTGAATAAGACATAAGGCACCTCAAACAGCAGCTTCTAAATCCCCTTTGCACTCCAGTGCTTCTCTTACATTTTCCACTCGACTGTGGATCTCATTTTTGTCAGAAGCCTGGCGTGTTGGTCTCAGACACCAAGGATATTAACAGTAGCTGACATTTAAAGAGAGATTTAAGGCTTTCAACCCTACATACATTATCTGAAGATCATAGATCTTGAGCTGAAAGGAACCATGGACCTCTTTTAGTCCAACCTCCATCATTTTACAGGTGAGGAAACTGAGTCCCAAAGAAGTTAACTGGCTTCCCACTAAGCTCAGGTCCTCTGATTCTAAGACATAAGAATGTAAAACATGCCACTACTACAAGCTCTTGTTTGAAAACTAAAACAGTTTGTGAGGCAGTCCCTACAAATATTACTTTACAGATAAGATTGTATCAGAGAAGCTAATAGACTTGACAAGGGTCAAACAATGAGGAAATGTCAAAATATAAATTTTGTTGTTCAATCATATCCAACTCTTTGTTGACCCCAGTGGAAGTGGGGGGAGAGGCAGTTCTTGAGAAGGGGACTGGAATGGTTTGCCAATTCTTTCTCCAGCTTATTTTTCAGCTAAGAAAAGTGAGGCAAACAGGGTTAAGTGACTCGTCCAGGGTCACCCAGCTGGTATCTTAGGCTGGATTTGAACTCATGAAGATGAATCTTCCTGATTCCAAGCCCAGTGCCCTGTGCTCTGTAGCACCCCCTATCTGAACCTCAGTTTCTGCTACTCTCGGGTTTAGCCCACTTTCCACCTCATCAGTAGGATACAGACTTGGTATACCTTCAATTGTCCAGTATCTAGGGACTTTGGTCAAGGCACTTTGTATCCCTCCTTTCGGGATTGCTGTTCATTGTTTCCTGGCTCCTCCCATTCTAAAGGAAGTTTTTCCTGATTCCCCTTAATTCTGGTGCCTTTCCTCCATTGATTATCTGATTCATCCTGTCCATAGCTTGTTTGTACTGTTAGCTTGTTGTCTCTCCTGTCAGCTCCCTGAGGGCAGGGGTGATTTTTGCCTTTTTTTGTATCTTCTTAGTCCGGTGCCTAATAAGTGGTGTATGGTATATGCCTGACAAATGTTTGCTGACTGAGTGACTGACTGACTGGCCCTCGTTGTCCCCATCAGTAAAATGAAGGGGGTGAACTCAGTGATCCCTAAGTTCCTTACTTATGGCATGCTATGATCAAAAATCGAAGTTTTGATCAACATTGTTTTTGTTGCATTGAGTTTGAGTATGTCCAGACTGATTTTAAGTTTGGAGAGCACAGAGGTGGAGGGAGATGGAGGACTCTCCTCCATCCCTACTCCATACCCCCATCAGGGCAGAGGAATTGCTGAAATTATCTATATCCTGGAGACAGAGGTTCCAGTGTGCCAACTCACCCAAAAGAAAATCTCTCCACTGAGCGAGACTTTGTATATCTTCTACTGGGAGTGGGGGGGGGTGGGAGTGGTGGTCAACCTTAGACTGGGTTATCTGGATATGGATCCAAATACTTGTATCATTCTTTATCTTAATTATTTCAGACTGACAATGCAGTGTTGTGACAAGTATGCTGTACTCGAGATCTAGAAAGACTTGGGCTCAAACTTAGCCCTTGGCACATTATTCACTGAGTGACCTTACATTTCTGCATTTCAGAATTCTCATCTGTAAAATGGGAGCAAGAGATACCCCTAATATCTACCTCGCTGGGTTGTTATGAAGCTCATAGGTACTGCAGTGGTAAGAGGGACAGATCAGGAGGACCTAAAGTCAAAGCCTACCTCTGACTTTTATTTTGCCTATGTGACTCTTAATTTCTCTGGGTCTCAGTCTCCTCATCTGTAACATAAGGGGGTCTTATGTCATGATGCTCGAGGCGCCTTTAAGCTCTGGATCTAGGCTCCTATGACCTTGGGTGGATGATTTAAACCTTCTGGGCCTAAATTTCTACAAAATTCTGTAAAATAACAAGTTAGACTTCATGTCCTGGGAGGTCCTTTCCAACTCTGAACCTACGATGTCCAGGCTAGAGTTGTTTTAGCAACATCCCATTGTACACTTACTCTTAACAGTCTCTTAATTTATCCTGCCTCTTACAGGGTCATACACTCTCCAAGTACTCAATTAATCTTAATTGATGACAGCCCTAACTAATTGGACACTAGCCTGAAGGAAGCAAAAGGGGTGAGAACTCAGAACACCATAGAAACACATAAGCTGGAGAAGGTTGTAGAATATAGAGCAGAGAAAGTGGAAAGATGAATCCCTAGGATGGTACTGGAATTTACTGATAAAGAGTTGACTCAACATGTGTTAGTTGTCTCTCTCCTTCTTCCTCACTTTTTAATTCTCCTTCCCTTTTCCTTCCTTTTTTTCTCCCCCTCCTTCTTCCTTCTTTCTCCTCCCTCCTCCTCTTCCTTTTCCTTACTCTTCCTCATGATGACCTGGATGATGAAGTAAGGCTCAGTAGAGAAGGCTACATACAGTGCCATGTCTAAGGATCATAAATCAGAGGAGCAGAGATTTAGAGCTGGAATGGACCTTAGGAATGACCAGTTTTGACTCTGCCATTTTCAGGAGTCTCAGAGAGGTGAGGCAATGTGCCCCAAGTCACACAGTTAGCCAATAGAAGGGCTAGTATTCAAACCTAGGGCTCCTCAATTCAAGCCCAGAACTCTGTGGATTATCCATGCTTTCCATTAAAAAACCATCCCCTACATTGGTGAATTCCCTTGGCTATCTTGGGTTCACCGGTTGATGAACGAACCTCATTCCCTGGATTAGGCTGCCAAGATTCAACTCAATGACGTTTGCCATGCACCAACAGGCACTGTGCCACATGCTGGGAATGTAGAGACAAAAATAAAAACAAAAATTTCTGCCCTCAAGGAGTTTATACTCTGGGGCTATGGCATGGGAAATGCAAAATTTAGGAAAGCAACTTGATGAAGAACACTGGTCCTGGAGACAGAGGACATGGGTTCTGTCCGATCTCGGACACTTTTTACCTGTGTGACATTTGAAAAGTCCCCAACTTACTTGGGCCTTAATAACCTCCCATGTAAAATGAGAGAATTTCATTAACTGAGTTCTAGGGTTCATCCCAGCTCTCAATCTAGGGTGCTATGAGTAAATGCAACATTATACAAAGTCATTTCAAGAGGAAATAGGATTCTAAGACACAGAGATGAGGAAGAATACTCCAGACTTAAGACCTGGGCCCCTAGGCCCCTCTGGGAATCATTACCCAGCATTTACAAATAACTTTAGACATAATTTCTCATTTGAACCACCCATGAGGTGGAGAAGGAAGCAGGGATTGTTTGATTCTGAATGGCGGAGTTTATCGAAGCACCTGGATCATAGTAAACATTTACTGAGTTCTTACTGATTGATTGATTATAAGGCTTTTAAAGATCAATTTTATAAAAAGAAGGGTATGATGACTTGTCCACAGACATATAGCTAAAACACATAGGAGGCAGAACTTGAGCTCAGATGTTCTCTACTCTAAATAACAGCATTATCCATGGGGCCTGATGCTAGCAAGCTTCTCCTTCTCCTTTTTCTCCTTCTCTTTTTTCTCCTTCTCCTTCTCCTCCTTCTCCTTCTTCCTCTCTAACAGGAAGGTGAATCCTGAGCAGATCCAGTTGAATCCCAAGGAAGACACCGAGAGTTTTTGTTGCTGTTATAACAGCGCATCTTCCAAGAGGGATGAGGAAGCAATGAAAGTGAAACATTTGAGTGGTTAAAAAAATTCCAAGGGAAATTCCCCTGGAGCTACTGCTGACTCGATGCCTTGAGGATCTCTAAACTCTGGATTACAGATTTCAAGGGTTTTCATGATGGGATTAAACTGCTTGGGCCGCTTGGGGCTGTTTGACAGCTAACTGCCCCAAGAAGGCGATCTGTCTGGGCAATCCTGGGGAGTGCCTAAGAGACTCCTGGGAGGGCGCAGCAGACTGGCCACCAGATCCAGATCTAGGGCCTGCTGCTCTCAATGTGCATCTATCCACACAACTAACTACAGTTTCAAGAGGGCCCTCGGTGCCGCTGGGCAGATATTTTGTCCAGCACGAAGTTAATGAAGACTGAGGATCCATCCCCAAGTAGATCGCTTAATGAACTCTATTCCTCAGGTCCTAAGTATTTTAACCCTGACTTGTTATTATGGACTTGTTTTTCAGTCATGTTCAACTCTCCATGACCCCATTGGGTTTTCCTTGAAAGAGATACTGGAGTAGTTTGCCATTTCCTTCTCCAGCTCGTTTTGCAGATGAGGAAACTGAGGCAAACAAGGTTAAGTGACTTGTCTAGGGTCACACAGCTAGTAAGTTTCTGAAGCCAGAACAAAATTTGTGAAGATGAGTCTTCCTGACTCCAGGTGAGCGCTGTATCTAATGAGTTCTTCTCTCTCTCTCTCTCTCTCTCTCCTTTCCTTCCCTTCTTCCCTTCCTTTCTCCATTTCTTCCTCCTCTTCCTTTTCTTCTTGTCCTCCTTATTCTTCTTCTCTTTCTCCTCTTCCTTTTTCTTTCTCCCCCTCCCTTTTCTCTCCTCTCTTTCTTGTCCCCACCTTTCTACATATGTATGCATATATGCATTTTCATATATGTGTGAGTGCTAATTTTTAATACATACATATGTAATATATGTAAATAGGTATGCAACCTGGATGTAATATACGTTAATAGGCACATGACCTATTAACAGGAACATTTCAGATATGTTCAGAGTAGATGGGAGGCGATCTCATTGCAAAAGGAACTGGTGATGTCTGGCTGAAGACAATCACAACCTCCCCCACAGCAGCCGAGCAGCAGAATGCTGGCTTCCATGCCACCAGTTTTGGTACTGATGCCAGCAGCCTAGGCAAGAATCAAGCTCTCCAGAACTCATTTCCTTCATCTAAATAAAAGGATACCTGAACTTCGGAGAAATTATGGCTGATGCTTTGAAGTGGAAGGGATTTTGGGGTCACAACAGAAAGGACATTAAGTCCCCTCATACTACAAATAAAGAAACTGACACCTGGCCAAATTGAGTGACTTGCCCAAAGTCTTCCAGGTAGTAAAGAGGAGTGTTGGTTTAAACCTTGATCTTCTTACTTCCAATCTAGGATTCATTGACTAGTCAGCACAGTTAGAGGAGGAGACCCAGACTGGAAACAGTTCTTTCCTACATAATCCTTCTTTAACTTTCACCAAACTGTAATTCTTCAATATCAAGGCCCCAAAGTGTGATGGACAACTTGCCCAGTTGACCAGTGGGGGAAAATATGTGAGCAAATGTCATGGTAAGCCTCCTTCCATCTGCTCTGGGATAATTTCATCCGGAAACCACCAACCCAACAGAGTAGGTGGTTCCCAATTTGGTTTCATTGAAGGGGTGCTGAAAGACCCTCCCACACACATCCCAGAATGTCCCCCACACCTTCCGGCCATGTTGCCTGGAATTCCCATCAGCGCTCGTTCCTCTGGGCAAAGACACCATATCTGCAAGCTGCAAGTATTAAGATTCATGTGCTACCTTGGGAGGGTAATGATTCTCACTCACACCCTTTAAAACATTTTGCTGCTTGTTTAGGCAGTAGTTCATAAATAGGGCCCCAAGAGAGTGGATGACAGATTGGATCATTTCTTATAGAGGACAATGGTTAGGACCTTATGGAAGGAGAGACGCTATTGAAGAGACAGATTCAAGCACTGTGTGTGTGTGTGTGTGTGTGTGTGTGTGTGTGAGAGAGAGAGAGAGAGAGAGAGAGAGAGAGAGAGAGAGAGAGAGAGAGAGAGTATCTGAAACAGAGGGGAGGGGTCAAGAGAAAGGCAGTGGGGACTTCAGGGTAGAGAGAAACTCAAGGAATTGGGGAGAGCGAGAGGAGAAGTGAGGCGTACTACGAAGTCTGCATCCTGCCATCGGGCATTGGGGTATGATGGATGGGTTCTGCATCCCGAGTTCCAAACATGCCTCACATATAACTAGCCATGTGACTCTGGGGAAGTCACTGACATTTTCTGAGCCTCAGCTATCTCATCTGTAAAATGGGTATGATAATAGTAGCTCCCTATTCCACAGGATTACTGTGAGGATCATATGAGATTTTATATATGTATATACATATAGAAAACATTAAGTTTAAAGCTCTCTACAGTGTTTGATATGGTCATTTCTCCTCACTTCAAAGGATTCAGTGGCATTCATATTGAAAGTCTTGAGACAAGAGCCCAGCCTGCTCTTGTCCTTATATGTTCAATGTTCAGCAGATAATATAATAACTAGTATTCTATGTAGTGAAGGCTTACAAAATACTTTATACATGTTAACTCGTTTAATTCTCACAACCTTGAAAGGTAGGTGCTATTATAATGCCTGTTTGACAGATAAGGAAACTGAGGCTTAAGATGTGAAGTGCCCAGGGTCACACAGAAAGGAGATATAAGTCACAGGATTTGAACTCAGACTATAAGTCCTGTGCTATTATGCATTGTGCCACATTCATTGCTTAGATGCATAAAATTACTGCTTTCTGTAATTCAATAAAAATACTGGGGTACAAGCCCATCCTCTGCAGACTCATTGCAAACACCATTGACACAATTCCAATAGCAGGAAACATGATGGAGATGACATGTATGTTCGACTTCCAGAAGGTTTGGATTTGTTCTGCTAGGTCCCTGTACTTCGAGAACTTCTCATTCCATGAGTGTTTGGGTATGGTAACACCTTCTAAAAACATTGTTCTTAGATTTTAATGGGTCAGTGGAGGTAGGGGGGCCATATGAAATTTTAGGTTCTTGCCTTAGGTGCAAAATGAGCAGATAATAGATTTGCCTTTCAAGAGTCCATAACTCTCTCTTTTCTCTTCTCTTCTCTCCTCTCCTCCCTCTTTCTTTCTCCCTCTTCTTTCTCCATCTCTTTCTGTCTCTGTCTCTTTTCTCTCTTTTCTTTTTTTCCTCTCCCCCCCTTTCCACACACACACATACACACACACACACTTCAATAGAATTGATTTCCTTTGAAATCATATTTATTTTATTTTATGTATTCAAAGGCATGATTCGGAGAAGAGCTCCATGGTCTCCAAGAACCCTCAAAGGAGTCTATGACATTCAAAAAGATTCAGAAGCCCTGGTCTAGAAGACCCTGCTGATTCTTCCTGGCTCTGACAATTTGAGTTCAAGGGTCACAGGCACAGTCCTGGACAAAAATCCAGGAGACCTTGGTTTAACTCTTGCTTTTTTCAATTTAGAGCTGCAGGTCCATAGCTCTCTTTGGCAGGAGGTATCTGGACTGGCCACTTCTATTCATTGTACCTCAGTTTCCTCCTACTTCAAATGCAGGTGTTGGAGTCTGTTCTCTAAGGTCCCTCTCATGATTCACAGTGGAATTGAAAGCCAAAGGGACTGATGCCATTTTACGTGAAGCTACAATGGCCAGTGGTAGGAAACATGGCTTCCAGAAATGCCCACACCTAGTAGGTGTTCAGGTGCTGAGACACAAGGGAGGAAGCTGCAGAAACTTGTATGTCAGACCGAAAGTCCGGCTTGCTCCATGTTAGACCCTATTAAGAACCACAGGCCTCTTTTTCTTCCTCTGTACAGTGAGGGAATTGGCCCCATTGCCCACTGGGGTCCCCTCACCTCCAGATCTACTCTCCTCTGAGTCTACATGGTGAAGATCTGTAATTCAAACCCAGTTCTTCGATTCCAAGACATTAGAGAAACAAAGTTTAGAACTAGGATGGTACCTTCAAGGTCTAATCCAACCTCCTTGTTTTAAATATGAGAAAACTGGGGCCCAGAGAAGTTAAGTGATTTGTCCAAGGCCTCACAGGCAATAAGTGGCTAAGTTATGTTCTAACCCAAGTTGTCTGACTCCAAACCTACTAATATTGGAATTGGGATGAATAATAATAGTTCAATTTTACATAGCACTTTCAGGTTTGCAAAGTGTTTTACTTATATTATCTCATTTTATCCTCATAACTCTGAGAGAGAAGTACTATTATCATTCTTACTCTACAGATGAAAACATTAAGACAGAGTTTGTGACTTGTCCAGATTTGAGCTGAGATCTTCCTGAGTCCAGACCCAGAGAGTTCTGTCCACTCCATCATCAGCTACATTGCCAGCTGTCTAGCTTGCCAGAGGCCATATGTTTCCACCCCCCAAGAAAACTCTACCTACTGCTTCTACTCTCCCAATCGGTGACTACCTGCCCCAGCAGCTGTGTCAAGAGAGGCCCTTACTTGTTTACTCACACCCTGACTCTGGACTTCTCCTCTTTGACAAATGTCTTGCCCCTTCTCCCCCTTTCCCTTTGTAACTTCTCTTTAGGTATAGTCTTCCATTAAGATGCTAGTTCCTTGAGGGTGGGGACCATATTACTTGGATTTATGTCCTTAGCACTTGGCACATGGTAGTAAATATTTAATCAATCCATCCATCTATCCCTCCTTCCTTCCCTCCATCTAGTTATATTTCTACCTATCCATTCATCCATTCCTTCATCTATCTATGTAGCTCTCTGTGTATCTATGTATCTATCTATCCATTCATTCTTCTTCTATCTTTCTATCTATCTAGCTATTCCTTCATCAATCTATTTATCTATCTATCCACCTCCCTATCTACCTATCTCTGTCTCTTCATCTGTATGTTCACCTATTTGTCTATCCACACAGTTATCATCTATATAGCTTCCTATCCAGCCACCTATCTATCTATCTCTATCCATCTCTAGCTAGTCATCCATCTATCACCTAAACATCTATCTCTGAAAACTGGGAAAATCAAATTGATTCCCTTTTGTTATTGACTTCATTCTGTATCACAGATGGCATTTTTGTAACTGCCAAAGTCATGTTTCATTTGTCTCAGAGTTAAGTTTGAAAATCCAGCTTACGTATAAATCACTCATCGTCTCAGAGTTAAGTTTGGAAGTTCAGACCTCTCGCTAATCATTATTCTTTTCTTGCTTCAAGGAAATCAGTTATCCTTGAGGGCTGAAGGTGGATACCAGGGAGTCTGGTCTAGCTTGGCCTGTTATCCAAGGCAGTCTGGGACACTATCTCAAAACTGTCCTTGCAGGTGGACTTAAACAATGAACATTTCTTAGTGACAGGATGGAAGGAGGGGTTGTTACCAACCCCTCGTTTCCAGTGTCCAGTCAATCATACTGTTCCTTATACCTACAGTGCTATGGATTTTGTAACCGATTTGTTTTCCCCATCTGGTCTTGCCTTCCATTCTGAATGTTTTCCTTTTTGTCCATAAAAGAGGACCGTCTCCCTCATTTCAAGTCTTAGCTTTTCTCAGGGAGTTGAGATCCTGTTTATTGTAAAATTGTGCTTTGTCAATAAATTGATCATGCTCAGAACTTTGTGACTCTGTTTACCTTGATTTTGATCTATCCATCTGCCTATATGTCTATCCATCTGTCCATCCATCTGTCTTTTTCTCTCTCTCTCCCCATCCATCCATCCATTCTAGGCCCTTTGACCTGGATCCACCCTTCTGGCTCAGCTATGCTGTCTCCGCTTGAATGATGCCTCTTACTTATTTCTGCTAAAAGTAGCCAGCTGCATTCTTTCTTCCAAGGCAACCTCATTTAGTTATTTATTGATACCTTGTCCTCCTACATCAGCTGCATGACATCCAGAGACCCAGCCGGCTATGACTTCACTCTACTCAAATTGCAATTAACCAGCCTCCTGGCTCACATATTTACTTACCCAGAACTATTTTTGGTGGGTGCTCATAGACAGTGTACACCCTGCAGTATTTGGTATTTGAGATGCGAGCATTGAGCTTGATTAACAAGCAAGCCTGGAATATAGATGTGCTTCCTTGGGTCTGTATGTCTTTGCCTGGGTCTGTAGAATACATGCTCTCCTGGGAGTGACCTCACCAGTGTCTATGAGCTAGCTGTACCAAGTCACCTGATTCTCAAATGCTGTCACTATTACCCCTTACTCCCACTCTCTCCTTCTTTGCTCCAGTCTCTCTGCTAAGAGCTTCCTCTCTAGTTGAGCCCTTGATTCTAACCTTACTCCAACCCCTGAGGTCCCTGCAGATCATGTCCTCCTTCTCCATAATTTGCCCAATTATTCCCCATCCTTAAAAAAAATCACATGAGCCTACCATACCCCCAAGCTATCCTACATCTTTTTCTCCCCTTCACAATCAAACTCCTAGAGGAGGGGAAAAAATGTGTACATTCATAGTCCCCAATTTCTCATTTTTTACTCATATCTTAGTCCTTTCAGTCTTGCTTCTGAACCCACCTCTAGACTGAAACTGTTCACTCCAAAATTACCAGTGATATTCTTATTGTTAAGCTCCTTTCTCAATCATCATCCCTCTTGACCTTTCTGCAGCTTTGGATACTTCCACTATCCTCTTTCTCACCAGTCCTAAGCTTGTACCATCGCTCTGTTCTCTTTTCAGTCTCTATGTCTTTATTTTCCCCCATTAGAAGGGAAGCCCATTGAGAATAGGAATTGTCTTGCTTGTTTGTACCTGTATCCCCAGGGCTGGGGACTCACAAATTAAGAGACCTGGTCTCAGAGTAGGGTCATCTCCATGGTAACAAGGCTGCTGGTGAAGAAATGGAGAAATCTACAGAGTAAGAAAGACCTTGAGCAAGGAGACGAAACTGACTTTCTTAGGCATTGTTTCCCTTTCTCTGTATTAGCCAGGCTGGTCTACTGGTCAGAATCCTGAGACTGGAATTTCTGTTGGGCAAGTTTTTTGTATTTAGGCTACTTAGAAGTCACATCAAATATCTAAGCTTTAGAATTCTGAGTCAATTAAGTTTAAAGGATGGTTTTAAGGAGAAACTTAACTTCCAGGTTAATTAACCCCAGGTTAACTTTCAGGTTAATTAACTAGGTTAATTAAAAAATTAACCCCATCTAGGGTAAGACTCTAACCTGGATGGGATAGGACCTTAGGGTATTGCTTCTACTAAACTACCTTACTCAACTTCAGTCTCCTCCTCTGTTAAATGGGGATAATAATACTGTTATTGAGGAAAATATTTGGTGACTTTTAAAACTATATAGAATTTATTTATTTTTCCATTTTCAACATCCACTTCCACAAGAACTTGAATTCAAATATTTGGTGGCTTTTAAGGAACTATAAACAAGAGTTTGATTTTGAGGAGAAAGATTGTAGGTAATGCTAATGAAACATATGGAGGTTTGCAAAGCAGTTTAAATACATGATGGTAGTCCTTTGTACCACACTATAATGCTATGAGTTTGGTACTATAAATAGATCCATAGCTATCAGTTTGGACACCAGGGGCAAGTAATATGAACTACTTCCTTGGGCTCAAAATTCCTGATGTGGAAATAATATGTAATGGTTACAAATATAAGAATTAAGTTAAATGCAATTAAGCTGGAAGGTGATTTAGTTATGATAATGACCGATGTGTCATGAAGAATGTCTATGATGTGGTACATGATCATCTAGTTTCCTGTTTTAATGAATTGTTCATTCTAAATGTTAAGCTCCTAGTTAGTAACTAAGTATTTCTGTATGCTGAAATAGAGGACATAGTAATTTTTTGCCTTGAGACCAAGATCCAGAGGCCCCTTCCTAGTTACATCTCTGGCTACAGGTGTTATTGTCTCATTTTTCCTTCCTTGGGTATCATGTGACAATGACTAGCACAATAGGTTCCACATGGTGGGTACACCCTTTCAGTTTTGGACTGGACTTGCAATTCCATGAGTATAGGAAACTCCTGGTGAGGAGGCTCCCTCTGCCAATGAGACTGGCTCCTGCTCTGCATCTAAGGGTCCTACCTTGGGCCCTGAGATGGGAATTCATCAGGTCATAATCAATGTGTCAGTAGCAAGACCTGAACCCAGCTCTTCCTGATTCCAAAGCTTTATTCAGGATAGAATGGAAAAGTATCTCTTATGATGTCCCCAAAATTGTGCTAAATGCTGGGGATACAGAGAGGGAGTATAGAAGACAGTTTGACTGCAGGATGGATGAGAAAGTCCAGGAGTCCTTAAGAAAAGATGATTGGGCCTAAAGGTCCAGAGAAATCAGCAGGGCAGAAGAGGATAAGGTGCAATGGCACTTAGGCAGCAATGGCAGAGCAGATCCAAAGTTCAATGATCTTACCAAAAGGATTACAGCTGATGACTCCTTGCTCATCCAAGTGCTGTGAATAGATGTCTCTGAATGATGATTGCCAGGAATGGAAGGACCTGAGGGTCTCAGTAGAACAGGGCTCTGGGTTCCTTCTGGCAAGGGTCAAGATCAACATCAAGCTGTGAGTGTTTCCAATGTCTAGTGAGAACAGTGAAGTGGTACAGTGAGTGAATGGAGCACTGGACCTGGAATCAGGAAGACTCGAGTTCCAATGTAGCCTCAGAAACTTAACTAGCTGTATGACTTTGGGTAAGTCACTTGACTTCTGTTTGCTTCAGTATCCTCATCTGTAAAATGGGGATAATAATAGCACTTACCTCCCAGAGTTGTTGTGGGGATTAAATAAGACAGTATTTGTAAAAAGCACTTAGCACAGGATCCGTCAACAGCAAAAAATTATTAATTTGATCATGGTGACTGGACAGCTAAGTGGTATAGTGGATAGAGCATTTGGATTAGAATTAGGGAGACATCTTCATGAGTTCAAATCTAGCCCCAGATACTTACTAGTTGTGTGACCTTGAACAAGTCACTTCCCCTGTTTGCCTCAGTTTCTTCATCTATAAAATGGGCTGCAGAAGGAAATGGCAAAGCACTCCAGTATCTTTGCCACAAAACCCCAAATGGGGTCACAAAGAGTCAGTCACAACAAAAATGGGCGGAGAGGACTTACCATCATCTGTGTCTGCTGTTCCTCCTCCTGAGGAGCCTGTTGGAATCTGGGTGGCTATGAATAGGCTGGGCAAAAGAAGTGAAAGTCCCAATTAGTGGGGTCCCCATGGTCACTTTTCCTTTGTCTTATTTAGTATTTGTTGATTTTTCATTAGCCTTGCCCACCCAGTGGGAAATTTCACCCAGAAAGAAAGAGGGGGAAAAGTTTTGTCTCTGAAACACAATTCTATCAAACTCCTGGATTCATTTATAATACCCACCAGAGGGCTGAGCACCTGGGTTTGCTCACCCAATGCATCTCCTTTTTGCCTTTTCATGAACACAGTTAATTCTATCGACTGAATCTCCTCAGTTTATTGGGTTGTCTCTTCTAATAGGACAGCCCTGTGACTATTCTGTGAGAATGTTAACACCAAGCTCATCCATCAACCTCTCAGTCTAAGTTGATTGGTTCTACTAATGGGATGGAGTGTCCTAAAGAAGAAGGGAAAGTATCATCATGTTGGGTTGGGTTAACTTGTTACTGACCATGAGTTATGATGTCTGAATGGGAATTCAATCAATGGAGAAACATTGATCTATTGCTTCTGAATCCTGAACGTTGTAGGAGGGGGGAAAGCCAACTCCTGATGCTCTCAACGAGTATGTTTCAGAATATCTATCTCTCCCTGCTTGGACCAGATCCATTGAAGCAAGTCAAGGATCCAACAAAAAAATTTCCACAGCCTTTTAGTTATTTTCACAATTGACAATTAAGACCATTTTCTGATAACACCCACAAGCCCCCACCTTCCTAGCCTATCAGAGTGGTGAAAGGGGGGAAGGGGTGATGCAATTTGCCTCTGTGGCCTTCCCAATTATAAAGAAAAGTAATTTCTCCTCTCATTGCCTTTAATGGGCTTGGAGCTGTTCCAAGAGTTAGGAAACCCATATTTTGTCCTTACATCTTTTCCCGACTTGTTAGATGACCTCTTTGTGTCTTTGCTTCCTCATCTGTAATAATATCCACACAGGACTAGAATGAGGACATATGAGATAATGTCCCTCTGTCTCTTTGAATTTCTCGGAAAGGAATTAGGTAAGTAGAATATATATGTACATATAGTCTATATATGTATGTCATTTCCATAGCTAGAGTTAAGGCTGCCATGTCTTGCTTATACTAGACACTTGATAGCTAGGTCCTGGATGCATTTTTATTATTATTTTTATTTTACTTGCTTTTTAGTGAATGCAGAATCTTTACTTAGAATACTGCTTTTAAGCTTCTTGTATGTCCTGGACCCCTTTGTCAGTCAAATGAATCCCATGGAGCCCCTCCTAGAATGATGTTTTTAAATGTGTAAAACCAAAATAGAGGACTAGAAAGGAAACCAATTCCATAGAAACAAATTCTCTAAATATCTTAAGATACAAGTTTCCAGACCCCCGGTACTAGTCAGAGGTAGTTTTGGGGGGAGGCAATTAGGGTTAAGTGACTTGCCCAGGGTCACACAGCCAGTCAGCATCTGGAGGCTGGATTTGAACTCAGGTCCTCCTGACTATAGGACTGCCACTCCATCCACTGCACCACCAAACTGCCCCTTTAGAGGGATTTTTTTTTTGGATAAAATTATAATGAAGCCATGCACATACATCCTGCCTTCTTTTCAGAGAGCCTCAAGCATTTCCTGAAGCATTTCACTTATTTTTCACCATTCATTCATTCTTTAAACAAGCAGTCATCAACTGTCTGCTAGGTGCCAAGAACTGCCTGACACAATGGGGATTCCAAGACAAAAAACCCTCAGGGAGCTTACATTCTACTGGGAGAACCAGAGCAACCCCAACACTAATAATTATTACCTTTAGTATTTTTATCTAGCATTTTTATGGGACAGAGGGATGGAACCATGGATAGAGTTCTGGACCTGGAATCAGGAAGACACGAGTTCAAATCTGACCTCAGACACTTACTAGCTGTGTGACCCTGGGCAAATCACTTCATGCTGTGCCTCAGTTTCCTCATCTGTAAAATGAGCTGGCAAAATTGGAATGGCAACCTCCCTAGTATCTCTGCCAATAAAACCCTAAATGGGGTCATGAAGAATCAGATATGCCTGAAACAATAGAATAAAAATAAAGCATTTTTATACCACTTATTGTATTATAAATAAATAATAAAGCTCACTTGAATAAAGAAGAGTGAATACAAAATATATACAAAGTTGAACAAGTAAGAGTTAGATCTTGTTATTATCATTTCTCAAGAAATAAATTGAGACACAGTATCATAGGGTGACTCATACTACACAATGGATTGTAGAATCAGTAAAGTCAATTCACAAGCATCTATTAAGTGCCTACTTAATCATCTATCAAGTGCCTACTTGTCAGTCACTGTGCTCAACATTGAAGACAGAAAGAAGAGACTGTGGTCTACTGGGGATAAGTGGTTTCCTTGATGGAACTGGAGAGGAAAATGCCTATTCAGGATGTGATAGACCTCTTCGAGTACATGGAGGGCAGGAATGTGGAAGAAGGATTACACTTGTTCAACTTGGTCCCAGAGGGAACAGGTAGAAGTTATAGAGAAGCATATTTAGACTTATTCTCAGGAAAACCTTCCCAATGATCAGAGCTCTCCAAAAGTGTAATTGCTATCCCAGGATGGAGTGGGATTCCTCTCATTGGAGGTCTTCAAGCCACTGTCAAAGGATCACTAGTCACATCTGTTGGAGAGGGAATTCTTGCTTGGGTATTAACTGGACCAGATGGACTCCGAAATCCCCCAGCCATGAGCATCTTTGGTGAACAGTGCAGGAGGATGTGACAAGTTGGAAGTCATTGCTTCTAGATTTTTCTGGCGTTATTTCTTCCTCCTTTACTAGGATAGGGTTATGGAGGGATAAAAGTTATTATCATCTTTTTACTCTTATTTTTATATTTCACTCTTGCTTTGTTATTTTATTATGTGTCCCACTGCACTGAGTAGGGATTTGTACTTGTATCTTCAGCCCCTGACACAGTGCCTGGCACATAGTAGATTCTTAATAAAAGCTTCATGATTGATGTATTGTCTTGGGATTCCCAGCCCCGGCCACAGTGCCTGGCACATAGTAGGTATTTAATAATGACTTCATGACTGATGAATTATCTTGGGATCCCCAGCCTCTGCCACAGCGCCTGGAACATGGTAGGTGCTTAATAAAGGCTTTGTGATTGATGAATTACCTTTGTATCCCTAGCATCTGGCACAGTGCCTAGAACATAGTTGGCATCTTAAAAAATGTTTGTTGAGCAGGACAGTTTTAAAAGTTACATGTTGAATTTATTATCTCTTTAAAAGAAAAGGCAAAATCCATAGGATAGAAATTCACAGTTTCTTATACAATCCTCTTTTTCTGCTCTACTTTGTCCAGGGAAATGCTCATTTTATTTGGTATTTGTAAAGTTCAGAGTTTAAAAACATTTTAAAAAAATTAATAAAAAGATCATTGTTGAATGCAATTGAACCAAATCACTGTAACTTTCTCTAGTATATGAAATTCAGATGAAATCCACCCAAAGTAATAGAAATTCTCCCTCTCCAAAACCTCTGCGTGACAGCCACGGTTCTGTTTTTTTTTTTTTTTTCTTCCAAGATGGCAGACCACACCACAAATCTGTGTGGAGGGCATACCCTGATCCACTTTTAGTCATGTGCCAACCAACTTCTTCCAAAGGGAATAATAGACTGAGCTGTGTGGAGTCAAGTTGAGGCAGGGCCCTCACTCAGGGCGGTCAGTGAACAGCTGTGGAAGCTGTGTGGGCTGGCCCCAATCCACTCTTTCCTTTCTTCCTGCTCCCTTCCCAGCTGGTTCATTTTGCACTGGGGCCTTCTGCAGGCAGCAGGGTGCATGCATGCCCAGAGGCTGGAGCTGGCTAGAGTTGGCCCAGGCGGCTTTGGCCCCAGCTGCTGAACTCCCGGGGTCCCTCCTGTGGCCATCCTGCAAGCCCGGTGTGGAATACTGTGCTAGTAGGTAGAGCACCTCCCACACCTGGGGTGAAATCCCTACCTTTAAAACACACACATACAGAAGAGCCCTACAACATCGGTACAAAGTCCCAGTGTAGGCAAATTGCTACCACACCCTGGAAACCACAGGAGTCTGGCAGCTGCCTCTTTTACCCCCTCAGACTGATCTGAGACTGGGAGACGACACAATACATTTAGGGGTAAGCAGGGTCTCCCACAGGTGTCTTCAAGAGATCCAGCCAGACCAGGCTGGACTGGACTGAGCAATGGTTTTCTTTCTGAGGTCTACCACGGCAAGATGGGCTCCAATGGGGATGGACAATGAGAAAATCTTAGCCACTTAGCCACAGGGGAATAAGGTGGAGGGTGTGTGTGTGTGTATGTGTGTGTGTGTGTATTTAATGCCTTGTTGAGATCTTGGGAAGGTAGCAACATGCAGGAGAGTGAAAGGAGGGAGAAACTGGGGTGGGGGAGGTGTGTGTGAGTGCTGGGGGTGGGGAGTGGGAAACAGTTTCTTTACCTCTAGTCGTGCTTGGCTGCTTTCCGACGGTTAGCATTACAGTTTTGCTGAGTCAAAAGAATCCCCTAGCTGCTGCTGGAACACAGTTGTTAGGCAGAAATAACCACTGGATCCAGCACAACGGAACACCTCTGAGAAAATAAGAGGGAAGATCTCCGAATCTGAGGACACAACCTTCATACCCCAAAGCCACCCACAACTTGGTAGTGGTGGTGATGGTGGTGGCGTGTGTGTGTATGTGCATATGTGTTTTTGTGCATGTGTGTGTAGGTGTGTATGCATATGTGTATGTATGTATGTGGTTTTGTGTGTATATGTATATGTATGTGTGTGATTGTGCTAAATGGAGGCCACATTCTTCTTCCAAATAGGTCTCTTTCCCACAGTGGCAGTCACTGTCCCACAATATGCCTCAGGGGAGGGACAGCTCATTTCACCCCTCTAGACCTGAATCTCTTCTTCTGTAAAATGGACTCTAAGGTCCCTTGGAAGTCTAGATCAATAATCCTGTAAGTCAATCCTTTTTCTGAGCTGTGTTGAGGTTTTCCAGGATTTCCAAATGTGCTCCATTCCCTTTGCCCTAATTCATACTTGTCTGTTCAGGGCTTCCCCAATCCCTCCTTCTGCTGATCATCTCCCATTTTTCTTGCTGATAGCTTGATTTTACCTGGTAGTTTGCATGTTTCTTCCATTGGATTTGAACCTCTCCAGGGCAGGGACTGTCTTTTTTCCTTTCTTTGCATCACTGAAGCTTAGTATAGCACTGGCACATAGTAGGTGCTTATAAATGCTTGGTGACCAAATGACTAACTTCTTGGCATGGATTTGAGCTGGGGTTTCATTTCCATTTGGAGGTGGTCAGCTCAAGCAGGAGGGGAAGAGAGAGAAAGAAAGTGTGGGGAGGGAAGTTACAGGCCTTATTACTAGGCCTGGCTCCGTTGATACCTTGATGGGTGGTCTTGGGGGACTTCTATCACTTGTCTGGGTCTCAGGTACCTGCTTTGTGGCATGAAGAGGCTGCACAAGATTATCTCTTCCTACTCTCCAATTCTCTGTTTCAAGGACCTTCCTATCTCTAGCATCATATGGAGGAAAGAGAATAGAAATAGGACAATGACTTTCAGTCATTGGGTCTGAGTTCAGGTCCTGACTGCTGCTGCTAACAGTCTGTGTGACTTTAGAAAATTCATTTAACTTCTCTAGGCCTCAGTTTCCTCAAGGTAGGGGGCAGGAAAACACTTAGACCTTGGTTTCTCCTTGCCCCTTTGACCAGAAGAGGACCCTAAGAGCTATGAAGGGTCCAGGGAGTTTTGGTCTTCTCATCTTTGAGGGCTAGCTTGTATTGATAATACATTTTTGCTTATTGTTAATATAATTTTGCTTTGTAATGAAATTAAAGATCTTCCCCACCCATTAATGGGCCTTCCCATTAAGGGCAGTTTGATTAGGGAAGATTTGTAGGAAGGCCCACATCTTTTGTTAATGAGGCATTGGTTCTCAAGGGTTGTGATACCCTCTGGCCCTAAAAAATATATAAATACTCTGAGGTGAGGTTTCACTTTGGGGTTTACTCTTTGGAAGTGATTGTTTAGCCAGACAAGACTCTGGGCAGCCACTAAGGAGCCCCCTGGCTTTGAAAACCCAGATGTTGGTGCTTCTGTCTCTGGTAACTATATATGTATCTAATGGTCAGAAGTTGGATCTGTCTGTTAATCTATGATGTATGTATTGCTTATGTCAGACAGTTGGAAACCATGTCTGTTGATTTTGATTTCTCTGTATTTTCTCTGACGTTCAGGGTGCTGACTTTTTCCCCTGAACTAAGCGAATGATACATGGGCTTGATTAAAGTTATTGTTGACCCCTCAAAAGTTGCCTTTACTTTTAGAAAAGCAGATCAAAGAACTTGTACAACAGGCCCTCTTGTATATGCTGGGGTCCTTGCTTTTACGCAGCTAGGTGATACAGTGGATAGAGTGCCAGGTTTAGAGTTAGGAAGACCTGAGTTCAAATCCAGCCACAGACATTTACTAGCTGTATGAACCTGAGCAAGTTACTTCACCTCCTTTGTCTCAGTTTCCTCATCTGTCAAATGAGCTGGAGAAGGAAATGACAAACCACTCCAGCGTCTCTGCCAAGAAAACCCAAATGGGGTCATAGAGAGTTGAATACAACTGAAAACAATTAAACCACATCTTCCCATCCTGGGACAGCAGCAGCTGATGTGAGAGTCTACAAGAACAAGTTGTATGTGATGAAGGCAAGCAGATTCAGAGTTCCATATGGAGCCCAGCACAACAACCATACGTGAGAGGGAAAACTTGAAGACTCCAAGAGCTGTGAAATACCCTTTTGATCCATGTGCTCCATGAGGTTGAGCCCACTTCCCCTGGACTCTGTGTACTTGTAGAAGAATGTGTCTCAAACTTTGGAGGGATGTTTTGTACCCCCTATAGGACTATACCCATTTCTAAAAGCTAATTAAGTTTCTTTGGGGGGGTGGGGTTCTTTAAGTATATACTTTAAGATTTGCAAAATATTCTACAAAACATTTTCTCATTTGATCCTCAAATACTATTTCATTTGATCTTTACAACAGCCCAGGGAGGCAGGTGTCATGATTATTATCCCTATTTTATAGATGAGAAAGCTAAGGCAGACAGAGGTTAAGTGACTCGCCCAGGGTCCTGAAGCTAGTAAGTGTCTGAGGTTAGATTTAAACTAAGGTCTTCTGACTCAGCTGCCTGGCTGACTTACTGAGATCAACTGGTCATTTTTGAGAGGGAAGTAGATGAGTGGGGGCTCATGAACTATATAGCAGTAGAAAGACAAGCCACAACCCCTCAGGCCTAATCCTAGAGCTCTGAAAGGCTCATTAGTAAGAGTAAAAATTGGAATACTAGCTTAAGAATGTGGGCCACATTTATCTATCATCAAAGTGGAGGGAATGGGGGTAATTTGCTCAAGGTCCCAGGGTATCCTAGAGTTCAAGGTCAAATATAAGTAGGATTTGAACTTGGGCATCTCAAAGTTCATGTTTTCTTTCTCTCCTTCAAGAGGCAGTGTGCAATTTAGGTCTCCCTTTCACATCTTATCTTGCTTCTGGTTCAACCGTCCTAACCCATTTTCACTTTTTGCTCAACAAACGAATGCCCAATAAATGAACCTGGATTTGGAGAGGGGGTCAGAGGATCTGGGTTCAAGTCTCACCTCTCTTTCTTACTCTCAGGGTGACTTTTAGCTGTCCACCTAAATTCTTCCTATTCTTTCCTCATCTATAAAATAAAGGGGTTGACCTGTGAGGTCCTTTTCTGCTCTAAAATTCAAATCCTATGCTCCCAAGGACTGGAGTTTCTCCTCAAGCCATTGGCCCTGGTTAAGAAGAAGTCCCTGCCGAAAAAGCTTTTCTAAGTTTGCCAATATTCTTGAAAGAATTCAGAGAAAACTCTCCAGTGTTGGGGGTGAGAGGCAAGACAGGGCCTGCGTCCCTAGGAATGGAACATGGAGCTGGCCTTAGTCCATGCCCCAGCTCCCAGCAAGGGAGAGCTGGGTGCTGGTTGCCTGGGGTGGAAGGGAATCTCAGGGTTTGGAAAGTGTGAGGGGGCTGGAGGCCTGGTTAGTAAATAGTGTGATTCACCCACAGGTAAGAGCCAGGAGGAGAGACAGAGGGAGCTTTCTGTCTATGGACTCCTTCGCCATTCCCCTCCTTCCTACTCTCCCCAGAGGGGGATCAGATAATGTTGTTTTTTCTATTTCCCTACTGTTATTCACTGGAAGACCTTAGAGTCCTAGACCCACATTATCTTTCAGAAGCATAACAGTCCTTGGAGAGCAGGGAAGTCTGAACTACAAAGAAGTAGCTTGGGAGATAGGGTGGGGATAGAGGGAGAAAAGCCCTGGTTCCTTGGCCTGGGTTCTAGCTCCGGATTTAGTCGACATCAGCAACAAACTTTTTTTCAGCCTCTTCTATTATGTTCATCGGATTATAGATTAAAAGCTGGAAGGAACTTTTGGGGCCACCGAGTCCAACCCCATAATTTTTACAAATCAAAGACCTGAAACCCAGAGAGGTTAAGTAGTTTGCCTGGATCACACAGCTCTAGTGAATGAATGAATGAATGAATGAATGAATGAATGAATGAATGAATGACTTTAAGGCACCTTCCTGTAGATGTGAAAATGAAAAAGAAATGATTCCTGTTCTTTCAGAGCTTATCTTCAGAGGGGGTATAAGTCAACAAACATTTATTAAACATCTACCACTTAAATAAATTAAATAAATAATTAAATAAATAAATGAAACATTTATTGAATTTTGTACTAGACATACAGAAACAAACAGGAATCACAGAACTTAGGCTTTTCTGCAAGGATGTAACAACAGCAATTTATCATTTTTCAGTCATGTCTGACTCTTCATGACCCCATTTGGGGTTTTCTTGGCAAAGGTAATGGAGTGATTTTCCATTTCCTTCTCCAGCTTATTTTACAGGTGAGAAAACTGAGGCAGACAGGGTTAAATGACTTGCCCAGGGTCACACATCTAGTAAGCATCTGAGGCTAGATTTGAACACAGAGAGAGGAGTGCTCCTGACTCCAGGCCAGTGCTTTATGTACTATGGTGGCCACCTAACTACACTGAACTAACATTTATATGGTGCCTACTGTGTGCTGGGCCCTGTGCTAAGTACTTTACAATGATTATCTCATGTGAGCTTCACAAAATGCTGCTGTTATTATTTCTATTTTACAGATAGGGAAACTGAGGTAAACAGAGGTTAAGTGACTTGCCCGTAGAGTTAGTAAGTTTCTGAGACAGAATTTGAACTCAAGTCTTTCTGACTCCAGGCCCAGCATCTATGCACTATGGTGCCCCTTTGATTGTCAGTTGATTGGTATGACAAGCATCTATGAAATATTTACTACGTGTCAGACTTTATGGTAAGTGCTGAGAATCCATAAATAAAATTGAAACAGTGCCTACCCTCAAGGAGATTAAAATATCCCCCTCTGGTCTGGAATGTCTTGAGGGAAAATACCCCATCTATGTTAACCATTCCCTGACATGTTTCACCTCTGCTTGGGAGATGTCTCCTTACTCTAAGAAATGGTTTGCTTCAATCAAATTCCACAAACATTTATTGTGTGTGAGTACGTAGACAGAGGCAGCCACAGAGGAGAAGATGGAAACCTGACGCCAGAGTCAAGGAGGCTCTGGAACCAGAAGACAAATATGGGATTCCATCCTCCCTGGGACACTTACTACCTGTCTCTGGGCCTCAGTTTCCTCATATGTAAAATGCTAAGTGTTGGATACACTTAGATCCTCCCAGGACTGTAGATTTGGAGTTAGGAGAAATGGTAGAATTCATGTAATCATTTTATAAATTATTAAACTGAGCCTCACAAAGATTGAATGACTTGCCCAGGGTCAGGTACCTAGTAAGTGTCAACAGATGGAATTTGAACCCACTTTCCAGAATTGTATCCATTAAGCTACATCCTGGATTTAAGACCTGCCTCTAACATATTTTGTCTGTTTAACTCTGGGCAACTCCTTCATTCTCTCCGGGATAACCTAAGAGGTTAATTAACAGCTGGAGTTCATGGGTAGTGATGGAAAGATTTCCTCAGTGACTGAATTGAGTTATTTCTACAACTTCACCCTGCTCCCTCCAAAAAAGCCCCACAAATGAAACCACAGCACAATTTTAGGCATTCGAGATACAAGATATGTCTGTTCTACTAGAAGATGCCACATGGATGCAGTTAAGTAAATACTAGACAGTCTGAGGAGGATAGGGAAAGCACAGAGGTAGGGAATCACTGTGGCTCAGTACAACTAATGTGACTTTAGAGTCAGCAGACTGGAGTTCAAATACTGGCACTGCCATTTCTGCCTGATCTATGGTAAGTCATTTAACCTCCTTAGGACTCAGTTTCCTCATCTGTAAAATGAAAAGGGTAGATTCGATAATCTTTAAAGTTTCTTCTAGCTCTCAGTCTCTGATCCTATGTAGGAGAAGCCTTAAAGAAAGTTAGGGATGCTCAGAGAAAGGGGAATATTCCAAGCATGGTTTGGGGTGAGGAATACAAAGTCCCTGAAATGAGATGCCTAAAAGCTCAGTTGGGGGAGAACCTGATTAATTCAGAAGAGTGGACCTTGAAATTGCTTTGGAATTTTGGAAGCCTGCTGGTGGGGAAGAGGCTAAGAGAGTATGAGAGCTTTCCGGTGGGACCTTTTCCATCACAATCGATCCATCAACATTTATTAATCACTTACAGTATATTAAGAACAGTACGAAGTGCTGAGGATACAGAGAAAAAGTAAAACCTCTCCCTGCCCTCAAGAAGCTTGTCTCTGAAGTAAAAACCCAGATACTGGTCAGATCCATACTGAGTGGGCAGAAGGCAATATACAAAAAGAAGTCCCTGGATGGTGTGGCCTCCAGGAAATCGCAGCAGATTCATGATGGCCCATTGCACCTACACATAAGTCCGTCTGGACCTCGGCTTTCAAAGTGGGGCAGCTTGGAAAGGCCTTCTATCGCTGGATCAGCAATCCAAGAAGCGCTGATCAAATCTCTTATTATCTATGTGACCTTGAATAAATCACTGAATTCCTCAGGGTCTACACTTCAATCTGTTAAAAGAAGGGTTGGAGTCACATCAAGGATTATTAACCTGTAGACTATGAGTCTTTTTTTTTTTTTGGCTAATAGGTAGATGAATGGATGTAGATAGATATAGGGATAGATAGATTAGATAGATAAATTTAGGGATAGATAGATGATTGATTGATTGATATAAGAGAGAGAATGAGAGAGAGAGACTTTCAATAGAGTGGGTTTCCTCTGTAATCCTATGTATTCTGTTTTATATATTTAAAAACAATTTTAGAAAGGGTCCATAGACTTCACCAGACTGCCCAAAGTTCTAGAGAGAGACAGAGTACAATCCTGAGAGCACGCAGTGAGATCTCTTCCAGCCCTAATCCTAAATGCAAAGTTAGAACCCTCTCCCATCCTCCCTCATCAACCTCCAAAGAGATATTTTTACTTTGCGAAAGTTCCTTTAGCTCCTGGGTTGCTTTTTACACATTCAAAGCCAGTCACTCTGTCCTCCTCATCTGCACTTAGCATATTACATTTTGTGCTATATTTATCTGTGCGCATGTCATCTTGTCATTCCTATCCTCCAAAACCTTCCGTGGCCTCATTGCCTAGCCAATCAAACAGAAATGCCTGCCTCCAGCACTCAGGGCTCCCCCCACAAGCTGGTCCCAACCTACCTGTCCAGCCTCATCTCTTCATGCGTCTGTTTCTTTTTGTCTACGTTCTTAACATGTTGGAATGTAAGCCCTTTGTGAGCGGGGATTGTTTCACCCAGTTTCTTTGTATTCTCAGCATCGTGTCTGGCTTATTTATTGTTCAGTCCAGTTGACTCTTTGTGACTCTATTTGGAGTTTCCTTGGCAAAGATACTTGAGTAGTTTACTATTTCCTTCTCCAGTTCATTTTATATATGAGGAAACTGAGGCAAACAGGGTGAAGTGACTTGCCCAGGGTCATACAGCTAGTAAGTGTCTGAGGTTGATTTTGAACTCATGAAGATGAAATCTTCCTGATTCCAGGCCCAACGATCTGTACACTATGGCGTCTGCTAGTTGCCTATACTGTCATGGAAACCATCATCCTTCCCACCACCCAAGCTTGAAACCTAGGCCTCATCAGGGACTCATCATTAGTCCCACACATCTAACTGGTGGCTAACTCTTACTTTTCCTTTCACAGCATCTTTCCTATGTACCCCCTTCTCTCCTTGGACCCTGCCAAAGAATTAGTGTATTATTTCCTCATCATCTCATCCCTGGGCTATTACAATATAACCCGCTGGTTGGTCTTCTTTCTATACTTGCAATCTGCCTTCTATTCAACTGCCAAATTGATCTTCCTAAAGTACAGAAGGGCAGCTGGGGGGTGCCACAGTGCATAGGGTGCTGGACCTGGAGTCAGGAAGACATCTTCATGAGTTCAAATCCTGCCCCGAGCACTTACTAGCTGTATGACCCTGGGCAAGTCACTGTTTGCCTCACTTTCCTCATCTGTTGGATGAGCGGAGAAGGAAATGCCAAACCACTCTGGTATCTTTGCCAAGAAAACTGCTCATGGGGTCATGATGAGTATTCCCAACTGAAATGGATGCGCAATCATAACAAATCAAATGTTTATTGAAATGAAAGCAGTAGGAGCTTAATAAATGCTGTTCACTGACTGTTAGGTGCTTAACAATGCTTTTTGAATGAATGAAGGCATCCCCACTAGTAAACTCTAAGTTCCTTGAGGTGTTTTCTTCACATCTGTATCTCCTCCAGAACATACCAAAGAATTTTCCATTCAGTTCAACTGGACCCCGACAATAGAAAAATTCAAAAGTACCCTTCCCAGAGGGAGCTTACATTTTAGTGGGCACCGAATAGGCACTTAGTAGAATCAAGCACAGCCCTTGACTTCAGTAGGTATTTAATAAGTGGTTGTTGACTGAGTAGGAAAGAGTTACAAGTCAAATGAATGCTAGGCTCAGTGGTCCTCACTGCCTCTGTGACCTTGCGACTTGACCTCCCTTCCCCCTCAATTTCCTCATTTATGAGAGGGATAGACTAGTTGCTCTATGAGATTAATCCCTCTGGGCTCTAAATCTATGCCCTATGGTTAATTAATAAAAATGATTAATTTGGCAAATGCCATTGTGGAATTTCCTCTTGAATTTAAGATGAAATTTATTTTTTTTCCTGGCAAAGAAAGCATTTGAGAAATAACTATAAAGAGGACTCCATTTAAGAAGGATATCAAGGGCACTGAATGCCAGAACCAGTTAAAGGAGCCAAGGTTATTTAGCCTGGGGATGAGAATATTGAGGGGTGAAATCCTAACTATCTCCAAGTGTTTTAAGGATTGTAAGGAAGAAGAGAAATCATTTTTATTCTCCGCACCTCGATGAAAGGAGTATCTTTCTAACTCAAGAGCTGCCCCAAAGTGCCTTTGGCACTTTGAGTTCCTCCTTACTTGTTGAATCCTTTTTCAGTCGTGTCTGACTCTTCATGACCCTATTTGGGTTTTCTTGGCAAAGATACTGGAGTGGTTTGACCACTTCCTTCTCCAGCTCATTTTGCAAATGAGGAAGCTGAGGCAAACAGGGTGAAGTGACTTGTCCAGGGTCACACAGCTAGTAGTGTCTGAGGGCAGATTTGAACTCAGGGAGATGAGTCTTTCTAGAGACTTCAGACCTGACACTGTGCACATTGGTGACACCTAGCTGCCCTTCTTACTGACTTCAAGCAGACTTCACGTAGAGAGGATTCTTGGATTGGACTAGATGGCTTCTGATCTCTCTTTCCGTTCGGAGATTTTTGTCTTCTCAGAGTATCTGATCTCTGTTTATTTCACTGTCCCAAGTAGATAGAAGATACCCCAAAAGTGTCACATCAACCCCATCAACAACTAGAGAAAATTTTTCATTTTGGGAAAATGGCCTCTGTTGCATGATAAATAGAGCAACGGTCTTTGAGTCAAAAAGACTCGTCGTCCTGAGTTCAAATGTGCCCTCAGACACTTACTAGCTGTGTGACCCTGGTTTAGTCACTTAACCCTGTTTGCCTCAGTTTCCTCCTCTGTAGAATGAGCTGAAGAAGAAAATGGCAAGCCCCTCCATTATCTTTGCCAAGAAAAACCCAAACGGGGTCATGGAGAGTCGGACATGACAGAACCGCAAAGAATCAGTGCAGCCTAATCCCCCTCTAATTTAGAGTTTTACATTTCAATTTTTAAAAGCCAGCAGAAGGGAAAGTCTAGACTTTCCTCCGGGAAGAGTCGCCAGATTCGAAGCTTTTGGGTTTTGAATTATAGGTAGGCTTAGCACATTCACCAAAGGGAAACATTCAACAAGAGATAGAGAGATAAGATAAGACAGGGAAAATAAAAAAGACAAGGGCTTCTCCTTGGACTCTGCCGCGGTAGTGAAACTTTAGTGCTAAACTGAAAGGATTAGTGGTGAATGACTTCACTCACTGCCGACTGAGAGATAGTATCTGGGGGGGTGGAGGGGGAGGTGGGATGGGAGAACCTTCAACCCAAAAATGCAGGCCTAGGTATACTTAGAGAAGGGAAAAATTAGATAAAAACTCTAAGCCTGGACTGCTTCTAATTCAGCTTCCAACAGCAAGCCTCTGAAGACAGAAAATGAAATGCCAAGGGTTGCTCTCTGTCTCAGAGAAGGTCCCTCCTCTCCCCTGGAGTCAAAAGGCATTCCAGGCCATTGAGGGTGCAAAGCATCAGGTGGTACAACGGATTGTATTAAATGCTTTCATGACCCTGGAAGCATCATGTAAGTGGATTTCAAGGAAAGAGCCCTTAGGATCACATAAAACCTCCTGGAAGTAGGGTTGGGAGGATCGCTTGAGCTTGAGTTCTGGGCTGCAGAAGGCTGGGTACCAAGTCCCATACCAGTATAGCAAGCCCTCCAACAGTTGGAGCCACTAGAAGAGTAAACTGGTCCGGTTTGCCAACAGAGCTGTTGGTCAGTAGTGAGGCTGAGCCCCGAGTGTGACCAGTCTGGGTAAGATAGGATAACCCAGTCGCAAAAAGAAAACTCATATAAAACACCAGATATCCATCCTGGGGTGGGGGTGGGGGACGATCCCCAGAGCATAGAAAGTCAGTCACTCAGTCAGCAAGCATTTATTAAACACTTACTATATCCCAGGCACCATGCTAGGTGCAGGGTCCATAGAGACAGACAAAACAATCCAAGTGCCCTCACCCACCATCTGTTTCTCTTTTGGCCACACTTAGGCACATACAAGAATAATTAAATGACTTCCTTGTGAATCACTTCCCCTATCCTAAGTTGGGGGGGAGGGGGAGGGTCCAGCTACATCCTTGTTCACTTAACCCTTCCTCTGCTGGACTCAAGCCCAAATTCTCCTGGAAACAGCTGAGATCGAATTCCACTTCCTTCAATAAACATTCTTCTTATGTATGAAGCACTGTTCAAGGTACTTCCAGTAGAAAGATGAGGCCAGATTGGGCATGAGGAGTGGGGCATATGGAGGGAAACCCTGCAGTGACAGGGAGCTCCCTTCTCTTCCCAATGGCCTGGGAACTCAGGGATATGGGGACAATTAAATGAAAAGGGTTGGGATGGGGGGAAGAGGAGGGGCCTGGGAACTAGTGGCCAAATCCAGAAAGGCCAAATTTCAATTTGCATAATAATTTTGTTAGCAACAATGGGCACCCAGGACATCTATTTAAAGGCGGTAATGTCAATTTAATGGGAAAAAATCTAATACAATTCCCGTAGAATTTTTCAATTAAATTTATGTGATGGGCCATAGTGGATAGCTTAAGTAGGATGCGTTAATCAGAGAAATACTGCATAAATTATACAGAAATATATATATTATATAGATATATGTATGTATGTATGCTACACACATATATAATCCCTCCGCTCTCTTGCTTTGACAAATAAGGAACCATCTTCTTAAATCTGGCACTAGTTATAACTCTATTTCAATTAAAGTGACCCTTTTATTATTCAAAGAAGGACTTCCCAGGGAGACTTGCACTGTCCCCACCCACACCAGAGAATACTGTGATCTTAAAGGGATAGAAAGCTCTTTAATAAACCAAGGACCCGAAGATCGTCAAAATGGACATCCCGTTACCTGTCTCCAAACCTTTACAAAGGCTTTACCCCATCTCTGGACTAGTGCCTGTCCACACCTCTCTCTGCCTCCTAGAACCCACAAGACCTTGGAATCATAAGACCTAGAGAAAAAGAGAAGACCTCAAAGGCTATATCCACTTGTAGTTCACCCCTTTTCATTTTACAGAGGAAGAAACTGAGGCCCATAGATGTTGAGTGTTTGCCCAAGTAAGGCTCAAAGGATTGCCCTCCTTGGCCAAACTTTGCTTTCCACAGTGAAACCTGTAGGTAATACTGTTACTCTTGTTTGCATGATTACTGGAAGGAAATCCAGATGAGAACAATACCTCTAAGGATGCAGGATTGTGCTTTCTCTGCAGCTTATAGACTTAGTTTATGAACTCTGGGGCACTGCTAAGTTAAGTGACTTGCCCTGGGTGTCCCAGGTGGGACATGAAACCAAGTCTTCCTGACCTCATGGCTGGTTCCTATCCACCATGGCAGGCTGCTTCGTCTAGTCGCATAGTAGGGGCATTGATTTCTCATGTGGGGCTTCAAATTACAGCTGAGATTTGCAGGGCCCCCAGAGGCCTTTCAGGACCTACCCTTTCTACATCTTTTAAGGGATCAGTTAAGTTCAGACCTCCAGGAGGATTCTGTGGAGCAACAGAAAGAATGCAGCATGTTGCATGAGAGGACCCAGGTTCAAATCTTACCTCTGCCATCTGCTATCTGCATAAGCTTGAACAGGTCATTTATTCACTCAGCACTTCAGTTTCCTCATATATAAAATGGTTGGGGTAGATTAGATGGCCTCTAAGGCCCCTTACAGTTCAAAATCTCTGAACCTATGCTATCGCTGACTGGATCTCATCAAGGATTAATGGGTTGTTTTGTAAACCCCATGAGAATAAAGGAACACTGAAATGAACAGAAAAATCTAAGTTCAAATATTGGCTCTGATGATAAGCAACTACATAACTTTGAAGGGGTCTCTCTGTCTTTGGATTTCTGAATCCTCATTTGTAAAAGGAGGTCCCCAGTGCTTGCCAGGGGTAAGGAACTCCTGTGAAGTCTGGATTCAGTCAAAGGGACGTACTCAAGGACCACAGGTGTCCTTCAGGCTTACACCCTTTGTTTCTGAGGGTTAGAGTGAGGAAAAGGCATTTGCAAACTCTAAGGTACTGTGGAAATGTGACCTAACATTCTTGTAGGCATTCCATCATGAACTTACCCAAGAATATGCGCACCTATGTTCCCTGATCCTGAATTGTCCATGGCCCAAAACCAGTCAGGGTTTTCCCCAAATCATGGTCCTGGGCCCTTTTCTCTTCTCTCAAAGGCTGCTAGGTAAGACAGTAGACTCAGGAAGACCTGAATTCAAATTCAGCTTCTGACACTTGCTAGCTGTGTGACTCTGGGCAAGTCATTTAACCCTGGCCTCATTTTTCTCTTCTGTAAAATGGGGCTGATCATGGCACTTACTTCTTAGAGCTGTTGTGAAGATCAAATGAGAAAATATTTGTAAAGCACTTTGTAAATGTTAAAGCAGGATTTAAATGTTAGCTATTACTATTCTTTTTATATAGTATCTCACTTGGTGAGATCTCAGCATTCCCAAGGGTTCAATTATGCAGATGAATTGCAGTTTTATATGTACCATATCTTCTGGGCTCACTCTAACTACAAATTTCTTTTCCCAGAAGGCAATGACTATTTCTTCCCTCAAGAGTCTTAGGGTTATAGATCCTCAGTCTGGTGTGTGCCCTCAGTCTGGTGTGTGCCTCTTTATCAGTTAGATTTCAATTAGTTTTTAGAAGGAAGTAAAATAACAATTCCTATAAAGTCTGGAGTTCTCCCAGAATTCCACGTGGGTTCCATGAGGAAAGTGGGCTCAAGCTTACAGATCACATGCGCCAAAGGGATGATGCCTCACAACTCTTGGTTATGAGAATGTTCTTTTCTCTCTTTATTGAGTCCTCATAAAGTTGCCCTTAGATCAGAGATTCTTAACCTTTCTTGGTGCGTCTCAGATCCCTTTAGTAAATAAAGCCTATGGAAACATTCTCAAAATCATGTTTTTAAAGTATTGAAGAAAATGTTAAATTTCAGTTAAAAGTTAATGAAACTAAAGATTTATTTTTTTCCCCATCCAAGTTTACAGACTCCTTGAAATCTATTCACAGACTCCCTGGCGGGGTGGAGGTGGGAGTCCATGGACCACAGGCAGGGCTAGGGGGGCACAATCACTGACCACAGGTTAAGAAACTCTGGCTTAGATGTGGCTCTCTGCTTGGGCTGCAAGGGTAGGTGACCTTGTGGAATCCTGAAGCCACATTTTCTGGATGATTTCTCGGGCATCAGCCACTACTCTCCATGGACGCTGCTCTGAAATCATTGGGAAGTCCAAATCTGACCTCACCTTTTGAAGTTCAAAAGATTGGCCTGTGGTCAATAGTTAATGGGAGAGGCAAAGTGGATAGAGCACAGGCCCTGGAGTCAGAAGACCTGAGTTCAAATATGACCTCAGACACTTGACCTTACTAACTGTGTGATTCTGGGTAAGTCACTTAAGCCCAATTGCCTCACCAAAAAAGAAAAGATAGCTAATGGGAGAAGTGGGATAGGAAAGAGACTGAATTCATCCCCCCTGTTCTCATCCCTCAGTCTCTCTCTCCCTTCTCTCTGTCTTTCTCTCTTTGTCTGTGTGTCTCTGTTTCTCCCTTCTCTCGGTCTCTTTCTCTCTCTGTGTCTCTGTCTGTCTCTTTCTCAGCCCTCTGGCCTCCAGAGCACTGTAATGTCAGGCTGGCTGCCAACAATGCCCGGTGCCTGGCAGTTCATGCAGGGCTCCCTCTGGGCTCCCTTCCCAGGCGTATTTCCCTGAGAGACCTCCTTCTGAGCTGGCCTCTTTCCCTGGGGGCAGGAAGGGCAGAGGATGCCAGACCTCCTTAGCAGAACTGTTGCCCTATAGACCCTCATGGAGCAAAAGGCCAAGAGGAGCTACTAGAGGTGTAAATCCCTGTGTGAGGGGCACTGACCTCTGACTGCTCCACTGGCAATCAGAGAGCTGATGCTATGGAGGGGAAATAACACAGACCTAGAGCTGGAGAGCTGGGAGGAACCTTCAGGGGCACTTGGAACAGCAATTTCCTCCTCCCCTCTGCCTCTAGTATCCCTGACTGTCTTCATTTGCCAACTTTATCAGGCTGCACCATCTAACCTTTCCTCGTGCCCCTTAATACTGATGTCTCCCCCTCTTTGGAACAGCTCTACTTTTATCCTGTCTAGGTCCACAGTTGTCTGCGTGTTGCCTCTCCCTTTAGACTGGGAGATTCTTGAGCACAGAAACTGTCTTCAGCCTTTCTTTGCATCCCTAGCGCTCAGTACAGCGCCTGGCACACAGTAGGTACTTAAAGGTTTGTTGAGACTACTTTTTGCCTTTGTATCTCCAGTATGTAGTACAATGCCTGGCACATGACAGGCACCAGTTAGATGCTTATTAGTTGAGCTGACTTTACAAAATAACTTAATTTGACTCCCTCATTTTACAGAAGAGGAAACTGAGGCCCAGAGACAATAAACTTTTTTAGGATCACAGCATCCTAGATTAAGAATCCAAAGAGACTTTAGAGACCATCTATTTCAAACTCTATTTAAAAAACTGAGTCCCAAGGAGAATAAGGTGACTTGGAATCCTGGGCTCATAGATTCAGAGCTGCAAGGGACTTTAGAGGACATATAATCCAACCTTCTCATTTTATAGAGCAGGAAACTGATTTAGGATCATAGATATTAGAGCTAGAAAGGTCCTCAGAGTTTAATCAGTTCAAACCCCTTATTTTTACAAGCAAACATTAAAGCACTTACTAGGTGTTAGGGACTGGGCTAAGCACTGTTTACAAATATTACCTTATTTCATCCTCATAAGAACCCTGAGAGATAAATGCTATTATTTCCATGTAACAGATGAGGAAATTGAGGCAGACAGAGGTTAAGTGACTTGACCAGGGTCACATGGCTTGTAAGCATTTACAGCTAGATTTGAACTCAGATCTTTCCAAGGTGAGGTCTAGTGCTCTATTCACTGTGAGACCTAGACATTTCCCAACTGAACTCTAGAGAGAGAAAATGATTTGTACAAAATCTCACAGTTTAGAAATGTAGTGTCAGGATTTGAACACCCTTCCTCTAACTTTAAATACATTGCAGTGAGCTAAGAAGCAGATCTGGGCTCTACTTTGGACTTAGTATTGGACAGGTCACATTTCTTAGCTGGTCCCCACTTTCATTTTCCTCCTCCATGAAATGAGGACTTTAGACTATGATTGGTTCCAAACTCAAATAGAAATTGATCCTTGAAGGTCACATATTGACTTAGAAAACCACAAATTAGCATTATCTATATTGTATTGTAGGGATAGCTAAGTGGTGAAGTGGATAAAGTACTGGCCCTTGAGTCAGGAAGATTCATCTTCCTGAGCTCAAATCCGACTTCGGACACTCATCGGTTGTGTGACCCTGGGCAAGTCACTTAATTCTATTTGCCTCAGTTTCCTCATTTGTAAAATGAGTTGGAGAAGGAAATGGCAAAAACCACTTCAATACCTTTACCAAGAAAACCCCAAGATGGGGTCACAAAGAGTCAGATATGACTGAAAAATGACTGAACAAGAAAAAAAATTGTCTTGTATTTTTATGTGTTTTGTTAATTATTTCTCAATTTCATTTCCATAAGTTTGTGCAGAGTCATTGCGATATTCACAGAGCCTACAGCAGCTATGAATATGCCAGCACAATTCTGAATCACAAAATATAACAGAACTCTCCACATGGAAGACAGAGCCAAAACATTTATTCAGACACCAGAAAGCTGACTCCCAACACCAGAAAACCAAATCCTTCATAGTAACAAAGAAAGTGATGCACAGTGACAATGCAGGAGGCACTATTATCCCCAAGTCTTCCCTCTGTTCGGCTTTCCGCAAACCAGCTCCCTTAAACAAATCACAAAGCTCTCCCATTCATGCTAGTCGTTAAGCCAGCTGCCTGTTTTCTCTTTCCCAGCTCTGACTGTTCTCTCTCACTTTCTCTCATTTCTGCTCTATCCCTTCCTGTTCCACCCATTCAGCAAGCTCCTTTCACCACAGACTCATGTGACTTAGATTTCCGTGTGACTCAAGCAGGTCATATGGGCCTATTAATGGATGGGAAATATCTTCCCATTATGCAGAAATACATTAACAATACAAGCTGGCACCTTTGGACCAGAAAACCTCTAAGAAATCCTCCAGCTCTAAATTTATGAACCCAGGATATTACAGTGATGGACATATAGCAAATTTTCCATATTTGGGGGGTGGTGGGGATTTCACGAAGAGAGGTGAGTCAGGAAATACTTTAGGTATTTGGCTTCAGAAAGGGTTAAATGGACAGACTCAGAGAGAAATCACTGATGGTTCCCAGTCATCTGGGAAGGGGTCTTCAGTGGAGCATCCAAGGATCTTCCTGGCCCTAGACTGTTGAACATTTTTATCACTGACTTGGATAAGGGCCTAGGTAATATGCTTGTTAAATTTACAGATGACTCAGAGCTAGAGGGGATGGATAATACCCTGAGTATCCAAGCCAGAATCTAAAGAGGTTTTGATAAGTTAGAACAACAGTCAGCTAACTATGGCCTATAGGCCAAATCTGTCCCACTTCCTATTTCCTTTGTGCAGCTAGGTGGCACTGCATTGGATAGAGTCCTGGGCATAGAGTCAGGAAGATTCATGTTTCTGAGTTCAAATCTAGCCTCAGACACTTACTAGCTGTGTGACCCTGGGCAAGTCACTTCACCTCTGCTTGCCTCAGTTTCTTCATCTGCAAAATGATAGTAATAGCACCTAACCTCCCGGGATGTTGTGGGAATCAAATGAGATGATATATGTATGAGACTTTGTGAACTTTAAGGGGTTATATTAATACTAGCTATCATTATTGTTATCATTGATTTATTCTTTAACCAAGCTTTAATAATCAAACATTTTTACTGGCAATTCTTTCTGCCTGGAAGTCTTTCCTATCTCATCTTTTCCTCCTGGCTTCCCTGATTTCTGTTACATCTTAGCAAAAGTCTCATCTTCTGCAAGAAGCCTTTCCCAATCATTCTTCATCATTATGCCTTCCCTCTGAGATTATCCTTAATTCATCCCATCTCTAATTTGTTTGTGCATGTTGTATGTATGTATTCTCTGCCTTTGGACTGTGAGGTCCCAAAGAGTGGAGATTTGGGCCTTTCTTTGTACCCCAATACAATGTGTGGCAAATAGTAGTAATCTAATAAATGCTTGTTGATGTGACTTGTTAAGTGCCTACTATGTGCCAGACACTGTGTTAGGTGTTTAAGATACAAGTACAAAGAAGCAATAGTACTTACCCACAGGGAACTTATATTTTACCAGGAGGTTACAACATATTCAGTGTGTGGAAAAAGAACTCAGCTAAAGGAACTCTGGACATACAGACTAAGAGAGAGACAACTTAAGGAGGATAGAAGAAATCTTGGAGGATAGAAGAAATGGATCTTATCTGCCAATCAATCATCTAACAAGCATTTATTAAGCACCTGCTATGTGCTGGGCACCATATTAAGCACTGGGAACACAAGGAAAGGCTCAGTTCTCAAGGACCTCACAGTCTAATGGAGGAGACAACAAGCAAGTGATAGTGTACAAACAAGAGAGACACAGGACAAAATGGAGATAATCAACAGGGGAAAGGAATCAGTCTTGTTCTATTTGGCCCAAATAAGGGTAGCTGAGAGATACAATGGATAAAGTGTTGGATACTGAGTCAGGAAGACCTGAGTCCAAATCCAACCTCAGACACTTACTAGGCATAAGACTCTAGGCAAGTCATTTCACTTGTTTGCCTCAGTTTCCTCAACTGTAAAATGGTCATCTACCTCCCAAGATTGCTATGAGCATCAATTGCAATAATATTTCTAAATCGCTAAGCATCGTGCCTGGCTCATATTAAGCATTTGCTAAATTTTGTTTCCTTCCTTCCTACTTTCTTTCCTTTTAATTTTTTCATTCCTTCCTTCCTACTTTTATTCCTTCTTTCCTTCCTTTCTTTTTGATTTTTTCCTCCCATCATTTTTTATTTTTTCCTTCCTTCCTTCCTTCCTTCCTTCCTTCCTTCCTTCCTTCCTTCCTTCCTTCCTTCCTTCCTTCCTTCCTTCCTTCCTTCCTTCCTTCCTTCCTTCCTTCCTTCCTTCCTTCCTTCCTTCCTTCTTTCCCCAGAGAGCTACACTAGGAACAATAGGTAGAAATGGCAAAGAGAAGAATTTAGATTTAAGGTCAGAAAAAAGACTCCCTAAAACTGATGCCTGGCCCCAGCTGGAATGGGCCGCCTCATTAGGTCACAGGGTCGGCTTCAGTTGGGGGTTTCACACAGAGATTGGGTGACCACTTGCCAGGTCAGATGGTGTGGAGAAGCTCTTTCCCATCCAGATTGGGCTGTGTGGCCTATAATCCCCTTTCTAGCTCTGATCCTTGGGGATTCTGTAATAGACTTCCTTAGGTTTGAGCCAACATCCAGGCACTCAACACCAACAGCATTACTCATAGTCTTCAGAGATTAATAATAATAATGTTGCTGAAACCCATGAAAAAAACTGTCACCCACCCACCTGTGGATCCTAAAAGAGGCCACTCAGGAGGGCTCAGAGAAAGCAAGGTTAAGTAAGAAGCCTCTCAAAACTTAGTCTCTCCTTTATGGGCGCCATCTTTTATAGGCAGAGATGATGTAACTGGTCTGCTTTCCACAGGGCATGATTTGTTTTTTCCAGCAAAGGGGATGGATTTTCCCTGAACCATTTCTGCTCCCCCACTTCACTCCCCCTTTCTGAATAACTACACACATTTGTATCATGGGTGGTGTCTAGTCTCCAACTAGAAAACAGAACAAATCTAATTTATTCCATGCTGGAATGACTCCACGATGTATTTGCTGGACACCCTTGGGAATCTTAGAATGGAGAACTTGGAAACTGCAGAGGGCTATATAAATGTCAGCTAGCATTCCTGTGACAGATAAGGCAAGGAGGCCCATGAAAATGAGGCCACCGGCCCAATGCTGAACAAGAGGCACATCTGGGATTTGAACCCAGCTCTCTGCCTTCCGGATGCAATGCTCTTTCCATCACAATACACTGTCTCTTCTTGCCAGAGCACTCATCTCAGGTTGGTTAGGAGCCAACAATAGCGTGTTCTTCACCTAGCATTATGAGGTGGAGGGGAGAGGGAGGCGATGAACCTAGCGGTAATGGGATCAGGGAGTACTTGTGGGTGGTGTGAATGACACTGTAATGGGCAGCTGAGCATTTTTGTGGGCACCGGTGATTTTTATAACCCATTTGCAAGACTGCCAATAACTGTTTCCTGAGACCTGGCAGCCGTGGATGATCCCAGGGGACAGATAAGCCTTTTCTCAGTGGCCTATGAGGTAAACTGCACTTTACACAAACATATAGGTGCAGGAGAGAAGGGAAGAGTCTGGAAAATCCCAGAAACTTCTCTGTGTGAGGATTCACTCAGCCAGATTTGAAGAAGTCACTCCACCCAGAGTGCCAAAAATGTGTTGGGTATTACATGGTCCAAGGTACTGACATCAGTCCCACAATCAGCATTTTTAAAGCACCTACTCTGTGAGAGAAAGAAGAAAGGAAGGAAAGAAAGAAAGGAAAAAGGAAGGAAGAGAGAAAGACAGAAGAGAGTGAGAAAGGAAAGAAAGGAGTTTTGAAGGAGGAAAGGAAAGAAGGGAGGAGGGAAAAAAAGAAAAGGAAAGGAGAGAGAATGAGAAAGACAGAAAAGAGAGAAAGGGAGGAGGGGAGTTGGGAAGAAAGGAAGGTAGGAGAGAAGGAAGGACAGAAGGAAGGAAGGAAAGAAGGAAGGAAAGTAAGAATGAAGGAAAAGAAAAGAGCTCTCAAGGACCTCACATTCAGGGGAGAGGGGGAAATGATATATAAATATATACCTATATAGAGTGGGATAGGGACCTGTGATTTCATTGGTATAACAGGGAATTCCCAGGTGAGGAAACTTCCCCTTTTAATGCAGGTCACACCTTTCCTGCAATTTACCGAAGATATGCCTAGTGGGTGTGTAATTGATTGCTCAGAGTCATGCCACCTGTGTGGGTCAGATGTAGCTACATCAAGGCTAGCTTTCTATCTAGTATCTCATGATGCTTCATATATATGTGTACACACACACACACACACACACACACACACACACACACACACGGATATCCAAAATAAATCCAAGAAAATTTGGTAATAGTGGGGTGGGGCATCAGAAAAACCTTGTGTAGAATATGGCTGAACTTTGAAGGAAATAAGGAATTCTAAGAGGCAAAGTGAAGGGGACACACTCTGAGAATGTGGAACAGCCAGTGTGAAGGTGGAGATGGTGGGTCATATGGAAGAAACAGTAAGGCCAGTCTGGCTGGAATTTGCAGTGAGTAAAGAGAAGCAATGTCTAGTCAGGCTGTAATAACAGATCTCTTTGCATTTATGTAATAATGCTTTAAAGTTTGCAAAACGCTTTGTATGTGTTAACTCATTTGATCTGATTTAAGTAAGTTGGAGGCAGTTTATAAAGGCTGTGAAATTCCCAAATGGAGGAGTTTTGAGGGTTTTTTTTTTATCTCAAAGGTCGTAGGAAGCCACTGGGATTTATTAAAAAGGCTGACGTAGGCAGAGCTAGGAGCTTCTGTGGAGGATGGTTTGGTGAGAGATTGGACTTGGGACTAGGATACCAATTAGGAGGTAATTGGAATAGGTCAGGATGGGGCAGCTAGGGGGTGTACTGGATAGAGCACTGGCCCTACGGTCAGGAGAACCTGAGTTCAAATTCTACCTCAGACACTTACTAGCTATGTGACCCTGGACAAATCATTTAATCCTAATTACGAAAAGAAAGAAAGAAAGAAGGAAGGAAGGAAGGAAGGAAGGAAGGAAGGAAGGAAGGAAGGAAGGTGAGAAGCAATGTAGACTGGGACAGGGGGAATTACAGTAGGGGGCAGGTCACAGACATGCTGTCCACAGTAAAATGGCCATGTCTTGGCAATGGGTCAGATGTATAGAGAAAATGAGAGAAAGAAGGAAATGCGGATTTATTATCACTAATGGTGCTGAGGCAGAGGCTGTCTGACCATTTATCTGGGCTGCTATGGTCGGAATTCCTGTTCTGGGAGAGTCGGACAGAACAATGTCTAAGGTCCCTGAACTCCTTTTCTAATTCTTTGAAACCTACCTGACAGTGGAGCTTTCCACAGATTAATAATAATAATAATCTCTTAATCAGATATCCAGGGACCTGAAAGGCATGTATAATGGAAATCATGTGGTTTGAAATGGATGCCTCTTCGTTGGGGGATGGCTCAATAATTGTGGTACATTAATTTAGTGGGATATTGTTGTATTGAGGCAGTATGGTAGAGTAGAAAGAGCAGTGATGTGGAGTCAGAGGATCTGAGTTCAAATCCAACCTCTGACAGTTCTTGCCTTTTGACCTTCCTGAACCTCAGTATTTTCTTCTGTAAAATGGAAGGATTGGACCAGCTGACTCCAAATGGATGGTCCTAGAGCACTGTAAGAAATGACGAATATGAAGGATTCAGAGAAACCAGGGAAGAGTGTATGAACTGATGCAGAGCAAGGTAACCAGTTTGCATGATGACCCCAATAATGTAAGGGAAAACAAAAGGTCAGGATGCAGATCAATGAAGTAATTAATGAAGATTTAAGAGGAGCTATGATAAAGTGGTAGGAAAGCCTCTCAGCAGAGAGGTGGCAGACCATAAGTACAGAATGCTGCATACATAGTTCATCACGGTCCACATGTATATTTGTTAAAAGGAAGGTGATGGAATGAGCATTTATATTGCACCTACTGTATGCTAGGTGGTGCAGTGGATAGAGCAGCAGTGCAGGAGTCAGGAGGACCTGAATTCAAATCTCACCTCAGACACTTGACCCTCACTAGCTGTGTGACCTTGGGCAAGTCACTTAACCCCAATTGCCTCATCCTGGGTCATCTCCAGTCATCCTGATGACTATCTGGTCACTGGATCCAGATGGCTCTGGAGGAGAAGTGAGGCTGGTGACCTGCACAGCCCTCCTTACTCAAAACAAAGTCAAGTGCAAGTCATGTCATCATTTCTCTGATGGCATGGTTTTCTTTGGCAAGGAAGAATGAATATGCTGTATGCCAAATACTATGCCAAACACCTTGTCGTAACCCTAGGAAGGAGGTACTATTATTATCCCTAGTTTACAGCTGAAGAAACTGAGGCAAAGGGAGATTGAATGACTTGCCCAGGGTCCCACAGCAAGTAAATGTCTGAGACTGGATTTGAACTGAGGTCTTCCTGACTCCAGGCCCCATGCTCTATCTACTTATCTATGGAGGGAAAATTTGGCAAGGGTTGGGTGGCGGAAGATAGAATCATTAGGTAGTGACAGCAACATAAGAGTGAAATCAGTGAATTTTTTAAAAAATGTGTGTTTTGGCTTCAGAGGCTGTTGTTCTTCAGTCATGGCCGACTCTTCATGACCCCATGGTCATGGCCATGGCCTTAGCATGCCAATACCATCCATGGGGATTTCTTGGCAAAAACAGTGGAGGGGTTTATTGTTTCCTTCTCCAGCTCATTGTACAGATGAGGAAACTGAGGCAAACAGGGTTGATCTTGGGCAAATCTGTTTCCTTTGGGTCTATTTCCTCAGCTATAAAATAATAGTTATTAGATCGTCCTGTTCAGTTCTATTTATCTACCTGACCGGCCAAGGGAATGACCACTTTTTTAATAGAAAGGGAGAGTTTCTCAATTCTTTGGGGACTTAAGAGTTTCCAGGGACTTCTCTGACTCCCAAGATGGCGCCCTCAAGGGGTTGGGTGAAGGACAGAATAGGGACAGGAGACTTCGGGCCTTCTGCCAGTTCCTGTAAAGTGTGAGCTGAGCTAAGGGCAAGGAAGCATATGCCCCAATGCCCTTTGGGCAGCCGCAGCACAGTCGGCCTCCACGGGAGCCATGTTGCTGCAGTGACTGCTGACCTGCCCCCAGGAGAACACGGCTCACTGTTTACTTAGTTAATGTTTATAAAAAGCTCCAAGAACCTTGGACAGAAGCCACACCAGAAGTACAAAGTTTTATTAGCCTGACAGAAGTGACAAGAGCGTCCTGAGTGGTTTCCAGTCTCTGAAAGAGTCTGAGCTAAACACGGCTCGCATAGCGGCACCTGGGAGAAGGAATAGAAAGAGAGGGGAGAGTGTTCCCCCCAAAGGGACCTAGATTGGCTAGAACACCAGATCTGAGGACCTGTCAGGGAACTGAGTGCGCAGTGAACTAGAAAATCCTTGAGGATCACAGACTTTTAGAGCTGCAAGAGACCTTAGAATAGGGGATGTCAGAACTGGGAGGGGTCTCAGAATAGGGGATGTCAGAACTGGGAGGGTCCATCATTCTCTGCTCTCTTTCTTTCAGTCATCTACCTAATCTCTCTCTGTCCCCCTTCCGTTCTGCCAGTCATGTCTTTAGGAACCATGAGTGAAAGCCTGAGAGAGGTTGATTTGAGTTTGATCTAAGATCTTCCTCATACTAGAATGGAGTGGACTGCCTTAGGCTCCCCGGTCTGGACAGTTTCAGTCAGAATGTGGCCACCCACTTGGCTCCAGCAGAGGTCAGATCTACGCAGGTACCAGTGGACTGGGTGGTGGTTGCAGCCGCTTCCAGCTCTGAGTTTGGCCACATGAATGAGCTGGGGAGAATGTCCTCTCCTCTTCAGTTAGTCCTAGGGTTTGTTTATCCCCTCTTGAAGCGTCTGCTATGTCATAGCCAGGTAGGGGTGTTGCCGCATGTCCAACAGATCACCAGTTCAAGGAGGGGTGTGGACTCTGTCTTAAATCCTCCTTCCATTTTCTCTTCCCATCAGCGTACACTGAACACAGGATGCATTCTATAAATGTTCATTGAATCACATCTCCTCTCACCTCAGTCTACTCCACTGGAGGCAACTGGTGGCTCAGTGACTAGAGTCCAGGGCCTGGAGACAGAAAACCTGATCTCAAATTTGGCCTCATACACCGCTAGCTGTGTGACCCTGGGTAATTCATTGTACCCTCTGTTTGCCTCAGTTTCCTCAACTGTAAAACGAGGATAACAATAGCACCTTCCTCTCACAGTTGTTATGAGAATCTAAAGAGCTCATATTTGTAAAGAGTATTCAGCACAGTGCCTGGCACATAGTAGGAAGTGCTTAGCACAGTGTGTATTAACAACTTGAAAATGCTTATCAACTCTGTTCTTGTGTTAAATTGCATCACTGAGACCAGTCTGATTCTTCAAGTTTACAAACAAGGAAACTGAAGCCACAGAGACAAAGCAACCTATGGGAGCACAAGGAGCTCAGGGACCAGTCGGGAGAATGGCCCCAGTCTTGTGGCTCCTACTCTAAACCTATCACACACTGCATGCTGGGTCGTTAAATGCTTCACTAGGCCACTGGATTGAGCAAGCCCCTGGATGATGCTCACATCTCTCTTTCCTTTGGAGATAGACCCCCCCCAAGGGAAAGAGGAACATCTATCTCCTACCTTTCTCCTCAGCACACTCTCCTGATGAGATCTCATTATTTTCTGGATGCATCTAAACTGTCCAACTGGGTTGGACAGGGAGATCAGGAGACCCCAGAGGAAGAAAATCCTATTTGGGCTAGAATGCCTAGGGATTGAGTTCTTTTTTTCAAGTTCTCTGCAGTTCAAATTGAGTTGCAGCTTTTTTTTTTGTTGGTTAACAGAAAATCAACAGCCACAAACACTGTGAGTAGATTATCATTGCCTAAATAGATCCATCATGGTATAGAGCAGGGGTGGAGAATTGTAGCTCAGGGGCCATATGTGACCCTCTGGGTCCTCAGGTGTGACCATTCCATATTTGAGGACCTAGAGGACCACACGTAGCCTCCAGACCACAGGTTCCCCACCCTTGGGATAATGGATATCAGGCTGGACTTGCAGGTTGTTGTTCAGCTGTTTCATTTGTGCCCAACTCTCCATGACCCCATCTGGGGTTTTCTTGGCAAAGATAGAGGAATAGTTTGACATTTTCTTCCCCAGCTCATTTAACAGATGAGGAAACTGAGACAAACAGGGTAAAGGGACTTACCCAGGGTCACACACAACTGAGATCGGATTTGAATTCATGAAGATGAATTGTGCTCTATGCAATATGGTGCCCCCAACTGTCCAATGATTTAGGAAGATATGGGCTCAACTTCATCTCTGACATTAGCTGCTGAGCCTCAATTTTCTTATAGGTAAATTGGGGATAACAACATTTATAGAACCTACCTCACAGGCTTGGAATAAGGACTTAGAGCTACTGCATAGGAAGCATTTTGCAAACTTTAAATCTCTACGGAAATGCATTATTATTGATACGACGTAGAGTAACAATAATGATGCTTGACATTTCGATAGAGCTTTTAACGTTTGCAAAGTGCTATACAAATGTTATTTCATTAACAATCATTTAGTAAGTACCTACACATTATAGGCGCAGCTGAAGAGGCCTGGTGGGTAAAGTGCCTGGCCTGAAATCAGAAAGATTCAACGTCCTGAGTTCAAATCCTGTCTCAGACACTTCCTAGCTATGTAACCCTGGACAAGTCACTTTACCCTTTTTGCCCCAGTTTTCTCATCTGTCAAATGAACTGGAGAAGGAAATGGCAAATCACTCCAGTAACTTTGCCGAGTAAACTCCAAATGACGTCACAAAGTGTTGGACCAGACTGTAACGACTCAATGATGTTGTGTTCTTGTTTTTATGTTAGTTACTGGGGACACACATTCAATTTCTGCTCTCAAGTTTACATTGTAAATTTAGAGTGGGAAGGGACATTTGGGGGTCATCCAGTCAACATATTTTACAGATAAGGAAACTGAGTCTTATAGAGCAATGACTTGCCTAAGACCTCACAGGTAAAGTGAGACAGGGTTAAACTATCCTCTAACATCCAAACCAGTACTCTTTCAGAGAATAGGTTAGTATTTAGTGGGTTAGGACACCTGGCTTCACAACTGGCCTCAGACACTCACTAGTCTTCTCACTCTTAACCTTGGTTTTCTAGCCTGTAAAATGGGCATATGACTCAATTCTGTGAATAACGAATCATGCAAAGTGGCCCCCACGTATTTGAATTTGAACTTCCTTAAGTTATTTTGTAAAGCATGGCCATTGATTCCTGCCTCATAGAAATATGCAGTGCCCATTCAAGAATTACAGGTGCTTCTCAGGATTCATTATTTGCACTAATCGGGATCTCGCTGGAATATTTACACTGCCTACAAGGCTGTGGTAGCAAATGACCTTTGCAAGCTCTGAAGCAGTACAAACATAGAGATTCTTCCATCCAAGCTAGAGTTGTGGCAGCTCCTGACAGTCTGGACCTCATAGATTTGATCTCAGACTGTCTAAGAAGGTGCACACTTCACCCTCAGCTCAGTCAAACAAACTGGCAAACTGGGGTAGCAGATAATGCTGATGGTGCTGTAGAAACCCAACCCCCAAGCTAGGTAGCAAAGTAAAAGTCCTGAGTTCAAATCCAGGCTCAGACTTTCACTAGCTTTATGACAGCCTGGTAGCGGATAGAATGTCAACCTCAGAGACAGAAAGTCCCCAATTTAGGTCCCTCTATTGATACATCCTGGCTGTGGATAAATCATTTAAATGGTCTACCTCAGTTTCCTAACCTGTAAAATGAAGATAACAATAGCACCTGCCTTTCAATGTTAATGTGAGGATAAAATTGGAAAGCATTTAGCACAGTGCCTGGCACATAGTGAGGGCTTAATAAATGATTGTTCCCTGCCCTTTCCTGAATGGCTCCCTGAAGACTTGCGTGATTTGAGCTCTGACAGCAGATTCTCTAGGGCAAAAACTCTCTCCTAAGCAGTCAGAAACCAGCCAAAAGAAGAAAGAAAACAAGCATTTAATTAAGCACCTACTAGGTGCCTGACTGGCTCAGAGCTTTATAAATATCTCATTTATTCCTCATAACCACCCTGGGAGGCAGCTTCTATTATCATTCCCTTTTTACAGAGGTATAAACTGAGACAGAGTTTATGTGACTTGTGTAGTCACACAAAACTGTATGTAAATATCCCAGACTGGATTTGAACTCAGGTCTCTTCTGACTCAAGGTCCATGGTTCTAACCACTGCACCACTTAGCTGAGAGTGGGGGTGTGGAAAGCTGCCTAATAGAAGACAATCTTCAGAGTTATTCTGAATGTCCACTCTGGCCAAAACAAACTTTTAAAACAAAACAAGACTGGACCTGGGAGAATTCTGGGTGAGGAAACCACCTTTCACCAGGTAAGCACCTACTTTGCAACTAAAAACCTTAGAGAGAGTTGTCTGGTGCGGGGGCGGGAGGGGGGGTGGAAAGTGGGGAGGACGACTAAGGGGTTCAATGACTAGTCCAGGGTCATCCAGCTAGTCTGGGTTAGAGGCTGCACTTGATCCCAGGTCAACCCAAATCTAAGGTCAGCTCTTTAGTTACTGCTCCATTCAGCTTTTCAGACTAAACAGATCATTACCTTTTAAAAATAATACTTAATTCCTTATAAAGATGATTAAAAAATAATAGGTTATAGTATGTAGTTACAAGTTTATAAAGTGCTTTCAAAATCCATTTTCTCATTTGATCTGCACCACAGCAGGATGAAATCTGCCAGGTTGATTGAGTACCTGCTGTTATGGCCATTTTATAGAGGAGCCATCTGAGGAGAGGTGATCTATCCAACGTTCCTCAGCAAGTAAAAGCTGGGATTTGAATCCAGGACTTCCGAAAGATCTGCCTCTCTCCCTCCCTTCCCCTTCCTCCCTCTCCCTTCCTCCCCGCTCTGTCTCTTTTTCTCTCTGTTTGTAAGGAGCTTACTTCTCCCCCTCACACATACAAAGTGAACTCATTTTGCCTTGAAAGGGGACTTCTATAGAAAAGAGACAGAGGGTTGAAGGCTAGTCCTGGAAAGGAAGGGGTATTCTGTGATGGCTGTCGCACCAGCAAGACAAGTTTTCATCTCCATAACATTGAGAGCTAGAAGGGACCTTTATAATTAAACCTTTTTTTTTTTTTTTTACAGAAAGGAAAATTGAGGCTGAGGTGAAGGAGAGAGACACACAGAGAGACAAAGTAAGAGAAACAGAAAAGACAGAGAGAGATACAGAGAGAGAGAGAGAGAGAGAGAGAGAGAGAGAGAGAGAGAGAGAGAGAGAGAGAGAGAGAGAGAGAGAGAGAGAGGCTTGCCCAAATGAGGATCCAGATGTGAATAGTTTCCCCCTCTTTTTGACCTGGACAATTTCATGCCATCTTGACTACGATTTTTTCCTGCACTTTAAGGACAGGTTGGGGAGAGAGGAAGGGAATGATTATCTTCTTAATTTTTTTTCACATATTTTAGATTCAGGATGAACCTCCCAGCCCAGCCCAGTGAGACCTGTCACACAGCCAATCCTTTGTCTCTATTAAAAAGACCATGATCTCACCCCCCCACCCCCGCCCTGAAAACTCAGGGGGAAAGAAAGCAAAGAATGAGGCTGTTCATATCGTGTCTGTCTGTCTGTCTCCCTTTCTCCTCCCCCCTCCTGCTTCTCTTCTCCTTTTCTCTTCCTTTCCCTCATTCTTCCCTCCCTCCTCTTTTCCTCTCCCTTTCCCCTCCCACCTCCTCCTCCTTTTTCTTTCCTCCCTCCTCCTTTTCTCTCTTCCCCTCCCTTCTCCTTCTGTCTTTCTTCTCTCTGTCCTCTCCATCTCTTTGCCTATGTCTCTGCCTCCCCTTCTTTCCCTCTCTTCTCTTTCCTCCTTGTCTCAGAGACAGAGAGAAAAAGGAGACTGAGATAGAGAAGACTGAGAGCTAGAGACAGGAGAAAAAGAGACACAGAGAGAAGTCAGAGACAAAGAGACAGAGAGAAAGAAGAGATAGTGAGATAGAGACAGAGCATGAGAGAGGAAGAAGGGGAGAGACAGAGAGAGAAGGCTGAGAGAGGGAGAGAGAAGGAGAGAAAGACAGAGAGAGACACAGAGAGATAGACACAGAAAGAGACAGAGACAGAGAGACAGAGACAGAGAGAGACACAGAGAGATAGATAGAGACAGAAAGAGACAGACGGACAGAGAGACAGAGACAGAGAGAGACACAGAGAGATAGATAGAGACAGAAAGAGACAGAGACAGACAGAGAGACAGAGAGAGACACAGAGAGATAGAGACAGAAAGAGACAGAGACAGACAGAGAGACAGAGAGAGACACAGAGAGATAGAGACAGAAAGAGACAGAGACAGACAGAGAGACAGAGAGAGACACAGAGAGACAGACACAGAAAGAGACAGAGACAGACAGAGAGACAGAGACACAGAGAGACACAGAGAGATAGACACAGAAAGAGACAGACGGACAGAGAGACAGAGAGAGAGACACCAGAGACAAAGAGACAGAGCCAGAACCTGGGGCAGGATGGGAGGCTCAGAGCTCTCCTCCCTTGCTCCCGTTGACCTGGGATGGGACAAGGCTGCCAGGCTGCAGCCGGGAGAGCACAGCCTGCCATGTGGCCAACAGGAAATCCCAGAATTTATAGATGACCCCGTTACAAGGCAAATGTTTTGGAACAAAGTGTTCTTTTCAATGCCTGTTTTCCACTAGTTTTTCTCCTTGGCTTCCCTCCCAACCCCTTCTCACTGGCCTGGGTAAACCAAGTCCATGGCGCCACCTGCTGGCTGCAGCCAACAGCAGGGTTGGCTAAACTAGGGTTTGCCCTGGGGTCCTCCTCCAACTCCCCTCCCTGTCTTCCCTCCTTTTCAAAATCCGTCGAGGATTATTTACAGCTGGAAAAGACCTTAGATCTAGTCCAACTCCCTCAGTTTGCTGAGGAGGAAACTGAGATGTAGAGGAAAGGAAATGACTTGGCCAAGGTCATGCTTTGCCACCAGGATTGAAATCTAAGCCCTCGGGGTCCAATCCAGGTCTCTTTTCATTCCTGTTTCCCATTCGTAGGCTTTTTGTTAAAGAGACCCCAAAATAATGTTGTATTCTTATGGGTGATGGGGGAGGGGCCCTCACTAGCACATTGTGGGTACTGAATAAATGATCCTTGGAGTTGCTACAAGAGCAGCTTTCATTCCCAGGCTGATTTAAAGCCTGCAAAGTGTTTTCTCCATGACCACTTTGTGAGGAATGAAGAATGAATGTTATTTCACTTTACAGATGAAAACACTAAGCCTAGATCAGGGCTCTCAACCCTTCTTTGTGGCCTGGACCCCTCTGGCATTTCCCTTGTCAGAGCCATGTTTTTAAATGCCTAACATAAAATCCATAGGATGACAAAGAAAACCAACTACATTAAATACAATTATCACAATATTGACAATCCAGGGTCACAGACAGCAGGTTAAGAACCCTTCCCTAGACAGAACCCCAACCAAACTTCAGGCTGGATGTTGAGTTTAGCCCTATTGGTCTCGATCAATCAATCAATTACCAAGTACTTATTAAGTACTTAATAATCTTTTACATTTGTAGGGCAAACGTTAGAATTTTCAAGCTTATTTCAGAGACCTGATCTCAATAGAGCATCAAAACAGCCCCATGAGGTGAAGACTAGGGGCATATCACTCATGTTAGAGATGAGGAAACAGGCACCTTAGAAAGAGACTGCACCTTGATTCACACACACACACACACACACACACACACACACACACACACACACATCTGTGCATCACCAGAAAAATGATATGATATATTTTTTTCCAGAATTTGGGAGTCAGGAAGTCTAGGGTTGGAATGCTAACTCCAACTCTGCCATTAGCTAACTATATATCTTTGGTCAAATCACTTCCCCTCTCTGGGACTCAGTTTCCCCATCTGTAGAATGAGAGAGGCTAGCTGACCTCTGAGATTCCTTCTAGTTTTAAATGCACTTACTATCTTTCTGACCTTGAACAAGTCCACTTTCCTCTTTGGGTCTCTTAAATTAAGGAGGGAGGGGTTGATGAGATACATTGTCTGGAAGGTCTCCTCCAACCTCTACTCTCTGTTTCACTAAGCCCGGAGTGGTCTCTTTGACTATCAGGGCTTTGCCCCCAGTCTACTATTTGTCCAGCTTCCTTACCATTATCCCAAATGACCAACCGAGATATCTATGTGATTATGGGATCAGCCCCAGGCACAGTTACAGCTCAGAGTTCACCCATCACAGCACTAGACATCTGTTGTCCCATGCCACTCACCCCATTCCACTGGAAAGAGTTCAGGTATCCATGCTCTGGGATGGCAGCTTTGGATGGAACAATGGGAAGAGGATTCTTTGGGGGTCAGATCACCTGTTGAAAGCCTGACTATGCTAGCTAGCTTAATGACCTTGGACAAGTCATTTACATGACCTTTGGAGCCTCAGTTTTCTCATCTGTAAAATGAACTGACATCTCTGAGACTGTTTCCTCCTCTGTGAAATGAGAGCTAAAAGACTTAAAGTCACTTCCTACTCTAAAACCCTATGATTTCCCCTCCACCTGTGGTGCTACATCAGCTCATGCCTGGACCACAAACCTACTGAGTATCTGAGGCAGGGCTGGAATCTGCCTGCTCATCCCTCACTCTGTCTGCTCTGTCCTTTGTCCTGTTCTCTGAACTGTCCTCTCCTATCCAAACATATCTGTCTTCATCCCCATTTCCTGAGGTTCCTGTTCCCTACTGGGGTGATGGCTATCTAATTTGATTTGCCTCATTCAAATCTTAGATTTTAAACTAGAGGGGACATTCAAGGGCATTTGGTCCAGTTCTTTCTTTTTACAGATAAAGGACTGAGACACAGGTTCAGTGACTTGTCCAAGATGATGCAAGTAAACTTCAGGTTGCTCTGTGTGTGTGTGTGTGTGTGTGTGTGTGTGTGTGTGTGTAGTGTGTGTATATATTCTCTAGGGTAAGCCATGCACTTTTTAATATGGGCCTTCTGGAAACAAATGGCAACACTCTATGGTACCATGACAGGCTTTTTCGGGGAATATATCAGGGCCAGCATCCCTCCAATCATACCATGTGGGCAACTGTCTAGTCTGCCCAGGCATAGGGCCAGTGCTTTCTGCCTAGCTCTGGGCTCCAATGCCTGCCAAGCATGTTGGCAAGAGCCTGGGCAGCTTAAGGATATCACCAATGTGGCTGACTGGAAAGTCACAGAGCGTTAGGATCCTAGGACATCATTGAGGAAAGGGATCTTTGAGATGATCTGGTCCAAGCTGTCTTCTTAGAGCTAATGGGCTTGAAACACTGATTAGGGAAGTGACAAGACCAAGGTCACCCAGACAGTGAATGATATCACTGCCAGGACATAAACCAAGTTAATCCTGCACATTTGGCCATGTGCTTCTGTTCATTTCTGTTTAGGTCTTGGCATGAGCTCCTAGAAGGTAGGGCGTTATGTTTATAAGCCATCAAGTGGCCTCCTTGGGAGCCTAGTGAAGCAGAAAGACTAGTTCTAAAGGCAGAGGCCCTCACCATTCACCTCTTGGTTCTGGGAATTCCTATTTAAGCCACTGAGGAACCAGGATGACCTGGGTTCAAATCCAACTCCTCCATTTACTAGCTGTGTGACCCAGGGCAAATCACCTCAACCCTCAGCTTCAATTTCCTCATCTGTAAAATGGGCTGACCTTTTTAGACCTTGGTTTCCTCATCTGTAAAATGAGGATAACGCCCACATTCTAGGGTCACCATCACACTCAAATAAAATTGTGAATGCAGAGCACTGTAAGTGGTATTGTTATTATTAGGAATATTGTTATTACTGGACCAGTTATTATTAGGAAATGCGTGATTTTGGGCGACTTTTCTGAGGCTCAGTTTTTTAATCTGTAAACTGAAAGTGTTAGCCTGGATGAATTCCTAGCTCCCTTTAAGACTCAGATCAAGTATACTGTACAAAAAGGTTCCTGATTTTGTCCTTCCCCTCCCTCAGTTTCTAGTGCCTGCCCCCAGCAACAGACAACAACATTGTATTTCCTTTCAGTTTCTTTTATATCTATTTATCTGCAAACATGTTGCTTCTCCCCGATGGAATGTCCCCAGCGCCCAGCACAATGGTGGGCACATAGGAAGGGCTTAATGTATGCCTATTGGATTGATTGGAAATGATCTCCAAGGCCCTTTCTAGCTCTCAGTCCTAGGAACCCATCTGTCTGGTCTAGTGCAGGGAGGAAGATGGAGCTGGAGAGTTTAGGGGGAGCTTCAGGGAGACTGAGGGCAGATCAGAGCAGTCTGGCCATGGTCTCGGGGTGCAGGCAGGTACTTGGTGACAACCTCTGCATTCTCATAATAGCACACATCCTGAGACTGCTTGACAAGCCTCTCAGCACTTCAGGGAAAGTAGAGGCAATCTGGCCTGGCCCCTGGAGACTCAGGATTGAATACCTGACAGTTTGGACACATAGCCTGTGGCTGACGCTTCCCTTCTCCAGGGCTTAAGCCTGTGCCAGAAATTCTTAACAAAGGAAAAATTAATTAATTTTAAAAAGCCCATAAAAATGCTCTCGAAGTCGATGAGTGAGAGACTGTCCATTTTTCTCGTTGGCTACGATCAAAATGTCGAGAGTTCCAACACACGTATTTTACAGACGTTCTATAAATCTTCCTGGAGCGCTCCTTACCTATAAATAATCTCTCTTGGGAAGTCATCGGGGCTGCTTCACTACATGTATTCAAGAGAAAATTGGATGTAACACTTAGAGAAGACGGGAGGGCGGGGGAGAAGAGGGAGGGCATGGGAAGGGTGGGGGGAGAGAAGGAGGAGGCTCCTCACTGGAGCTCAGTTGCCAAGGACAGATAGACTTGGAAGAGACCTTGTCTCAGGGAATCTCAGCATCTCTAAGGCGGCTTCGTTTCTATAGCTTGGCTAATCCCTCTGGGCAGCTGGCTGGGATCTGTTGTTTGGTTTTTTCCAGCTTCCCTCTCCATAGGTAGGTTTACCAACCAATTATAGGATTTCCCCACTTTAAGTAAACTCAGTATATGAGGACACACTTGAAAATACACAAATAATTAATTGGGGGGGGGGGGGGTATTTGCTTTAAGAGAGTATTAACCATGGGAGTCTTTTAAATAGCCTTCTAGTGAACTAAGCAACAAGCAATGAACCGTTCAATGTGTCTATTACATCAGTCAATCAGCAACCATTTGTTAAGCACCTGCTGTATGCTGAGCCTGGTGATAGAAACTAGAGATACAGATAAAAAAAAATGAAACCTGTGAGCAATTATTAAATACTTACTATGCACCAAGTCCTGTGTAAAGTACCAGGCCTACAAGTACAAAAAATGGAACAACCTATCAATGAAGGTGCATTTATTAAACATTTACTGTGTGCCTGGCCTTGTGCTAAGTGCAGGGCATATAAGAACAAAAAATGGAATAGCCTACCCATCAGGGAACATTATTAAGCACTTACTATATGACAGGCCCTGTGCTAAATATTAGGTACCTAAGTACAAAAGAGGAAACAGTCCATCAGCAAGAATTTATTAAGCACCTACTGAATGTCAGATACTGGGGATAGAAAGGCAGAAATGAAATTGTCACTCAAAGAGATATCATTTTATTAAGAGAAGATAGCATATATGTTTACAGTTATATACCAAGTATGGACAAACCAAATACAAGATATATAGGGAAAGGATGAGCGTCTGCCCTTCCCCAAGACCCATTGGTAAGGGACTCTCTCTTCATTGGTGGAGATGGCTGCCTTGCATGAGGCATTGGGGTATGGGGGGTGGGGTAGAGGGGGCAAGAGGCAAGAGTTTTACTTCTCAGCTAGTTCCCTCTTTGAGAGATGCTTCAAGTGACTGTATCCCCTTGGGACTCTTCAAGTAAGAGTCTTCTTTGGACACAGCTTCAACAGGGAAGATGGAAGAGGCCAATCCCACTCTAGGTTACTAAAGGGAAGTTCTGGGAAAGACTCGAGGGAGCAGGCAGGTTCTAGCATGTCCCTATACCCAGCTTGCTGTTCTAGAAGCTTCAAGGAGTTTACTCTAAGGTGTGATCCAGGACCTGCTCCTGGTTGAACTGAGTTATCTTGCTCCCAGTGAGAGGACTCCTTCACTCTGTATTGTCTGTATGTGTGTATATTTGTATCTGTGTATATGCACACACACATACATACACACATATGTAAATATATATTTTCTCTGATTACTGTTTTATTATTATTTTGATAAATGGACTTTCATTGTTGTCTGTGTGTTTTCACTGTGAGACATTGGGTGGAGAAGGGATCAAACCTTGGATAGAAAGCTTGGAGTCTCTCTCCCTCCTCAAAATGACAAAGCAGGCCAAAGTTGGATGAACCCAATCACATCCCACAGACAACATTTAAGGGAGTGGGTAGATATAATTCTAACCTGGTATGCTCTGTCTCTGAGGAGAGCAGAGTGGCAGCCTTCGGCCCCAGCCTCCTGCTTCCTCTCCTGGCAAGAATAAAACTCTTCCCTCAGAGAAGGGTGGGGGAAGAAGAGACTAGAGCTGTTTCTTCTTCCTCCCCCACCAATAACAGCCCCTTGCCATAAGTGGGGCCCTCTCTACACGTGGGGCTCCCCATTCTCATCACCTCAGAAACTTTTCCTTATGCTAGCAAAGAGGAGTATCAGTGAAGACTTCACGAAAAACGTGGTGCCTGAGTGGTTTGTCCTTCGTTCTTGAAGAGGACTGTGACATCAGGAAGATGATGCCACAACTTGCAGTTAAGTTAGATTTAAGTGAGGAAGAGCTGAGCAAGGTCACCAGCCTCATTCTGTCCTCTGGAGCCATCTGGGTCCAGTGGCCAGATATACATCAGGACAACTGGAGATGGCCCAGGAGGCAATGGGAGACCTTGCTTGAGTTGAGTCTTGAAGGAAACCAGGGATTCCAGAAAGCAGAGGTGGGGAGCTAGAGAATTCCAGGCAAGGAGGACAGATAGCCTGTGCAAAGACAGGAGATGTTCAACTGCTGCCTCTTGTGGGAGGCCTTCCTGCTCCCTCCCTCCTCAATTTCCCTGCCCCCACAAGGTTACCTTCCATCTTTCTGTATGTATCTTGTACGTGCCTTTTAAAGACTACTGAGGGCATAGCTCTTGCTGACTCAGTGGCCACTCCTCTTTGGCAGAGTTCCCATCAGGAGTATTAAAGGGGATCCAAGAAGAGCAGGTACAACTCAAGGTCTGCCTGAGGCGGGCTACATGTCTTTCTAGAAGTGGCCTAAGGAGCACACCCCACATGCTCCACGGGGTGACCCCCAAAGGTCCCAATATAGCCCATTGACCCCATTTCAGGGGGAAAAAGTTAATTTAAGGGTATATTTCATGCTACTTTCTGAAGTCATGTTTTAGACTATTTGACTTGGGCACAAAAATTGCTATTTATACTGGGCCACTCCTGAAAAGTCCAACATCAACAACATTTCTCAAATCAAATAGTATTTTTGAGGTACTCAGGAAATCCACCATTTATTTTAAAAACTGCACAGAAGTCTTTGGCAAATATAAATCCCTCACTCTTCCTCCTCCCTCCCCCTCCTTCTCTCCTTCCACCATCTCCATTTTCTAGGTTTGGATTTCCATGAACAGTGTCAAGAAGCACACCTAATCTCTGAATCTGGTACCCTTTGCCAGGATTTGGTGGCAACTTGAAGTCACAGGAAACGTAATTAATTATATTTTCAATTTAACTCAACAAGCACTGATCAAATAAGGTACCTTATTAGGTATGAAGGATTATTGCGGGAGGGGAAGGCCCATGTTTTTTATTGGCATAAGAAACTCCATCTACCAATACAGGTGAGCCACTGATCTTTAATTTAGAGGAGGGAGAGAGAGAGAGAGAGAGAGAGAGAGAGAGAGAGAGAGAGAGAGAGAGAGAGAGAGAGAGAGAGAGAGAGAGAGACAGAGAGACACAGAGAGACACAGAGAGACACAGAGAAAGAGAGAGAGAAAGAGAGAGACAGAGAGACAGAGACAGAGAGACAGAGAGAGAGAGAGTCAAAGAGAGAGAGAGGAGACAGAAAGACACACACAGATAGACAAAGAGAAAGAAAGACAAAAGGGGAGAGAGACAGAGAAGAAAGAGACAGGACAGAGAGGAGAGACAGAAGCAGAGACATAGAGAGACAGAGAGAGATTCAGTGATTTGCTCAGAGGTATATAACTGATGGGTACCAGAGGGCTCCTAGGATTACAAGATCCTAAAATCGAAGACTTCCAAACTGGAAAAGGACCTAAGAGCTCACTCAGTATGAACTGCATCCTTTCACAGAGGAGGAAACAGACCTAGAGAGGTGAGAGTCTTGCCTAAGGTCACCCAATGACAAAGGGCAGGGTTTGAACCCAGAACCTTAGACTTCTTTTTCTCCATTGTTTGAATCTAGGTCTTTCTGACTCTGACAAAGGCTGCCTCCCTCCCACCCCATAGCACTCTGGCTATCTCAAAAATTCTCCTAGAGAGGTGGTATAAGGGATCTAGACTGTGGGGGTCTGAGGTGACTGTGTTCAGTAGCCTGAAGGTCTGGTATATGGGAGGAGGATTTCATTCATTGGTCTCAGGGCTCAGCCCCAGGATGACCGAGCAGGAGAGAAGCAAATTTGGACTAAATCTAAGAATGAGAGCCAGAAGGGACCTCAGGGACCATTTTATCCAATCCGGTCCTTAACAGATGAGGGAATAATTTACCCAAAGTTGCACAGTTAGGAAGTGTCAAATGAGACCAAAGGCAAGGTCTAGACAAAGTCATTTAGGAAAACCAGAATCATCAAACTCAGATAGAAACAGAGTCACTAAACTATGGTACATAAGGGTTACTGCAGTGGTATACTGATCTCAAAAACCACATATTAACATTATCTCTGTTATGTTGTATTTTTATTTCTTTTGCTAAGTATTTCCCAATTATATTATAATCTGATTTTAGTATCACTTAGAAGCGTACTAACTCCTAGGGTCTTGCCATCTCTAAAGCTAAGAGCCTGGGAACCTCTTTGGAACTCAGTTTCCTCATGTATAAAATGAAGGCATTGGAATAGCTGACCCCTAAGGTTCCTTCCATCTCTGGATCTATGATCCTGTGTGAAAGCACCCCCTCCCCCAGTCTGGCACCATGGATCCCAGTTGAAAAATCACTTCACTGTTCCCTCCTCCAGCTCAGACAGTTTCCTAAATGGTTGGCTGGCTTCTTGCCTTCTACCATGGCCAAGGACTAGAGCTGAAAAGGACTTTTGAGGATTTCTCCACAAAAACAGCGAATGAGAATCTCTTTCTGGAAAAGATCACGCTGTCACAGCCCCAGAGTGGTCAGGCGGGAACTCAGCTCCAGGAATAGGTTGCTTTTCTTTGTTTCTACAAGAAACATTAAAGGAAGAAGCCACCGTGGTGGATTTATTTATAGACACACTTGGGCTGCGGGCATCGCTCTGAATAAAGATACTAAATGCAGAAACAGCAGTCCCACAGCTTCTGCAGGCCCAGGCTCACGCAAAGAAAATACCCTTTCTGATTCCAGACCAAGCTACTACACATGGTAATGAGAGCTCTGGAGCTGGAGTCAAGGGGATCTGAGTTCAAATTTACCAAGTTATTACCTCTTTGACCTTGGGCAATTTCATTTCATATCATTCCAAGAGGTCATTTCATCTCTCTAGGCCTATGTTTTCTCCTTTGGAAAATGAGGAGATTGGAAAAGATGGTCTCTGAGGTGTGGTCCAGCAAGAGGTCTAAGAACTCAAGTCACTTAACTGTGCAAGCCTCAGTTTCCTTCCCTGTAAAATGAGAGAGATGGACTTTCAGGTCCTTTCCAGATTTAGATTGCTAAACTTATGATTAAGCACTTTCAGGGTATGTAACCCAAATTGACTATCTTCTATGACCTTGAAATAGCTTTCCCTTTCAAGGTCACAGAATCTGAGAGGTCATTTGGCCCATCTCCAATACTACATAATCTCCCACATGTCAGTTGGCCCCCTTCCAAAGTCCAGCTCTCATTCTTCATATCGGAAAGACAAAAGAGATAAAGACCTAGGAGAGGGAAAAGATGCAAGCAAAGAGAGCATAGTTTTAGGACTAGAAAGGAATTTAACTGCCACCAAGACCCACCCTCTCATTTTATAAATGAGGAAACTGAGGTCCAGGGAAATGAAGTTACAAATAAAAAATCCAAAAACTGTCTACTCTGTATGAAACATACTGTGTCAGTTGCTAGGAGAGAGAACTTTCAGAGAAGACATAGTCTCTGCCCTGATGGAACTTATAGTCTGGGAAAAAAAAAAAACTGACCTGGGGTCAACAGATCTTGATTCAGTTCAATTCAACAAGTATTATCAAGCGGCAACTTCTCAGCCAAGAAATGTGTTAAGCCTCCAGATATGGAGTAAAAAATGAAACAATTCTTTGCCTTCAATGAGTTTGCATTCAGCTTGGGGAGACACCACTTCTTTCCCTGGCAGGGGCTAATTCTCTCTTCCCCACCCTCCCCTCTTGCCCAACAGCCCCAGCCTATCTTTCTCCTCTAAACTTCGCTTCTCCCTTACCCTATTCCTTTCCTCTGCGGTAGCTAGGTGGTGCAGTGGATAGAGTACCAGTGCAGGAGTCAGGAGGACCTGAGTTCAAATCTCACCTCAGACACTTGTGTGTGACCTTGGGCAAGTCACTTAACCCCAATTACCTCATCTTGGGTCATCTCCAGTCATCCTGGTGAATATCTGGTCACTGGATTCAGATGGCTCTGGAGGAGAAGTGAGGCTGGTGACCTGCCCAGCCCTCCCTCACTCAAAACAAAGTCAAGTGCAAGTCATGTCATCATTTCTCTGATGGCATGGTCTTCTTTGTCAACGAAGGACAAACGTACACACAACTGGAGGAGAAAAGGAGAAAACATGAATCCAGATAAGTGTTTCTCCAGTAGACTGTGAATTTCTCAAAGGCAGGAACTATATCTTGCTTTTTTGTATTCCCAGTGCATAGCACAATGCCTGGCATATAATAGGTGTTTAATAAATGTTAGAGGCAACTAGATAGTACAGTGGATAGAACACCAGACCCTGAGTTCAAATGTGATCTCAGACACTTCCTAATTGTGTGACCCTGGGCAAATATCCTTCAGTTTCCTTGTCTGTAAAATGAGCTAGAGAATAAAATGGTAATCCACTCCTGGATCTTTGTCAAGAAAACTCCAAATGGCATCACGTAGAGTGCGACACTGAAATGATTCCCAACAACAACCAATATTTGTTAACTGACTGAAAGCAAATGAAAAAGGTGAAGCAATTTCTTTTAGGGGCAGTGGAGGAGGACACTAGTATTATGCAAATATCCATTTTGACCATCTCATAGAGATGTGAGAAAAGGTTTAAAGTGCTATATCTATGTGAACAGCTATCAACAAATACTTTCATGTATTGTTATTTAATTTCAGGCTCTCCCTTCTCCTATCCATCCTCCACATAGCTACCAACAACTTCCTAAATCACAAGTCTAACCATGTCAAACCTCTGCTCCATAATCTTCAGTGACCCCCTATTACCTTTAGGATAAAATGCAAGTTCCTCATTTTGGAATCTGAAGCCCTTCAAAAATAACCCCACATTGCCTTTTTAGCCTTATTTTACAGTAATCTTCTTTATGCATTCTCCATTCCAGCCAATCGGCCTTCATCCCTCAATTTGGCAATAGATCTCCCACTTCCAAACTTTTGAGCAGGCTGTATCCTCCTCCTTCTCCTCCACTACCATTACCACCACTACCACCACCATTACCACCACGATGTCTGGAATGCACTCCCTCCTCATAATTCCATTTTATAATCTCTTCCTTCCTTAGTTTCCCTCATGGCTCAGCTCATGAGCTATTAACTGCAGGAAATCTTTCTTCAATCCACCAAGCTGTTAGCATTTTATCCCTCCTAAATTCCCTCCTAAAATTTACTTATCTGTGTACCTGTGAAAATTTAATAAAATATATGCTCCTTGAGGACAAGACCTGTGTATCATTTTTATTTTTGCACTCGTAACACTTGGTTCAGATGAATAGAATAGATGCTCATTAAATGCTTTTTTGCATTCAACTGAATTGAAATCAGATGCTCAAGCTTTGTTTCCCTGGGAATATTGTAAGCTCTTCCAATGCAGAAGTGGTGTCTTTTCCTTCTCTGTACTCCCCTTAGCTTCCAGCCCAGTACAATTCAGGGAGCAGGGACTTCATAAATATAAACTAATGCTGAATGTATGAATCTATAGTAAGAGGCTCACATTATTTCCAAGGATGCATCACTCGGTACCGTCTTGGAAACTAATTAGCTCATAGATCATGGACCACAGAACGGAGAGCTAGCAGGGACCTTAGATGGATATGCAGGGGTCTTCTGTGGAACAGAATTCTTCTGATATGCTCACAATAAAGCTAATGTTTTCTCTTCCCTTTCTTAACTAGCCTGCCTGTGATAAAAGGTAATAAATAATGAAAGCCAGGATGTCATTTTTCATTGAAGGATCCGAAGCATCCTTGCCTGGCACTTTCTGAAATCAGATAGAAGCTGCCACTAGCATATGGATGGCAGCAGGCCAGTTTAAGAATGGCCTCCTGCTCTACACAAAAAAAAAGGAAAAAAGAAAAGAAAGAAAATGGAAATGATAGGATCCAACAACTTCCCGACAATCACAGGGGAATGGAGCTGTGATCTCATCAATGAGGGACAAACACCCAGCCACACCTTCCCTTTCTGTTCCATTCTTGTCCAGGAACTCTCCAGAAAGTAGGGACCTTTCTCTTGGACTTTCTAGCATTCCCTGCGGGTATCAGCTCATCACCTGGGCTGCATCATCTGTTATCTCCTGCTCTTCCCATGGTACTGCCCACCTTCGGCTCTGGTTATAGCCACAAGATGTTATCTCTTTCTATGCCACTCATTCCTTAGGTGTAAATCCTCATTGGCAACTTGCCACAGTCTCGTCCACACCTAGCATTATTCCTGCAGTCATCCACAATCTTTGTGCTTTATACATCAGGGTGCTTTGTGATTTGTCCAAATGTAGCAACCCCAAGAGAATAGTGCTGGAAAAATTACCTGGAGAATAGGAGGTGGTTAGCAAATTTGGGAATTATTCATAATGAACCTGTCTAGAACACTTCCAAGTTTGCAAATTCAACTCGACAAATATTTATTAACCCCCTACTATGTGTCAGGTCACTTACCCCTGTTTGCCTCAGTTTCTTCATCTGTAACATGAGTTGTGGAAGGAAATGGCAAACCTCTCCAGTATCTCTGCCAAGAAAACCCCAAATGGGTCACAAAGAGTTGGACACGAGCAAACAACCACAGAAAATGTTCCAGTCAGCATGATGTAGTACAATAGGGTCTCAGGACCCCCTTAAACCCTTCCAAATTATTGAAGACCATTTTGAAAGAGCTTTTGTTTATGCAGGTTATAGCTGACATTATTTACCACATTAGAAATGAAAAGTATTAGTATTAGGAAAATCGTTTCGACCTTGCAGACCCTAGGGGACTCCAAGGTTCCCCAGCCCATCCTTTGTCACTGGAGTAATGGGTAGAGAGCTGACCTGGGAACCAGGATTACCTGAGCTCAAGTTCCACATCTGTCATATACTGGCTGTGTGACCCTGAACGAAAGATTTAAGCTCTCATTGCTTTAGATAACTCTCTAAGACTCCAGGTTGCCTAGAGGATGCCAGCCTGAATCTCCAGAGGGGGTTACTCACTGGGAATACTCACTGGTGCAATTTCTATTCCCTGTATTAGGCTCTGGGGGAGGGGGGTAACAAAGGGATACAGAGGAAATAACATTGGCCTGGAATCAGAGAAATTGGGTTCAAATCCCCTCTTTGACGCTCCGAATATAAGGTCCTTCTGAGGGAGGATTGTTTCCTGCTTCCCAGGCCAAGCCCAGAGGTCTGGCACATATTGTTGATGACGGATGGTTGATTATTACCTGTGTGACTCTAGGAAAGATCCTTAAATTACCTCAGCCACACAGGGCAGCTGTGTGAAGGATAGATCGGAAAACAGAGAGATGGGAAGGAAGGAGTTCAGTCAGGAGGCTATTGCTATAATCCAGACCAAATGTGATTAATGCCTGATTATAAAGTGCTTACTATGTTGAAGTCTTTCAGTCCTGTCTGACTCTTTATGACCCCGTTTGGGGTTTTCTTGGCAAAGATACCGGAGTGGTTTGCCATTTCCTTTGCCAGTTCATTTTATAGATGAGGAAACTGAGAGCAACAGGATTAAGTGACTTGCCCAGAGTCACACAGGTAGGGAGAGTTTGAGGCTGGATTTGAACTCAAGTCTTCCTGACTCCAGATCTAGTACTCTATACCCTGTGCCTCCCACAATATCTAGGGACCATGAATAGTAGATCACTTTAAGGAAACTGAGGCTCAGAGGGTGTCCCCCAATCATGAATTGTTTTCCACACCATCTTGTTTTTTCTGTGGTTCTTTTGTCCATACCCTCCTTCTCTGTGGGTTTGAATGTGCTGAGGTCTGAGCTCCCCCTGGGTTAAGTTGTCCTGATTGCTTGATATATGAGTGAAAAATCTTCTAACCTAAGACGTCTACCTTTCCCTAGACCTTCTTCCCTAACTTCCCATCCTGACTTTCCTTCTCTTGCTCTGGTAATAGTAATCAAGTTATTACTACCTTGCTTATGGAAAAGATGTGAGAATCAACTCTTTGCACAGATCAAAACAACCTCCATCCCTCCTATAAGAATGCATGTGTCTTATTTTTTATCAGTATCCTCAGGACCTAGCATAGTGCAACCTGTCACAGAACAGTAGGTGCTTAATAAATGCATCATTCATGCTTTCATTAATTCAAACATTCATTCATTCATGTACGCATTCATTTATATGTTCATTAATGTATTCATCCATGCATTAATTCATGCGCTCATTAATTCAAATAGTCATTCATTGATGTAGGTATTCATTCATACGTTCTTTAATGTATTCATTCATTAATTCAGACATTCATTCATTTATGCATTCATTCATACATTCATTAACGTATTTATTCATGCATTAATTCATCCACATGTGCATTCATTAATTCAAACATTCATTCTTCATTACACTCAAGCAACTCACTCATATTTAAACAGGTGTCATGGACAGAATTCAAACCCAGGGCCCTCCACATTCCTCCATTAGACCTTCCCTCCTTTCTGGGAAAGGCCTGCACAGTTTTCCAAAGGCAACCCAGCCAGATTTTCTCCTCCTCCAGTCTGGGTCCATTTATTGTCCTGCTGTAACCTGATAATGTGTGTGCTTTTTTTTTTTTTTTTAAGGAAAGCACTGGTTCAGTCTGGGACTGCAAATGAGAAAGTCACGTTGTCAGGGTTGTTGGCAAAGCCAAGAAGAGAAAAAAATTATTTGTATAAGGTCCCCTGGGGGTTTGGGGAAAACAGAGAGCAGGCCAGGCAAAGCACTCAACCCTTTCCAGGGATTCTTTAGCTATTTCAGAAAACTCTCTGCTAAAGACCTACTCATCCTTTCAAACAGCCACATCCTCCAGGCTCCTCGGCCTAGGACAAGGCAGGCAATCAATACGCCAACCAGACTTCATTAAGTGCCTTGAGGTCTAGCCCCCTGCTGGGTGCCGGATGCTAAAAGCATTCAGGGTTCTCAGAAACCAGTTTGCAGGGAACCAGGGCTGGTCTGGCCTTCTAGAGGGAGGGGGTGAGTTGTAGGTTTAGGGGGAGGGAGGAGGGAAGGATAATAATTCACATCTCTATGGCATTGGCTGGGAAAGGATATTATCACCCATTTTACAGATGAGGAAACTGAGGTACAGAGAGAGAAAGTAGAATACAGAGAAGGAAAAGGCATAACCCTTGCTTTTGAAGATGATAGGATTGTAGGTTTAAGAACTAGAAACCACACTTGAGACCTCTTGTCCAACTATCTCATTTGACAGAGGAGAAAACTGGGACCCAGAGGCTTATACAAAGTTACACCCATAGCAAGGAGAAAAGCAGAACTGGACTGACTCCAAACCCAGCACTCTTCCTTTTTGCTGGGCCTGGAGTCAGAAAGATCTGAATTCAAATCCAGCCTCGGACACTACCTGGATGATCCTGGATAAGTCACTTTACCTTTGTCTGCCTCAATTTCCTCAACTGTAAAATGGAGATAATAACAGCCCTACCTCCCAGAGATATTTGTAAAAAGCAATTAGCTCAGAGCCTGGTACACAGTAAGTGCTTAATAAAGGAGCTTTGATGTTGTTTAGTTATTTTCAGGTGCATCCAACTCTTTCTGACCCCATTTGGGGTCTTGGCAGAGATACTGGAGTAGTTTGTCATTCTATTCTCCAGTTCATCTTACAGATAGGGAAACTGAGGTAAACAGGGTTAAGTGACTTGCTCAGGTTCACACAGCTAGTAAGTGTCTGAGGTCATATTTGAACTCAGATCCTCCTAACCCCAGGGCTAGCAATCTATCCACTACATCACACCTAGCTGCCCTTAATAAAAGGCTAATTTTCTTCCTTCCTTCCTTCCTTCCTTCCTTCCTTCCTTCCTTCCTTCCTTCCTTCCTTCCTTCCTCCCCTTCCTTTCCCTTTCTACTATACCCCACTTCCCACAATAAGAGAAAGACACTTTATAGTTTATTTCAACTCAAAATAGACCCAACATCTATAAGATATCAGAGACAGGATCTGAACCCATCTTATCAGTACAGCAGCACCATGGTGCTCAATTGAATTCAATGAGCATTATTAAGCACCTACTATGTGACAGGCATTGTGTTGGACATTGGATATACCAAAACAAAAACTAAACGCTCTATACCCTCAAGGGGCTTAAGTTGGTTTGAGAAGAAACAACATGGAACCAGGTAAACAAATATGAGATGGCTACCAAGTAATATAGAAGAAGCCTTAACCGCTGAGATTTACTATTGGTGCCACCTTGGCCAAAGATGTTCACTTCCCTGAGCCTCCATTTCCTTGTAAAATGAAAGAGTTGGAACAATGACCTCTAAATTCCCTTCCTGCTCTTAAGCATTGTAAAGGTACCTGTGGCAAGACCCCTGGTGATGTCCTCAGATGACCTTGGTTCAAATCGCACCTCTCCTACTTATTAACTCCATGACCATGAGCATTTAAATCCCTGCTTCTCCCTGGGTCCTGTTTTTGTAAAACGAGGTAGAGTATTTGACTCAAGGTGCCTATATTTTAAGAAGACCATTGGAAAACTAGAGCAGCAGTATTTAGAATACAGTTTAGAGATCCTCAGGGGTCCCCAACAGCTTTTTACAGGGTCTGTGAGGTCAAAACTATTTTTATTATTATGAAATTCATCATTATTATTTATTAATGTAATAAAGACATTTAAATTTCTAATATGGAAAATATTGGTAGATAAAACTCATATAAAACAAAAGTCTTTGGGTGTCCCTAATCATTTTTTAAAATGTTAAGGGATGCTAAAATCAAAGAGAATGTGTGAGTTAAAGAATATCCTGAGGAAGGAGACCATTCTGATGAAGGGAGCTTATGATGTATAAAGATTGTGTGAAGGACCTGGGAATGCTTAGTCCAGAAGAGAGAATCTGGGGGAACATGAGAACTGAGAGTCATTTTGAAGACAGTATGGAAGGGTGACAAGTGGAGAAGTCAGTCTAGAAGGAAGTTTGGAGGACTTCTAATCCAGCTCCCTAATTGTACAGAGGAGGAAACCAAGACCCAGACAGCTTAAGTGGTTTGAGGTTCCATAGCTGCGATTCAAACCCAAGTTCTCTGACTCCAACTACATGATGCCACCAGCCGATCTCCCTGATTCCCTGCCATCTCAAGCCAAGAACAGCCCCATTCTCAAAGTGAGAGTTTTCCTTTGTTAATTTCTTCCCTGACTCAGTCACTTGTATTCTCAGAAGGTTCTTCCTATTGTAGCCTCACTAGCAAAATTAAAAATAAATCAGGGAGGTCCAAGGTTCAACAAGGAGGACCATGGAAACTTGGGAGACCTGTCTCTGCATGGAGTACAGCACCTGTAGTCAAGGGAGTGCAATGAGGGAGCGCTTACCTCTGCTACCTGGCTAGATACAAACCCCTAACTGTCTCTGCCTTCAAGGACCTTACATTAGGTTGGAGAGAGCCACATGGACCCATACAAGTTAATACAAAATATTTATGAAGTAAATAGGCAAAGGGGAACTAGCAATGGGGGGAAAGGGCACTGGAAAGGCCAAATGTGACAGGTATGTTTTAATTATAACGATAATAATAGTAGGTGTTGTTTTGTTTGGTCATTTCTGACTCCTACATGACCCCATCTGGGGTTTTCTTGGCAGAGATACTACTGGATGGTTTGCCATTTCCTTCTCCAACCCATTTTACAGATGAGGAAATTGAGGCAGACATGGATAAGTAACAGACTCAGGATCACACAGCTAGTAAATATCTGAGGTCAGATTTGAACTCAGGAAGATGAGATTTGCTGACTCCAGGCCTGGCACTCTATTCACTGCAGCACCTAGCTACCTTGAATAAATCTAGCTTGTCTCTTATTTTCCCATCGAATCTCTGCTGGATGATTGGGTCTTTTAATCCTCCCTGGATCAGATACTGATTTAAAACACCAGTTCCTTCCACCAGGGCAGCTCATAAACTGCCTATAACTCAGGAGAGAGTCTTTACTATCATAGGAACATAGATTTAAAATTGACAGGGACCTTAGAAACCATCTAGTTCAACCTGCTCATGTCCAGGTGAGGAGATTGAGACCCAGAGAAGTTAGGTGACTTGCCTAGGGTCACAAAGCCAGGAAGAGTCAGAGGTGGGATTTGAAGCTTCGGTTTTCCTGGCTCCTGAGGCCAGCATGGCAGGTGCCCTCACCTTGTAGTATGGGTACTCCAGGAATCTTTGTGGGGTAAATTGGAGACTACTTCACCTTTAGTCTTCTCACTGATGCCAACTCACTTGATTCAGGAGGTTAAAAGCATTCTTGAGAATATTTCCATAGAGACTCAGAGTAATGGAGACCAATGATCCCATGTGATGAGGTTTTCATTGAGACATGTTAGGGATTAGGGTGCATCATACATTAGGAGGGACATTGGATGTCACTGAAGCCAATATTCTCATTTTTCAGAAGGGGAAACTGAGGCACTTAAGTGACTTGCCCAGAGTCATGTAACTAGCGTCTGAAGCAGAATTTAAGCTGAGAGCTCTTTCTACCGTTGTGGGAGAGATTAGAAAGACTGACAAGAAAGTCCTAAATGTTCCCCCTCCCACAGTTTGGAAACTGCCCTTCCAAGAGAATCATCAGAAATCCCTTCATATCCATTTTAAATTGATTATTTACAGGACAGACCAATCCTGCTCAGCTCCCTCATAATCTAATTTTTACTAACCCTAGACAACTGCCAACAGCGTAGCAGTTGCTAACTCTGATTCCTGCTGCTATAAATAGAATCCTAGAAAACTGGGGACCTCAGAGACCAACTAGATTGACTCCCTGGTTTTACAAAAAGGGAAACTAAGGTCCAGAGAGGGGTGCATGTGACTTGCTTCACTGAATCTCAGATTTGAAAGGGAGCCCACAGGCCCTCTTGTCCAACTCATACCAAAACAGGAATGCCCCTTGACATCCTCCCAAAACGGTCCTCCAGCGTCTATGTGAAGGACTCCATTAAAGGGAAACCCACAATCCCTCTCTTTCAACCTCCTCCTCCAATTGGTGAGTTCTCTTTGGAACATTCTTGGAGGAAGTATCATGCCTTTTATATATTGTTTTCTCCCTTTAGAATATCAGTTCCTTGAGGGCAAGGGCTGTCTTCTTTTTTACTTGCATTTATATCCTGCCCCCCACTTAGCATAGTGCTCAGCACACTAAAACAACTTAATAAGAAAGATAATCTAATCTACCTCCTTATTGCTGTTCTTGGTAGAGACACCGGAATGGTTTGCCATTTCCTTCACCAACTCATTTTACAGAGGAGGAAACTGAGGCAAACAGTTAAGTGACTTGCCCAGGGTCACACAGCTAGCAATTGTCTAAGGACAGATTTGAATTTAGGTCTTCCTGACTCCAGACCTGGTGTTCTATGCACTAGGGCGCCGCCTAGCTGCGCATTCTACTTTGCTAGGAAGCTCTCATTTTTAAGGAGTTTGTTTTTTTGTTTTGTTTTGTTTTACATCAAGCCTAAATTTGCCTCTTGTATCTTTCACTCAGCCTCCCATGAGGAGAACCCACTGCCTCCTAGTCCAGAGGCATTGTGGCTTTTGTGCTGAACTTAGGGTCAGGAAGTCATTTAAAATGGATTATTTACAGATCAGACCAATCCTCCTCAACGCTCTCATTATCTAACATTTAGTAGCTCCCGATGACCGCCAAAGGTTTGGAGTAGGGTCTAACTGATTCCTATACTATGTAGAGATCTCTAAAAAGAGTGAGAAGAGATCTTTGAAATCCTGCCTCTGGCACTTAATTGCTACATAATCATGAGCAACTCACTTAAAGACTGAGCCCTCAGTTTCCTCATCTGTAAAATGGAGATAATAAATGCTTAGTGAATTTACATAGCTACAAAAGGTTATTGTGAGAAGTTCTAGGCACAGGGGTGGGGAACTTGAAGACTCAAGGCCACATGTGATCTTCTAGGTCCTTGGATGCAGCCTTTTGACTGAGTCCAAGTTTTACAGAACAAACATCCATCAAGCCTAGCCTGGGTACTCACTCAAACCCCATGGTTCCCAGATACATCAGATATCAGCCTGATCTGTGCTTCCCCCATTATAATTCAACCCAATAATGCCCACAAAACAGAAAGCAAAATCAAATTAGCAAGAATCTAAGAGAAAATGCAGTGAGGGAAAAAGGTCGGACCCCTAGATTCCCAAATTCAAATGCACTAATAGAGAAAAGTGAATAAGTCTAGCTCACCTCTTTATTTTCCCATCAAACTCTGCTGGATAATTGGGTTTTTCAATCCTCCCTGGACCAGATGCTGATTTGGAACAAAGCTTTCCCTGGGTAAGGGAAATAACACATAAACACCCCCTGCTGCCCATTCGAGTCAGGGCTTCATGATTTCCATCTATTATTCCAGCCAACAGGCTGCAGTGCAATTAAAAGACAATCGGAAGGGAATTGGCCCTCTTTAGATGCAGGCCGGCTGAGGCAGCAAGCCAGTCCCAATTCCTTCAGTGCTGAGAGAGATCTAGCAGGATGCTTGACTCAGGTACCATCCTGCCTTTGAACCCCAGGGATTTCTGGGCTCTGTATGGGGACAAGCATTTCCATAGCCGGAAAAAGCAGAAGTGTTGATGGCAGCCCTCCTTGTCAGTCAACAGGCTCTAAGTAGGTCTGAAGGAATCTGCTCTGGCTGTGTAAAGTATATTGGTCACCAAGCCCTGGAGATATGCAAAGAATACAAGGCAGCAACTGGGCAAAGAAAAAGTTTTCCTTATTTTTCAAATTTCACTTAACAGTATTTTTTCCCAATTACATATAAAGATAGCTTTCAACATTTACTTTGACAAGATTTTGAGTTCCAATATTTTTTTCTCCCTTCCTCCCTGCCCTGCTCCCTCCCCAAGACAGCATGCAATGTGATATAGGCCATACATGTACAATCATATTAAACATATTTCCGCATTAGTCATGTTGTGAAAGAAGAATCAGAACAAAAAGGAAAAACCACAAGAAAGAAAAAAAGAGAGAAAAATAGTATGCTTCCATCTGCACTCAGACTCCATGGTTCTTTCTCTGGATGTGGATAGCATTTTCCATCATGTGTCTTTGGGAATTGTCTTAGATCATTGTGTTGCTGAGAAGAGCTAAGTCTACCAAAGTTGCTGTTACTGTTACAATGTTGCTGTTACTATGTAAGTGTTCTCCTGGTTCTGCTCACTGTTGCTCAGCATCAGTTCACATAAGTCTTTCCAGGTTTTACAAGTTTTCTTTAGATCTGTGGCAAATAGCAGCCCATTTTCTCCTACTAGCTTTGGTAAGGGGAGGAAGGTAATCAAGCCATATTACCATTGACAAAAAAAAAAATTTTATGATAATAACTGCTTCTTCTTGTAAAGAGATTTGAGGTTTGCAAGGAACTTTGGTTCTTCTGTTAATCCTGTGAAGGAGGTACTATAGGTATCATTATCCCCATTTTATAGTTGGGGAAACTGAGACTCAGAAAGATAGCATGAGTTGCCTATGATTACACAGATACTGGTTGAGGTGGGATGATGATGATGATGATGAAAAAGAAGAAGAGGAGGAGGAAGGAGAAGAAAGAAGGAAAAGATAAAAGAGGAAGGAAGAAGGAAAAAAGAGAGAAGGAAAAGGAGGAAGAGGTGAAGAGGAAGGAGGAGGAGGAGGTAAAGAAAGAGGAAGAAGGAGAAGGAGGAAGAGGAGGAGGAGAAAAAGGAGAAGAAGAGGAAGAAGAAAAGAGGAGGAAGAGATTTTATTTAAAGTTTAAATAAAGCTTTGGGGTTTGGAGTGTATTTTACACACAGTAGTTTGGTACACTGGAAAGAACACTGATGTTGCATCATAGAGCCTTTGTTCAAATCTCACTTCTCACTTGCTGTGATCTTGGGCAAATCCCCTGTGATCTTAACCTGAACTCTTCTGAGCTTCAGTTTCCTTATTTATTAAATGAAGGGGTTGGACCAGATGACTTCTGAGTCCCCTTCCAGCTCTATGTCTATGAGTCAATAATCCTGCGGTCTTGAGACCTGTGAGATAGGTAACTACAGTTATTATAAAGAAACTGAAGTTGAGATCTATGAATGGACTTATCCAGGGTCACACAGCTAGTAAATGCCAGAAAGTAGACTATAACCCCAAGTCTTCTTGACTCCAAGCCCAACAGTCTATCCAGTATGCCACAGGTTCAAATCCAGATCCATCCAACCGTAAGTCAGAGCTTCTAGCCATTATGCTACACTACTTAGATGAGTAACAATAGATCATCCCTATACTTGAGGTTGTCTTTTAGCCTGACTCAAAGTGCTTTTTTAAATGCTAATTCATTCATCCTCAGAGTGACCCCGGAAGCAATGAGGCAATATTTGTGTTATTTTTTTTTTACCACTGCAAAACACACGCAGTCTTTCTCTGGATGGGAAAAAAATTAAGCTAGACTCTGGAAAAAATCATCAGTCCTTCAGGGTGGTCTCAGCTTCAACCCACTGTTTGGACAAACTATGTCTCATTTTTTTTGGACCTCAGACCCTTTGAATGGGAAAATGATGCGACTCTTAAGATATCGGGAGTAAGAAGAGTTACCCCTGGAACCACAGACCCCATCCTGGAAGCCAAGGACTCTGGAGGCCACATCTGAACAAACATACCTTCAATAGCAATCACAACCTGCGGTCATCCCTGGTTGGCCAGAAGACCACCAGGGATCGGAAGCCAATGGCCATTCCACTTCTGGGAACAGCTCCCATCATTAGGAAGCCTTTCCTATCCTTCAGCTTAAATCTACCTCTTTGTGACATAAGCCTATTGCTTTTTCCCCTCTCTGGGGCCAAATAAATGACATCTAATAACAATAACTAGCATTTATATAACATTCTGAGGTATGCAAAGCTTTAGACTCTGCTGAGCAGGTTTCTTAAATGAAATGTTTTACAGATATCTTATCTCATTTAATTCCCCACAACAACCTATAAAATAGGTGCTATTGTTCTCATTTTACAGATGAAGAAACTGACTGAGAAAGTTTGTGATCCCTGATGAGGGTCAGGATATGAACTCAAGTGTTCTGGACACCAGCACTCTACCTAATACCACCTAATAGCCTCTAGGCTATTTATATAACTCTTTATATACAGGGTATCCAAAAGTCTTAGTGAAGTTTTAAGCCATTGAAACTTAAAACTTTAATAGCTCAAGCTATTAGAACTTTGAAAGGCATTAAGATTCTTGGAATATCCATTTCTAGCCAGCAACGGGACATTGCATTTGGGCTTCTCCATCATGGTTTCCTTCCCCAGGACACTCATCATTGGGAAATCTCATTGTCCTTCAAGACTGAACCTGTTTTGGTACTCCCTTCTCATCAGTACCCTCCACCCTCTGCCCAGTGGGTCACAGCCATGAACTTCAATGTATCTATCGAATGAAGGGGCTTGGCACAGTCTTCTTCCCATTTCCTACCATCTCCTCTGCTTTTAGTCTTATTTGGAATTCCCTGTCATGGCCCTCTTCTCATCTTTCTCTTGTCTGAATCCTCCCTTCTTGCTTTTCAGCTTCTTTTTATGTCTTATTTTCTCCCATTTGTTTTGTAAGCTCCTCAAAGGCAGAGACTATTGCAGTTCTTAGCACAGAGACTGGCACCAAGCAATGCTAAATAAATGTTGACTGACTGACCCCCAGTACAGATTTTCTCATGTGAGTCTCACAATAACCCTGTGAAATAATCTCTACACCTCCAGTATTTTTATCCTATTTTAAGGAAAAATATCAGAGGTAAGATTTGAATCCAGGTTGACTCCTTGGGTCCGCTGCTTATTTACATTTCAAAAGTCATTTATCTCTTCTGAGCCTCAGTTTCCTCATCTGTTGCTTGTTCTTTGTTTTTGCAGAGGCATAGAGTGATGTCTTGACTTGTACATGAATTGTATTTAAGTGAGGCAGAGTTGCACAAAGTCATCAGTCTCACTGTCTTGAAGAATCAGGTCCAAAGATAAAAGTCAAGGTGACTGGTGATTGCCCAGGATGCAGTGGGTGACCTTGGTATCTTCAATGTCTTCCCAAGCTCTAAGCATTCCACAGTGCCTTCTTCAGGTGCCTTCACGACCATGGGAATGAATATTCTCATCCACCTATTCTTCCAGGCGAAGTCTTCACATGCTTGGGGTAGATATCCCTGTAACTCACTAACAGGTTTAAAGCCAGTCTCTTCCCTCAGCCTAGCTAGCCCATCCCAAAATGATTTATGGAGGTATGGCCACTGGGCATGCTGCAGATTCCTGGAACCACAGGTGAGTGTTGAGTGAGAGGTAGACACCAAAGGTGGGTGAACAGCCCTCCCCAGAGAGGTGCTAATGGCCTTTGAGGCCCCTTACAGCTTAGCATAGTGCACAGACTGAGGGAAATCTGAGTCCAAATCCCAGACCAGACACCTATTAGCTGCACAATCCTGTCTGGACTAGTCATTTAAACTTTTTGAGCCAGAGGTTTTTAACTGCAAAATGAGGGGAGTTTTAATGTCCCTTCCAACTAAAAAAAATCTATCTTTAGTCATCCCTGAGGGCAGCTAAGGGATGTAGTAGAGAGAATACTGGAGTGTCTCACCATTCACTATAATACACTACTCTTCTTCCAGGAAAACTTCAATCAATCATTTAATCAAACTTCTATTAAGAGCCAGGCACTGTGCTAAGCCCTGTGGATACAAAGAATGAAAGAATCCCTCCTCACAATGAGCTTCCATTCAACCCCAGAGAGGCTTAAAGACCCCTATGGGCTCTGTCTAAGTCTTTTCTTCTCCAGGGTAAATGTCCCCAGTTCTTCTTATCCATTTTTTTTTTTTTTTTGCAGGATATGAGCTCTGATTTCTCAGGGTGGTCTAGGAGATTACCTCCATTTCGAAAAAAATCACAATGAACTCGACTTTTACCATGGAGAGAAAATGCTACTGTTCTCACAGAATCAAACCTTGGAAATGTTTGTCATTGGTTCAAGATAGGTCCTCTGCATGTTACTGAACTCACTGAGCTTTAGACCTTATGAAATATTGTTCTTGGCTGCCTTGCTGGATTACTGGGTGACTTCAGGGAAATAATTCACCTTTTCCACTTTCCTCATTTGTAAATGGGGATAATGATATTTGCTCACTTTGTGGAGATGCTATGACCATGAAATCATAAATGGCAGATGAGAAAAGCCTTTTAATATTTTGATAGCCATCCTATATGAATAATGTCTAATGTAATGAATGGACATTGGAGTTTTACATGTCTCTGCCACACAGGGAGAAAAAACATAGGTCAGTAGACAGAACCTTGGACTTGGAATTAGGAAAGACCTGAATGCAAATTTCACACATTTACTAGTTGTATGACCTTGAACACTTAATCATTCTCAGCCTCAGTTTTCTCATCTATAAAGTGAAGGTAACTATGCCTAGTTCACAGAGCAGATTTGGATTTTAGTTAAGATAAAGTTCACCTTAAAGAAACATGGGGGGCATTTCCAAGGAGGCAGGTTTAGGCTTGGTTTCAGTTCAGCTTATTAAGTTCCTAGTTTGTGCGAGACACTGCTAGGTAGCCCTATTTGGAGTTATCTTGGCAAAGATCCTGGAGTGGCTTACCATTTCCTTCTCCAGCTCATTTGACAGATGAAGAAACTGAGGGAAACAGGGTTAAGTGACTTGCCCAGGGTCACACAGTTAGTAAGTGTCTGAGGATAGTTTTGAACTCAAGAACATGGGTTTTCCTGAGTTCAGGTCTAGCACTTTATCCACTGCGCCAACTAGTGGCCCAGAGAATAATAATAGCTAACATTTATAAAAGACTTTAGGATTTGCAAAGAGCTTTAAAAATATTTTATTCTCACAACAACCCTGGGAGGTAGGTGCTACCATCATCCCCATTTCACAGATAAGGAAACTGAGGCAGAACTTGACCATGTTTTCACAGGTAACCATGGGTAAAATGGAAAAAGACTGGGAGTCACAACACCTTTGTTCAAATTCAATCCAAGGCTTACTATTCCAGATCTACAATCCTATGAACCAATGACAGTGGATAAGTCATGGAATCTCCTTGGTCTCTATTTCCTTAATTGTAAAATTAAGGGTTAAATTAAATGACTTCTAAGGACCCTCCGGTTCAAAATCTTATGTCACAACACAATGATATCCTGTCAGCCACTTTCAAATACCATTGGGTATTTGAAAGAAAAAAGGGAGGAGGAGTAAGATTTTGAGGGCTGAGTTGCCTGGATAACGTAGGGGAAAACCTGAGTTATTAAGATCCCTGGCCAGACCTTTCCTTCTTAAATCTCTCATGTGGGAGATAGACATCAGCATCTATTTAGGTACAAAGGGCTATTATTTTCAGCTTCGGGGTGATTTCTACACATAGATATATAGATATACACTACGCTTATCTACCAAAAAGTGTATATTTTTTATTTCTACTTTCAGTGGCTTTACAGAGATCAGATCCACCTCTCCAGTTGTACTGCGGGGAAAAGAACTCTCTCGCTGTGGTCTTTTGCTTTCAGCACGGCTAAATTAATAGCTGGAAGAGACAAGCGTGGTGTAATGGAAAGAGCCTTGGACAAGGAATCAAGAGACTTGAGTCTGAGTACAGGTTGTACAGACTGGGTGACCTTAGGTGAATTCATTTAAGGTCCCATGTGACCCTGGCTTGTTGAAAACAAGTATATATATATACTCCTCAATCAGGGGTTCCCAAACATTTCTGACCCTTGCATCCTTTGATTTTTAGAAAACTTTCCTGTACTCCCTATGCAATAGAAAAAGGGCAAAATTTCAAAGCTTAAGATGCTTAGATACATGAGAAATAAAATAAAGAGATCCATTGGTTTTTTTCTTTAAGCACTCATAGGATCACTAGGCTTTATAAATCAGCTTAAGGACAATTTTGTAATTTTATTGATCGGAAATCAATTTTTAAAATAAAATCAAAATATTCCTCACAACTCCTTGATAACCTTATATCCCTTGGTGATATATAGAACTCAAATTGGGAATCTTTGCCCTGGATAATACTACATTTTATTTTAAATATCAATTTGCTTCCTCAGCGCCTTTTCCCTATATACATACATTTCATGTCCACCCTCTGATGTGAGATCTTTTAGGGAAGAAATTGTTTTTGTTTCTCAAGAGCCCAGTACAGTGTCTGGAACATGTTGTTGTTCGGTTATTTTTCAGTCATGTCTGACTCTTTGTGACCCCTTTTGAGGTTTTCTTGGCAAAGATACTGGAGTGGTTTACCATTTCCTTTTCCAGCTCATTTTACAGATGAAGAAACTGAGGCAAAAAGGACTAAGTGACTTGTCCAGGGTCATAGTTATTTGAACTCAGGTCTTCTGAACTTCTGGGTTGGTGGCTAGCAACTGCCCATTAAGCACATAGGGGACTTTTCCCACTCCAGTCCATCCTCCATTCAACCACTACAGTGATTTTCCTAAAGTACAGGCCTGACCATGTCATATATACATCCCCACTTCACCCCCCACTTCCTACTCAATAAACTCCAGGGGCTCCTTATCATCTCCAGAATACCTCTGTGTGGCATTCAAAGTTCTTTGTATAACCTAGCCTCTGTCTATCTTTCCAGTCTTATTATGCCTTATTTCCTAGCAGAATCAGCGGGAAAGTATGTGTTGAGTAGGTGGTCCTGAGAGTCAATGGGAATGGAATATCAGCCCTGTCTCCCATCAGGACATGATGGTGGTGGCCACATGATTATCTCTATCTCTTTGTGCTTAGTATTTTTTAAAAATACATCTCCCCCAATTATATGTTAAAACAATTTTTAACATTTATTTTTTTAAAGTTTGAGTTCTAAATTCTATCCTTCCTTCCCTCTCCTCCCTGAGATGGTATGTAATCAAATATAAGTTATACCTGTGCCATCATATAAAACATTTCCATATTAGTCATTATGTACAAGAAGACTAAAATAAGAGAAAAAGAATGAAAGACAGAAAGTGAAAAATAGCATGTTTCAGTCTATGTTAAACAATATCAGTTCTTTCTCCAGAGACAGATAGTATGTTTAATCATTAGTCCTTTGGAATTGTCTTGGATCATTGTATCACTGAGAATAAGTAAGTCATTCATAATCCATCATACAGTATTAGTTACTATATACTATGTTCTCCTGATTCTGATCACTTCCCTTTGCATCAGTTCATGTAAGTCTTTTCAGGTTTTTCTGAAATCATCCTGCTTGTCATTTCTTATATCATTTCTTATAGCACAATAATATTCTATCACAATCATATACTGTGGTTTATTTAGCCATTCCCTAATTGATGGGAATCCCTTCAACTTCCAATTCTTAGCCACCACAAAAAGAAAACAACTGCTACCAATATTTTTGTACAAATAGGTCTTTTTCCTTTTTTTATGTCTTTAGGATATAGAACTAGTTGTGGTATTGATCAAAGGGTATGCACAGTTTTATAGCCCTTGGGGCATAGTTTCAAATTGCACTCCAAAATGGTTGGAACAGTTGCAACCATAGTGTGCCCCAGTTTCCCCACATCCCCTCCAACTTCCAGCATTTTCCTTTCTTTTCATAATAGTCAATCTAATAGGTATGAGATGGCACCTCAGAGTTGTTTTCATTTGCATTTCTCTAATCGATAGTGATTTAGAGCATTTGTTCATGTGACTATAGAAACTTTGATTTATGTGTCAGAAAATTGTCCATTCATATCCTTTGACCTTTTATCAATTGGAGAATGACTTGTATTTTTATAAATTTGTCTCAGGTGGATGTATCCAGGTAAAGACTTTGTGAGTTTCGGAGATTCAGAGGTCCTACCTGCACCCAGAATTAGCAGTAGAGTTCACCAGAGCTGGTAACAATAGACAAAGTAGTAGGGAGGTGATGGATCAGCAACCATTGAGTTGGATGGACCAGGCGGCAACTTTATAAGACTATGAAGAAGTTGAATGACCTAACCCAAGGAAGGGACCTAACCCAGCAGCCACTAAGCAACCTGTTTGACCCAATCCAGCCACAGACTGACCCATTCAGCTGAGGCACTGTAACCTAAGAGGAAGAAGCATAGCCAAGTTATTCATCCAGGGAAGATGCCATGCCTTGGAAGAAGCCAGCTGAGCAGCAGAGAAGCTTATTCATTGTAGATACCATACCCTGAAGTGAACTTTGTGAGAACTATATTAAAGGAGAAAAAGACCTTTAGAGCCAAGAATAAGGAGGTATACCTTTTCCATAAGTGCTTTCTATGGATGTGCTTCACACACTTATATTTTAAGTTTAAGTCCACACTCTCTAATGCATGGGGGGAGAAGGGGGGTGTTTTATCTCAATTGAACTTTGTACCATCTTAGTAAATCCCTTTCCTAAAAGCTAGTTAATGTCTACTGGTTTATTGTTAAGTGAGAACAAATTGGTGGGGGCACATAAGTGTCAATATTACTCAGCCCCTAGGGGTTTATCCCTAGAAAGTAGATCATTCTGGAGACCCCAAACCACAAGAGTGAGTATAGGTTGGCAGCATGGATCTGGAATAAGCAAGAATAAATACAAGGCAGTTAAATACAAGATAGTCAAAGAAGGGGAGCACTAGTCTTTGGGAGGATCAGAAAAGGCTTCATGTTGAAGGTAGTGCTTGGATTGTCTTGCAGGAAGAAAGGGATCTCTCCTTTGCTCCCACCAGTCTTTGCACCATATATCCTTATCTTCCTGACCACTGCCACTACCACATACCCTCTACCAATACAACATAAGCCCTTTGAGGGTTGGGACTGACATTTTTCATCTTATAGAGGAAATATGGCATAATGGAAAGGATTCTGGTTCTGAAGTTAGAGGACCTGGGTTAGAATCCCATCTTCATTTACTTTCTGTAATACTATGAGCAAGTCATTTAATCAACTCTGCTGCAAAATGAGGTGGTACAAAACTTCGCTTCATACTGGCTGCCCTGCCTGGTTTCAACTCCACAAAACAAGATACCCCTCTCAGGATAAGCCCAGCACTTCTAACCTCTCCACTAGGCTGCAAACTCAAGCCTTGACAATACCTTCCTCAGTTTCCCCTCTGTTAGAAGGGCTGGAGGTCAGAGTTTCCAGATTCTTCCCAATGCCTTCTTTTATATGTCAGATTACTACTCTGCAGCTGCTGCTATCCTCCTTGGTTTCAGTTTTATGGAACAAGATGACCCCATGGCCAGGTTCTCCTTGGTACTCTTTCCTGCTTCTTTTTGTGTGGTATCTCTCCCTTCAGATTGTAAGCTCCTTGATGGCAAGAACTGTCTTTCTTTTTATGAATTATCTCCTTAGCACAGTGCCTGGCACCTAGTGGATACTTAATAAATGTTTATTGGATTGGATTATTTTATTGTATTGAACTGAATGACTTCTAAATTCTGTTGCAGTTGTAAATTTATAAGCCTTTGTGTCTCAACTTTGTTTAGGGGAGAGGGATATGCTTTCCTTTATACCTCAGGTCATCCTCAAAAGATTTTAAATTTGCAAAGTTGGGAAATTCACAAAGCCCTCTCTGATATTCTTCCCCAGTTAGCATTTTCATTTCATGTTCAAATTATCTTGTATTGATTTATCTGTATCTGCTAGATTTGAAATCTGAGTACCTGGGGAACCCAAGGACCAAATCCTACCTCCGAAACTTACTGTCTGTGGGGTCTTGGGTAAGTCCGTTTGTTTTCCTGGGTCTCAGTTACTTTTTCTGAAAAAATGAGGTGGTTGGACTCAATGACTCTCCTAAGATCCCTCTCAGTTCCACCTCTGTGATCACAGCATGCTTCGGTGTTGTTTCTTTCCTGAAGGCTGTGAGCCCCTTGAGGCCAGATGTTATTTTATTTCTGTCTTTGTATCTCCAGTGCCTTGCACATAGTAGGCATCTATTGAATATTACTTGATTGATTGGGTTGCTTATCATCACATTTACCAAATCTACATCAGAATGAAATAGGATGTAATCACCCGGTGAGAATGCATTTGCCTTCATATCTCTGGCACAGACTACGTTTTTAATAATAATATTTTAAAATTGGATTTAATGATAGAGGAGTTTACGGAAAACTTAACCGTATTTGGGAAAATAGGGAGAAGAGAAGAATTCTTCAATGGGCCCAAATCCAGTGATGTTTTGAAGTCTGAATATGATTTTCAGTTGCTTTCCAGGCTTATCAGGGGATGGGCTAAAAACTGCTCTAGAAGGTCTCTGTCCCAGCCTGCTCAGCCTGACTGACAGCAGGAAACTCAACTCCTCCAAATCATCCCTGCTTTGCATTTAAAACCTTTCATCCCATGCTTCTCAAAATGCTTTATAAGCATTAATTAAATCTTACAACACCCCTGTGAGCTGGCTAAGTATTATTATCCCTGTTTTACAGATGTGGGAACTGAGGCATTAAGATGTTAAGTGATTTGCCCAAGGTCGCTATGTGAATCAGTGGTTGTTCAGGGAATTGAACCTAACAGATCTGACACTAAATCATATATCCTTCTACTGTATCATACTTCTTCTTGGAAAGAAAGACAGATAGAAAGGAAGGAAGGAAGAGGTAGGAAAGGAGAGAGAAAGGAAGGAAGGGAGAGAGAAAGAATATAGGGAGGGAGGAAGAAGAAAGGAAAGGGGAAGGAAAGAAAAAAGAAGGAAGGAGAAGGGAGGAAGGAGGAAGGGAGGAAGGAAGGGAGGGAAGAAGGGAAGAAAAAGAGAGAGAAAGAAAAAAGGAGGAAGGAGAAGGAAGAAAAAGGAAGAACAAAGGAGAAAAAGGAAGGAAGGAAGGAAGGAAAAAAGAAAGCAAGGAAGGAAAGAAGGAAGAAAGGACATCAAAGAGATGTTTTTCAGCTCAGTTGTTTGGATAGAGTGGGACCATTGGGCTGAGGTTCACAAGAGGATAGCCAACTTGTGGGATGATGCTTCCTCTGAGGTAGGGTCTTTATTCTTAGCGCTGGGTTTAGTCTGCTCCCTTTCATTCAAGGACACCGATAGCTCCTTGGAAGGACAGCTTCTGTCCCTACCAGGCTTTTTAAAAACTCAAGTGTCTGCCAGTATGGTGTCCTGGTGATACAGATGTGTTAGATGAGACTTCTACATTGTCCTCACTGCTACAGTTACTGTGGGAATCTGGGCTCTGTTGTCCTTGGCAGAATAAATGGCTTCATGTCCAGAAAGCACTTTGCAAGCCATTATGCACTAGATGAACATTAGCTGTTGTCTCTCCTCAAGTCAGGAAGCACATAGTAGGAATGTAATAAAAATGTGTTGATTGATTCATTTGTATATGTCTTTATTTTTCTTATCTGTTCATGCTCTTGAGAGTAGGGACTATTTTTGCCTCTTTTTTTTTTTTTGTCCCCAGAGCTGAACTCAGTGCCTGGAACACAGTAGGTGCTTAATAAATGCTTGTTGACTTGTGGATCAGACTCATTAGATCTCTTGATCCAGCTGCCTGACCCATCCATCTTCAGGCTCAACCAGAAAGAGCATTGCAAGGATTTGACCTGGATATGCACCTCAGGGAGGTCAAAATGGGAAGCTGTCCCAAATCTTATCGCAAGTCTTGGGATTTAGGGAGATTTGTATGCACAAGTCTGATGGGGCAATGATGCTTAACTAGGAGGCCTTAATTATGATGCATTTAATTAAGGAACAGAAGGCTAGGGAACCCACTATGAGATATTTGGAAGGTGGTCAGGGGTAGCCATTCCAATTCAATCCAACCCAATTCAGTCCTAAAGGTATTTATTTACTGGGGACCTACTGCACTCAAGACATCATGACAAGAGCTGGTGACAGATTTGATTTCTCTTGCTCAGCACCAGTTTACCTAAATTCAAGCTCCCTAGGGGGAAGAGATTATTTTCACTTGTGTCTTTATACCCCTGGAACTTAGCTCAGTCCTTGGTACACACACAGTAAGTAGGCACTTAATAAATGCATGTTTCTTCACTGATTAATTTGTATATATTTTGAATTTATTTATCTGGATACCTATTATTTCTTCCCAGTGGGATGTAAGTTCCTTGAGGGCAAGAACTGTTTCATTTATTTTTGATATCCAGATACCATGTGTCTATTCGAGTTTCCCCATTGCTTAACAGAGTGCCTGGCATGCAGTTGTTGCTGAGTCATTTCAGCTATGTCTGATTCTTTGTGACCCTATTTGGGGTTTTCTTAGCAAAAGTACTGGGAATGCTTTGCCATTTCCTTCTTTAGTTCATTTCACAGATAAGAAAAAAGTGAGGCACACAGGGTCAAGTGACTCACCCAAGGCCGTACAGCTAATAAGTATCTGAGGTCATATTTGAACTCAGGTCCTCTTGACTCTAGGGCCAGTGAGTGGTCTATATACGGGGCCACCTAGCTGTCACCTGGCACATAGCAGACACTTAATAAATGCTTGTTAATTCAAATATATAGCTAGGTCCCTATGAGTATAAATGAGTCCCATGAAGTGATTGCATTATTTGGATTCGTATTTCATATTTCCATTGGGCTGGAACCAATTACAATATTTCACACAATTATAACTTCAAATAGTGAGAATTTGAATACATGCAATTACTTTATAAGATCTTTTATTCATTCTAATCAGGACCTATCTATACTGAAATTCCTCAAGAAAGGTAGAAGATATGAGGAAAATAATTATACTTTTCTGATCTAAAATATAAATTCCTGCCTCACAATCTTTAATTTATTCTGTCTTCAGAACAAGGGAAGCATTGCTTGTCAGTCTGTGAGTCAATAAGTATTTATTAAGTGCCTACTGCATGCTAGGCACTGAAAATTGTCAATCATTCAACAATTATCTATTAAGCCCCTACTGTTTATGTGGTAATATGCTTAACATGGCAGTGCAACAACCAAAACATGGCGCATCTCTTGGAAAGAAAACTATGTTCTCAATGACTAGGACAATACAAATGAAAGAATTTTTTAAAAAACCTATAATTAAAAAAAAGTCATGTAAGTATCACCACCAAGCTTGCCCCACTCCCATTCCCCCAAAACCTAAGAAAATACATCTTCTTCCTTTCTCTGTAGAGACAGGGAACCATGAAGCACTGTGTACACAGTGGAACTCCATTAATGTGTTGATTTATATCCCTAAATTTATTTTTTCCTCTTTCTTTTCAATTCTTTCTCACAAGGGATGGTTCTCTGAGTGGAAGAGTTAAATTATAAAATCTACCAAGCATCCTGGAGGAGTAGATAGAGATGTAAACTTGGAATCAGGAAGACTTGGGTTCGAATCCTCACTCACCCATCACACTACTTATCAGCTGCAGAGCAATTTTGCTTAATGTCCCAGTACCTTAACTCATTATCTATAAAATAGAGATCATTGGACTCAAGGACCCTTCCAGCACTACATTTATGATGTTAAGAAGATGATGGAAAGCCAAGTGATATCACATCTTTTAAATTTTTTTTTAAATCAAAGAGCATAAAACCCATGCCCTTAATAAGCAGAGTGAGGGATCTATTTTCAGAGGTGGGAGTGGATGGATGGATTCTACATATACACAGATAAGAGTAATTCGAAGTAGGCAGTGGTGGGGGCAAAGGAGATAACCAGACAAGGTAATCTAGGAAAAATCTGAGGAAAGAAAAGGATACTGTACTCTTGTCCTATGTGAGGAAAACCAGAAAGACTGAAAAATTGCTTTGTCTATGCTGTACTTTTCCAATACGAGGGTAAAAATTCAGGGCCAGGCGCCCATGAGTGCTCGATTGTGGATACAAACATTCCAGGCTGCATCAGCAAAGCTGTTGAAAGTCAGCCATCAACCTCTCGAGTGGGACGATGGAGGCCGAGCTGACAAAGCATGTTCTAAGCCTGTGTCTGTGTTACTGGGAGACTTCCTAAGCAGCTAAAAATATCCAGCTGTCTGAGCAGCCTGAGGCAAAGAGCAGCCCTTGTTCTTGTCTCTGCCTCTTTTTACCCAGGGAGAAAAAGAGCCAACATAAGAGGCAACGTGGAGGGGCAGAGAAAGTACTGGAAATGTATGGAGTTCCAGGTTCAAATTCTGACATTATTAGGTGGCCTTGGGTATGTCAATTCCCTCCTTTGGGATCTCAGTTTCCCTCATTGTAAAATGAAGATTTAGGTCCTTTAAGTTCCACATCTGTGCTTCTGCTTACAGGTAGCTGTGCCACATTCAGTCAACAAACATTTATTAATGGCTTATTATGTATCAGACGCTGTACTAAGCTGACAAATACAAAGAATGAAATAGTCCCTACTCTGGAAGGGTTTATCTTACCTCTCTGTGCCTTGGTCTCTTCATCTGTAAAATGGGGATCATCCTAACACCCAATTCCTAAACTTTTTGTGAGTATCACATAATATAATATTTTCAAAGTGCTTTAGAAACCTTGAAGAGCTATGTACATTCTTACTATTTTATTATCATTTTTATTATATCAGAGAGGCTTCATGAATACAAATAAGCAAATGTATGAATCAGGGGCCCTTTCCCCCTCCCCCTAACATAGGGCATAGTCAGTAGTCTTTCCTGGCTCCAGCTGAGGTTTGGGGATTCATATATGATTCATTCCTGAGGGTCTGGCACTGTCAAATGACCAAGTGTCCCCTTATTGCCTGAGAAAACAGTTTAGTAGATGTGCAAAAGAAAGCAGCCCCCTCACCCTTTTTTCTCTTCCAGTTGGGGATTTTTCAGCCTCCATACCAAGAGTCAGATGAGGACAGATGGCTGGCCCCATTCTGCCAGCCTCCCACACCAGCCTCCATGAGGTACACGGAGTGCACGGCAGTCAAAGCACATGTCCTACCTAGGCAATACAAGCATGAGCCTGGGTTTCTGTTGCCTTTTTCAGGATTTTTTTCTGAGTAGGTGATGGAGCAGTAATCTAGAGATGGTCCTGTCCAGGTTTAGGAACAATGTTGTGAGTCTGAAAGATCTGAAAGTCCTAGGCCTAATGAGTGAGGGGGATGGCTGTGTCAGACGGAGAAGTGGCTGATAGTGACAGCCACACACAGCTGTGGGTAGCAGCTGGGCAAACTGATCAGAAAAGGTTTGAGTTTGGAGTGAGCCAAAGTGAAATTTAAATGCCTGGTCAGCAATTCCATAAGCTGCATTATATTCTGCTGAGGTTTATTTATCAGCCAACCAGCACGTACAAGTTCAATTCCTGAATCCTGTTCTTTTAATATGGGGGTCCTGAGTTTAGCATTCCATTTTTTTGGGGGGGAGGAATAAATTACCTGTCCCATATATAATTCATGTTGTACATTGAGTGCTTCCCTCCCACTCCTGAGGGGATACCCTAGACCTGTGCGCCATAAACCTAAGGCTTAAGCAATTTTCCTATGATGAGGTAAGGGACTTATGAGACAATAAATGTGGGAGCCCAGAGCCTGGCCTCTATCTCATTAGAGGGTAGACTACTGAGATCTAAATCCAGTCCATGCTTCATGCCTAGATATAGAACAGGGAGTAAGCGCAATACCTCCAGCCCCTGTGTTGATTTATCCACTGCCCCTAAAAGTTAGATAAGAAATAATTACAAGGTAAATTTGGGGATGGACTAAGGAGAGGGAGATTGTAGAAGCTAAAGGGACCAGAAGAGGCTTGATGCAAAAAGAGAACTAGATTTGTTGCCAAAGACTTGCCTTGAAATCCCAGGTGTACAGTTTACTAGCTGACCTCTGAGCAAATCACTTCCCTTTCAGTCTCAGCTTTCTCATCTATGAAATGGGCATAATGATGATTATCTTCAAGGATCATGAGGCTCAAATGGAATAATGCACATAAAATGCTTTTTAAATTGAAAAGTTCTATTTGAATATCAGCTATTCTGTTATGTTCTGAGCTGTTTTTCACTAGAAAGAAGAGAGAACTCCTAAGGAAACTGAAAGAACTCAATGAAACATCCCTCCTCCCCCCAAAAAATCAGAGGCTCCAAGAACTTAGAGTTAGAAGGGACTTCAAAGCCATCTAGCCCAACTGCCTCCTTTTACAAAGGAGGAAATGGAGGCCCAGGGTAGTTAGGTAATTTGCTCAAGGTCACACAGGTAGCAAGTGACCACGATTATCAACCCAGGTTCTCTTGACTCCAAACCCAACCTTCTTTATACAGATCCCTATCACCTCCTCCATGATGTAATTGATCATATCAAAAGCTTGAAGGTCATGATTGTCAAGTCTTTTCAAGCATCCAGCATGGGCCTAGGCACCGGGAGATTACAGAAAATGTAAACAAGGTAGCAGAGTGAGAAAAACCCAGTTTGGATTTGGAATCAAGAGACAGGACTTTTGAATTTCTTGTCTCTGGGACTTGCTACATGTAGGGTCTTGGTCAAGTCACTCAAATTCTTCTATTCTGTAACCTAGGGTGTTGTCCCAAAAGTCTCAGTCCAGCATTAAACTAATAAAGCTTGGAATGTCTTGGATATCTATAATGTTTTCAGGGATGGAAGGAAAACAACTTTTCTAGAAATCAGAAAGACAAGAATGCATAGTTAACCACTGGGCATTCACCACAATTCTACTAGAAGGGAGAGCAGGGGGACTCCCTTGGCAACCTGGTAAAAACTAGGGACCACTTCTCAGAATCATGTTTAAAAGGCATAAAATAAAATATATAAGATGGCACAAATCCAGTTGAAATATAGTTATCAAACTATATCTATGCATATACATATATGTATATGTATATATGTATATACACATATATATACACACTTATGCCTATATATATTATATATACGTAATGTTTAAAAATCCACAGATCCCCCAGTTAAGGACCTTTGTGAGAGGCAGGGGAATGGTCTAAATGACCTCTAGGGTCTCTTCTCTCTCTAACTTTCTACCAAGTGGCCAGTTGAGAGGGGGAGGAAAGCCATACTGTATAATAGCATTCCTGGAGTCCTTACCTACAAAGAGTACTTTAATGATTTCCCTCAGCAGACATTGGTAAATATTATTACTACATCTACATCTCACAAGGGAATTGGAGATTTTTCATTCTAACATGGAGGACCTTTTATTATGCACTGAATCACTTCATCTTCTGCTGAATTATGAGCACCGGAGAGATAAAAAGGGAGAGAGAGGCTCTGGTTTACCACATTTTAATGATACCAAAATAACTGGGGCTGGTCAATAGGTCTAGACTGGGACCTCATGAAAAGCGGGCAGAAGAAAGCTACCTGGTAAGACCCAAGGCCAACGATGTTACCCTTGGCACCCTGCTCAATTCTGACCCTTTAGGATGACTTTGGAGATCAAATCCCTAACAAGTCAAAATGAGCGTTTCGTTAGTGGTCCTGAAATGAAACTGACATTGATGACTCAATTCAGAAAGCATGTATTAAGCACCTACTGTGTTCTGGGACTTGTGCTCAGTTTGGGGAGTACAAAGACCTAAATAAAATCATCCCTACTCTCTTTGAGCTCCCATTCTCTTGGGTGAAACAATATGTTAACATATAAGCAAATCAAAGAGCTTAAGGCTTATGCCAAGCACAGGTTGGAGGGGGAAGCAAGGAGGACAGGGTATAAAAACAAAAATGAAATAGGAGCTTACTTTCTGTTGATCAAATAATGAATACTTAAGTGCCTACTAGACCAAGACAACAAAGTATTCATTAAACACTTACTGTGTGCCAGGCTCTAGGGATACAAATATAAGCAAAGCCAAAGATGGTCCCTACCCTCAAGGAGTTTACATTTTAATGGGGAAAGACAGCATAAAAAGATGCTGAAAAGCAAGCAGGTAATACTCCAGCTGAGTGGGGATGTTAGGTACAGAAAGAAGTCCAGAGGGGAAGGAGCAGAGCCCAGAGAAGAAGTGGTCATGGATAACCGGCTCATTTTCCCTAACATGAGCTTCCCTGAGGAATGGCATTTACCACTCCTCATAGATACCAAGTAGGCACCAATGGTGTCTATCTAAACCTATGTAGCCCAGGCTTCCCTAGGCATAGCCTGTTCTGACATGGGAGCATTGCTCTCCACCAATGAGAATGGAAGTATTAAGGGTGGAAGGGTGGAGGAATCTTCCAGGGTGAAAAGATTTTTAGGTCATGGGGAGGAAAAAAAAAATTCAGAGTCAGAAACAGAGCCTTTGGAGGAATGAATGGCTGTTCTGAGAGCTTTCCTTGAGGAAGCTAGGTGGCACAGTAGACAAGAGTACTAGAGTCAGGAAAATCTGAGTTCAAATCCAGCTTTTGACACTAGCTGTGTGACCCTGGGTAAGTCATTTAACTTCTGTCTGTCTCTGTTTCTTCAATTATGGGTAATAATAACACCTACCACTCAGGATCAAATGAGATAATATTTGTAAAGCACTTAGCACAGTATCTAGCACATAGTAGGTGTTCAATAAATGCTTAATCCCTTCCTCCTACCCCTCTCCTTATGATGGAATTGTGCTGAGTGCTAGGGATATGATGATAGAAATGTAACCATTCTGGCTATCCCTCATGAAGAGTTGACACAACTCTACATAGTACTGTGCTGGGGAGACACAACCAGAAAATCACACAATTCCTGACCTCAAGGAGATCTCATTCTACAAAATTCAAGTCACTCCAAAGAAAGACAAGAAGACTTCTAGACCAATGGTACCTACTTACGTATATGTAGCCCAGGCTTCCCGAGGCATGGTCAGTTCTAGCAGTGGAGCATTGATCATCATCAATGAAGAGAGAAGCCATTCCAATAAGTTTGGGGATTCGAGTTACCCTCCCCTGCCCTTGCAAAATGGAACCTCCAGTTTTTCATTTCTTATCTATGTATTCTCAGCACCTAGTGAGGTCTCCAGCACAATGTAGGTACTTGAGAAATAATTCAAGGTTTGGAAACATCTGGTTGATCTTACCCTGACCCCAATCCCTTCAGCCAAATGAATTTGAACTCCTCTGAACTCTTTGAGATTGGCACAATTATCATCCCCAGTTTAAAAATGAGGACACTCATATGGAGCATGTGTCAGAAATGGTATTTTAACCCGGACTTCCTGATGTCCCCTCTAGGGTTCTAACCACTGTAACACACTGTCACATCCAATTTCATTGATGTTGGCTCAGTTGAACTGAGCCATATCCAGGAATTCTTGCACCTGAGGGATAATTGTTTTCTGATGTGTTGTTTGTTTCTGGGTGTTGGGAAAGGAGAGAGGGAGGGAGCATATTCTGGTGCTAGGGACAATTCGCAGCACATTGCTTCACTCTTCTCACCAGAATGAGAATTAAAGAGATGCACAACTTGGCTGAACCCATTCTCTGGAAAGCCCAGGGCTCTATCATACCCTCTCCAAAGAATTTTTCATTTAAGGGAGTGCTTTGTTGTTATAGTTTAGTTGCGTCCAACTCTCCACGACCCCATTTGGGGTTTTCTTGACCAAGATACTGGAGTGGTTTTGTCTTTTCCTTCTCCAGCTCATTTTTTCAGATAAGGAAACTGAGGCAAACAGAGTTCAATGACAAGGTCACCCAGTTAGTTAGTGTCTGAGGCTGGATTTGGACTCACAAAAATGAGATGTCAGGTTACATCATCTAGCTACTGTCTTTCTGAAAGAGAATGGGGAAAAGATGCCTGAATTGTCCTCACTTCTGAGAAAGAAGAATCTACATGCCCTCTCCAGAGAAGTGAGACAACCAAAGGGCTTCCTCTCTTTGGACAGAATGTTGACTGGGGTCCACACTCTTGCCTGTCATTTTGTCTCAAGGGACCCAGGAAGCTTTATTTAGAGTCCCCCTCTGCTTGAACCCCTCTGAGTCTAGAAAAGCAGCATCTTTTCTGAGTACTCTGCCTCTTTCTGTTCCTTATCCAGGAAATAATCCCCAGGGAATCTGGAATCTTCCTCAGTCACTCTCCCTTCAACAGGCCATGGGGAGGACAAGTGAATCCCTTCCCCCTACCTGATTTTGAAACCTGGATCCCCCTGCTTTTGCTCTGGTTGATGCCTCTGACTATAGCAAAGCTAATAAGTATCAGAACCAAATTCTGAATTCAGCTCTTTCTCCACTCCAGATCCATGACTCTCTCCTCAGAACAAAGTCTCTTGATAGCATCAATGGGAGGAGGGTAGAGGGGGAAGAGAGTTTGGCAAGAAAGCTACTGTTCCAGAGCAATTTCTTCCTGACACACCATGACTTTGGTCTGTCACCTTCCTGGCAAGTACTCCAAAATGCCAGAATAAAATGACTCACCCAAGAGGCATAATCTCCCCCTCCACCTCTCCCCCTCCTCTCCCCCCTTCTCCTTATTTCCCTAGGGATTGTTTCATTCTCCATTTGTTTTCACAGTGGTCTTCCTAAAGTCTCAGCTGTTTCAGAGAGAGTAAATAGGTTCTAAAATTAATAATCAATTAAAGCAAGGTTAATTGGTATGAGGTTACTCATCTATTTTGTCTATAATTGAGGCAACCCACCCTCTCCCGGAAGCCAAGGAGCTGCATATGAGGCCAATAACTGATGTTTGCTCAAGGGTGACCTAAGGAGAAATGGAATGCCAGGGATGGATAGCACACTTGTCTTCTGATGGAGGGTGACTTCTGTGGTCAGGGAAATTTGGGGGGCAAAACAGTGTGGAAGTCAGCTCCCCTGTAGACAATAAGAGGTCTTATGTGGCAGGTTTTCCTGCCAACTAATCAACAAGCATTATTTTTGGAGCTCCTCCTAAGTGGCTGGCACTATGCTAGGCACTTGGGATCCAAAGACCAAAGTCTCTGGAGGAGCTTAGACTACACAAACAAGTTTTCCCTGAGAGAGTCTAAGTTTCTTGAGGTCAGGGACTTTTGTATTTTGGATCCAGAGTGCCTAATACAGAGCCTGGTGCTTATGCGCAGTTCAAAAAATGCTTGCTGATGCAAGATGGATAAGGGAGAGGAAGTAGATTGGTTTTATCGTTAATACCCATGGTCTCTATCCAGGCAGGTCAGCACTTTGTCTGTAGCCTGGTAGAGAACTGCCCAAGAGCATCCACAGATAAAGGAGCCCAGGCACAGCTTGTGCATCAGAGGCACAGTTTGAAGAAAAGTCGGGCGGGGGGAGCCAAGATGGAGGAGTAGGACAGACCAGCTCTAGCTCTACTCCCATATTCCATAAAATACCTATGAAATAACTCTAAACAAATTCTAGAGCAGCATAAGTCACAAAACAGCAGAATGAGAGATATCCAGTCCAAGGCAGCCTGGAAGGCTGATAGGAAAGGTCTATCATGTAGGGCGTAGAGCTGAACTCAATCCAGCCTTGGCCACACAGCACAGAATGGACAGGACCAGAGCAGGCATCAGAAGCTGTGGTTCCAAGATTCCTCAACCTACAAATGCCAGAGATAGTTTCAAAAGTCAGTGAGAAAACTCTTTCACCTGTGTGAGAAAGGAGCAGGGTCCACCCCTAGCCCCAGCCCCAGGAGGCACAGGATCCATTTTTGGAACCTTTGACTTAAAGACCTTGGGGGACTTGAACAGCTGATCTGCATCTCAACCCTGAATGGCAGTCCTGGGGTGAGGAGGAGCACTGTCCTGGTGAAACTGGTGGAGGCTCTGGAGAGGGAATTCTATTCACAGATCCTGAGCAGAAGAGTGCTTGTGGCTGCTTCCAGACCAGAGCACAGGCCCTTGATTGTGCCAGCTTGGAGGAACTGAGAACTTACAGGTCCATAGAGTATACCCTCCTCTTGACAAAGAACTCAAAAGTTAAGTAACTGGCCAGAAAAATGTCCATAAAAGGGAAAAAATAAGACTATAAAAGGTTACTTTCTCAGTGAACAAGTATTTTCTTCCTTCCTTTTGGATGAGAAAAAGCAATGCATACCTTTAGAGGAAGACACGAAAGTCAAGGCTTCTGCATCCAAAACCTCCAAAATAAATATGCAATGGCCTCAGGCCATGGAAGAGCTCAAAAAAGATTTTGAAAATCAAGTAAGTGAGGTGGAGGAAAAATTGGGAAGAGAAATGAGAGTGATGCAAGAAAATCATGAAAAGTGAGTGAACAGCTTGCTAAAGAAGTTCCCAAAATGCTGAAGAAAATAATACCCTTAGTACTAAACTAACCCAAATGAGAAAAGAGGAGAAAATGAGGAGAAAAATGCCTTAAAAAGCAGAATTAGCTAAATGGAAAAGGAGGTTCAAAAGCTCACTGAAGAAAATGGTTCTTTAAAATTTAGAATGGAGCAGATGATGACTATGAGAAACCAAGAAATTACAAAACAAAACCAAAAGAATGAAAAAAATAGAAGACAATGTGAAATATATCACTGGAGAAACAACTGACCTGGAAAATAGATCCAGGAGAGGCAATTTAAAAATTATGGGACTACCTAAAGGCCATTACCAAAAAAAAGCCTAGCTATCATATTTCATGAAATTATCAAGGAAAACTGCCCTGATATTCTAGAACCAGAGGGTAAAATAAATATTGAAAGAATTCACACATCACCTCCTGAAAGAGATCCCCAAAGGAAAACTCCTAGGAATATTGTAGCCAAATTCCAGAGTTCCCAGGTCAAGAAGAAAATATTGCAAGCAGCCAGAAGATACAATTTTAGTATTGTGGAAATCCAATCAGGATAACACAAGATCTAGCAGCTTGTACATTAAGGGATCGAAGGGCATGGAATAGGATATTCCAGAAGTCAAAGGAACTAGGACTAAAACCAAGAATCACCTACCCAGCAAAACTGAGTATAATACTTCAGGGGAAAAAAATGGTCATTCAATGAAATAGAGGATTTTCAAGCATTCTTGATGAAAAAACCAGAGCTGAATAGAAAATTTGACCTTCAAATGTAAGAATCAAGAGAGGCATGAAAAGGTAAATAGGAAAGAGAAATCATAAAGGACTTACTAAAGTTGAACTGTTTACATTCTTACATGGAAGATAATATTTGTAACTCTTGAAACTTTTCTCAGTATTTGAGTAGTTGGAGGGATTATACACGCGTGCACACACACACAGAGGGCACAGAGTGAGTTGAATAGGAAGTGATGGTATTTAAAAAAATAAAATCAAGGGGTGAGAGAGGAATATATTGGGAGGAGAAAGGGAGAAATGGGATGGGGCAAATTATCTCTCATAAAAGAGACAAGAGAAACCTCTTTCAATGGAGGGGAAAAGCAGAGAGGCGAGAGGGACAAAGTGAAGCTTACTCTCATCACATTTGACTTGAGGAGTGAATAACATGCACACTCAATTTGGTATGAAAATCTATCTTATATTATAGTAAAGTAGGGGAGAAGGGAGAAGTGGGATGTGGGGGGTTGATAGAAGGAAGGGCCAATGGGAAGAGGGAGTAATTAGAAGCAAACACTTTTAGGGAGGGACAAAGTCAAAAGAGAGAATGGAATAAATGGGGGACAAGACAGGATGGAGGGAAATATAGTTAGAATTTCACAACATGACTACACATGTATGGCCTATACTGAATTCCTTGCCTTCTCAGTATGGATAGGAAGGAGAAAGAGAAAGAAGTTGGAACTTAAAGTTTGAGGAACAAATGTTAAGAATTGTTTTTGCATGCAACTGGGAAATAAGAAATACAGGTATAGAAATATAGGGTATAGAAATCTATCTTGCTCTACAAGAAAAGAGAGAAGATGGGGATAATGGAAGGGAGGGTTGTGATAGAAGGGCAGATTGGGGGAAGGGGTAATCAGAATTCATGGTGTTTTGGGGTAGGGGAAGGTTAGAGATGGGGAGAAAATTTGGAACTCAAAATCTTGTGGAAATCAATGTTGGAAACTAAAATAAATAAATAGTTAAAAAAAAGAAAAGTTTGGCAGGAACAAAAACTGTTCAAAAAGGAGTAGTAATAAGGTAGCTGGAGGTAGCTAGGGGTGCCATAAGTGCATAGAGCACCAGGTCTAGAGTCAAGAAGACTCATCTTCATGAGTTCAAATCCAGCTTCAGACCCTTACTATCCAAGTGAACTTGGGCAAGTCACTTAGCCTTGTTGGCCTCAATTTCCTCATCTATAGGACAAGCTGGAGAAGAAAATGGCAAATCACTTGGGTATCTTCACCAAGAAAACCCCAAATGGGGTCACAAAGAGTTGGACACAACTGCAAATTACTGAACAAGAATAGCAGTTAGGCAGGTAGGGACCAAATTGTGAAGGCTTTAAATGCCAAAGAGAGAAATTCAGATTTGCTGCTAGAGGAAGCAGAGAGCTGCTGAAGGACCAGGGAACACATCTAAGTCTTAGTAAAATCATCTACTATTTTTAACCCAGAGAAAAGGGTTCCCAACTGTGTTTCTCTCTATAAGAAAGACCCTGAGGGCATCCACAGCTGGATGAAACCTTGTCTTTTCCCTTTCAATGACTTGCATTATTGCATTTTTATTTGCTTATACTCTGATTCTGATGTCCTTGAAATATTGTCTCATTTCTCTATCTATTATCTGTGCCTGTTCTCCAGTCATTTCAGGTGTGTCTGACTCTTCGTGATCCCATTTGGGATTTGCTTGACAAAGATACAGGAGTGATTTGGCATTTCTTTCTCCAGCTTGTTTTATAGGTGAGGAAATTGAGGCAAACAAGGTTAAGTGACTTGCCCAGGTTCACTTGGATAGTAAGAGTCTGAGGCTGGATTTGAACTCAGGTCTTCCTGACTCCAGGTCCAGTGTTCTATCCAACGTGACACCTTGCTGCCCTATCTGTGCTTAGTGAACCTCTAATTTGTCAAAATTTAAAATTGCCTGTGTTGGCTGTCCCCTCCATTATTAGACTGTGAGCTCTTGAGAGCACAGGAACTATTTTATTGCCTTTCTTTGTATCCTCAGCTTCTAACACAGTGCCTGGCACACAATAGGTGCCTAATATTTGCTTATTGACTTGACTTGATTTGCCAAACCTTGCTGATGCTTCTAAGTTCACTTTTGATTATTATTTGAAGTGGGAGGTTATAATAACCTATTTTGTAATAATATAATATTCAGGCTTAACATTCTGTTATAATTGTATTATTAAAGTTTCCTTTAAGTCCTAAGATCCCATCTTCTACAGGAAGCTTTCCCCAACTCCAAATAAATCAAGTACTTTCCACAGTTAATTATTTCCTATTTATCTTGTCTATAGCTTGTTTTTCCACATTTGTTTGCACGGTTGTAACCCATTTAGACTGTGAACTCCTTGATGTCAGACACTGTCTTTTGTCTCTTTTTGTATCCCTAGCACTTAGCAGGGTGCCTGGCACATAGAAAACACTTAATCAGTGTTGATTGATTGATTGATATATTGAACTAACTTTAAGCTCACTCAGATCAGAATTCTCTGTTTTCATAGATTTTATTCTTTCGATCTGGTATAGTCCTCCAGGCCATGTGGGTAATTGATAGGCTTCAGTTGAGGATTCCTAACATAACCTAATTAATTGAGAACCCATCTATGTGGCAATATCATAATGTCCATTGGATGTAAACTTCTTGAAGGCAGAGACCTTTTCACTTTTGTCTTTGAATCCCAGAATTTAACTCTGTGCATGTCATGCAGTAGGTACTTAATAGATGCTTCTTGAAAGCAGATACTTATTGACTGGAGACTAACTGAACAAATTGTGATCCATGCACATAATGAAATATCCCCATGTGGTGAAAACTTATGAAGAGGAAGGCTGCCGAGAGGCATGGGAAGATTTATGGGAACAGATGCAAAGTAGAATAAGCAGAACCAGAAAAAATATACACGATGACTCTAGCAGCACAAATGGACTTAGTGGATGAAGGGTCAGGCCAGGAATCAGGAAGACCTGGGTGAGAATCCTACCTAGGAAATTTACAAGTCCTGTGTCCCTGGAAGAGTCAGTCAACTGTCTGAGTTGTCTCATTTGTAAAAGTAGGGGTTGAATTCAGTGACTTCTAAAAGTCCCTCTCTACTCTAAATCTATGATCCTATGACTCCCATGGACAACAAAAACAAACCAAAAATGATGTGTACTTATAATAACAAAACTTGACCTGGAAGAAGAGATTGCCAGAAAATGTCTATTTCCCTTCTTAGCAGAGGTGGGTGACTATGGGTGTTGACCACAGAATATGAAGATGAATTTTATTAGTTTCATTAATCTTTTCTCTCTTTTTTTGGCCTGTAAGCAATTTTTTTTATAAGGAATCACCCTTTGGGAGAGATATGTTGAGAAATGCAGGGGATGTTGAAAAGTTAGGTTTTTTTTTTAAATGTCAGACTTAGTTGATGTCCCCTTTCCTCTCAATATCACCCCATTTGTCACCTAGAGACAGTGTGGTATACCAGCAAGAATGCCCATCCTGGAGGAAAATGACCTTCACTGACCTCCCTTTTTCCCTTCCATGGTTATAAGGGATGACTCTTTAGGTGGGGATAAAGGAGGGATGTATTGGGAGAAGGCAATATTCAAAACATAAGATACAAATATAACTTTGTAAAGAAATAGAAAATTGGTGGGAGGGGAGAAATGAATGAATATACTGCTTAACTTTAGTCACTTAACATCCTCTCTAAGTCTCTGGTCCCTCAGCTGAGATATGTTGTGAGGTTCAAATGAAATGGTGTGTACAAAGCTCTTCATAAGCCTAGAAAGCTATAGACATGATATCTCTTATTATCCTTGCTATTAGGTGATTGATTGCAATAGTTTAATAAGTCACCATTTTTGGATTATGGGATTTCATCCATGTATATGTCTACTCTGCAGAACACAGCCACCATCCCCCACTCACCTAAGACTTCAATAGTCTTTACAGGTCAGAAAGAAGCACATGGCTCTAAAGTTGAAATGGACTTTGGAGGTCATTCAATCCAACACTTTCATTTTATAGATGAAGAAACTGAGTCCCAATGAGAGGAGGTAACTTGTCCAAGGTCACACAGTGGATATGTCAGAAGCAGGATTTAAATCCAAGTCCTTTGGCCTAGCTGGAGGCATGTAGATGGCTCAGTGGATAGAGCTTCAGTGCTCTGGAAAGCCCTCTAAGTTGCAGAGGAGGTACCAACCTGCATTGGCAAAGGGAGTTTCTTCTCATGGGAGCTGCCTACACCAATGAAAACACCAGTTTCAGTTCCCATTCATTTCATAATATACATGAGAGATAAGCCTAGTTACTAGAGAATTGGGTTCGAATCCTGTCTCTGACATGTATTGACTGTGACTCTCACTTAACTTCACAGTGCTTTAGGCAACTCTCAAGATTATAAATTGTGGAAAAAGCACTGACCTGCATCGGTAGAAGGAATTTCCTCATCTGGGAATTCCCCATAGCAATGAAATCTTGGTCCAGTCCCTAGATATCAGAGATTCTTAATTGACCTTTTTGAGTATCATGAGCTCCTTTGGCAATTCTGGAATCAGGTAAAAATCAGGCAAAACGCTAAAATGAGGGAAACCAATTATGTCGAAATACAATAATCAAACTCTTTTTTAAAACTGTAGAGCTCCCAGGTTAAGAATTCAAGTGATAAATGGTTTTCTGTCCCTTAAAGTCCCTCCCAGTCTCTCCAACACCTCACTTTACCTATTCCAAGAATCCCTCTAACTTCACCTTTCCCCTCCAACCCCCATTCTCTCTCCAGATGTGTCCTCCTCAAATAGAAGCCTGTAGGTGCCAAAACATGGCAGACTGGACACCCAAAGCATCCCCGCGAGGAAGTAGAGAGGGAACTGCAGCCTGGGGCCATACCTGCTGACCTCCTAAGCTATCTACTAGCCCATTGTCCACAGGAATCACTAGCCCAGGGAGGAAAGGGAAGACCTGAATGGACAATAAGGGAGATGTCTATGCCTGGGTTCCATCGTTTTTCCTCTTGAGCCTGCCGCTGAGCTGCTTCTGAGCGATCTCCCCAGGCACAGCGCAGAAGGCAAATGAATAAATACCCTTGGACCCATCCTGAGAAAGGAATGAGGCTGGACTTAAGAGACCCTGGCGATTTGCAAGAGCCTTAGAAAGTGCTGATCTTAGAACCTTTTCTCCTTCTCCCTCCACCCCCCTTTACTCCTCACTGCACCAACCGAACAGAAATAGCACCATCCTCTCTTTGTGTGTGTGTGTGTGTGTGTGTGTGTGTGTGTGTGTGTGTGCCCGCGCGCGCGCGCCCGCGCGTCTCTCTCATGTCCTCTTGGTCTCTGGTTTGCTACGATTTCTCGAGGTCCTATTTTTATACCGCCTATTAGCAAAAGGGGGGGAGGGCATCTCGGGTGTGCCCCTCACCCCACCCCCCAAAAGACCCTTCCCGGCTCCTCCAAATATGAAAACGAATAACAATTTGTTCCAACCTGCCACTGCTCGTTATTAGAAGGAGGCTCAGCTGTCACTTTCTTAATGGGCTTTATGCAAAGCACTTCCTAGGAGGCTGTGAGCGCCGCTGAGGCCCCCCTTCCCCAGGCCTGTGCATAGAACTTGAAATAAATGGGGTTAATCTATACGATCCAGAGAATGGCGTGCCAGAGGACTCGTAAAAGCAATCGAGTGAAAGATTGAAAAATCTTAATGCTCCAATATGCACACGGGGTGAATCTGGCCCTCGTTAGTGATTAGGAGATACTCGGAAGAAGCCTGCAGGAGCAGGCTTTAATGAGTCGTGAAGTGTGTACACAATGGATATGGAATCAATTAACAGGGTGGGAAGGGGACAGAGTTTTCTGGATTCCTCCAGCAAGCCTTGTGTTGTCCATTGGATGGGGGCGGGGTGTCGGGAGACTGGGAGACCGCTGGGGTCCCTTGGGTGGAAGGAGATGAGAGTGAGATATGGGGGGGGGGCAGATGGGGAAGGGCGTGGGGTCCAGGTTCAAAGTAGCACTTGTGGGGGCTGGGGGGGAAAGAGAATCCACCCTTGTACTGGAAAACTGAAAGCATGGAGAGGTCGTTGGAGTGCAAACGGCCCCTTAGAACATAGGATATCCATGTGAGGGGAATCTTTAGCCGAACGTTAGTGCGGGAAAGAGCTTCGTAATGTATGATGTTAAAGCTGGGAGCGACTATAAAAAATGAGACTATTAGGGCTGGGAGGGGCCTGAGAACAGGGAATGTCAGGGCTGGGAGGGGCCTGAGAACAGGGAATGTCAGAGCTGGGAGAGCCCTTAGAATACCGAATGTAAGAGCTTGGGTTGTGAGGGTCTTAGAACAGGGTATGTCAGGAATGAGAGTGGCCTTAGAGATCATTACGGGTGCAGGGAGTGGTGCCTCCCATCTGGCCTAGAAGCATCCAGAAATCTGGGCTGGATGTTGATATTAGCCCCACAGAGATGCTTGGTAGCAGACAGACTGGAACTAGGAGCTGGGCAGACACACACCACCTCCCCCCCACTCTTTGGCTTTGGACTTGAATTTGGTGGGACTAATGCTTTGTAGAAATTGAGCTAAACTGTGAGCCTAATCCTCTTCCCCACCCCCAACTCCCCAGAGAGCAGGTGGTACCAGGAGGATTGTCCTAGGGAAAATGCTTCTGTATCTTCGAAGCAAATTCCCTTTTGTGAAAATTAAGCCTATAAGAAGTGGCTAAGTGGAGATTCAGGGCTAGTCACTAGGCCCGTAAAACCGAGGGGAGCACAGCTGGAGGGGGGAGGAAAGGGTCTAGGTCTTGGCAGAGAAAAGAGAATCCTAAATCCCCTCAAGGTATCAGAGAACCCATTTTGGTGGAGGACAAGGGAAAAAGTGTAATAGACCTATTCCTAAAACAGTAGGGACAGATTCCAAACATGTTACCTAGATGAGGGAACTATCAAATGAGTTGGAGACGCAAAGGGCAACACTTCGGCATCTCTGCCAAGAAAACCCCAAGTGGGATCACGAGCAGAGAGTTAGACACCCCTGAACAACAATAACCCAATACAGGGAAAATGACTTACTCAAGATCACACAGCAAGCTAGAACCAACCTCACCCTTGAATACAGGTCCTTTTCTACTCTACCCCCATTGCCTTTCTTCTCACTTAGGTGTTCTCAGGAGGGAGCAACCCTATATATATTCCATAAGTGTGGGCAGAAAAATACTAGATTGGACTCAAGGCTTGACTCATCTACTTCTAACAGGGTATTCTAACAAGGTAACCAGTAACAAGGAGGTACTTTCTTATTCTTTCTGGCTTCTTGGAAAATGTTCTCTAAGAGCCAAACTACTTTCAGCATCAAAGGAAAACTCATTTATCTCTTTAGGTGTTGGTGTCATCTCCAGCAAAGAAAGCATCTCTTCCCTACCCCCATCCCCCATGTCTAAACCTGAGCCCTGTCTCTTGGTACCTGGGTGACCTTGGACAAGTCACAGACCCTCAGTTTTCCTCATCTTTAAAAAGAAGAGGATGATTTGAATGGCCGCTAAGCTCTCTTTCAGTTCCAAACAGATGACCCATATCTTTCCCAAATAAGAATGGCTGAGACTGGAGCAAGCACCAGGAATACTTTTCTTTAAAAGTCCAAAGTGGTTCTCTCATGAAGAGTGTTCATTCCACTGCCCAGGGTCTGCAGTATGAATGTAAACAAGATGGTACAGAAAGTTTCACAAATATTTGCTCTTTGGTTAATATTAATATGTGTTAGTATTTACTTACATTTTCATTATACTTTCCAAGGTGCCAAGTGGCTAAAATGGGCTTATGGAAGGCAGGCTTGATAAGAACAATGGCTCAGGTTTATTGCTGGGAGATTGATGAGTTGCCAATACCAGGATGCAAAGCAGATCGCACCAGATGAGATGCAAGCTCTCATTTTGCTGGCTATTTTCAGTGGGACTTAGGATAAGGATAGGGAGTAGATCTGGCACTTCACTGAGAAAAGGGCACAAACTGAGGAAAAGAAACTCCTTCTGCTAATGCAGATGGGCACCTTCTCTATAACTTATGGGCTTAGAGCACAGAGAAGCTAAGTAATTTGCCCATGATCACATAGCCAGGTTGTGTTAGAAGTGGGATTTGAGCCCAGGTCTTCCTGGCTCCAAGGCCAGTCTGTACTCACTAAGCCATGATTGGCTCAGGAAATATGATCTTTTGCTGAAGACCTTCCTTGATACTCATCGTGGTGTGGAGGAAACTGAATTCTTAAAGGTGAAAGAAGCAGAGTACAAAGCTCTGACACCCATTGCCAAGTGGGAAAGGCTTCAAGTACCATCCTGAGGACGGACTATGTGTCTGTCATTCAAGGACCATCTGAGAGAGTCTCTTTACTTCATCCCTAACTATGGGATTTGCTCCAATTCAACAAACAGTTTTTAAGTACCTGGTATTCGCAAAGCACTTTGCTAGGGTAGGACTGATAATACATCTCTCTCACTTCCAGTGAAAACAGTCGGTCCCCACCCTTGTAGAGTTTATAATCTACTGGGGTTGGGGGGAGGGAACCACATATATACAAGTAAATACTAAGCATATACAAATTTACAAGTATTACAAATTACAAAGTAGCAACAGTATAATGATAATAATAGCCAGCATTTTTGGTAGTACCTATTATGTGCTTGACAAATATTCTCTCATTTTATCCTTCACAACAACTCTGGGAAATAGGTACTATTATTATCCCCATTTGACAGTTGAGAAAAGTGAGGTAGACTCTGAATCACACAGCTAGGAGATATCCAAGGTGGGATTCGAATTCAGGTCTCTCTGACTCCAGACCCAGTACTCTCGGCACAACTAAATAACCTAGAACAGGTCTCCTGGAGGAGAGAGTGCCTGAACTGTACTTTGAAACAAAGCAGGAGTTTCCAAGGGGGACCAAGGAGGGAGTACATTCTATAAATGGGGCTCTATGTATGCAAAAGTAGGAGATGGGATGTTTCATACAGGGATTTCATTTTTGGCCACAGCAACTCTCCTAGGGCTGTCTCTAGTAAGCCATAGATAGTTTGAGATCAGCTTCAGCTGGAGGAGCCACACCAACCAAATGACAGATCCTTAAACTATTGAAGAAACATTTAACATAATCTTGAAGATTCCATTTTAGGCTTAACCTCCCATCACTACGCCCCAATTGGACTTGATTATAGCTATGTAAATAAATGGGAAAGATGTGCGCAGCCCAAGAAACGGTTTTGACTACTCTGCCCTCCCTTCAGGCAAAAAAGTGATAAAGAATATGAAATTAGAGCTGTTGTTTGGAAAATCCAATGTATGTAGACTTGCCTTTACAGAATAGATAAGTTATGGGGTGATGACAAAGGATTTCTTTAAATAGCAAGCTTTGCTTGTGCACAGAAATACTTACAGATTTTTTTTTCCTTAGAGAAACTGGTGGTTGTTGCAGGGAAGATACAGAGAAACTTAGTATAAACAGTCATTAGGAAAGGAGCATGGATCTGACATGGAGAATTAGCAGGTCTAAAATCCTAATGTGATTTGGTGGGAAAATTAAATTTGATAAACATTTTATATGCCTGCAACTTTTCAGGAGCATTTCTATCTTTATTATCCATTACTCTTACAATTGTAATTACTATTATCGGATTCTATATACTATACATATTATTAATAATGATAGAATAAATGATCTTTTTTCATAATCATATTTTTAAAAGTTCACCTTCAAAATAAAAACCATCATTTGTACTGAATATTGGAAAACATAAGAGCAATGCCAACTAGTAGGTGAAGGGCCAGTTGGTACACTGATTATAAGCCTCATGAGGGCAGGGATTGCCTTTTACCTCTGTTTTGTATCCTTAACACTTAGCATAGTGCCTGGAAGTAGTAGGCACTGAATAAATGTTCGTTGTTTGATTAACTTGAAGATAAGGACAATGAGCTCTTCTTACCATTACTCTCTATTTCCTCTTTATAAGGTTGGGATTTCCCACTGACCAGAACCTACAGGCATTTTCTTTACTGTGAATTTTCTATTTCATTTAAGAGAGTAAAGGGTGGCAAATCCAATGGAGTGAACTTCAGTGCTGAATTAAAAGTTCCCAGCCCTTAGGATACCCTCCCACAAGATATGAATCAAAGGTGTGGTCATTGCTGTGAATGAATCAAGTGGGACAAGAAATATTTTACAATCTTGGTTAGAAAAAGAGATAATATAATAGTAAAGATGACGTTCGTTAAATTTTTATAGCACCTTCTGTGTGGCTAGCACACTCTGCTAAGCACTTTACAGAGATCTCATTTGACCCCAAAAAACCCTAGCAGATAGATATTGATCCCCATTTTACAAATGGTCAAGTGCAGTAGGTGGAGTGCTGAGTCTAGAGTTAGGAAGACTCCTAAGTTCAGATCTGGCCTCTGACACTTGATTGGTAGGTGACCCTGAGCAAGTAATTTATCCCTGTTTACTTCAGTTCATCACCTGTAAAAAAAAGAAAAAGAGCTGGAGAAGGAAATGGCAGATCACTCCAGTATCTTTACCAAGGAAACTCCAAATAAACTCATAAAGAAATGAACTGGACTGAAAATGACAAAGAAAAACCAAACCCACAAACTTTACAAATGAGGAAACTGAGGCAGATAGTGGTAAAGTAGCTTATCCAAGGACATAGAGATAAGTAAACTCAAGTCTACCTGACTCCAGGCCACTCTATCCCCTGAGCTTCTTGGATCTCATGTTTCCTTCAGAAGTCCACAGTCTATCTTGCTGATTTTCATAAAGGACTCCCCTGTGTTTCTTCCCATTTCTAAGAGAGTGGGGTCCCACTTGGTTTGGTAGAAGAACATCACACTCTCAATCAGTTTGGACCAGAGCAGAGATCCATTCTGCTGCTCTTTTGAGTAGCTCTTGAATGCAGTTATAAACTTGTGAACACCCTCCAAACTGTTTTCACACGTGGAGAAAGGGCCTCTTGGTGCTATCAATACTCCTGATGAGGATTGAAAGCCTGACCAAAAGGCTTCCAAGTACAGCACACCTATACTCACCAGGTGGGTACAAGATGACAGGCATCAACGATCAAATCAGGTATAATTCCAAATGGCTTCTTTCCTTTATTATAGCAAAATTGAACACTTTTCATCCATTATAGTCAAAGGCTCTATATAGCTTTTTATCAGAGGTACTCTCAACCCCAAATCACACAATACAGTGTGACCAGTATAGGACAATCATAAAAAATAACTTCATCTCTAAGCTTAAATTAGGTGAAATAAGAGATGAAATCAAGGATACAAAAATTTGAAAAGGGGAACTTTGAAGCCCTGTGAGTCTAACAAAAGTCTACTTAATTCAAAGTTCAAAAATTATATTTAACAATGAAACAAATGAAAAAACCAGTCAGAGCATCTCAAATGGTTTTGAAAAAGAGATAGGCATATTTAGGCTGAAACCCAAAAAACCTCATTTGAGTTTGATGGCATGAATCCAACCAGGACATCAATTACACCAAAACAGAGCATAGAGGATCATAGATTTAAAGCCAGAAGGGCCCATAGAGGCCAGCTAATAAAATCACACCCCCCTTTACAGATGAGGAAAATGAGGCTCAGGGAGATGAAATGACATTCTCAACCAGGGAGAAGACAAGATCTGGAATCTGAACTAAGGTCCTCTGATTCCAAATACAGCACACTTTCCCCTACATGCAATTTTAAAAAGTAGATCTGTGTTATAACCAACACAAATCGATGCATTCTCCTACACTATCTGTGGCAGTTGTTGCTATGGAAAGAATGAAAAGAATGGTACACACTCTCCAGGAATGCCCCTGAGGACAAATGTCAAACACCGCAAGAGAAGAGGTGATTTGAGTTTTTGGAGAATTATAGACAGTCACAGAAAAAATTACATCAATAGTTAGCTGATCCTCTAATCAAGACAATGAAGCAAAATAATTCCAAAGGATCCAAGATGGAAAATGCCATCCAGCTGCAGAGAGAGAGTGGATGAATCCTGGCTACAGATTGAAGCATACTTTTTTTTTGTTTTATTTTTATGGGTGTATTTTCTTTTGCAATATGACTAACACAGAGATACGTTTCGGAGATTTCACATATATAATCAATATCGTATCCTTTGCCTTTTCAAGGATAGGGGAGGGAGAATTTAGAACTCAAAATTTTAAAAAATGAATGATAATTTTTACATGTAATTTAATATTTGATGAAATAAAGAAAAATGAAAAGAGAAATAAGAATATTCAAAAGAATATTCAAAGAATATTCAAAAAAGAAAAATAACTGAGTGGGAGAAGAAATTTTGGAAATCAAATATTTTAAAATGAATGTTTAAAATTTTACATATAATTTAATACTTGATGAAATAAATAAAAATTAAAATAAAACAAAACAAAAATTGAAGAATATTCAAAAATAGCAGGGACAGGAAAAAATTTGGAAGTCAAAATTTTTTTTAATGAATGTCAATTTTTACATATAATTTTAATATTTGATTAAATAAATAAAAATAAAACAAAAATGTATTTAAAAAAGAAAAAAGAGGAGAAAATTTGGAAGTCAAAATTTTAAAATAATGAATGTCAAAATTCTTTACATGTAATTTAATATTTGATAAATTAAAAAAATTAAACTAAAAATAAAATATATTCAAAAAAGAGGAAAATAATTGACATCAGTATCAGACAATGTGGAGACATCATATTACTCAATTAAAGGCAAAATGGAGAAAGAGATCCAGAGAGCAAAAGCCTATTGTATATTCTAGATTCCTTTAATTAGTGATTTAAAATGAAAGTTAAAAAGTTGTGAAATGGAGCCAAAATAGGATGGAAAACAAAACACATAATTCAACATCAACCAAAAACTTACTTTAGAAGCTTGAGAAGTAAAGAAATCAGTGTTAAGAAAGAACCCCCAAAGGAGGAAGATATGGAAAATTTCTGGTTCTGGTCCCAAGAAATCCACACAATGAAAATGGAGGTTGGGTTGAATAAGAAACAGACTATTAAATTAATGTACCAGTAATTTAATGAGTGACACAACAGTCAAGGTAAATGACAGAAACTCTGACCTCTCTAGAAAACCACAAGACAATGGGGCTAGATAAGGTACATAATTAATATATATTTACACACTTCCCTGGGACACCTGAATTACTAGTGAAGCACTCTACTAGATGCAACTACTGGGGCAGCAGATATAGCCCTGGGACTGGAGACAGGAAGATCTGAGTTCAAATTCAGCTTCCAATACTTGCTAGACTGAGAAATTCACTTTAACAACTGTCTGCCTCAGTTGCTTCATCTGTAAAATAGTAACACTATCAGAGTTTTGAGAATAAAATTTGTAAAGCTCTGAGTATAATGCCTAGCAAAAAGTAGGCACTTAATAAATGTTTTTCTCCTTCCTTCAGCCAGTTGGCTCTCAAGTATTAGCCTAATCCCATATTTCTTGACATATGACATGATTAGGTGGCACTATGGGTAAGAGTGTTAGACTTGGAATCTAGAAGATGTGTGTTCAGTTCTTGTCTGAGATACTTACTGACTGTATGACTCTGAGCAAGTCACTTGATTTTTATCAACTTTTATTTCCTTATCTGTAAAATGAGGGTGATTATAGCACCCTTCCAAAGATGTTGTGATAATAAAATGAGGCAATATGGGTAAAATGCTTTGTAAACTTTATAATTCTAAAGAAAAGCAAGATAATTGAAGAAGGATTTTTAGTGCCAATACTATTATTACTAGTACAAGATGATGAGAACATTAACAACTCTTCCAAGTATAGACCAGTCACTTGTTTATATGTTTTATAAAAGCATTCAAAGCTTGTATTACTAAAAAAATCTATAAATTTTTATAATAAAACAATATATGGGCTATGAAGCAAAAAGATTGTGTTAAAAAGTCCCAGGGGGTGGGAAAGAACAATTTATCATTAATTAGGCAATGGTTGACCAAGTTTTCCCAAAGCACCACAATATACATACTGCCTTTGTTAATTATCTCGAAACCTTTGACTCAGTTTTGCTCAATGGATAGAGCATTGGACTCAGAATCAGGAAGACCTGTGTTCAAATATGACCTTAGACACTTAATAGCAGGATGGTCCTAGACAAGTCACATAATATATCTCAGCCACAGTTTCCTCATCTATAACATGTGTATAATAATAACACTTACCTCATTGAGCATAAAAATTAAATAAGATAATATTTGTAAAGCACTTTGCAAAGCTTAAGTTCCTGTATAAATGGTAGCTATCATTATTATTATTATTAGCTATTTTTTTGAATAATTTATTATTTATATATTACAAATATATAAGACAGACTAATTTTAGAGACGATAAAAAAGTATTATGTTCACACGGAAAATTATTCAATATAGATATTTTAAATACATAAAATTTAAATATATAAAACTTGCCACCAAGCCAAAAAAGGCAAATAAAAGTGGCAGGTTTGGGTTAGGGCAAAAGAGGAGGTGTGGTAGAGTGGAAACCTATCCATTAAAAATCTAGTGTTGATTCCATTTCTTTTTTTTCATAAAGTATGTATTTGTAAAAAAAAAAAAATAGAAGAGTACAAAAGGAGGAAAAAGTATATGAAGATACGATAAAGAGAAATGGAAAGTTAACAATTATAATCATGAATGTGAATGAAATGAACGCACCCATAAAAGGGAAGACAACAGTAGAATCTAAAAATAAGGGATTTTTTTTGTTTCATTTTACAATAAATACGCTTGCTGTGTAGTTTGTCCTTTGTTCTCAAAGAGGACCATGACATCAGAAAGATAATGCCCTGACTTGTAAGTGAATTGGATTTAAGTGAAGGAAGGCTGTAGAAAGGCACCAGTCTCAGTTTCTCCTCGGAGCCATCTGGGTTCAGTGGCTAGATATAGATCAGGATGACTGGAAATGGCTCAGGATACAGTTGGAGACTTCAGCTTTTTTGAGCTAAGGTCTTTCCAAGTTTTCACTTTGACTGAGGCAACACCCTTTCAGTAATTAGGGCTGCTTAAGAAATGAACCAAGGAATCACCCCTTTAATTAAAAAAAAAATTAAACTGGGAGGGGAAGATCCTCAGAGTTCTGGGCCAAAGAGAAATAGTTATTATTTACATTCATTCTGGGTATAATAATAACCAACTAATAACTATGAAGTGGTGCTTGGGTAGGGGCTTATTGTTGGCCAATCAACGAGAACCAGAGTGAATTGGCTTTCAGGCATGGTCTTTAAGAAAGAAATCTAACCAGTAAATCCCAAGATATCTAGGTAGGTTTTGACCTTCAAAATTTACCTTCCTTTGGGCAGATCACCCTTAGGTAAGGGCATGATACCCCATGTGAAGAAAGGGAAAGGGAAGGGAGGGGAAAAGGGAGGGGAATATCAGTACCCCCCACCCTGTCCGGATTCCAAACCTCTCCTTACAGCCATTATTTCTAGAAACAACCCATGTGGATGTGTGACCTGATAAATTGTTTCTGTGGATGCTAGTCCCAACCTTGTTAGCAACTATATGTACTAAAGACTCAGAAAGTAAAATTCTTGCCACTAAAGTCTGTGGCACTGTCAAATGGTTCAAATTCATAAATAAACATGTTTATTAGTAAAAGGATATTAAAATAATCTAATTTGCTGTTATACCCTAAGGACTATGGGAAATTTTCATTTGAATTGCAACTAAAACTTACTATATTTTGCCTTTTCCATTAGAACATGAGTTTTTGATAAAGTGACTGTCTTGTCTATTTGTACTCCTAGAGGTCAGCACAGTGCTTATATATAATAAGCACACAAAAAGTGCTTTTTGATTCATTTATATAATTGATATCTGGGTGTTACTGAATAGAAACAGAAAGGAGCATGTATATTTTCAACTTGTTATAGCACCTTTATTTAAAAAATGATTATATTCTAGGACATAAAAACCCTCTAAATGAATATTAAAAAGGATAAATACTCAGTAGACCCATACATGATCATTTTCCAATAAAATTATACTCAATAAAGGGCCTTTAAGAAAAGACTCAAACTTAAATGGAGACTAAATAACTCAATAAAGAATGAATGGGTCATACTCAGCAATATCACTTCTAGGTCTATGCCCCAAGGAGATCAAAGGAAAAAGGAAAAGACTCATATATATGAAAACAATTATAGCAGCTTTTTGTGGTAGCAAAAAAATGAGAAACTGAGGTGTGTCCATCAACTAGGGAATGGTTGAACAAGTTGTGGTGTATGAATGTAATGGAATACTATTGTGCTATGAGAAATGATAAAATTTCAGAAAAACCCAGGAAGACTTACATGAACTGATGCAAAATTAAGTGAGCAGAACACTGAGAACAATTTAGACGGTAATCACAATTGTAAAGATAATCCATTGTGAAAGGCATAATATCTCTGATCAATACAATGATCTACCACAACTCCAAAGTCCACATGATGTAAAATACTATTCATCTCTCGATAGAGAATTGACAGTCTCAGAATCCAAACTGAAGCATATATTTTCTTCCCTCAGATTATGGCAAACATAAAAATGTGTCTTATGTGATGGCATATATACACATGTATATATGGTTTTTTTTGTCTTCTCAATAAATGGGGGAGGGGTAATGAGAGAGAGAATTCGAAAATGAAAATTTAAAAAGTTTTTTTAAAAAAAGAACTAATGGGTCAAAGAACAAATCATAGAAACAATAGATTAACTCCATCAAAGAAGATGATAATGACACAGCTTACCAAAATTTTTGTAATACAATCAAAGAAATTCTTAAGAACAAATTTATATTGCTTCCTACTTTCATAAAAAAAAAGAGAGAGAAAGGGCAGATTAATGAATTGGGCCATGCAACTAAAAAACTTAGAAAAGTAATCAAAAATCATGAACAAAATACAAAAATATAAATTTTGGAAATCAAAAAAAGAGACTAGTAAATTCAAAGAATAATATTAGGAGTTGGTTTAAAAAAACATCAATAGATAAATCATTAATTGATCTGGTTAAAAATGAGGAAAATTTAATTTCCAGTATCAAAGTTGAAAAAGAAAAATTTATCACCAATGAAAGGAGAATAAAGGAAATTATTTTGCCCAATTATATCCCAACAAAATTGGTCAATTAGATGAAATGAATAAATAATTACAAAAATAAAACACTCAAATTAACAGAATAAAAAATGGAAAATTTAAATAATCCAGTGTTGCAAAACAAGCCAATTAAATGCCAAAGGAAGGAAAAAAATCCGACTATCAGAGGAATTTATGATGAATCTTATCAAACATTCAGAGAATAATTAATTCTAATATTACATAATTCTAATGATATTTCTAATATTATTGTTTAAAAAAATAAAGAGATACTGCCAAATTCATCCTATGATACAAAAATATGGTCGATACATAAACCAAGAAAAAATAATTCAGAGGAAGAGAATTATAGATTTATATTCTGAATTACTATGTATGCAAAAATATTGGAAAAATATTGGAGGGTTTTCCAATAAGATCAGGGGCAAAGTAAGGATGTCCATCATCACCACTATCATTTGATAAATGATCTTCTAGTATATACGGCTTCCTTAAAGCTACGTGAAAACTGTGCTCTACACACATCTGATATTTTCCTGACTGCACTCTTTTGTTCAAAATAACTCTTATTTCCAGAACACTGTCCCATTTTGTTTGTTCCATTCCTACCCTTCCTTTAAAAATTTAAACATCACCTCCTCCAGGAAACCTTCCCTGATTCCTCCACTCAGTAACAACTTTTCCCCCTAGAGTATTTGGAGGAAGGCAACCTGGGAAGTGAAGGTCCTTGTGTCAGTTAAAGGAAGTAAGAATGTTTAGTCTGGAAAAGAGAAAACTTGGTGGGGACATAATAGCAATCCTCCAATATCTGAAGGACTGTCACTTGGCAGAGGTAAATAGATGGCCCCAGACCACAGAACAATCCATGATGGGTGGAATTTATCAGAGATAGACTTTATACCCAGACAGATACTCCTTACTCCGAGGCAAGCCTTCTATCAGCTCTCTGTATCTGTCTTTCTCTGCCCCTCTCCTTCCCCATCCCCTAGTTTGTCCCTGTCTCTGTTTCTCTCTCTCCCTCCCAATCTCTCTCCCCACCCCCTCACCCCAGTCTGTCTGTCTCTGTCTCTCTTTCTCTGTTTTTCCCTCCCTCCCTCCATGTATTGATATTCCCTTCTCATTTTACAGATAAGTAAACTAAGGCCCAAGGAGGCTAAGAGATCACATAGGTCACAAGAAGCAGGACCTAAAGAGGGAGGAAGGTGCAGAGCCAAGGATTATCTTGGCTACAAACATCCATCACAACCAAATTCTCCTGAAGCTTTGCTGCATTGGCCATAGAGCTCATGGAAATCCTTATGCACCAGCCTTATCAATCAGAGAAAGGGAGAAAAAACTCTTCCACATGGGTCTGTTTCACTTTTATTGAACATGAGTGAGAAAGAACCAAAACATGCATCCAAATGAGAGATGTTTTTACCCAGCAGACAGACATTTTGAAATGATCAGGAGCCCATTAAATTAGGAGACTTAAAATGCATCAGGCAGAATCACTTACCTTATACAAATAATAACAGAAAGAGGGGGGAAAAAACCTGCCCTAAATGACATTCATCACTTTCTTTTAAAATGTCAAAGGGAGAATTGGAGGCCGATAGCCCAGTAACATTTTTGCTTCTGCTTGTCAGCAGCTCATTTAATCAATGGGAACATTCATTCTAATAATGTTCCTGACTCCATCTAATTTCCATTACATCATCGTTTTTGTTTGATAAAAATGAACCTTGAGAATTTTCCCCAAGACATATATTAGGGTCCATCCCTCACTCACAGTCACCCATCTACCCTTTCCCTCCCCTATGGACATTTTTGATTTTTTCTATCAACCTACTCAGCTGCAATCATCCCCCTTTCCTGGACACTGGACACCTCTGTTATCTCTGGGTCTCTCCTCCCTTCCTCTGTCTGGGCAATGTGTTCTCTGTGGTGCAAAGCTCCAATCCTGTCTCCTAACTAGGGGGAATGAGGGGCTCAGTCAGAGTCAGAGACTCAGCCCAGCTGACACAATGGAAAAAAACTTTCTCAGGGGGCCAAGCTGTCTTTGGGAATTTTTCATTCAGGATAACCCCAAGGTAATGTGTTTTTCAAACACAATACAGTATAATATCTATCTGGGAGGGAGAAGTGAACCTACCACCATCTTGGATAATATCTCTATTTAGTTCTTTATAGAAAAAAATATTTCTGTCAAGCTAATGTCTGTTGTACAAGACCTAAGGTTTATGTCAAATAGTGGAGCATCAGATTCCAGGCCAGGTCTCAGTTTGTATCTTAGCATTCACATTTTCCTTTCCTTGGATTGTCCATTAAGTCAAGGAGGCTGATATCCGACACTGTAACTAGGGTAAGGTTACTGGAGTATTGTTACAAGGTACCAAAATATAAAAGGTGCTGACAATATATGGATTCCTTCAACAGAGTTACATATCACTAAATTTAGTACCTACTTAGCAATAATAATTAGTCAAAATAAAAAGTTACCAGATAAAACGCTTCCTTTCCCCTATCCAGGCCATGACCTGCTCTTTCCTCCAGGTGATGGGGTACTCGTTAGCAGGCCACTTGTGTCCTTGGGTCTATATCACTGAGATGGAGAGTTCCAGTTTTATTCACCTCCCCCATGGGATGGTATCTTGGGGGAGGTGTGTGTCTCCACTCATGGGTCTTTGTGTTCTGAGATCTTCATGTCCTCTTGTACTCCAAATCAGTCTGTCTTAAAAGTTGATTTGAAGGTGCATTTTGTGCTCCCCAATAAGGCTTTATTGGAATTTGTCCAGAGTATCAGAATTTTTTAGTTCTGCTGATATCCCAGCAATATGTTCCAATGTTACAGTTTCCAAATTGTGGCTAAATAACAATACATTTCTCTAGATAGCAGAGCTGTGACAAGGGTGGGGTGATCAGGGCTTTGCCCTAGGGTAGGAATTTAAGAGCATTTCTACTCCTGAAAAAAGAAGGCAGCAGCTGCAGCAATGGTCAGACCATGTGACACAATTGTGAGAGACAGGCTGGGGACCCTGGCCCCAGAAAGCTTGGCCCCTCAGATGGCAGCGGCCCCTAACAGCTCTGGCTCTTGAATGACAGGATGGGGAGGGAAGAGTAGGGAGGAAGAAAGAGCAAAGGAGAGCAAGGATTTTGTGGACTGAACCCCACACTCCTCTTCACCTCACCTCAAGCTGGGGCACACTCATTCCCTAGAGTCAATTGTTTGATATTGTGCTTGCCCCAGGTAGCAAAAATTCTGAGTTTTGACCTTGCCAAATAAAGACTGTACTTTTCTTGAAAACCCAGCCTTCATAAGATTTGTGTAGGAGGCTCTATTTTTTTGTAACATAAATATGTGTGTATATGTATACATATGCATGTATACATATGTAAGAAAGCTAAGTGGTACAGTGGATAAAGTGCTGAACCTGGAACCAGGAACACCTGCTTCAAATCCAGCCTCAAATGCTTATTAGCTGTATGACTTTAAGCAAGTGTGACTTTAACCCCTGTCTGCCTCAGTTTCCTCAAGTGTAAAATGGGAACAATAACAGCCTATACTTCTCTGAGTTGTTGTTAAGATCAAATGAGATAATATCTACAAAGAAAAAGCAGTTAGCACAGTGCCTGGCACATAATAGACACTAAATAAATGTTTATTCCCTTCCCCTTTCTCTTTCTTCCTTTCCCTGGACTCCTCCCCCACTGATACATTAGAAGGCAAAAGATATAAGTTGATACCCAAGAATAATGTCTCCAAAAAAACTGAGTATAATACTATTGGTAGGGGCAGGGATAGATCTTTAATGAAATAGAGGACACCAAAGCATTCCTGATGAAAAGACCAGAACTGCAGAGAAACTTTGAAATACAAATAGAGGAGCCAAGAGAGATATGAAAAATTAAATATAAGCAAAAACTTGTGAGGGCTAAACAAGGATAAACTTTATATTCTAAAATGGTCTCTATCCAATGTACTACTTAGCTGCCTTACATATATGTACACATACACATATATGCATATATGTATGTATATATGTACACAAATACACATATACATTTATAAGGAATCACAAAAAAGTAACACCTACTGAACAAATTTTATTCCAGGAAGATTTTGGAGAAAAGCCTAGTTTTTATTTGGCAAAGTCAAAACTATGAATTTTTGTTTCCTAGGACAATACTGACTGTCCCCCAGAACCCTATTTTCATCAGGGGTCACAGAGGGAATGGAATAAGACGGAGGACCTGGGAGTGACTTGTTATGTTTTGATTACCTTAAAAGAATGGAAAGGGAAGGGCTAAGGAATACATTAGGAAAAAAGGGAGACAGGAAAAGTGAAAAAAATTATCTCACATAATTAGAGCATTCAAGAAGATTATACAAACCAAGGAAGAGGAGGTGGGAGGAGCAATTGATGTTTCAGTCTCAGCTGAACTGGTCAAGGGAGTTACAAGTACACAAACACAGTTGGATTCAGAAGGGAGCAGAGAAGGAAAAAGTCAATTGCACAGCATCTACTATGTGCCAAGCATTGTGCACTTTACAAATATTATTACATTGGATGCTTACAACAACCCTGTGATATTTCACTTACTGGGAAATAGGAGGGAATGGAGGAAAGAGAGAGGGAGTAATAAGAGAGAAGGACAAATAAGGGAGAGGTTAGTCCTAAGCAAAACAAACTCTAAGGAGGAGACACTTAAAGGGGAGATTGAAAGAGAAGAAAGGATAGAACCAGTGATTGAGATGAGAGAAAGGGAAGAGGGGCAGGGAAACAGAACCAGACTGCACTAAACCTAGTGCCCTAGTGCTAAGCAAACTCCTTTCTTCTTCTTTGTAAAGATGGGTAAGAAACAAAGAGAAGAGGATGATGGGAAACATACAATTATAAATAATTACTATGTTTTTCAATGGAATGAACTCACCCACAAAATGTAAGAGGACAGAAGAATGGATTAGAAAGTGGAATCCAACAATACATTGTTTGCAAGAAACACATTTGAAACATGGAAGGAAAGGAATAAGTATGTATTAAAGTGTCCACTGGGTACTAGTCACTGTTAAGTCTTTTATGGGTATTATCCAATTTAATTTTCACATATCAAAAGATTCTCTACAGGTAGAAGGACAGACCTGTAAAAACTCTCCCCCATAGCCCATAAAATACCTGTAAAAAGTGACTCTAAACAAATTATAGAACAGCAGAAGTCACAAAACAACAGAGTGAAAGAGATTTCCAACCCAATACAGCCTGGAAGACTGACAGGAAACGTTTATGATATCAGGCTCAGAGTGGAGTGGAACTCAGCCTGGTCCACATAGTATGGCACTGAAAGGACTGGAGCAGACTTCAGGGAATGAAATCTCAGGCAGCAGCTGTAGTTACCAGATTGCTCAACCCCCAAATGCTAAAGAAAGCTTCAAAGATCAATGAGAAAGCTCTTTCACCTGGGTGAGAAGGGAACATGGTCTGGCCCCACTAGAAGCAGCCACTGCAGCAGCAGCATGCATTATTGGAGCCCTCAGTCTAAAGACCCTGGGGTAATTGAGCAGATGATCTGAATCTCAGCCCTGAGTGGTGGCCCTGGGGTGAGGAGAAGCACTGGTGTGGTGAAGCTGGAGGTGGTTGTGAAAAGGAAATTCTACTCGCAGATGCTGGGCAGAAAAATTTTTGGTTGCTCCCAGATCAACGTGCAGGTCAGGGGAGGAGTAAACTCTTCTCTCTTGATTGTGCCATCTTAGAGGAACTGAGAACTTACAGTTCCCTAGTGTATACCCTCCTCTTGACAAAGGACTCAAAAGTCAAGTAACTGGTTGGGAAAATGCCCAAAAAAGGGGAAAAGATAAGGTTACTTTCTTGGTGAACAGGTATTTTCTTCCATCCTTTTGGATGAGGAAGAACAATGTATACCATTAGAGGAAGACATAAAAGTCAAGGCTTCTGCATCCAAAACCTCCAAAATAAATATACAATAGTTTCAGGCCATGGAAGAATTCAAAAAGAATTTTGAAAATCAAGTAAGAAAGGTAGAGTAAAAACTGGGAAGAGACATGAGAATGATGTAAGAAATTCATGAAAAGCAAGTCAATAGCTTGCTAAAGGAGATCCAAAAAATGCTGAAGAAAATAACACCCTTCAAAGTAGACTAACTCAAATGGCAAAAAAAAGGTTCAAAAAGCCAGTGAGGAGAAGAATGCTTTAAAAAGCAGAATTAGTCAAATAGAAAAGGAGGTTTAAAAGCTCACTGAAAAAAACAGTTCTTTAAAAGTTAGAATGGAGCAGATAGAAGCTAATGACTTTATGAGAAACCAAGAATTACAAAACAGGACCAAAAGAATGAAAAAATTGAAGACTATGTGAAATATCTCATTGGAAAAACAACTGACCTGGAAAATAGATCCAGAAGAGACAATTTAAAAATTATGGGACTATCTGAAAGCCATGATCAAAAAAAGAGACTAGATACCATCTTTCATGAAATTATCAAGGAAAATTGCTCTGATATACTAGAACCAGAGGGTAAAATAAACATTGAAAGAATTCACAGATCACCTCCTGAAAGAGATCTGAAAAGAAAATCTCCTAGAAATATTGTAGCCAAATTTCAGAGTTCCTGGATCAAGGAGAAAATTTTGCAAGCAGTTAGAAAGAAACAAGTTGAGTATTGTGGAAATACAATCAGGAAAACACAAGATCTAGCAGTTTCTACATTAAGGGGTCAAAGGACTTAGAATATAATATTCCAGAAGTCAAAGGAATTAGGATTAAAACCAAGAATCACCTGCCCAGCAAAACTGAGTATAAACTGAGTATAATAATAATGCTCCAGGATAAAAAATGGTCTTTAAATGAAATAGAGGATTTTCAAGCATTCTTGATGAAAAGACCAGAGATGAATAGAAAATTTGACTTTCAAAGACAAGAATCAAGAGAAGCATGGAAAGGTAAACAAGAAAGAGAAATCATGAGACTTACTAAAGTTGAACTGTTTACATTCCTACATTGAAAGATAATATTTGTAACTCTTGAAACTTTTCTCAGTTCTTGGGTAGTTGGAGAAATTATGCACATATATATAGAGAGAGCACAGGGTGAGTTGAATAGGAAGGGCTGATATCTAAAAAAATAAAATCAAGAGGTGAGAGAGGAATATATTGGGAGGAGAAAGGGAGAAATGGGATGGGGCAAATTATCTCTCATTAAAGAGGCAAGAAAAAGTTTTTTCAATGGAGAGGAAAAGTGGGGAGGTGAGAGGGACAAAGTGAAACTTACTCTCATCATATTTGGCTTAAGGAGGTGATAACATGCACACTCAATTTGGTATGAAAATCTATCTTACACTATAGGAAAGTAGGGGAGAAAGGGATAAGTGGGGTGGGGGGATGATAGAAGGGAGGAAAAATGGGAGGAGAGAGTAATTAGAAGTAAACGCTTTTGGGGAGAGACAAGGTCAAAAGAGAGAATAGAATAAATGGGAGGCAGGATAGGAAAGAAAGAAATATAGTTAGTCTTACACAACATGACTATTATGGAAGTCTTTTGCCAAACTACACATATATAGCCTATATTGAATTGCTTGCCTTCTCAGTGGGGTTGGGTGAGGAGGGAGGAAGGGAGAGAAGTTGGAACTAAAAGTTTTAGGAAGGAATGTTGAGAATTACTTTTGCATGCATCTGAGAAATAAGAAATATAGTTAATGGGGTATATAAACCTATCTTGCCCTACAAGAAAAGAAAGAAGATGAGGATAAGGGAAGGGAGGGGTGTGACAGAAGGGAGGGCAGATGTGGTGAAGGGGTCATCCAAATGCATGGTGTTTTGGGATGGGGGAGGGGAGAGATGGGGAGAAAATTTGGAACTCAAAATTTTGTGGAAATGAATGTTGAAAAATAAACATAAATAAATAAACATTGAAACAAATGAACCAACAAGCAAAGAAAAAGATTTTCTACAGAGTAGGGCTAGAGCAAAATTTATATTCTTCTGCTAGAGTAAACGGAGTTGTGATTATGATTTTAAACAAAACAAAATCAAAATATATTTAATTAGGAGAGATAAACAAACTACATTTTAATGAACAAAACCATAGACAGTGAGTTAATAAAGAAATTAAACTTTATTAAAAATAAAAGAAATAAACATATACTTAATGGCATAGCTAATGGCATAATCTAAATATAAGGATACATAATACTTACACGTATATGCATGCATATATATGTGTGTGGACATATATATGTATATATATACATATGTGTGTATATATGTATGTGTATGTGTGTATGTATACACACACACACACACACACATACCTAATGGCATAATTTAAATACTTAAAGAAAAAGTTGAATTACTTACAGGGAGAAATAGATTAGTAAAATTATAATTATGAGGGACTTCAATTTCAGACCTCAAAAAAATCTAACTAGAAAGAAAAAAATCGATGACTATTTTGCCCTCTGAATCTAGCACTTCTGGGCAGTTTTCCTTGATGATTTCCTGGAAGATATTGTCCAGGCTCTTTTCTCCATCATGGGTTTCTGGCAGGCCAATAATTCTTCAGTTTTCTCTCCTGGATCTATTTTCCAGGTCAGTTGTTTTTCCAATTAGATATTTTACATTTTCTTCTATCTTTTCATTCTTTAGATTTTATTTGACCGATTCTTGCTGTTTCATTGAGTCATTAGTTTCTACTTGCCCAATTCTAATCTTTATCAAATTGTTTTCTTCCATTAACTTTTGCATCTCCCTTTCCATCTGTCCAATTTTTCCTTTTAAGGAGCTATTTTCTCCCATTAATTTTTGTGCTTCCTTTTGCATTCGACCAATTTTCCCAGTTAGGTTTTGGGTTTCCTTTTCCATTTGACCTTTCAGGGAGTTATTTTCTCCCGTTAATTTTTGAACTTCCTTTTCCATTTGTTCAAGTTTCCTTTTCAAGGAGATGTTCTCATCAGTGAATTCTTTTTTTATAATTTTAAAATCATTGACCAGTTTTTCTTCTATTTCCTTCTTCAGCTGTTCCAGCAGAGCTGCTTGTGCTTGTGAGCAGTTCATAGTCTTTTCTGAAGTTTCAGATGGAAGTACAATCTCAGCTCTGACCTCTTTGGTGTTTGTGTTTTGGTCCTTATCCCCATAGAAAGATTCTATGGTTCTTTCACACCTCTACTTTTTCTTGTTCATGATATTGATTGAATGTTGTGGCTTCTGGTTCTTTCAGTTAGAAACTGCAGAACTTTGTGTTGAGCTGATGTGTGAAAAAGCTAAAAGCAGGTTTTTGTTTTGTGTTTCCCCAATCAGCCCTGGGTTTAGCTTTTTAAGTGTGGGAGAGTAGTGGTCTGGTCACAGGAGATCTCCTCAGCTGAACTGAGGCAAAGGCAAGCTCAGGGGTGGTGATCCCAGCTGCCCTATTGTCTTTCTGATTCCCCTGGAGTGCTGAGGCATGCCTAGATGCTAATGCGTGTTCCCACCCCTCCTGGGGCTCCTCTCCTGGCGCTGAGGCTTGCCTGGGTCCTAGTGCTAGTTTTCTCTGCCCTGGGTCCTCTGTCCTTCCGGTTTGCCTCTGCCACAGTAGGAGGAATTCCCCTTAGCTATTTTCCTAGCCTCAGGTTTTATGAGACTATTGGCCCCTTTATTGTTTCCACTTATCCAGGATTTTTCTGGGGAAATATTTTATGGTTCTTTCACGGTCATCAAGGGGGGAGGAGAGAGCATTTACTGATCACTCCACCATCCTGGCTCCCAGAAGTTCAAGTAGGTGACTTAACCAATGTTTAATCTTTGGGCTGAAGGTCTCAGGAGCTGCTGCGCTGATATCTGGAGCTCAGCAGCTCTCACTGGCTCTACTCAGCTTGTCTCCCACCCCTTGGTGCTTCTCCTCTGGTTTCTCCCACCGCTCTCAGGTTTCTTGGGTCCCTTCCACTCTGCTGTGCTGGCTGTGCTGCACTGTGCGCTGTGGGCTCACCCCCGCAGAACAGATCCTTCCCGTGGACCTTCCAGTCTAAACTGGGCTCTGAATCCATCACAGTCTGTCTCCCACTGGATTCCGCACCTCCAAAATTTGGTCAGATTCTCCCTTTCAGAGGTATCTGAAGGAATTTGTCCGAGAGATTAGATGAGTTGTTGCTCTCACTCCACCATCTTGGCTCCGTCAAGAAAAAAAAAATCAAGAAAGAAGTCAAGGACCTAAAGAGAATTTTAGAAAAGTTAGATATGATAGCTAATTGGAGATTACTGAATGGTAACAGAAAGGAGTTTGCATATTTATCATCTATATATGATATCTACATGAAAATTGACCATATATTTGGGCATAAAAACCTCACAAATACAGAAAAACAGAAACAAACATATCTATTACAGACCATAAATAAAAATTCTATTCAATAAAACACCATTGTAAAAAAATTAGAAGTTAGTTGGAGACCAAATTATTTAATCTATAAGAATGAATGGATCAAAAAACATTGCGGAGAGGTGGGAAGAGGGGGGAGAATATAAGTTCCTTGAAGGCAAAAAATGTCTATTATTCTGTATTTGTATACTAGCCCTCATACAGTATTTAGAATAGTGCTTGGCACAGTCAATAAATGCTTTTTAAATTCATTAATGCAATTATAATTTAATAGTAATAATGGTAGTTGACATTTATATAGCATATTAAGATTTGCAATGGACTTGGCATACTTTATCTCATTTGTTCTTCACAGCACCCCTGCAAGGTGGGTGTTACTATTATAAGATCTCTGATACTCAGAGAGGTGTCAAGTTAATTATCCAAGGTCAAACAGCAAGTAAAGGTATGAAGCAAGACTCAGATTTCAGTCTTATATTTGTGTGAAGTCACAGTTCAGAATTTGGGTGCCAAGGGCAAAAAGCAAGAAGTACATGCAGCTGAGCAAGCAGAATTAATCTTGCTCTCAAAGTGTGAGAGGTCAAAGAAGCTGCCTTGGCCGTATCAGAGACACTCTGATGGTATAGAAGAAGCAGTGGATCTAGAGTCAGAGAGTCTGGCTTCAAATTCTAACTCTACCATTTACAACCTGTGGCACCTTGGGCAAGTGATTTAAGTTCTCCGGGTCTCTGTAAAGTGATGGGACAAAGAAGTTGGAGTAGATGACCTCTAGGGTCCCTTCTAGCTCTGAGTCTATGATCTCTTCATCTTGACATTATGAGCTATGTTCTTAGAAGCAAGACATTTTACCTCGATGGTCATTGGGTTCCTCATTTAACAAATGAAGGAATTGGACAAAATAGTAATAATTATAGGAATTAGCATATATACAGGCTCTAGGTAGTGAAATGGGTAGAGTCCTAGGCCTGAAGTCAGGAATATTCATGTTCTTGAGTTCAAATCTGTCCTCAGACACTCACTACCTAAATGAACCTGGGCAAGTCACTCAAGGTTTGCAAAACATTTTACAAATATTAATTCATTTGGTCCTTATACCAACTCAGGGAGTTAGGTGCTGTTATTACTTTCATTTTACAGATGAAAAAACTGAGACAAACAGTGGTTGACTTGCCAGGTTGTAGGGGCAGTAATAGTTGTAGTGAGAAGGGTGATTTTGGTGGTAGCTGTAGCAGCAGCAGCAGAAGAAGAAATAGTATTTATATTTCATTTTTAAATTTTCAAAGTATTTTTAAAATTATCTCACTGATCCTCACTACAGCCCTGAGAGGTGGGTGTTATTATTATCTTCATCTTACAGATGAGGAAACTGAGGCAGATCGAGGTTAAGGCACTTGCCCAGGGTTAAACAGCTAGTGAAATATCTGAGGTCAGATTTGAACTCAGGTCTTCCTGACTTTCAGACCAGTCCTCTAGCCACTGCACCACCCAGCTGCCTCTAGACAACCCATGGCCAGTTCTAAATCTATGATCCTATGAGGTCATGTGAGCCTTTGGTAAAGGTAGATGTGTGTGTGTTCAGTTTTAGTCATGTCTGATTCTTCATGACCCCATTTGGGGATTTCTTGTCAAAGATACTAGAGTGGTTTGCTATTTCCTTCTCCAGCTCATTTTACAGATGAGGAAACTGAGGCAAGCAGAGTTAAGTGACTTGCTCAGGGTCGCACAGTTAATAAATGTCTGAGCCTGAATTTGAACTCATGAAGATGAGTCTTCCTGATTCCAAGCCCAGTGCTCTATCCACCGTCCCACCTCAAGTATTGTCGTCTCCATTTTCCAAATCATAAGATCATAGATTCAGAGCTTGGATGAACTTAGACATTGCCAAGTCCAACTTTCTTCTTTTACAGATGAAAAAACTGAAACCAAGGTTATGTGATTTGATTAAGGTGACACAACTGGTACGTAGAAGATCCAGTAGGAGGATGCATGCGTTGACTCCTCTACAGTAACACACCTTTTCCCTCTTGTTTCCTTATTGAATGAAATGCATTATTGTCATGGAAGTGCTTTTTGCAAAAACAATCATCAAGGCAGCCCTCAGTTTGAAGGCATCTGAAAGATACTTGGGAAAGTACAACCAGTTTTGTTGGGGAAAGCCCCAGGTTGCTGACCCAGGTCCATCTCCACCATACTGTTTCTCCAATGGCTTCCCAGGGATTCCCACCCTTGCTTCTTGGCACTCTCTAGAAACTGCAGGCAGATTCCCTGCAGTCCAACGGATCAGGAGGGGCCGCAACAGATTCTGTCACATTGGGAGCAAACATTACCATTCCTCCATGAGTCAAGGCCCTCATTTTTGTTTTCCTTGCTCCTCCAGACCTTGTGTGTTTATAATAAATGGCAGCCTTCAATTTCTCCCTCTGCATGAAGGAGGCCACCCACAGTTCCCAGATGTACTAAGACAAGAGCAAGACCATGCTGGGTAGGATTAAAAGGGTCCAGACTCACGCAGCCTCAGCATCTTAGGGAAGGGGAGTATCCAAAGAGGGAGGAAAAACACATTCTGGGTCCTTTTGATGGCTGAGATGTGAGGATTTCCTTACCCCCCCCCACTCATCCTCAGCCCCTTCTTGTATTTACACTGAAACATTATTTCATTTTCGGTTCCAAGCATCTAGGAGACGATCCATAAAAACCAAGCCCCCCTCAAGGGGAGACTTGCACTTCGGGCCAAGAATTCTTTTCCAGGTCATTGATGGTTGCTGCAAAGGGGAATTAAACAACATTCATTCATGCTGTTATTTTAACTCTCCCAAGATGGAATATTTTCTAGCTAGCCTTTCTTTTGACTGTATAAAAGAGAAAATAGGGATTTAGTCAAGAGCCCTGGATTTGGAATCAAATAAACTAGGTGCAAATCTCAACTCAGCATTTTACTACCTGTGTGATCTTGGACAAAATCACCTGACTTCTCTGCACCTCAGATCTTCATCTATAAAATGAAAGGGGGGGGGAAGGTGGATTCGATAGCTTCTGAGGGTTCTTCCAGCTATAGTTCTATGATCCTATGACTTTCTGGGCCTCAGTTTCCTCCTCTGTAAAATGGGGGAGTGGGGTTGAGCCTCTGAGGTCCTATTCAGATCTAAATTCTGTAATATGAACAAATATTAATTTAGTTGCTTCTCTATACTGGGCCAGCCACTGAGGAAGATAAGATATGTCTCTGTCCTTAAGGAGTTTACAATCCTAGGGTCTAATGCAAATAATTTTGGGTGAGATTTTCATTACTGGAGAAACTCAGAGAAGACAATGTGATGCAGTCATCACTGCTGTTGGTGAGTTGTTTGCAAGGTTTTCTTGGCAAAGATGCAGGATTGGTTTGTTATTTCCTTCTCTAGCTCATTTTATAGATAAGGAAACTGAGGCAAACAGGCTTAAGTGACTTGCCCAAGGTCACACAGCTAGGAAGTGTCAGAGGCCAGATATGAACCAGAAAGAGGAATCTTCCTGACTCCAGGCCCAGCTCATGGTAAAGTAGAGATTGTTGCTCTAGGGGACTTAACTCCTGCCCCTGTAATCTTGGACAAATTATATACCTTCTCTGGCTTCTAATTCCTCCTTGGTAAAATGAGCCATAATTGTTTTGAGGCAGTGTGGTACAGAAGAAAGCATACTAAATTTGGAGTCAGTAGACCTGCGTTCAAATCCCATCTCTTTGAATTTTATGACCTTAAGGAACTTATTTAACCTTTATGACCTTAAAGAAATTACTTAACCTTCATTAGTCTCAGTTTCCATCTGGAAAATGAAAATGGTTAAACTAGATGGTCTGTAAGATCTTTTGCAGTTCTAGAACTATGTACCTAGAACTCTGGCACTGAGAATGGAAAGGTAAAACAATTCTACCCTTTAGGAGTTTTCAGACTAAGCCAGAGGACTGAGGGTATCCAGAGAGAAGAACGATCCACCGTCATCAGCCTCAGTGGCAGTCTCTTTCTCAGTCACCTCTCTGTTTTCCTTGGCTTCCTAGCTGCTCACAGCCCAAGGCTAAGGCTCTGACTCCTTCCCCTCCTTGGCTGAGATGCTGGTTCACAGCGCTCAGTAAATAATGATAATAAAAGGTTTGGATCAATACTTATCTCTCCTGCTCTCCCACAGGAATCTCTAATGCTGATTCGTGAGGCTAAGACATCAGCTAAGTCATCAGGAAGCTACTATTTCAAAACCCAAAGACACTAAGAAATTCTGACTTTGCCTGGGGAAGGAGAAGCCAGCTTGTGGTGCCCGAGTGCAGATCTATGTAGGGCAGCCTCTGCTTCAGAGAGAGACAATGTGACATCATGGGGAAAGAGATACTCTTGCAAAATCTGGGTTCAAGTCCTGTCTTTGGCATATACTAGCTGTAGATTCTAGGCTAATCATGTCTCTTCCCTTAGTGTCCCATGGCTGCTAAGCTAGGTGGCACACTGGGCACTGGGCCTGAAGTAAGTGTTCTTCAATCACGTCCCACTCTCCTTGACCCCATTTGGGGATTTCTTGGCAAGGATAATAGAATGGTTTGCCATTTCCTTATCCAGCTAATTTTACAGATGAAGAAATTGAGGCAAACAGGGTTAAGTGACTTGCCCAGGGTCATTCAACTAGTAAGTGCTGAGGTAAGACTTTAACTCAGGAAGGATTTCAGACCCAGCACTCTATCCACTGTGTCATCTAGCTGCCCAAGGAGTAAGGAAGACCTGAGTTCAAATTCAGCATTAGAAACTAGTTGTGTGACCCTAGATAAATCACTTAACTTGTTTGCTTAAGTTTCCTTAACTGTAAAATAAAGATAGTACCAGCACTGATCTCCGGATTGTTGTAAAAATAAATTGAGATCATATTTGTAAAAAAAAAAAAAGTACTTAGCATGGTACCTTGCACATAATAGGTACTCTGTAAATGCTAGTTATCAGCATTATTTTTATTATTGAAAAAGCAGGTATCAATTGCATCGGTAGAGATATTTTCACTATCAATCCTATAACCATGAAATCAAAGAACCAGTTCCTATGCTCGCTAATCTAGAGGAGTTGTGATGCAAGTTTCATCTATAGACAGTGGCAAGCTAGGCTTCTGCCCTGGTGAAGTCAATACAATAGAACTTTGAGAAGTCATCACAGAAGTTAGGAACACCTCTGGAATAATAGGCATGCATAGGGCCCAGATCAGATGGCTAGGTAGGGCCATAGTGTGTAGAGTACCAGACCTGGAGTAAGGAAGACCTGAGTTCTAATCTAGCCTGTGTGACCCTGGGCAAGTCACTTCACCCTGTAGGCCTCAGTTTCCTCATCTGTAAAATGAGATGGAGACAGAAATGGCCAACAACTCCAGTATCTCTGCCAAGAAAATCCCAAAATGGGGTCATGGGGAGTGGGGATGTGATTGAGATGACACAATAAAAAAGGGCCAGATATGTCTATACATTGGCTATTGACATTGTCATTGAGCTTTCACCTAAAATGAACATATCCAGAGCAATATTCCAGCCACCATATTTTAGGAAGAACATTGATAAACTGAGGATATTCAGAGGGGAGCAGGCAGGGCAGGTAATAATGCCACCTGAGCATAGTCTGGGGGAAATGGAGGAAAGAAGACTGAGGGTGGGAGAGGGAGAGCTGGATCATCTGTCTTTGAGCACTCAAAGGCATGTGATAGGGAAGAGGGCTTAGATTTGTTCTGCTTAGCCCTAGAGGAGGAGAATAAGAAGTAGGCAGACTTTGGGAAGAGGCAGATTTAGAGTGTGTATAAATATATATAATATAGATGATATACATAATAATATAATAATTTACATAATATGTAATACATACATATTAACATACATAATATAACATAAAGTATGCAATATATGTACTGTATAATTATTATATATTATATCTGTTATATACTATAATATATAATTATTATATTATATACAATATAACAATATATTATATAATATTTTATAATAATGCAATAATATAATATGCATGTGTGTATATATGTATATAATACGCATAGGTATATATATTCACACATGCATACAAGCATATGTATGTCCTTCCAAAGAGTTATCCCAAAGTCCCAAAGTGTCTCAAAAGCTCATTAGACCTAGGACTAAAAGAGTTTCTGGAGGCTACCTAGTCCAATCTCTCTATTTTACAGATGAGAAAACTAGGGCCCACAGAGGTTAAGTGACTTATTCAGGGTCACCCAATGTGTAAGCATCTGAAGCAAGATTTGAACCCAGGTCTTTCTGTCTCCAAGTCAAGTCAACATGCTCTTAGTAAGTTCACCTGTGCCAGTCACAAATACAAGCAGAAAAGCAACATGTCCTCAGAAGGCTTACATATTATTCCCAAGGTTCCTTGTCTCATTGGAGTTCTTTAAGCAAAGGATGGGTGGCCACTTGTCCAGTCTGGCACAGGTATGACTGGATGGCTCCTTCAATCATAAGATTCTGGGATTGATAAAATCACAATGAAGGATGGTGTGGTTTAATGGGAAGCCCATTGGATCTAAAGTCAAGAAAGAAGGTTTTGAATGCTGGCTTCAGCATTTAACTCTGAGATATCAGGCAAGCTCATCTAACCCTTCTGAGGCTTCCACATCTGTAAAACAGTGAAAACCATATCTGTCCTACAATCTCACAGGGTTGTTTTCAAGAAAGTGCTTTGAAAACCTTAAAGCAGCATGGGAATGTGAGTCGTTATTGTTGGGTCTGGAGGCAGCATGACATCAGAGGAAGGTAGCTGAATTCAGAATCATAGAAGCTGGTTTCCACATCTCCTGTCTGCCACTTACTGGTCATGAACTTGGTTGTTCCTGTTCTAGATGTGCCTGATTTTCTGTAATTCCAGTTGGGGTTTTCTTGACAAAGATACTGGAGTGGTTTGCCATTTCCTTCTCCAGCTCATTTTCCAGATGAAGAAATTGAGGCAAAAAGATCAAATGACTTCCCCAGGGTCACACTGTGTTTGAGGCCAGATTTGAACTCAAGAAGAGTCTTCCTGATTCTAAGCCAGGTTCTCCATGCACTCCCTAGCTGCCCATGGTCATGAACTAGATTGTCTCTGAGGTTCCTTCTAGTTCTAAATATCAACATGAATGAATCAATACACCAATGAAAAGAATGCAATTAGGTGCTTACTAAATTTCAACAACTGGGGTTCCCAATGCAAAAACAAACAAAGACAGTCCCTGCCCTCAAAGAGCCTGTGTTCTGAGAGAGCTCACACCCAAGGGCACCAACAAGGGACACTTCCACCTGCATGATGCCAGGGTTGGACTTAAGTTAGAAGGTTAGAAGGGAGCTTGAGAGGGCATGATGCCCATCCCTCTCCCTTTGAACATATAAACATCTAAATCACCCTGAATGGCTTATCCTTGAATTCCTAGGAGGAATTGGTCACCTACTCCAGTACCTAAGGCATTGAATAAGGAGTTCTTCTTACATCAGGTAACTGAAAACTTAATTGAGATGTGGATAATCTAAGGTCCACAGTGCCTATAAGTACTTACATGATTTTGTGTTCATTCATTTACATCAGCCACAGGATGGAGCAAGCTGGGGTCAGAATTTGAAGTTCCAGGATGAGTCTAAAAGGAAGCAAAGCTTATGGTCCAGGAAGAGTAGAATGGTCTAGAGGAACAAGTGAGTACCCTTAATTCAAGATGGCAGGATGAACCCAAAATGAGGAGAAGGGCTCTTGGGGGAGGGGACCAGGGGAGAAGAAGCCCACTGCAGAAATGGCCATAGAGAATCAAGTCCTCACTTCTCATCCCAGAGCAGTGTGTTTGCACTCTACCCAGCTTTTCTGTTCATTCCAGAACAAGAGCAGGCAAGGACTTGCAGAGGACACATTTGCAATCACCCAGGCCTAGAGGCTCGCAGGTGCCTCACAGGTCCTCATTATATTATGAGTAAAGAGCTAAAGCTTCCAACGTATTCTTCTACCCATTAATGTTTCCAAATGCCCCACAGGGCTGTCTCTACCTTTGCCAACACTCTGCCAGCAGCATATTCTTAGCCTTAACTCTGGGATTCAACGCGTCTTCCAAAGTATACGCCCTGAGACCACAGCCTTCTGATACTGCCCCTCTCCCACTCTTGCGTGATAGACATGGCATTTAGTGAGATTGTAGAGGGGTTTGGTGGACACTCTCACTTGTATTCCTGGTTCTGCTTGAGATTTATGTGACCTTAGACAATCCTTTAATTTCTTTAGGCCTCTTTCTTTGTAAAATGAGATATTTGGACTGGGTGACATCCTTCGTATTTAAATCTGTGGTTCTACTTGAGCAACCCTTCTGGGGCCATGCCTCCAACTGGATGTCTTACACTCATGGACTGGGCACCATGTTGCTATTTGATCTCAGGGACCTACGGGTAACCCACAGAAATGGGTATTTCTAGTACTTTAGCTCATGAGCCCCAACCGGTGTGCTTTCCACTAATAATTAGCCAATGAGGCTCAATTCATTTTTAGGAAAGGTATTTCCTTCATTGATTAACTGATTACTCAGTTATTATATCCATGCCCTCTGAGTTGTAGTTGATTGGGGTAAAGGTGGAAATCCAGGCACTTACACTATCATCTTATGATTCCTTCTTGCTCTTAATCTGTGATCCCATGATCCTTCTCTCCTCCTCCAACCCACCACCACTCCCCATCCCAGACCCCCACACACGTGAGGTCACTTGAGATCAATCACTTAGAATCCAAAATGCAAAAACATTTCTGAAGTATTCTTCAATATATTCATTTTTGTGGATGTAGAATGTCATTTATTTTTCTCAATAACTGGGAGTTATGTGTTTTTAAGATTTTCAAAGGGCTTTGCCTATATATGATTTCATTTGAGCTCCACAATAACTTTATGGAATAAGTACTAGGGGTATTAGTATCCCCATTTTACAGATAAGAGAACTGAGATTCTGTGAAGCTAATTCTTTGGCCATGATCGGGGAAGGATTTGAAACTAGGTCTTCTGGACTTTACTGGAGTCTACTGGTACAGTGGAAAAACCACTAGGTCTAAAGTCAGAAGACCTGGGCTCACAGATCACCTCTGATGCCTATGACCTGAGTGGGCTTGGGCAGCAAGGTGGCACAGAAATATAAAGGTGACTGGCACCTTTTGTTGTTCTTTTCAGCTGCGTCTGACTCTTCATGTCCTCATTTGGGGTTTCCTTGGCAATGATACTAGAGTGGTTTGCCACTTCCTTCTCCAGCTGATTTGACAAATGGGAAAACTGAGGCAAATGGAGTTAAGTAACTTGTCCAGGGTCACACAACTAGGGTCTGAAGTGGTATTTGAACTCAGGCGCTCCTGCCTCTTGGCTCAGCACTCTATCCACTGCATCACATAGCTGCTCTGCTAGGCACTTAGTAGGTGCTTAATAAATGGTCAGTTTTCTTCCTTAATCTTACCATGCCCAAGTTTCCTCAACAGAAAATGAAATGATTGGACTAGCTGATCGCTGAGGTTCCTTCCAGAACTTGTCATAATCCTCAGTCTACTCCACTATACTCTCTATCATCAAAGCAATATGAGACAAAGAGCACCTGGGTCTATAGTCTGAGGGCGTGAATTCAAATCCTAACTTGGATGTTTACTGTCCATGTGACTTTGGTCAAGTCCCTTGACCGCTGTTTTCTCATTGGTAAAATTAGGAGATGGGGCACGAAGACCTCTAAACCCCCTTTCAGCTTTGATGTTTTGATATTTTTATAGACCAGGAAGGTGCCTCAGTGTCCCCTAGTTTTCCAAAGACCTCCTTGTGTGTCTGAACCAAGACATAAATCAGTGCCTTTTTCCTTTGTTCCCTTTCTAAAATCGAGGCTTGCTAATTGCCCAGAGATCGTTCAGTTGGATTGGAGATCAGTCCCAGGCTGCCCCCGCCCCACCCCCAGACGCGAGAGTCTCGACCAGTTCGCTCGGGTTTTTCTCAGCTCCACCTGCTTTTTGCAGTCTGCTAGTGTCACACCTTCTGCACACGACTGAGGCTCAGAGCAGCGCGTGGCCTGCTGAAATCGGGGCTCCATCTGGCAGCTCGCTTTCAGGGCAGATTTGAAGGTAGCTTTGGCTGGCACCCTCCACCAGAAGACTGAGAAGCCTTCTGCAGTGCCACCCGGCTCCCAGCCACCCTCCTTGGAATGCACTGCTGCTGAATCCAGGCCGTGATGCCGTGCGTGCAGATGGCTAGAGCACCGCAACAGAAGTGACCTCGTCGTCGTCGTGTAGCCTCCAACAGGAGCCTGGGTTTGGGGCAGGGGTGCGTTTTTATGGTTCGGGAACTGTATTTGACTCATCTCAACTCCCCCTTCACCCCAATGGCTAGGGAATGGAAATTTCTTCCAAAGTTGAGTGTTTTGATTAGAACCGGGAGTGCCAGATTTGGTTCGAAATGTTTGGGAATCGAGTGGTTGATTTTTGTAGGATCTCTCTCTCTCTCTCTCTCTCTCTCTCTCTCTCTCTCTCTCTCTCTCTCTCTCTCTCTCTCTCTCTCTCTCTCTCTCTCTCTCCCTTTTTCCCCTCCTTCCCTCCCTCTCCTCTCACTGTCTCTGTCTTCTCCCTGTCACTCAATCTCTCTTTCTCCGTCTCTCTCTGTCTCTCTCTGTCTGTCTGTCTCTCTCTCCATCCCTCCCTCCCTCTCCTCTCACTGTCTCTGTCTTCTCTCTGTCACTCTGTCTCTCTTTCTCTCTCTGTCTCTTGATTAACCTCTCTCTGGCTTTCATGGTCCATTATGACCCACTATGATCACCTGTGAGAAGAAACTATATCCCATGAAATCATCACAACATGACAACTTGAATGAAGTTCTGTGCAGGCTCTGGAAAAAGACTTCCAGCTCCTGAGAACACCCTGCTGTCATGTCCTTCCCAGCATGCTGCAGCCCCCGTCTGCCACACAGACTGGATCAAAGAATCTCAGAGGCAAAAGAATTTTGGAGGTCATGGAGTCCCCGCTCCACACCTGAAAAGGAATCCCCTCTCTAACATCCACGAAACATGGACATCTAGTCTCTGCTCAGAAACCTGCAATGAGGGAAACCTATTGTATCCCAAGGCAGCTCATTCCAATGACTAACAGTTCAAATCCCACATCAGACACTTACCAATGGTAAGATCCTGGGCAAGTCACTTAAGTTTGTCTCAGTTTCCTTAGCTGTAAAATGAGCATAATGATAGCATCTACTTTCCAGGTGTGTTGTGAGGATCAAGTGAGATTGTAGAGTGTTCTGCACAGTGCCCAGGCACATAGTAGGCACTATAAAAATGCTAGCTTGTATTAGTAGTAGTGTGAGGGTTGTCCCCAACATGTAGGTTGGGGGTGTCATTGTGTGGCTTGAAGGAAAGCAGAATAGACACCTCCAACATCCCTCTCCTCCCCTTGCCACTCCACCCCCCACTCCAAGGGAGACGTTAATTCCTGACAGGAGGGGAAGCAGAAAGCTGGGGTAAAGATCACTCTGATCTCAGAGGGAGAGAATACTGGGATAGAATTATGTCTATCTTCTACCTTAAATATGGTAGTCTAGGGGATATAGTTTTCAGATTTAAGGTAATGTTGATCACTGTTTCATTTATAGGGAAAGCAGAAACCCAAGTTTTATATCCAAAGTTTAGCTGCTTTCCCACCAAATACCAGTATATATGTGTATGTATGTATGTCTATATATGTGTGTGTGTATGTATATATGTATACATGTGTGTATATATATATATACATATAGTAAAACAAACAAAAAAATCCCCATTTATCCAATTCAATAGCAAAACAGAAATCAGAAAAGGCATACATATAGAAAAGGCATACCAGACAATACAGAGTGAAGGAGCGCATTTAGCCATTGAAACTGAGGTTAACTCAAGTGGACCAAGAGAGAAAGTCCTAGATCTCACTGAAAGGAAAATGTCTTTAGTGCAGTGAGTTGGGGATAGGTCCATGATAGACACTGCTGACTCCTCTCACGTCAGCTTCTCTCCAAAGATACATCTTTCAATCACCTGAAGTGTGGCTGGCATCTTCCATCTTCTTTCTGGAAGACCCAAACAAGTGATGCCATTGTAAAAGAAACTGAATATACTCAAGAAAGGTCTGAAGACTTGAAGAGAGTGGAAATCTCCTCTTACCCCCTCTTGCCAATTGCACCCCACCCCATATGCAATATCGGGGCACTGATCTCTACCAGTGAGGAGAGAGTCCTCTAGCAATGGGTTTGGGGATCAGGCTGTGTCATTGTAAGGTATCTAACATCACACCATGCTGATGTAAGTCTCTCTCTAACTTCCATCCATCGATCCTGGTTCTGCCCTCTTGGGGCAAGCCTAACACAGCTAATCCCTCTTCTGTGTAATAGTCTTTTAAGTACTTGAAGACAGCTGTCATTTCTTCCCTTTTTCCAGCCTAGATGACCCAAATTCCTTCAACCTCTCCTCAAATGCCATAATCACTAGTCTTCTTGCTATTTTCTCCTCCTTATTTCTCCCTTTCTTCTATGAGTTCTAGCATGTCTAGATCTTTCTTAAAAGGTGGTACTCAGGAATCAGAAGAACATTGTACACAAAAACAGTAACATTGTTCGATGATCAGCTATGATAGATTTAGCTCTTCTCAGCAACACAACGATCTAAGACTATTCCAAAAGGTTCATGATGGAAAATGCTGTCCACATTCAGAGAAAGAACCATGGAGTTTGAACACAGATCGATGCAGACTATTTTCTCTCTTTTTCTGTTTTTCCTTTTCTGTGTTTTTTCCTTTTGTTCAGATTCTTCTTCCACAACATGACTAATGTGGAAATATGTTTAACGCGTTTAACCATATCAGATTGCTTGCCATCTTGAGAAGGGAGAGGAAAACAATTTGGAACTCAGAATTTTATAAAAATGAATGTTGAAAACTACATGTAATTGGGGGAAAAATACTATTAAGTTAAAAAAAATGTGTTGCTCAGTACAAGAAGACCTAAATTCAATTCCAACCTTAAATATTTCTTACCTATGTGACCTTGAGCAAGTCACATCACTTCCATCTGCCTCAGTAACCTCAACTGTCAAATGGGGATGATATCATCTACCTCCAAGGGTTGTTGTGAGTATTAAATGAAGCAATATTTGTGAAGTGCTTAGCACAGTGTACAGCACAGAGTAGGCACCATATAAATGTTTATTCTCCTAATCTCTTCCCCTTTCCTCACTCTAGGCTCAGCCCTCTATCCATGGCACCACCAGCTGCCTAAACTGGGTTCTAGAAGGGAGGTAGCAGTGCAGTCCTGTGTTGTATGGTGCTGACCTGTGATTTCATAGGGATGTTCCATGGGCTAGGCTGGAACTCAACCCACTTTTGCAGACAGATGAGGAAACTGAGGCTTGCCCATGATCACATAACCAATAAGAGGCAGAACCAAGATTTGGGCTCAAGTCCTCTGATTCCAAATATTTTCCCACTATGCCACTGTTTTTGACAAATCATTAATTGCCTGAGAAGAAGCTTATCATAGTGGATAGAGCACTGGTCTTGGAGTTGGGAAGATCTGGATTCAGATCCCGTCTCTTACATTGACTGCATGACCCTGAGCAAGTCCTTTACTGAGCTCTCAGTGTCCCAGATGACTCTTTAAGACCAAGAGTTGCAGGTAAGGCACCAATCTGAATTGGTGGAGTTTCCTTGATGGAAGGTCAATATACTAATGAAATCAGGTCTGATTTAAAACAAAAAGATCAAAAGAAAGCAAAAAGTACTTGAGAGAGACTAATGACTGACCTATCATTAATAATTCAATTCATTAATTATCATTAATGCTAAAGTGGTCATCAAAGATTTCCTAGAAATTTTTATTATTAAGTCAAAGTGAAATGTCTAATTTGATGAACAAAATGGCAAATTTTGACAGGCTCAGATACAATGCAAGACTTTTTCACCTTTTTTTTTTGGATGAAAATACTAGCATTTTTTTTATTTTTAATTTATTTATTTAACTTTTTACATTCATTTTCACAAAATTTTGGGTTCCAAATTTTCTCCCCTTTTATCCTCTCCCCCCAGCCCAATACGCCGAGCATTCTAATTTTCCCTATCACCAATCTGCCCTCTCTTCTATCATCCCTCCCTTCTCTTATCCCCATCTTCTCTTTTGTCCTGTAGGGCCAGATGACTTTCTATTCCCCATTAACTGTATTTCTTATTTCCTAGTAGCAAGAACAATACTAAACAGTTGTTCCTAAAACTTTGAGTTCCAAATTCTCCCCATCCCTCCCTCCCCACCCATTCCCTTTGGGAAGGCAGGCAATTCATTATAGGCCATATCTGTGTAGTTTTGCAAATGACTTCCATAATAGTCGTGTTGTATAAAACTAACTGTATTTCCCTCCATCCTATCCTGCCCCCCATTGTTTCTATTCTGTCTTTTGATCCTGTCCCTCCCCAAGAGTGTTGACTTCAAATTGCTCCCTCCTCCCATTGCCCTCCCTTCCATCATCCCCCCACCCTGCTTATCTCCTTCTCCCCCACTTTCCTGTATTGTAAGATAGGTTTTCATACCAAAATGAGTGTGCATTTTACTCCTTCCTTTAGTCGAATGTGATGAGGGTAAACTTCATGTTTTTTTCTCAGCTCTCCTCTCTTTCCCTCCAATAAAAAGTCTCCTGCTTGCCTCTTGAATGAGATATAATTTACCCCATTCCATTTCACCCTCTTTCCTCCCCCTACATTTCTCTCTCACCATTTACCTTAATTTCTTTTAAGATATGGTCCCATCCTATTCAATTCACTCTCTGCTCTCTGTCTCTGTATGTGTGTGTGTGCATGCGTGTACATGTGTGTGTGCACATGTGTACATGTGTGTGTATGTGGTCCCACCAACTACACAGATACTGAAAAGTTTTAAGACTTACAAATATTGTCTTTCCATGTAGGAATGTAAACAGTTCACCTTTGGTAAGTCCTTTCTGACCTCTTTGCTGTTTACTTTTTCATGCTTCTTCTCATTCTTGTGTTTGAAAATCAAATTTTCTTTTCAGCTCTGGTCTTTTCATCAAGAATGCTTGAAAGTCCTCTATTTCATTGAAAGACCATAGTTTCCCCTGAAGTATTATACTCAGTTTTGCTGGGTAGGTGATTCTTGGTTTGAGTCCTAGATCCTTTGACTTCTGGAATATCCTATTCCACACCCTTTGATCCCTTAATGTAGAAGCTGCTAGATCTTGTGTTATCCTGATTTTATTTCCACAATACTGGAATTGTTTCTTTCTAGCTGCTTGCAATATTTTCTCCTTGACCTGGGAATTCTGGAATTTGGCCACAATGTTCCTAGGAGTTTCTCTTTTTGGATCTCTTTCAGGCAGTGATCGATGGATTCCTTCAATACTTATTTTGCCCTCTGGTTGTAGAATATCAGGGCAGTTTTCCATGATGATTTCATGGAAGATGAAGTCTAGGCTCTTTTTTTGATCATGACTTTCAGGTAGTCCCACAATTTTTAAATTGTCTCTCCTGGATCTATTTTCCAGGTCAGTTGTTTTTCCAATGAGATATTTCACATTCTCTTCCATTTTTTCATTCTTTTGGTTTTGTTTGGTGATTTCTTGGTTTCTCGGAAAGTCATTAGCCTCCATCTGTTCCAGTCTAACTTTGAGAGAACTATTTTCTTCAGTGAGCTTTTGAACCTCTCTTTCCATTTGGCTAATTCTGCTTTTGAAAGCATTCTTTTCCTCATTGGCTTTTTGAACCTCTTTTGCCAATTGAGTGAGACTATTTTTCAAGGTGTTTTTTTCTTCAGCATTTTTTTGGGTCTCCTTTACCAAGGTATTGGCCCATTTTTCATGCTTTTCTTGCATCTCTCTCATTTCTCTTCCCAGTTTTTCTTCCACCTGTCTAACTTGATTTTCAAAATCCTTTCTGAGCTCTTCCATGGCCTGAGCCCATTGGATATCTATTTCGGGTGTTTGGGGTACAGAGGCCTTGACTTCTATGTCTTTCCCTGATGGCAAGTATTGTTCCTTCTCATCAGAAATGAAAGGTGGAAACATCATCTGTTCCCCAAGAAAGTAGCCTTCTGTGGTCTTATTTTTCTTCCCTTTTCTGGGCATTTTCCCAGCCAGTTACTTGACTTCTGAGATTCCTCTCCACTCCCACCTAGATCTGCCCAGCTAGTGCTTGGGGTCTGAGATTCAAATGCTGCTCCTCAGCCTCAGGGCTTTCAGCGGAGGATGTGGCTGCTATTCAATGTGAGCTTAAGTTCTGGTGCTCAGGTGGGGGCATGGCCGCCTCCCAGGCTCAGTTCCCTCAGGGGGTTTATGTGGAGACCTTCAGTAATGGAGTGGAGCTCCTGCTTGCTCTGGGAGCCCTGGGCCGCCACTGCCTCTGCTGTTGCCTCCCGAGGGGGCCCGAGTAATGGAGATACCCTGCTCCCCTCTTGCCCAGCCCAGAAGCTTCTCTCACTGACCTGTAGCGCCTGTGGGTGGTGGGACCTTTGCAGCCACCAGAGGTTCTGTCCCTGAAGCCTGCTCAGATATGCTCCTCTGGGGGCCATGCAGCCAGGGCAGGGCAGAGGCTCCACTCCACGTCTGGTGTGCGATGGACCTTTGGTGCCAGTTTTTCAGGGCTCTCTGAAATGGAAATCTCCTCCACTGCATTGCTGCACAGCTTGCACTGCTCCAGAATTTGTGGAGAGTTCTTTTTACAGGAAATTTATGGGTTGTGGGTTCAGAGCTAGCATACGTGAGTCTTTCTACTCTGCCATCTTGGCTCCTCCCCCTTTTTCACCTTTTTTATGTGTATTTTGGACTCCTTTGGCAGTCTGGGGAATCCAAGGGACCCTTTCTCAGAATCACTTGTTGAATGCACAGAACAAAATATATACAAAGAAAGCCAATTACATTGAAATGTAGTCATCAACACATTTTTTTAATAACAAGTTAAAGAACACCAGGTTAAGAGATAGGCAGAGTCTTAATATTTTGTCTCATCTCCAATTTCATAGAGAGGGAAACTGAGACCTAGAGAAGGGATATGACTTTCTTGAGTTCATGCTGAGTAACTCAACTCCTCCTCTCCTGTATACCTCCCCCTCCCCTTCCTTCTCCTCTCCAAAGAAAGGTAAATTTGGATGGTCAAAAGGTGCCCAGTTGACCTGAGTTTTACTGGTCCCTTCCCTTCCCTCCCCTCCCCTCCCCTCCCTTCCCCTCCCCTTCAAACCTTAAACCTACTGCACAGTGAACCTGACAATCCAATGGGCCCTGCCTAAGGGCTGCTCTGGATCCTCCTAGCTTTACAATGATTATCAGTTGTAACTGTTGCTGGTGTCCACCCAGCCTGATGTCTTTCTTTTTCTTCACCTCATTAAAAGGGCCATGCCCTGGCTACTTCTTAATCAGGCCTATTCAATGAATGGGTGTTGCCTCACCCTAAGTGAGTACCTTCAAACACCTTGGTCTAAAGGGTCCAAGGCCTCCAACTGCATCCAGGGTCCTCTCCAGTCATCCTGAGGAATATCAGATCACTGGATTCAGATGGCTCTGGAGAAGAAGTGAGGCTGGTGACCTGCACAGCCCTCCCTCACTCAAAACAAAGTCAAGTGCAAGTTATGTCATCATTTCTCTGATGGCATGGTCTTCTTTGACAACAAAGGACAAACACAAGTGAGTGCCTAGCAAATAGGATAAGGACATGTCATACATACATGTGTGTGTGTGCACGCATGTAGGGAACTTCTTGGTGAGGTAAAAAGGATTGGTACTGTCTATGCAATCTCAAAGATTTGTCCAGAGCATAAAAGTTAAGTGATCTGCCTAAAGTCATACAACCAATATGTATCGGAGGCAAGAACTGAACCCAGGTCTTCCTAGCACCAAAGCAGCTCTCTGTGCGCTAAGTCACTGCTAGGCACTTAATAAATACTCTTCAATGGATTGGTTGATTCTCATGAGCAAATCATCATATGCTGCCATCTAGCTTCACCTGTCATCAATCAGCTGTTGAGAGCTTGACCCTACCATAGCAATATCATTTTGGTTCTCTTCTAGAACGAAGGACAATGACCAACCAACAGTGCTAGGTACTGGACATGCAAGATGCTGGAGATAGAGATACAAAAGCAAAACATTCCTTTCCCTCAAGTCTTTTCCCTCTATTAAGGAAGACACTGTGTACATATTGTATGGTTTTGTAGAAGGTCGTTTTCAGGAGGAGACGCTGGTGACTGAGGAGATCAGGAAAGACTTGATGAAAAATATGGTGCTTGAGATGTCTTGGTGTAAACTAGGAATTGTGAGCAGTGAAAGCAAGAAGGGAGTGTCCAACTCTATCCATTGGCCATCTAGTTGTGCCTTGGTGAAGGGGATTCATATGCTATGAAAGGGTTCAAAGTCAAACAGAAGCATTTATAGTTGGTCCTAGAGATGGAAGGAAGCCAAAGGAGTATGCTCTACATTATATCTCTCTGTTACCCATTGGGTCACCCCAATTTGCATTCTTTGGAGATAATAGTATTCTATGATTCACAGTCATACCACCTCCCAGGGAGAAGAATAGCACAGGGATACAGACTAGATCTTAGATTTCATTGAAATAGAGACCTTCTGGAGGAGGAAATTCCATTCACCGATGCAGATCAACACCTTCTCTGCATTTATAGTCTTAGGGAGGTGCCAGAGGCATTGAGAAGTTAAAAGGCTTGGCCAGGGTCAGACAATCTCAGGAAGAACACTGCTGTCATAAACACAAAGACCAAAAGCCCCAATATAACCCAATCTCCTCTTCTACGACAATTGTAAGGCCAACCTATTTTCTTTTGCAGGGTCTATCCCTGATACATGCATTATTGGACACATACACAGGGCTCTGTCTCTAGAGTGCTGACAGAGAACCTGCTTCATTCGGGGTCTATGTTTAGGCTTAGCATCGGGCTAGGAGTTGGAGTGGGGGAGGGATAGAGAACCATATGGGAGGCTGTTTGCTCTCAAAAAACTTCCAGTCTGGATGATTGTTACACACCCAAGGAAAATGTCCTTGGCAGGATTCTGGCCCCATCGGTGTCTCCACAAAAACAAGCATCCTGGCATTTAAAGCTAAAAATGAAAATCTGAGCCCATGGATATACCTGACAGCTTGGGGAAAGAGAGAGAGATAATAAATATGTCCTCCTTCTGGCCTATTTGCCATGCCATGTGATGTATTGGGAGCTGCAGGAAGGCCACCACTGGGTGACGGATAGAATTGGTGCATCGTTTTTTTTCCATGCCAAGCCTGCATTACTCAAGACAACAAAAGGAAGGAAACAGAAAAACAGAAACCAAAAAAAATAAAATAAACCCACCACCAATTCTCCAGGCAGCTGATTACAGGCTTCTAAGACACAATGTACAGTGATATAGATGAGCAAGGGGAGCTAGAAAGGAGACATGCCCCTCCCAGCCCTGATACATCCTCTGATCTTAGATCCCTTCTGTCCCAGCCCCTCCAACAGCAGCGATTTCCTAGAAGGACATGAACATGCATCTGCCACCACTCCATGACAGAGTCTGCACCTACCTTCTCCCACCTTGGTGCCATTGCTGAATCCATCCCCTAGGTCTAACATCCCCTCTTTCCCTCATGCTATTGTCCCCATCTCTTGACATTCTGCCCATTTCCAAGGTCCAAGTCAGTGCTCTTCCATAAAGGTCGGCTTCACTCCCTCTAGAAGGGAATGTTGCTCCCACCAAATATCTCACTTTCTGTCTCCATTTCTCAGCACTGGCTGCCCCCATGACTGACCTGCTCCTCCTCACCTCCAACTCTTAGAGAGAAGGGAAAAGAGGTGGCTTCCATCCACACTCAACTCCAACACTCTCTTCTGCAGGAAGCCTATTCTAGTCTCCCCAATTTCAAATACCTTCCCCTGAAATGGCCTTGAATATATCTTGAACATAGTGCTTTACACACATAGACACAGAGACCCTCTCAAAGAACGTGAGCTCTGTGAGGGCTGGGCTCATTCTATATTTATCCTTGTAGCCTCAGTACCTGGAGATTCAACAAGCGTTTATAAAATCCTCACTGTGTGCTGGGCACTGGGGCAAAGACTCACCACTCTCAAGGAGCATTTGGGGAGATGACACATACACACTGGATTCATGTAGAATCTATATAAAGAAAATAAATTGGAGATGATTCAATGCAAGGCAGTTTGGGAGAGAAGGCACCAGCCATCAGAGGGGTCAGGAAAGATTTTTGGGGGAAGATGGTGTTAGAACTACATCTTGAAAGAAGAGAGAGATTCTCTAAGAGGAGAAGAGAGTGTATTTATTCTGGGATAATAACAATTATAACAATGAGCATTTAAATAGTGCCTTAAGGTTTACAAAGCGCTTTACAAATATTATATCATTTCATCCTCTCAATTACCCTGGGAAATAGGTGCTATTATTATCATCCCCAATGTCTGAGGCCAAATTTGAATTCAGAGCTTCTTGATTCCAAATCCACAACTCTGTCCACTGAACCACCTTGCTGCCTTCATGAGAAGGGAGAGACCTCAAGATCTCTGGACACCACCAGAAGAGAGATGGTGCACCAGGAGGTGGCTACTGAAGAAACTACCATCTGGCAGTGGGAACAGAGTTAGCCCAAACCTGGGAGGAACTCACTTGGGAGTTTGATGCCAGAGAGAGAAAATGAGTCATCTAATAGCTTCTTATTTTAACTTTTTCTTCTCTAAATTTTTGCTTTGTATTAATATCATTTGATTTTACATCACCTTCACTTCTAAACTTATTCTCCCTCACCTATACTTGACCATTAGCTGTAGAGCCAGAGAATGTGGCTTCGGATCCCGACTGATTTTTATTATCCGTGTGATCTTGGGCACCTTGTTTATCCTCGGTGCCTCAGTTTCTCCATCTATAACACAAGGGCTTTGGACTTCTCTGAGGTCCCTTGCATCTCTATATCCTATGATCCTATTAGATATTCTGCACCCATGATTTCCCATCGCTACCTTTCATTTCTAAAAAGGAATGAAATTTAAAAGAGGTTTGTTTTCTCATCTCTTTTTACAGTATACTGTAATAATACTTGAACATTAGCTGTAGTCAGAGAATGTGGCTTTAGATCCCAACATTAGATTATACAGTCATTATAATTACAAACCACTCCATTTGGATTCTTTCCATTTCCATTCTTATAGCCATGGTGCACACTGTCTGCTCAGTTCACTCTGTATCAGTTCATAGAAGTTTTCCCAAGCTTCTCTGAATTCTTCATCACTTCTCTCGATACAGCATAGCCCATTGGCTCCATGGGCACCTTCTTTGTTTCCTGTTTTATCTTACCACAAAAAGAGGCTGCTATAAATATTCTGTCTTTGATCTCCTTGGGATATGTGCCTTAGCATCCCATTTTTATTAATTATTAGCTCTAATTAGTTTGAAATCATTAGTCTGGTAACTACTTATGTTGCAGGAGAAGCAATGTTGCATGGTGATCTTAGAGAAATCCCTTGGATTCATGAATAGTCTCTGTTCCATGTTGGCTGTATGACCCTGAGAAGTCAGTGAACTTCCCACTGCCCTTAGCAACTCTGCAAGACTCTAAATTTCAGAGAGGGTGCTCACTTGTGTTGCTACAAGTTTAGTTATCTGGGACCTCCCTATCCCAAGGAAATTCCAGATCGAATCTTGATTGCTTATTCCTACTCTGCCAATGAGGAGCTAAACTTGCTTTTGTTTACCTACTGAAGCAGTCCAAGTTCAGTACTTAGCACAGTGCCTGGCACATAGTAGGTGATTTAAAATACCTATTGACTGCTGTGGGTTTCCTGTACATTTCAGTCCCATGGGGTAAAATGTCCCCTTGCCCTACCCTAGTTACAACCCCAGGTGCGCTCAATTTTATCATACCCATTAGGTTGTAAGCTCTTTGAGAACAGAATTTCCATCCCATTTCTCTTTCCCTTAGCACTTAGCACAGTCCATTTACATGTTGTTTCTTTTGTTCAGTTGTGTCAGATTCTTGATCACCACATTTGGGGTTTTCCTTGAGTGGTTTGCTATTTCTCCAGTTCATTTTTACAGATGAAGAAGCCAAGGCAAAAGGGGTTAAGTGACTTGCCCAGGATCACACAGCTAGGAAGTGTCTGAAGTTAGATTTGAACTTGGGTCTTCCTGACTCCAGGCCTGGCACTCTATCTAACCACTGCACCACTCAGTTGCCCACCATTTGCTCACATAAGCCGATTAATAATAATTAATATTTATGGAAAGAAAGAATGTCCTTGTAGAAGAAACAGAGAGCAAGGGTTAAATTCAAAACTGGCAGGCGATGAGTTCCATCTTGGAATCTGGGAGTGGGGTGGGTTCATAAATCCAAAGCTCAGGCATTCTTTGACTCCTAAACATTGGGCGTTCTCTAATTACTCCTGGGATATGTTGAAGAGAGGGAGGGAGGGAGTCAGGCTGGGGAAGCTGGGTCATTTTACCTCCACCGATTAGAATGTGTCTTCCAGGCAGTTCTGGTCAAGGGAAACACAACCCCACAGAACATGATTCATCATTATGCCACCCTGCAAGGCAGAACTCAGCATGGGCCACTTAATACACGTTAAAAAAAAAAAAAATGAGACAGGGATAGAGGAAGGGGGCGGGAGTGGAGGGGGAAATAACATCACTGAATTTTCCAAAAATAAGGACAGGAAAGGGAATGTTTGACTTGGTTTGGGTTTGAAATGATGTTCACACGGGTGGGGGCAGTGGGGATGGTAGCCTTTGAAAGATTCTGAAATGAGGCTCATTTCCCCGATCTCGTGGGGAACATTCATCTTCAGGTCCTAGGCTCATGGAACTCATGCTGACACCATGATCCAACATTGAGCAAGTTCTTAACCTCCCTAGGCTCAGTTTCCTCATCTGTAAAATAGAACAGGACTAATCAGGGGTGGTCTGTGAGGTTCCTTCAAGCCCTAAATCCTTCAATTTTTTCTGATGACAATATTTTGAAGTAATAATAATAGGTCACATTTGTCTAACACTTTGGGATTGGAAAATGCTTTCCTTGAAAGATATCCTAGCTCAGTTGGGTAGAAAGAATTCTAGCTTTAGAGGAAAGGCGATGGTGTTTGGCTCTTCCACTTGCCCACAGGCAAGTCCCATGGTGTCTCTGGGTCTCAGTTTCCTCAACTGTATAATGAAAAGGTTGGACAAGAAGACCATTAAGGCCCTTTCCAATCCTATACCATGGTCCCTCTTCAGGAGTGGGGAACCTGTGGCCTTGAAGCCACATGTGGCCCTCTAGGTCTCCAAGTGTGACCCAAAAGCCAAAGGGCCACACTTGGGGACCTAGAGGGCCACATGTTTCTTCGAGGTCACAGGTTCCCCACCTCTGATCTAATGTGATTCTCACCATAGATCTTTGAAATGGAGGAAGAAAAAAAATTGATTAAGCACCTACAATGCACCAAGAGCTTCACACATATTATCTCATGTGATCTTCACAATAACCCTAGGAGTTAGGGTCTATTATTATCCCATTTTACAGTTGAGGAAACTGAGGCAAACAGAGGTTAAGTGACTTGTCCATGGTCATTCAGTTAGTAAATGTTTGAGGCTAGATTTGAACTTCAATCTTCCTGTGTCTGGGAAGACAGGTGGTGAAGTGAACAGAGAGCCAGACCTGGAATCAGGATGATGGGAGTTCAAATCCAGCCTCAGACACTCACTAGCTGGGTGTCCTTGGGCAAGTCATTTAACCCTTTTGCCTCAGTTATTACCATACATAAAGTGAACTGGAGAAGGAAAAGGCAAACCACTCCATTGTCTTTGCCAAGAAAACCCTAAAAGGGGTCGCAAAGAGTCTGAGTTGACTGAAATGACCAAACGCCAACCTCCTCTCTCCACTGTCCTTCCATAGCTATCTCTAATACTATTATCTCCATTTTACCCATAATGCAGGTGCTGTGGTATGTTGGATACCATAGTGGCTGTGGAGTCTGGAAGACTTGGGTTCAATTCTCACTTCTGACACTTACTAGCTGCGTGGTTCCGTGTAATTTATTTAAAGGCTATGCCTCCCTGAGGGAACTCCCTAGGAATTACCTATCATGTGAAAGACTGGTGACAGTCTGCAGGGGAAGGGGGACTCCAGGCTAGGAATTTCTTATATTGAGGAAACTGCCCCCCCCTTTATAGTTCCCATACTCTTGTTTACTGATAAGGAAATTAAAGGCATACCAGAATGTCTGGGACACAAGTAAAGCATCCCTTGGAGGGAATATATATATATGTATATACATATATATATATATATATATATATATATATATATAACACATACATATATATCTTCAAACATTTATATCAACAAAAGATATGATTAATCAAGCAAGCAACCAGCCAACACACACACAAGAATTTTTAAATTTAAACACAAAAATTGAAACCCTAAAAATAAAAGACAAAACTGAAAACAAATTACTACTAAGAAGGCAAATGAGGAAACCAAACCCCCAATTCGGTGCCTTGCCCTGGCTCCCACAAGGAGTGGTTTGATCAGTGTATATTGAGCACCTAGTAAGTGCCAGGCTCAGTGCTAAGTGGTGGAGCGGGGTGGGGGAGGGGGTGTGTGTCAAAGACCTAACTCCAAGTCCTTCAAATAAAGGGTCTCATTCTGGAGTCTGTGAATTTGCATATGTTTAATATTTTGAAAACTATCTCAATCCAATTGGTTTCCTTTCCAATTCTATGTATTTTATTTGGTGCATTTAAATTCTGAGAAGGGGTCTGCATGCTTCCCCAGAGAGCCCCAGAGGTCTAGGATGGGCAAACTGCTTGAAGAGAAGAGCCTGGGAAAGACTAAAACTGGGGAAAGATTATTTCTATTCATAACTCTGGGTCCAGGGTTTCTGGAAAATATGGCAACTTAAAAGGACAAGTTCAGGGGACCCCTCAACATTCCTTAAAAATACTTAGCTTGAGGGGAAGGAGAGGACTTAGGGTTAGCAGAAGACCTTAGGAGTCACCCAGTTAAAGCTGCCTTTGGCAGATGAAGACCAAACCTCAAGCTGATTTTCCAGTTTCTGAAGGCCAGTGGCTCAAGCAGCACCAGCCAGACCTACTGGTACCCAACAGGCCAAGCTGATCGGAGAGGAGATAGTAAAATGCTCTCTTGAGCTGATCGGAGAGGAGATAGCAAAATGCTCTCTTGGGTTTTCCGATAAGCTTTCCCGAAGACGATCCACACAGTTACTTTTCTCACTTCGCACACCTTTCTTCACAAAGCTCCTTTCTCCCTGGAAGGCACCCATTTTCCTCCCCTGATTTTCTCAACCACCTGCAGAGGGACCTTGAAGTGGGGGTGGGGGGAGGTAGTTGGAGGGAGGAGGAGGGTTAGAAACCGGGACAGTCACAATGACAAGAAATGAGCAGCCGGTGCCAAATGTCTCCCCTTGGGGAAAAGCTGAGTTAGAATAAACAAATATTTCCTTGTCTGATAGGTCATTCCATAATTATGTACAGGTCAAGCTCTTTATGGCTCCGGAAGTCAGTCAATCTGTGCTTTTAGAGGCAACTCAGGCTCACAGATCGTCTGTGCCAAGAGGGACCTTTCATGGGAGGACAGGAAGTTTGCTAAGTGACAGTTCAGTGTGTAATAACAAGACAGGCCAGGGAACCATAGGAAGGTAACCTCACCTCGGAGTTCAGAGACGAGACCTCCAACAAAACACACACAGCAGCCCAGGAAATTAGCCCAGCGCCAGGAGGGCTGCTGGCAGGAGACTGGAGGCTGAGACTGCTCAGTACACAGAGCTGGAGGGGCATTTCAAGACTGGGGGAAAGGGAAGGAAAGACTGGATGAATGGGTCCCCCATTTTTGTATCTGACATTCTAAAGCATTGATCACATCCTCCAGAGAAGGTAACGTTGTCAAACCAGTTAGAAGGGAAACAGCAGACCATTAAGAGAAGGCAGATGGGGTCAATGCCAGATGTGAGACTTCCTACTGCCAGCTGGCCCTCTCTGGCTTGTTTTCCTTGTCCAAGGAGGGCTGGGTGACTTCTCAGCTCACCCACATCACCTGGGCTGAGTCACTAACAGACATGCTGGAAATAAAACAAAAATGAAAAATCCAAATGCAAATCCAGATGACTGGCAAACAGGATGTACTAGTTGGTGGCAAGCCAGGGGGCTTGGGTTTCCTATCTTGAATGACTAGTGGCAGGCTAGCAGGGGGCTTTCCTTTGGGGGGATTAGGCTTTGGTGGGGGGAACCTGTGGCCTCAAGACACGTGTGGCCCTCTAGGTCTTCAAGTATACCCTTTGACAGAATCCAAACTGCACAAAATAAATTCCCTTCATAAAAGTCTGTGAAGTTTGGATTCAGTAGAAAGGCCTCACTTAAGGACCTAGAGAGCCATATGTCGCCTTGAGGCTGCAGGTTCCCCACCCCTGGGCCAGATCATGGGATAAAATACAGGCTTTGCCCATATGACCTTGGGCAAGTCATTTCAATGTACAGCACCAGCTGCAAAGTCAGTGGTATAGGAATCAGGTTCAGATCCCATCTCTAATTCTTGTGTGATTTGGGCAAATCACACCACTTCCCTGTGCCTCTGTTTCGTTCTCTGTAAAAGGAAATATTTGGACTAGATGACCCCTAAAGTCCCACAAGTCTATGAATATGAATGTTACTCCTCTGAGCCTCCCTTGTACAAGGAAGAGATAGGGCTTTATCACTGGATCATAAACTTATAGATAAAAGGAAATTCAGAGGTCATTTATTCCAAGCCACTCATTTTATAGTTGAGGCACTGAGGTCCATTGAGAAGTTGAGGCATTGAGGTCCATTGCCCAAGAGATAAGGGAAAGAACTGGGATTTGAACTCTTCCTCTGTCCCTATAGCTGGAGCTCTGCAGTGCCACAGAGAGTTCTGAGTCTGGAGTCAGCAAGACCTGAGTTCAAATCCAGCCTCAGACACTTCCTGGCTGGGAGGCTCTCTCCTGTGCCTGAAACTCTCTCCTCTCATCCCCTCCTCCTGGCTTCCTTCAAGTCTCAAATAAAGCCCATCTTTTGCAATCTTCCCAGTCTTCCTTATCTGTGTATCTTCCCTCTTCTAATTATCCAATTTGTCCTATATATAGCTTGTTTTTGCACAGTTGTTCGCACATTGTCTCTCTCGCTAGCCTGAACTCCTTAGGAACAGGGACTGGGTTTTGCCTTTCTCCACATATCTCCAGCATTTAGCACAGTGCTTGGCACATAGTAAGTCCAGTCAACAAGCATTTATTAGTAGCTTACTAAGTGTTGGAGACAGGTTGTTGCTTGAGTCATTTCAGTGGTGTCCAACTGATAGCTGAGGGGAAAGAGAGGAGGCAGGGAATCAGGGACCTTGTCATTCAGTCATATCTGACTCTCCATGACTCCATTTGCGGTTTTCTTGGCAAAGATACTGGAGTGGTTTACCATTTTCTTCTTCAGCTTATTTTACAGATGAGAAAACTGAGGCAAACAGGGTGAAGTGACTTGCCCAGGGTCACACAAACTACTAAGTGTCTGAGGCCAGATTTGAACTCAGGAAGACGACTCCAGGCCTGGTCTCCATCTGCTGCTTAATAAATGCTAGTTGACTAACTCCTGTTAAACATTACAGGAATTCTATACTAAGAACCGGACAAAAATTATAAGTGTTTTGTCTCTCATTATTAAATTTCAAAACGTCAAGGATCTGTGGGTGGTAACTCGCCCCAACCCTAATTCATCTATAATTTTAAAATCTTAGAGAATTGTGTTCCTCTCAGAGAGGTTAAGCGACTTCCAGGGTCACCCAGCTAGGAAGTATCAGAGGTGAAGTCTGGACTCACCTTCCTGACACCAGGTCCAGCAGGCTATAAGCCACATCCTGCCGCTCTTCTGTAAATTAAAAAGATAGCTACAAGTGATTACCATGGTTACACTGTGGCTGGCTTTCATATATAGGAATGAAGCTGGCAACTACATTGACCTTCCATGGAGCTAGAAAGACCATTGAGAGCAGAAACTGATTTTTTTTAGCATCAGGCAGAGATGTTGCCTGACCCCTGCTGGTCAGTGTTGCCCCTCCCTTTGCAAAGACCTGAGGATGTGCCTCAGGAAATGAGTCACTGCTCTGGGGGCAGGTGGGAGGGAAGGGGGGAATCTCTGATAAAAAACCATTTTGCATCACTGCGGTCTTTACAATTCACAAGAATCCATATCCTTCATCTCCCTTGAGTCTCACAAAAGTGGGTAGTGGGGCATGTGATGCACCCCATTTTTCAGAGGAATAAGCTGAAGATGAAAAGGGCCAAGTCACTTGGATCAATTAATCAATCCATCTAATCAATCCATCTATAAGCATTTATTAACCACCAATTGTGTGCCAGACAGCGTACAAGATGCTGGGGATACAAAAGTGAAAGAGAAATTGTTCTTCCCTCAACAAGCTCATGGGCAGCTAGGTGGTCCCATAGTGTACAGGGTGCCACGCCTAGAGCCAGGAGGAATCATTTTCCAGAGTTCAAATCTGGCCTCAAACACTTACTACCTGTGTGACCCTGAGCAAGTCACTTAACCTTGCTTGCCTCAGTTTCCTCATTTGTAAAATAAGCTAAAGAAGGAAATGGCAAACCACTCCAGTATCTCTGCCAAGAAAACCCCAAAAAGCTGTCACAAAGAGTTGGACAGGACTGAAACAGCTAAACAATATCAAGCTTGTATTCCATGAGATCGCAATGTCCTCACAAATAAGACAACTACAAGACATGTAGATGGAGTGCTGGACCTCAGAAAAATCCGAATTCAAATCTTGTTTTAGACACTTCATAGCTGGGTGACTCTGGGCAAATCACTTAACATCTCTGCACCTCAGTTTCGTCATCTATAAAATATCCTCTAGATATTTTCTTTGCAAAGAAAACCCCAAATAGGGTCAGGCTGAAATGACTTCGCAACAAGAGAAAATCATTTCACTTCCTGGACCTCAGTTTCCCCATCTGTAAAATGAGGGGGTTAAACCAAATGACCTCTGAGGTTCCTTTCAGATCAAGATCCAGTGTCTTGTGGGAGGTAGTCCCTAAACTGTGCTTTCATTTAGCAAACATATGTTGAGTACCTATTGTGTGCGAGGCTCTGTGTTCAGAGTATGGCATAATGGACTTAACATTAGGAAGACCTGAGTTCAAATCTCCTATGTGATGCTTACTAGCCAAGTCATTTAATCTGTGTGAATCCTAGTTTCCTTTTCCACAAGGGATGGTGATACGGACTGGACTAGCACTTTCACTGATGTAGGGAACTCATCTCTTTTCCAATGCAGATTGTTGCCTTCTCTTTGACTTAGAGTCTTGGAGACTTGCCTGGAAAACTGGGAGAATAAAGAGCCTCACCCAGAGTCTGATATACCTGAGGCAGGATTTGAACCCAGGTCTTCTGGTTTTAAGTCTGGCTCTCTGTCCACTATGGTATGCTGCTTTCCTGATAAGATTAAAGCACAATGAGAATTCGCAAGGACAAAATGATTGAAGGAAGGAATATTTTGCGACTAATAGATTGTGTGGTCTTGGGAGAAACACGTCTTCTCAGCCTTCATTTCAGTGAGAAATGTTAGTAACAGATGAAATTGTCTGGGAGCTGTTTCTTCCAAAGAGCTCAGTTAAATTATGGTTTATAATAACATGAAAAGTGCGGTGTGAAGGCATGGGGCCTCCCCAGCAATCCACTCCAGGGATTCTTCATATTGCTTAAGTCTCCATCTTTGGAATGGCTTCCTCTACAAATTAGCAATGGACTATGGAAAATATTTAGAGCTGGGAAGGACATCAGAGCTGTCTTTAGTCTGACTCTTTCAAATTACAGATGAAAAAACTGAGGCCACACAGATCATAAATAGCAGAGGGAAGATTTGAACTCAGGCCTTCGACTCCATATGTTCTCTCACTGTCCCTCCCCTATGACCCTTGTCTTGCCTTCAGAGAAACTCATGACTAATTTTCTAACCTTGGGGTGACATCTTTTTTCCTCCAGCTTCAACCTACAAAAAATATCCAAATCAGGAGCGGAGAATCTGTAGCCTTTTGATGGAATCCCTATTTTACAAAGGCCATACTTAAGGACATAGAAGGCCACATGTGGCCTTAAGGCTGAGGATCTAGTGGTACTGGTCTTCAAGAAAAAAAAAAGGCTGGTTGACCACTTGTTAGGTGTGAGCATTCCTAGACAAAGAGTCATCCCAACTCTAACATCCTGCCATTTAATCAATCAATAAGCATTTTTGTTGCTGAATATTTTCCGTTATGTCCAACTCTTCATAATCCCTTATGGGAGTTTTCTGGGCAAAGATACTGTAGTAGTTTGGTTAATTAATTTTTTTACAATAATTTTACTACTGTAATAGTTTGGTTAATTAATTTTTTACAATACAAGGTGCTTTAGAAGTCATCTCATCCAACTTTCATTTTTCAGATGAAGAAACCGAGGCAGAAAGAGGTTAAGTGACTTGCCTAGGGTCACATAGCTAGAAAGGGTCTAAGCTTGGATTTGGACTCAGGTCTTCCTGACTCTGGGCCCACACACTCTGGGCACCACTTCACTGCCCAAGATTTTCTCTTACCTTTGTTCAATACCAAGGACCCTGAATTCCCTCCTGTAAGTGTCTCTCCTTCATGCCATTCTCCCTCATCCAAAACGCTCTGGGTCCCAGTTTTGTCTTCTACATAATATGAAGGAGTTGGACTAGAAGGTCTGCTCCAGATGGGAGGAAGCAGGGGTTGGACTAGCCTTCCATCCATTCCAAGTCTCAGAATTCTGTGATTCAGTGAATAGGGGTCATAAAGACTCAGGTTGGAGCTTGGTGTCAGATAAGGCTTTCTGACAGTGACAGGAGTAGGGAGGGGATTCCTATCACTGGACATCCTCACACAGGAGCTGACTGGCCACTCTTGGCATGTGTTTTTCATATATGGATTGGACTAGTTCTCAGGTTCTGGGATCTTCGGGGGCCCTTACAGCTACCAATTATAGGCAGTTCTCAGATGCCTCAGTACCCAGAGTGCTGGGCCTGGAGTCAGGAGAACCTGAGTTCAAATCCAGTCTTGCATACTTACTAGGTATGTGACCATGGTCAAGTCACTTAACCTTTACCTGTCTCAACCTTTTGATCTGTAAAGTGAAAGTTGGAAAAGATAACCTGTGAAGGACCTTCTATTATGAAAAATAAACCAATAGATAAATTGATAAATAGATAAAGCTTGAAGGTACTTTTGAGCTGGAGTCCTATATTTTGGGGTTAGAGGATCTGGGTTTGAATGCCATCTCTGTCACTTACTAGCTGCTTTGACCTTGCCAAGCTGCTTTAACTCTGAACCTTGGAGTGCTCCATCTGGGGAGAGTGTGAGGGGGATTAAACTTGATCATCTCTAAAGACCCTTTAATTTTCACATTGTGTTAAGAAACCAAGTTACAACAGGGATATCATAACTGAATTCCATAGCTCAAAATGCTCGTAGGACATCTGTAATATCCCTTCTCAACAGTCCCCCACTCCCCCGTTCTTCACTGGGCTTTTTGGCTGTTTTCTTCATCTTTCTCCCTTTGTGACAGAGATTTGAAACAAAATTTTGTTTCTCATTGGCACCGGACTTAAACAAAAAGTAATTTACTAAGACAAAATGTTTTAGTGCTTAGTAAATTACTTTTGTTAAGTGGTGCCAATGAGAAACAAATTTTGTTTCAAATCTCTGTCACAAAGGGAGAATGATGAAGAAACAGCCAAAAAGCCCAGTGAAGACGGGGGAGTGGGGGACTGTTGGAAGGGATATTACAGATGTCCTACGAGCATTTTGGCTAATGGAATTCAGTATGATATCCTGTTGTAACTTGGTTTCTTAACACAATGTGAAAATTAAAGGGTCTTTAGAGATGATCAAGTTTAATCCCCTCACATTTCCCAGAGGAGCCTCCAAGGTTCAGAGTTAAAGCAGCTTGGCCAAGGTCAAAGAGCTAGCAGCTGGCAAAGGAAAGACCTCCAACCCAGGTCTTCTAACTCCAAGGCCAGTCATTCCTGGTGAAGTTCCTTTTTGTCACTGATGGCTTATGAGGTTTCAGCTGAATGCAGACCTGTTTGCATTCCAAGTAACCCCTGGGTACAGTAGGGTGACCTTCTTCCTCAAATGAAATGCTTCTAATGACGTGGAGAAATGAGGCTAACCGTTTGTTTTTTCCATTACAGCTGCACTTAAAGCAGGAACCCACAGCAGAGAGAAAACAACCTTTTTTACTCCTCCTGCCTGCGACCCGGAAAAATGACAGAGCAGATGTTTCTAAATTGTGTATAAAAACAAACAAACAAATAGATAGATGACTCCCTGGCTGGACCCCACATGCCAAATTTCAGCCTGGAGTGCATTTTTATGGCCACGTTGTAAACCCTTGAAATGAGGGGCTTACAATGGAAACAGCTGCTTCTCCATAATGGGTAACAACTCTGGATGTCAGGAGCAGGGGATCCCGGTGCAGTGAAACTCACATGGCCTAATGAGGGGGTGCGGATCCTCAGCCAGCAGAATCACAGCCTTTGTCTGCCTTTTTTCGAATCTATCCTCAGGGATCTGGGCTCCTGAGCCCAGCCAAACCCTTAGCCTTGAAGACTGAACATCAAACTAGGTAAGAAGCCGTGAGAGCACTGGCAACAACACATCTTCCCTTCTTCCCTCGTCTATTACAATGGCCTACCCCTGATGGGGCAGCTAGCTGGTGGCACCATAGTGGATAGAGTCCTGGACTTGGAATCAAGAAGACTCCTCTTCCTGATTTCAAATCCAGCCTTAGACACTTACTAACTGTGTGACCCTGGGCATGCCACTTCACCCTGTTTGCCTCAGCTTCCTCATCTATAAAATGAGCTGGAGAAGAAAATGGCAAGTCACTCCAGGATGTCTGCCAAGAAAACCCCAAAATGGGTCACAGATGGTCAACAACCATCACCGTCCTGGTCTCTCCGCCTCCTCTCTTCTCTCTGTTATCCATCCTCCACTCAACTGCTAAAATGATGGAAGGAAGGAAAAAAGCATTTATTAAGCACCTAGTGTGTGCCTCACAACAACACTAGGTACGATTATTATCCCCATTTTACAGATGAAGAAACCAATGCAGAGGTTAAGTGACTTGCCCAGGATCACACAGCTAGTAAGTGTTTGAGCCTGGATTTGAACTCAGGGTCCAGTACTCTATGCACCTCCTCATTTAGCCATCTAAAATGTTCTTAGCAGAAGTCTGATGAGATCACTCTTTCGTCTCCCCACCTCTGAATAAGAATCTTCAGTGTTTCCTTATTCACTTCAGGATTAAAAGTTCCTCTGATGGGCATTTAAGAGCCCTCCACCATCTGGCTCCAGACAATCCTTCCAAACACTGTCAGCTCCAGCCAGTCTGGAGTGCTCCCAGCACTTTGGTTCCATGTCCCCCTGTGCCTTTGGTCACGTCATTCCCCCTCATGCCTAGGGTTGTTTTTCTCTTTACCTCTCTCTTGGAATCCCAGCTGCCTTCAACGCTCAGTTCAGGGGATTCCTCCCTCATAAGAGAGTGTTGTTCCCCCATCCACTAAACTGGTATTTCTCCTATACGTACATATTGTTTTCCCCTCAGTAGAATGGAAGCTCCTTGAAGGTAGAAGCTGTTTCATTTTTTGCATTTGTATCCAAGACACTTAGCAGAGGGCACTGCGCCCATTCTTCTCATTTCTTTCCAATCATTTCCTTCCACAGCCTGGAGTAGGGTTGATCTGTTCCATCTTCCCTCTGGAAGCTGGAAGCCAACTGGGATGGTTTGCTTGAAAAAGCTTCAGTTGAAGATTCCCGGGTCATACATAGAATCCTGGAAGGAGCATTCTAGGTTGAAATCCCAAAGCTCCTTTCCCCTCAACTGAAGCTCTCACCTCTCGCCAACTCTGCTCCAGCCTTCATGAAGGGTAGGGCATCCATCTCTACCCGTAAGGGGAGAGTCCATAGCACTGGACTTCAGGACAGGGTCTCTCCATAACTGATTCCTGCATTCAATCCCCCCACCCCTCCTCCTTCAGGGTAAGCCTAGCTTGTTCCTTACAAAGTTTACCTTTAGGACAATAATTAGGACCATGTTTTAGAATCATCAAAGCACTGTATCTCAGAGTAGAATGAGATCTCAGGGGTCATCCAGCATCTGCTTGGAGAATGATATCAAGGGGCAACTCATGACCTTCTGGAGGTCCTTGGAGGACTACAGCCACAGGTTTCTCCAGGGTGGAGATTTGCGGCCTTAGGCAAAATAGGCAATCCTGTGGAAAGGGTGTTAGACCCAAAGTCATTTGTATCCTGCCTCAGATATTTACTGGCTGTAGAACTCTGGTCAAGTCCCTTAACCTTTCTGTGCCTCAGTTTCCTCATCTGTAAAATGAGGATAATAACACCTAGCTCACAGATAGTGGGATGATCAGATCAGATAACACAGAGAAAGAGCTTTTAAACCTTAAAGTGCCCCATAAATGCTGGCTGTCACCGTTGTCATTGTCATCATCGTCATGATTGTTCCAACTGGAGACAGCTCTACTTCTTAGCCAATTTCTTCCTGACACCAGGTAAAAGTCCATCTCTTTACAAATTCTGCCCATTGCTCCTAGTTCTGCCCTCAAGGGCCAAATGGAACAAGACTGATCCTAAAGATGGTGCCTGCTCTCTGAAATTCTCAGGATTCATGTACATACAGGCTGTAGGTCACCAAGACACCAGGGCTGAGTGCCCAGCAACAAGATTTCCCTCTCCATCTCCACATGCATCTCAAGAAGTGTTCTGTTACTTCATGGATTACAGAATCACCATGACAGAGACAGAAGTGAACTTAGAATAGGGGATGTCAGGGATGGGAGGGCTCTCAGAACAGGGAATGTGAGAGCTAGGAGGGGTCTTAGAGCACAGAATGTCAGAACAACAGATCTACTGTATTATAGGGTGGATTCCTTTTAGGTTGGATTTTCATGGATTGGGCTAAGTGACCACTAAGGCCAAGCCCTTCCAACTCTCAGATTCTGTAAATGATTTATCTTTGTTCACGCAGGCAAAACTTGAACTCAGTTCTTTCTGACTCCATGTCCAGAATTCGATACATTACACCACAATCCCTCTGGAATCAATCAAAAAACAAGAATCTATTAAGTTTCTACTATGTACCAGGTACTGAGGGTACAGGTTTAAAAAAAAAAGTTCCTGATTTCTAAAAGCCGACATATGTTGTACTGTTCCTTCCCCATCCAGTTTGGTAGAGACTCAAGTTACATTGTCTATCCAGGGGAGACAACATGTGTATTTGTGTATGGGGGGAACGGGGGTAGAGAGACAGACAGACAGAGAGGAAGAGAGAAGGGAGACAGAGAAAGTGAAAGAGAGACAGAGACAGACAGAGAGAACAAGAGAGCTAGAGAAAGAAAGAGACAGAGAGGAGAGAGATACAGAAAGAGACAGGGAGTAAAAGAGAGACAGAGATGGAGAGACAGAAAGAGGAGAGAGACAGACAGACTCAGAGAGAGAGCAAAAGAGAGACAGACAAAGACACAGACAGGAGAGAGACAGAGAGAGATTGAGAGACAGACTGACTGAGAGAGAAAGGAATAGATATGTATATGTATACATATGTATGTTTGTTCATATACATATATATATACACTCACAGACATATATGTGTATATGTATATATACGCATGTATTTACACACATATGCATACACAAGAAAATACACCTTATTTAAAAAAAACCATTTTTATAAATTTCTTACTTTTCTTTCCCCCTCCAAGGCTTTCCTAAATGTTCATTTTTAACTAGCCTCATGTGTAGAACATTGTGGGGAAGAGAAGGCATCCTGGATGATTTGCCCTGGGGCCCATAGCCCCTAGTGACAGCCAGTCTTGCCTACGACTGCCTAATGAAAAGCCACTGATTACGCTCAGGACAGAGAAGGCTCTGCCAGGTGTGCATTGGGCAGAACGCACAAAATCGGGCCCTGGTACACGGGCATCTTGGGCAGGCAGGCAGTCTGGCAATTCAGCTGGCCTTGAGACATCACTGGAGCAGGAGGTCTGCTGCTTCTTTGTTCTCTCCTCTCCCCATCCCCCACAGGGAGAAGCGGCAGCTTATGGTATAGAGGAGCCTAGCTGGGCTTTCTCAGATTAAGCCAAGGATTTATTGGTCCTTATGTTACTAAATAAACAGGCTTTCCTAAAGTTTCAAAAAGCATGTGCTGCTCACTGATCAGCAAAAAGATTCAATTCCAGATAAAGCCCCATGAAGAAAGTCTTGTGAACTGTTTACCTTCCAACAGATGCCCGGATCGAAGGATGGAGCTGAGCTTAGCGTGTCTGCTTGTGAGAACAAGGAATATTAGCTTCATGCTTCCAGTCCTGGACTTGATTCAGACTTGGCAAGACACTCTCGCCTCCTGGATGCTTTGGTTTTCTCTCATCTGTAAAATGGGACTGTCCAATGACTTTCTCACCCTTCATCCCTAGCCCCCAGGTATTTATCGATTCATGTTTCTCTGTACTTGCTCTCAAAGAAGAAAAATTGTAATAATAACAATAGCTAACATTGACATAGTGTCCTAAGGTATTCAGAGCCCTTCATGTGTGTTGCCGCATTGGGGCCAACAACCTTGGGAGGTAGTGACCGTTGTTATCCCTATTGCACAGATGAGGAAACTGAAGCTTTGGCCTTGAGGAACTTACCCAGGATCACAGGGAATGTCAGAGCTGGGAGGGGTCTCAGAACAAGGAATGTCAAGGCTGGGAGGGGCCTTGGAACAGGGAATCTTAGAAAAGCTAGTTCCTGAAGTAAGATTCGAACTCAGATCTTCCTGATTCCATGTCCAACTCTGTTCCATCTGGTGTAAAGAGATAGAAAGCTGGTTTTGGACTCAGGAAGCCCTCAACTCAAACCCCACCTGCAATATTCGTTCATACAATGACAAACCTAGAGACAGAAGGAAGCTACAGGCCATTGAGGACAAGTCCATCATTTTACAGACAAGGAAACAGAGGCCCAGGAACATGAAGTGGCTGGTCCATTGTCACATGGGTAGTTAAATGAGAAAGCCAGGATTTGAACTCATAACTTAATCCAAGTTTAGCTCTCATTTCACACCACCTTGACTTACTAGCCATGGGCAAGTAGTACTCACATGTCTGGACAAGTATGTTTCCCTCTCTCAGCCTCAATCAAACGATAAGCATTAATCATTTTTTATTAATTTATTAAATATCTACTGTGTGCTAGGAGTTAAGGATACAATAAAGAAATGGTTCCTGTCCTCAAAGAGTTTAGGTACAATAGAACGAGCCCTGCCTCTGGAGTGAGAGGACTCAAGTTCAAATTCTGTCTAATATCTACTACTTGTGTGACCTTGGGTAGTAATTTAACCCCTCCCCTCCCTCTCCCCCCAGGGGCTCAGCTTCCTCACCTGTCAAATGAAAAGGTTAAATTAGATGCCTCTTGTCCTATAATTCTAAATCATGTAATCCTCTGGGTCTCAGTTTCCATATCTGTAAAATAAGAGGTTGCACTAAGTGGCCTCCAAAATCCTTTGTGTCTCTCGATCTAAAATCTTATGGAAATGATCTGCCTAGGAGACAACACGTCTAAGTATATGCAGGATAAATGCTCAAATGTATTTGAAAATGGGGTGCAGATCATGAGTAATATGAGGGGGCAATAGGAAAGGCTTTCTGTAGGAGGCACTATTTGAGCTGTACTTTGAGGGTAACTAGGGATTGGAGGGAGGAGGGAGGAGGGAGAGGGGAGGAGAAATAGGGGAGTCTTCCAAAGCTTGGGGACAGACTATGCCAGAAGCAGGAGATGGAATATTGTTTGTGACAAACAGTGAACTGGTCAGTTTGACAGGACCAAAGAGCAGGTAAAGGAAAGTAATGCATGGTCAGCCTGGAAAGGTCGGGTGAACACAAACTGAGAAGAGCATAGAACATCCTCAAAGCCATGGGGAGCCCCTGGAGTTTCTTGAGCAGAGAAGGAAGGAGGTAAGCTCCTTGGGGGCAAGTACTGCATTTATTTCTGTATTTGTATCACCAGCTGTTAGCTCAGTGCACGGCATGTCTTTAATAAATGTTTTATCGTTCATGAATTTGTGTTCAGACCTGTGATTCAGAGCTATCCCTTTGTTACAGGATAGATGTCAGGACGATGTGCAAATCTCACTCCTTGTCAATTATGACCTGTGCATACCTAGCTTCGAAACCTAACTCAGACACTTACTAGCTGTGTGACCCTGGGCAAGTCACCTGATCTCTCAAGGCCTCAGGTTCCTCACCTGTCAAATGAGGGGACTGGATTAGAAGACCAAACAGGTCTCTGTGTAAACAGATGAGCTAATGATCTTCCTCTGTAAATTAGGGCCAAGGATACAGTTAGTCCCTCCCTCACTTAAGCCTTGGTTGAGCTAAAAGCACGTTGGACACTTTAGAAGAGCTATAGAATATTTCACCTTCAAACCCCCTCCCACGTCAGCGACAAATCTCATATCATTATACTTAGAGAGGAAAAAGGCAAAAACACTGTTAGCATTGACGTTGCAGGAATGTGATGGGAAATCGGGAAATCAGGTGTCAGAAATGCCCCAGTGATTGGGACATAGATACCCAGACGTTCCATCTTCTCTGACTACCCCGAGAGCTTTTCGAATAACCAGGTCTAAATACTTATTTGCATGAGAGCAGGATGGTTCCATTTCTGGAGCACGGCAGCTGTCACGGGCTTCCAAGCGGGAGATGATTTCTGATAAATAGATATGGACAATAGATAATGTCTATATTAATCCCACTGAAAAGTGGCATTCTCTGCAGCTCGCCTGAGACGAAAAGGAAGACAGAGCATAAAGAGGCGGCCCCAGTAGATTCCAGACAGGAGACTTTTTTCTCCATGACAGCTCAAGCTTGGCTGCTGCAATTAACTTCTCCCCAACCCACCCCCCTTCTCCTTCATCTCATCCAGGGCAGTTGAGAGAAAGGGAGCCTTGCATCTTCCTTCTACTGATGGAGGTTGATTAGCAGTCAGGTGGAGCGATGCTCAGGGGATAGCGAGGGGGATTAATTAAATCACTCCGACTGGCTAAGTGGCGACACTTTGATTTATAGCAGAGCTCACTCAACCAGACAGCAGCATTTCTTGTACATGGAAGGAGGAAGAGCCCAACTGGCCAGTGGTTGAAAGCTGGGGGACTTGTGAACTTAAAAAGAAAGTGACCTGGTCATTAAAACGGAGGCACCTGCCGAACGAGCTTCAGGGAGAAGAAGGAACTTGCCTAGGAAGAAAAGACTAGGTGTCTCTTTCAGACTAGGAGCAGCCTCTTGAGCTGTCAGGGGTGAGGAAGGGGTAGGGATGAGTTTCAGAACACAGAGAACCCTTCTTAGCCTCTGGGGAGAGAAACTGCGAGACTACTGAAGTCTGGGGAAGGATCAGCTCAGCTTTTCCCAGGTCTGTTTTTCACTCTCCTCTCTAGGACTGTTCCTCCCACCTCCTAACCTTGCACAGACCTCCTCTGACCTAAAGCAAAGAGGAGAAAGGAGTGGCTGGTAAAGGAGAGGAGAATGGGAGCAGGGAAGGACATCTATATTTGGAAGGATTCCTCTTTCTATCAAAGAGACCCAAAAGACTAATTCATAGTATAGATGGAATTGTTGAATGTCACATTATCTTAGCTGGAAAAACCAGACTGATTCTCCGTAATAGTTCATATAAAACCCAAACCTGAAATATTCCTCCCCCCCCCAAGTTTTGGAGGATCCATCTCCCTTCCTTTTCCCCTCTTCCTTATTAGATTGCCCTGTGCGATTCTACTGGAAAACTCTGGCTGATGGCCCCAGAGCACATTGTAATCATGGCCTCAGAATTCTAAGTGAATCATAGAGTCAGAAAGGATAAATCACCATAGATTTAGAGTTGAAAGGGATCATAGAAGTCTTCAAGTCTAACATTCTCATTTTGAAGGACAGGAAACTGAGGTTTAGAAAATGTATGTGATTCACCCAAGGTCATAGCCCTGGAATTAAAATCCAGATCTTTTTATTCAAAATTCAGTAAAGACTTGTTCCACTGTATAATGCTACTTTCTCTGGACCTCAGGTCATCATCTGAATAAGAATTCCTGGACAGTGTCATTTCTAACTTTTTTGTGTTCCTCAAAACTCCCAAAAATAAAACGAGGTATGTGATCCTCCAGAATAATTTAATATACTACTCATAATATTCTTTTAGACTTCTTCATTGTCATTATAATAACGACAACTAAAATTTTGCCCCCCCAAAACCCCAAATTAAAATTTACAGTATGGGGTTATTATTATAAAATATAAAACTTTATTCTAATATAATTATGAAAACTTTAAATATAAAATTATAAACCCTAACTATAAAATAATTATGAACATTTTATATGTAAGAATTGAACAAAAATAATCTAGTAAGATATGTGCTTATTATTCTCTGCAAGACTTAATATTATTTTACAAATTTTGTTGAATAAAAATAACAATCTTAATGAAATGACTTACAACTAGAAGATATTTAACGTAGTATAATAGTTATATATAAACTGAATTTTTATGTCAAACTCTTTTATTTGAACAAATGTTTGCAATGCTTAGCTCAACACCAGACATTAGTCTTAAATGTTCTGTATTGAGTTTATTTCTGTATTTTAATTAGAAACAAATATAAAGTGAAAATGCTCGCTCATGCAAATATGGGGAAGAAAATGGTAGGAGGATTTTGCAGGCTCTTTTTTTGAGATATGGAAATTAATTTTTTATTTTAACCACTTAACCAATCAATAGAAATAATCAATAGTTACGACATGAAAAATTTACTTTTCTACTGGTTAATGACAATTGCTGTATTAAATGATAGCTCTACTCAAAGTTCAATTGCACATATTGCTTTATTTTTCACAATGTGTGAGTAGAATGTAACATATATGTATATATTATGCATTTATGTATAACAATATATATAGTATTTATCTATATAGTGTGTAATACATATATGTGCATATAAATTATGTGTGCATGTATGTAAATATATGTATACACACACTAAGGAAAAAATCATCTCTTCAGATGTGACTTTCTTCTCTTCTATCATCAGCATACCAGCTGTGCTTTCATAGAAAATCTACTGAAAGACTGGTTATTTTGCCAGTTAGTTCATTTGAAAGCCTGCCAGGGAGGTGGAGCCAAGATGATAGAGTAGAAGTAGCAACCCAGTTGAGCTCTCCCAAAATTTCTCTCCAAACAACTTTAAAATAATGTGTCAAATTGAATTCTGGAGCAGCCCAGCCAACAGAAGTTCAAAATAAGACATTTTTCTAGCCCAAGACAACTTAGGAGGTTGGAAAGAGAAGGCTGTGACACTGGATAGCCCAGAGGACATGCCGTACCAGTACCAGTTGTGAGTTATAGAAACATTAAGAATGCAACAGCATCTTCAAGAACTCTCAGCCCATAGATGATTAGAGGGTTGAAAAAGGTTTCCCATACGGGCACCAGACACCAAAGAGGGCACTGTTTGGCAATTCTATCACCTATATTTAGTTCAGAAATGGGGTGAAGAGTAGTACTAACACTTGTGACTACAAAGGAAGAAGAGCTTTTCTTGGATAAAGAACAGTACAGACTAAGAGAGCAGTGACCACATCTCTCCCTGTATCACACCACCTTGGAATTACCAAAAACTTACAAATCCCCAGAACTAGCTGTGAAAACAGCGGTGTGAAAAAGCCTGAACCTTGGGATAATTCCACTCCCTACTCACAAATGAGCAGAGCCAAACTTTAATATAAAGTTCAAAGTTGAGTAATAGGTTGGAAAAATAAGCAAGGAAAAAAAAAAAGAACCTGACCTTAAAAATCTATGGTGACAAGGAAGATCAAGATATAAACTGAAAAGACAATAACATGAAAACAGCTTACGACCAAAACCTCAAAGAAAAAATGCAAATTGGACAAAACCCCAACAAGAATTTTTGGAAGAGCTAAAGAAAGGGCAAAAAATTATTTTAAAAGTCAAATAAGAATGGCAAGGAAAAACTGGGGGAAAAATGAGAGTGATGGAAGAAAATTATGAAAAGAGAATTGGTCAAAGAGGTACAATAATACTGAAGAAAATAACACTTTAAAAAATTGGATTGGCCAAGTGTTAAAAGAGGCATAAAAATTCATGGAAGACAATAATTCTTTTATTTATTTATTTAACTTTTTACATTCATTTTCACAAAATTTTGGGTTCCAAATTTTCTCCCCTTTTATCCCCTCACCCCACCCCAATAAGCCGAGCATTCTAATTTTCCCTATCACCAATCTGCCCTCTCTTCTATCATCCCTCCCTTCTCTTATCCCCATCTTCTCTTTTGTCCTGTAGGGCCAGATGACTTTCTATTCCCCCATTAACTGTATGTCTTATTTCCTAGTAGCAAGAACAATGACCCCGTTTTTCATGCTTTTCCTGCATCTCTCTCACTTCTCTTCCCAGTTTTTCCTCCACCTGTCTAACTTGATTTTCAAAATCCTTTTTGAGCTCTTCCAAGGCCCGAGCCCACCGGACATCCACCTGGGATGTCTGGGATACAGAGGCCCCGACCTCCACGTCTTTCCTTGATGGTAAGAATAGTTCCTCGTCATCAGAATTGAAAGGCGGGAACATTTGCACCCCCTCAAAGAAGTTTTCTTCCCTTTTCTGGGCATTTTCCCAGCCAGTTACTTGACTTCTGAGATTTCTGTCCACCCCCGCCTAGATCCGCCCAGCTAGTGCTTGGGGTCTGAGATTCAAATGGGCTTTCCGTGGCAGGTGCGGCCGCTATTCAATGTGAGCTTTAGTTCTGGTGCTGGGGTGGGGGCAGGGCCGCCTCCCAGGCTCAGTTCCCTCAGGGGCTTTATGCAGAGACTTTCAGTAATGGAGCGGGTGGGGGCAGGGCAGTCTCCCAGTCTCAGCTCCTTCAGGTGGTTTATGCAGAGACCTTCAGTAATGAAGATCCTGCCTGCTGCTTGGGGAGTCCTGGGGGCCGCCGCTGCCTCCGCCGCTTCCTGCCCCTGCCTCTGCCTCTGCTGCTTCCTCCCGAGGGGGCCCAAGTCACGGAGACACCCCGCTCCCCTCTCGGCCAGCCCAGACGTGTCTCTCACTGACCTGTAGCGTCTGTGGGAGGAGGGACCTTCGCGGCTGCCAGAGGTTCAGTCCCTGAAGCTTGCTCGGATCAGCTCTTTTGGGCCACCCGGCCAGGGCAGCGCTGGGGTGGGGTCCACTTTCTGGGGCACGACGGACCCTGGGGACGGCTCTCCAGGGCTCTCTGGAATGGAACTCTCTTCCACTGTGTTTCTGAACACCCTGCAGTGATCCAGAACTTGTGGGGAACTCTTCTTACATTAAATCCATGGGCTGTGGGTTCGGAGCTAGCATACGTGAGTCTTTCTACTCCACCATCTTCGACAATAATTCTTTAAAAAGCAGAATTAACCAAATCAAAAAAGTACAAAAACTTACTGAAGAAAATAATTCCTTAAAAATTAGAATTGAGCAAGTGGGAGTGAATTACCTCCTGAGACATCTAGAAACAATAAAACAAAATAAAAAGAATGAAAAAATAGAAGAAAATGTTATAACTCATCAGAAAAACAACTGACCTGGAAAACAGATTGAGGAGAGATAATTTAAGAATCATTAGGCTACCTGAAAGGCATGATAAAAAAAAAGAGCTTAGACCCCATATTTCAAGAAATTATAGAGGAAGAATCAGAGGGTAAAATAGAAATTGAAAAAACCTGACCATCTTTTGAAAGAGATTCTAAAATTAAAACTCCCAGGAATATTATAGCCAAATTCCAGAGCTCCCAGGTCAAGGAAAAAATATTGCAAGCAGTCAGAAAATAAAAAACATTCGAATATCATGAAGCTATAGTCAGGATCACAAAAGATTTAACAGTTTCCACATTAAAAGAACAGAGGGTTTGGAATATGGTTTTCCAGAAGGCAAAGGAACAAGGATTACAACCCAGAATAATCTCTCAGCAAAACTGAGTATAATCCTTCAGAAAAAAAGCATTCCTGATGAAAAGACCAAAGCTGAACAGAAAATTTGACATTCAAATATGTAAGCCTCCAGAGCAACATAAAAAGGTAAATATAGAGAAATAACAAAGTAAGTCTGTTTACATTTCTATATGGGAAGATGATGCTCATAACCTAATATCCTTATATCCTAAGAATACTAATACCTTTATATCCTAAGAATATTATCATTATTAGAGCAGTTAGAAGGAGTCTACATAGACAGAGAAAATGAATGTGAATCAATTATGTTGGAATGATCTCAAAAAAATGGAGCAAGAAAGCAAGGTGCACTGGGAGATGGGGCAAGAGGAAGAATGGGGAAAATTATCTCACATAAAAGAAGCACATAAAGAAGAGCTTTTATAGTGGAAGGGCAAACGGGAAAGGGAGTAGTGGATAACACTTGAACCTCATTCTCATCAGAATTAGTTTAAAGAGGGAAGAAGATATATACACACTCAGTTGGGTATAAAAATCTATCTTACCCAACAGGGAAGCAGGAAGAGAGGGCAAATTAAGGGAGGTAGTGATCAGAAGCAAAACAGATTTTTAAGTAGAGACAGGGGAGTGGGAGAGGGAGAGGGAGACAGAGACAGAGAAAAGGACAATTAGAAGAAAATAGGATCGAGGGAAATACACAGTAATCATAACTGTGAATATGAATAGGATGACAACACAGAGACAACATGCCAAAATTAGTGGGATGCATCCAAAGAAGTACTTAGGAAGAAATTCTTATCTTTAAATGCTTACATCAATTTTTTTAAAGAGTAGATCAATGAATTAGGCATAGAATTTTTTATAAAACTTAGAAAAAGAACAAATTAAAACTCCTCAATTAAACACCAGAGTAGAATCCCAAAAATCAATCAAAAGAGAGATTAATAAAATTGAAAGTAGAAAAATTATTGATATAATAAATAAAACCAAGACCTTGTTTTATGGGGAAAAGCCCCAATAAACTAGACAAACCATTGATTAATTTGATTTTTAAAAAGTAAGAAAGTCTACCAGGTAGAAGAATAGTAACATAAGCAGAAAATAAGTTTAAATTGAAAAAAAGCCCTAATCCAGCAATGAGAGGCAATATAAGATTTATTTCTACTGCATGTTTGTGATGGTCCTTGATGGTTCCAAGATAGCCTGCAACATACATTCTTAGAGATTATGGCTCTTAAACAGCCTGACGTTTGTGTTTTTAAAATTCTTAATCACATGATTACACAGTTGATGAAGTACAATTATTGCATAATGGGAGAAATTAGGTAGCTACTCTAGTCAAGTGTACAGAATGCCAATGAGGTTATGTGCATGTGTCTGATAAGCCACTGGGAATCAATTTATGGTTTAATGTTAAACCTTTGTAATGGTTTGCCAACAATTTGACGTCAACTTGAAAAACTGCAAGAACATGTTGCACTCAGAAATAGCCAGAGTTTAATGCAATCAATGTACAAACACCAAAATTATTGCATCTATGATCATAATGGTTTTGAATCACTGCAAAACAAATCTAAAATGCTTCAAATATTCACAAGTTAGTTGTCATAGAGGAAACACATTTTTGTATCATAATCAGGTAATTATTTACTGCCTAAAGAGAAATTAATATTTTTAGTGCTAACCTCTTAGACCAGTTGTCAAACCACTAACTGGTAACTACTGCTCTAGAGCAGTGGTTGGCAAACTACCATGGAATTTGACTTCCTGTTTTTTAGGGCTATGAGTTAAGAATATTTTTTATACTTTTTAATATAATAAAACATTATTTTAAAATGTAAAAACAACTTTTCACTTGAAGACTATAGAAAAATAGCCAAAGGACCAGAGTTTGCCCATACCTAATTTGGAGCATACACAATAAACAGTACCCTAGATTTTGCTTTTAAGATGTCCAGTGAGTAGCATCTCATTACCTCCAAAACAGCCCATTCCATTTTTGGAGAATTCTATTGATTAAAAAGCTTTTCCATATATTAAACCTGTAACTACTGCCCATCATTCCTAGTTTTGCTTTCTGGGGACAAGAAGAATAAATCTAGTCCATTTAACACATAGCACTCCTTCAAATGGGCACCTAGGTTAGTCAGTTATTAAACATGTGAGTAGCTAAGTAACAGAGTGAAGAACATGGTCTTGGAGTCTGGAAGACTTAAGTTCAAATCTCATCTCAGACACTTACTATGTGACCCTGGACAAGTCACTTATTCTCTCTCAGTTTCTTCATCTGTAAAATAAGTGTAAAAATAAACTTCCCAAGGCTTTTGCAAGGATCAGTTGAGAAAATGAATGGAAAGTGCTATAGAAATGTTAGCTATTATGGTTGTTATTTGAAGGCAGCTCTCACATCCTCTTCAAGTCCTCTCTTCTCCAGGCAAGACAGCTTCAGTTCTTTCAATTGATCTTCATCTCAAGGCCCTTCACCATCCTAATCACCCTTGTCTGAATACTTCCAGCATATTAATATTTGTCCCCAAATGTGGAGACCAGAATTGAATATACTACTCTAGATGTGGTTTGACCAGGGCAGAGGGCAGTGGGACTCTCATTTTCCTTGTTCTGGATATTATGATTCATTCTCTCTCTCTCTCTCTCTCTCTCTCTCTCTCTCTCTCTCTCTCTCTCTCTCTCTCTCTCTCTCTCTCTCTCTCTCTCTCTCTCTCTCTCTCTCTCTCTCCCTCTTCCCGTCTCCCTCTCCCTCTCCCTCTCCAACATCTTTGTTTTCACATATGAGGAAACTAAGGTCCAGAGAGAGGCCAAAGATTATCCATTTAGTCAATGGCAGATCCCCAGATCTTTTCTTAGTCTTTTCCCTCCATGCCATATTCAATCTACCTAAGAATTTATTAAGTGCCTACTGTGTACAGAGCACCACGCTAAGTGCTGAAAAAGATACAAAATTTAGATAAGACTTTAGAATCTAGTAGAGGAATATTAAACATCTGAAATTGGACCCAACAGGTATTTCTTGAGCACCTACTATACATAAGGTGCTGTACCAGGTCATAGGGTCATAGGTTTATAATTCAAAGAGACCTCAGAAGTCATTCTTGCCATCACTTGTGTTTTTAGATGAGCTAAAGTCAATGGTTGTTCATTGATTTGTCCAAAGTATCTAGAGTAGGATCTGAATCCAGTGTTTCTTGACTCCAAGAATATCATTTTAACCACTGCCATGTTCCCTCTCTATAAAGCAAAATATTATTAGAGGAGTAATAAAAACTAACATTTATATGGTTAGTGCCTTAAAGTTTGCAAAAGTCTTAACATATATTCTTAACTTGTTATATATTATATTACATATATTGTAAAGGTCTTTACATATATTATATTTTGCTAACCCTGTAAGATGAATATTGTTATCTCCATTTTATAGTTGGGGTAACTGAGGCTCAGAAAGGGGGATGTGGGAGAAGGGAACATATATTCATCAAATGCCTACTCTGTTCGAGGCACAGTGCTAAGCTCTTTACAAATATTATCTCATTTGATCTTCACAACAACCCTGACAAGTAGTTGCCATTATTATCCTCATTTAAGAGATGAGGAAACAGCAGCATACGGAGGTTAAGTGACCTTTCTGAGGTCACATAGCTAGTAAGTGTCAGAGGCCTGATATGATTCAGATTGTCCTGACTCCAGGCCCATCATTCTATCCTTTCTGCTCCTAAAGCGTTAAGTGACTTTTCCTTGATTATACAGCTACGAAGTGATAGGGTGGGATTTGAACCCCACTCTACCTTGACTCCAACCTCCATAGCCCCCAGATCATGCTTCCTCTGGGGCATAACTACTAAGCGCTATCAATGGCCAACGATGGTGAGTAAACCAAGTGAATCATAACTTCTATTGGGGGAAAACGTGACTGACTGAAGGGTTGGAATTGTTGGGGATTTCCTAGATGAGGTGTCAGAAAACCGATCAAAAGAAGGGCTAATCCAAGGTAGGAAACATTAATAAAAATGAATGGGATTGGGCTACAATCCCTTCTTATGGGGGTGATATTTTCTATCAGTCTACTGATGTATTTCCCTCTTTGATTTTTTCCCTCACTGCTATGCATATTTGTTTGTGTTATATGAATACATACTTCTACCGCTGAGACATATATTCTTTGTGTAATTTAGACCTGTAGTCTCCAAATCAGCCTGTCAAATAATGCTCTTCAGTGTATAACCTCTATTAAATGTCTTTCTGAGGCTTATTTACTATGAATGGCACTCTAAGGTGATTACCTAGGACCCTGGATTAATCATCTCTGTTCTGTCAAACGCTGATGTGTTGGGTTTTTATTGGGAGTGGTGGTGGTGGAGTTGATGTTATGCTGTATAATTCCAAATATCAAGTGTGCTACAGACAATTCCATAAAGGACTACAAAATTCCAAATCTCAAGGAGAAATGTAATAGGGGTTTGGAAACTGACTGACTTTGGGGGATTTGTAGTTTAGTAAGACAAGCACTCAGGGGCAGTTGGGTGGATGCAGGGGATACAGCACCAGTCTTGGAGTCAGGAGGACCTGAGCTCATATCCAGCCTCAGACACTTACTAGCTGTGTTACCCTAGGCAAGTCAATTAACCCAGATTGCCTCTTCAAAAAAAAAAAAGACAAGCATTTCCTCTCAGTCCTGAGAATTATTTGGACTATCATGATTTTTGAGCTGAAAGGGGGAATTGAATCCTATCCAGAAGTTTCAAAAAGAGAGGAACACATAGAGAAAGCAGCTTGAGAAGAAGCAGCAGGAAGATGGTATCTCTTGCTTCACCTAGAAATTTATAAGTCAAGTTGAAAAGAATGTGAGATGAGAACAACACATAAAATGAGAAACAAAAAGGAGATCAGAGCCACAGCAGAAAAAGAAGGGAGAGTTGGAGGTAGGCCATGAGACTGAAGCTATTAGCTGTGTTCAAAGGCCTACTCTCTCCCAAATTTCTCCTAATAACAGATTCTGTTTGATTATTTTACCCATACATGTCCTGTGTCCTGTGAATCTAGCTATAACTTTTTTAAGAGCCTATTATGGACCAGGCACTGTGTAAATGCTAGGGATAAAAAAGCAAAAGATAGTCCCTGCCCTCCTAGAGTTCACAATCTAATGGAGAAGACAGCAAAATTTGTACAAATATGTACAACCTATATACAGAAAAAAATAGGAAATAAGAAAGTGAATGCATTAGACATATTAGAGAGAGATTAGGAAAGGCTCCTTGTAGAAGATGAGATTTTAGTTGGGACTTAAAGGATGCCAGAATGTGGAAATTAGGAGGAAGAGTATTCCAGATGTGGGTGACAGCCAGAGAAAATGTCTAGAGAACATGGAAATTCTTGTTTGTGGAACAGCCAGGAGACCACTGTCACTGGATGAAAGAGTAAGTGGTGGGGAGTATGGTGTTAGAAGATCAAAAAGGTAGGAATGGGTCCAGATCATGAAGGGTTTTAAAAGCCAAAAAAGAGGATTTTATATTTGATCCTGGAGGTGATAGGAAGACACTGAAATTTGTTGAATGAGGGCGTAATATTGTCAGATCTGCAATTTGGGGAGATCAGTTTAGTAGCTGAATAGAGGATGGACTGGAGTGGGGAGAGACCCACTAGCTGTTGCCATAGTTCAGGTGTGAGGTGATGAGGGTCCGCATCAAGGTGAGGGAAATGTCAGAGGAGAGAAAAGGCATATACAAGAGATGCTACAGAGATGAAATGGACAAGAGATGCTTCAGAGGTGAAATGGACCACAGATGTTGCAGAGGTGAAATTGACCAGAGATGTTGCAGAGGTGAAATGGACAGGCCTTGGTAATAGCTTTGGAGATGGGAGTTAAGAGATAATGAGGAGTCCAGAATGAATCTACATTGTAAGACTAAGGGACTAGGAGGATAATAGTGCCCTCGACAGTAAAAGTAGAAGGGGAGGAAAGGTTTATGGGAAAGCTAATTAGTTCAGTTTTGGACATATTGAGTTTAAGATGTCTACCGAACATCCAGTTGGAAAGGTCTGAAAGGCATTTGGAGATGTGAGATTGGAAGCCAGCAGAGAGACCAAGACAGGAAAGGCAGACTTGAAAATTATCAGTATAGAGATGATAATTAAATCCATGGGAGCTGAGGAGATCAATAAGTGAAGTTGAATAGAGGGAAAGGAGAAGAGGGTCTAAGACGGAACACTGAGGGATACCAGCAATGAGAGAGCATGATCTGAAGAGGATCCAGCAAAGGAGAGTGAGAAGGAGTAGTCAGAGAGGTAGGAAGAGAACCAGGATATTGCCTTAAATATAAAGAAATCATGGGTTATCAGAAAATACACAAAATTTTAATTGGAGCAACTCTGCCTGAAAGTTAGGAATTTTCCTACCTGGGGGCTCTGAGCTACTATAATTGTAACAATACTTTTCTATCTGACATAAACTATAAAATAGCAAAGATCAGAAACTAGGCTAAAAGTGAACTAATTACTGTAACAAAGTATAGCTACTGGTACAAAAAAGGAAGAGAGGCAGAGTGGAAGCCGGTGAGAACCACAAGCCAGACCAGAGTGAGATTCTTCTCTGCCTCTTTGAGAAAGGAGTGGGGAGTGAAAGGATCTGATCATCTTCCCCTGCACCATCCCCCACCCGCAATCTGTGTTACAAGGGAATGGTAGTTTGATGGAATGTAGTAGTAATGGAATTTTTAATATACACATGAAAGGGCGTATTAATGAGAGCAAGCCTAAAGAATTCCAGGACCCTGCATCTTTTGTTTAAGCAAAGGAAGGTATCAGGAGGTTGGAGTGAGACCTTTAATAAAGATTTCCCTACTATATCATCTCTGCCATTTTATTCTAACCTACTATTCCAGCTTCACCTTACACGACTGACCTTCTATATTCTCCTAGAATGAAAGAAACTGATTCCTGGCCATTTCCTAAACACATTCTCTACTACTTCCCAGATTGATTGGCCAATTCTCTCTGATCAAAAGTATCCAAGGCAGCCATGTCTTCTTTCCTCTCAAGACACCACTCTTGACTCTTCTGACTCACCTCCCTTAAATGTAAGCCCTTTGAGGACAGGAACTTTCTTTCTGCTTGTATTTGTGTTTTCAGTGCTTAGCACATAAGTACTTTTTAACTTGACTCTACCTGACATACAATGGGCAGTTCCTAGAAGTTCATTGACCTGAACTGAGTTGAACAGAACCAATGAGTGCCAAGACCAGCATCAACCCTTTTGAATCCCATTGCAAACACTTTTTACCACTGCCCAGCTGCATTTGCTCAGACAGCCCAGAGGGGTTCAACCTGACAGTCCTCAGCAAGTCTGCCCCTGGCTTTAATCCATCAGAGCCAAAGCTGGCAGGATATACTCCCTACCATTGATCCCAATGTTGAGACCATTTTCTGGTACATAGAGTCAAGTTTGACTTTCTGTAGAATTGGGTTGGACAGGACTGCTGCTCCATCCTCACTGCTAGTACACCTTCAGAAGGGGCAGCTAGGTGGTGCAGTGGATAGATCACCAGTGCAAGAGTCAGGAGGACCTGAGTTCAAATCTCACCTCAGACACTTGGCGCTCACTAACTGTGTGACCTTGGCAAGTCACTTAACCCCAATTGCCTCATCCTGGGTCATCTCTAATCATCCTGATGAATATCTGGTCACTGGATTCAGATGATTCTAGAGGAGAAGTGAGGCTGGTGACCTGCACAGCCTTCCCTCAAAACAAAGTCAAGTGCAAGTCTTGTCATCATTTGTCTGATGGCATGGAAAGGACAAACACACACACACATACATACAGCTTCAGATTAGTCCTTATTAAGTATAACATGTTCTTAGTATATTTTAGTACTAAGTACTAAAGCACACTTAGTACTTTTGAATTTTTCTTTAGGCTGAGTGATGCCAAATCGCTTTAAAGCTGTAGAAAGAGCACAGGATTAGGGAGTACAGGACCTTGGTTCAAATCCTGACTTTACCTCTTCATAGAAACATAGATTTAGGGCTAGAAGAAACCTTAGAGGTCATTGAATCCAAATCCCCTAATTTTACATATAAGAAAACTGATGTACAGAAAAGTAAAATGACTTGCCCAGGGTCCTACAGTTAGTAGGTCATAGGGTCTTGAATTTTGAACTAGGTAGATCCTAATGTCTACGCCAGTGTTGTTAAATGCAAATAGACAGCATATTCCACAGGAAGCCTTCCCTCACCCTTTTTCATTCCAGTGCCTTCCCTCTGTTAATTATTTCCTATTCATTCTGTCTATAGTTTCTTTGTACATATTTGTTTGCCTGTTGTCTCCCCACTTAGATTGTGAGCTCCTTGAGGGTAGGCACTGTCTTTGGCCTCTTTTTGCATACCCAAATAGTACCAAGCATATAGTAGATGCTTAATAAATGTCATTTGGTCACTTTTCAGTCATGTCTGACTCTTCATGACCTCATTTGAGATTTTCTTGGCCAAGGTACTGAAGGAGTTTGTTATTTCCTTCTTTAGCTCTTTTTACAGATGAGAAAACCAAGGCAAACAAGGCTAAGTGACTTGCCTAGGGTCATACAGCTACTAGTGTCAGATTTGAACTCAGGAAAATGAGTCTTTTTGATTTTAGGGCTGGCACTCTATCCACTGCGCCACCAACGGTCCTAATAAATGGTTATTGAATTGAATTAAATATTAATTTGGAAAACAACATGTTAACATTATCTGTGTTCTATTGTATTTTTATTTATATTGCTAAATATTTCTGAATGACATTTTAACTTTGTTCAACATTCAGGAGTATTGCAGGCTTGTGATTGACACCTGAACTCATTTAACCCCCATTCATTTTACAGATAAAGAAAACGGCCTGAGCTGAAATACAGTCTCGGACCCTTATTAGTTGTGTGACCCTAGGCAAATCACTTAACCTCTGTCTGCTTCAGTTTCCTCATGGAGATTAAAATAGTACCTACCTCCTAGGCTTGTTGTGAGGATAAAATGCAATGTTATTTGTAAAGTGTTTTGTAAACTGTTTAAATGCTAGCTGTAATTAAAATACCATGGAAATAGGGCCGCCATTATGTACGTGGTAGTGAGTTAGGAAAGGGATCTTGGAGGTTCGTATCACCTCTATGGGTATCAGGGCAGGGATCAGAGAATCCTAGATGCAGAAATTTTAGGGACCTCAGGGGCCATCCAGTACAGCATTTCATCATACAGATGAGTAAACTGAGGCTGAAGGTTACATGACATCATAGAATCGTAGCTCTAGAACTAGAAACAACCCCTGAAGCCATCTATTTTAGCCCCCTCATTTTACAGAAGAGGAAACTGGGACCCAGTAAGTTGAAGGGGCTTACATAAAGTCACTCAAGTTCAAAGTAGCAGAATTAGCATTTGAACCCAGGACTGAAGACTTCAAATCTCTCTTTCTTCTCACTGTGTGCTACCTCCTGATAAATAATGCATTTCCCCTTAAAGAGACTTACTGCCCTAAGGACTGAAATGCCCCAGTTTAGAATGGTTTGGCTGCTCCAATCTTTTCCTCATACCTATCAGCATAGTGGTAGCTCAGTCTCTACTGCCAGCCGCCAGTCAAGCTGACTGTAGCCAGCCTCAGTAGGAGGCAAGAAGACGATCTGTTTTAACATGGATATATATGCATGTGTCCCTCTCTCTCTAATCACCAGAATACATTTTCAGGAGAAGCGAGCAGGGGGATTAGCTGCAGGCCTCCCATTAATGTTAACTTTATTTCAGTAATGAGGTACTGAGGTGGGGAACAATCAGAGGAACTAATACAGTGTAATCACAGTGATGAAACCCGCATGCTGGGAAGGCAGGGAGAGAGGAATAATAGTCAGGAGAGGATGCTTCTTCTCCACGTGAAAGATCACACAGAACAAGAAAGAGAGAAAAGCAGAAGGTGTAAAATCATGGACAAAAAGTTGGGGTGGCCTCAAAGACCAGAGGGATAAAAAATGGAAGTGATTCATGAGGGAGAAGCTGTAGGAAACCAGACACACTTATACGCTGTTAGTGGATTTGCGGTCCAGTTAGATGATGTATGCTCTGGGGAGGTCAAAAACAGAAAGGTCCTATGAACAACAAAATATTCATAAAAGCATTTTCTAGTAATAGCAAAAAAAAACACCCCAAAACCAAACAAACCTGGAAGCAAATTAACTGCCTATCCATTGGGAAATGTCTGAATATATTATAGTAAATAAATGTTATGGAATGTTACTGAGCAATATGAGATGACAAATATGACAAATTAAAGAAACATGAGGAAAAGGACACCAACTGATGCAAAGTAAAAAAAATCAGAACCAGGAGAACAATGAGGGGCTGAAATTTTGACTAAAAAATGTCAAAGGAAAGAACACTAGAAAGAAACTATCAATCCTAATTAATTAATTGACCAGATAAGGTGAGACAAGGTTTGTCGATAGAGTGCTGGACTTGGAGTCCTGGAGGCCTGAGTTCAAGTCCTAGCTCAGACATTTGCCAACTTGGGGCAAGTCACTTAACCTGCCAGCCTCAGTTTCCTTATCTGTAAATTGAATGTGTTTGACTCAATAAAGTTCCAGTTCTAAAGATATGATCCAATGGTTCCATGATCTGTAATTAGAAGAACTAATCTTGGTCCCAGACAAATGATGATGAAGTCCACTTTCTCAGTAGACAGGTGGGGGACTCTGAGTACAGAATGTGACATGGGTTCCTTCCTGGTTCAGTTGGTTTTACTTAAATGTTTTTTTTTGTTGTTATAGGAAAATATTCTGGGAATGGGGAAATAGGTATTTGGGGAGAATGACTATAGGCAAAACACAAAAAAGTTGGGGAGGAATAAAAGTTGGGGTGCCCCAGCTATAGGCAACGCAGGTTATAAGCTCATAACATAAAGCTATATGTTCTCTTAGAGTACGCATACTCCAGTCCCATCAGATAGGGAAATCAGGACCAAGAAAAGTAACATGAATTGCTGAGATTCTCTTCTTGGTAAATAGTTATTAATAAGGAGACTCACAATTTTTATTTAAGTTGGGAGTATAGGGAGGCAAAAGAATGGGGCCCAAATAGAATTCTTGTGATCTGTAGACCACACACACCCATTCATAACTAACCTGGAAGAACCCTCAGAGGGCATTTAATCTAACCCCCTTCATTTTATAGTTCAAGAAACTGAGGCCCAGAAAGGTTAAGTCACATGGGGTTGTCTAGACCATCCCCCTTCATTTTATAGATGAGGAAACCACAGATCAAGGAGGTTGTAACAAGAGGGACAGTGCTGTAAGTATTAGGTCCGGTGACTAAAATCATGACTTACAGCTAAATCGATTCTTACTTGAACTATAACAGCTTCTGATTTAGGTAGTTCAGCACTCTTGTCTCTGATTTAACAGATGAGAAAGTTGAGGCTCAGAATGAAAATGGAAGGGGCCAGACCACATTTGGTGCATTGTGCTGTTATGGAAGGGTATTGAGAAGCTAGCCAGTGTCCCGAGGAGTGCTATCAGGAGCTTGAAAAGCCTCAAGCGAGTTCTGTGTTCTGGGAAGAACAAATCTACTAGATTCGGTTCAATTTAATTCAATCCTCGACTCAACGAGCTTGTAGGTGGTATTGCACATAAAGTGCTGAACCTGGAATCACCAAGATGTGAGTTCAAATTCTGACTCAGACTCTTACGAGCCGTGGGATTTTAGGCAAGGCACTTAACCTTCGTCTGCCTCAATTTCAATAATAGCACCTCCCAGAGTGGCTGTGAAGATCAAACTAAATGATTTGTAAAGCACTTTGCAAACTTTCAGGTGGTGTGTGAATGCTGGCTAGGTTTTATTTTTAAATTATTTACCTTTATCAAGCACCTATTTATGAATCAACCAATTCAGATCTTATTAAGCTCCTACTATGTGCCAGGTGCCCATAATACAAAGACAAGAATGAAATCGTTCCTGCCCTTAGGGAGCTGATGTTCTATCAGGGAGGGGCCATTGGAGGACTTGTGCTGAGTGCTAGTGCTGTATGATGATACATAAAACATGGCCTGTCCTCAAGAAGGTCCCAGTGTACTCTTAAAGAGTATTATGTAGAGGCTAAGTAACCTGGCCGGAGGCACACAAGCTTAATTTTCCTTTTCCTGTGCTCATCTGTGTATATATTATATCACAACCAGGACCCACAGCCCACCCCTCAAAAGGTCAATTCCTGGAAGTTAGAAATTTCATTTTTGTGGCGCTGAAGATAGTATCTGGTATATATTAGGATCTTAATTAACACTACTAAGGTATCATAGTGGATAGAGGGCTAGACCTGGGGTCAGGAAGACCTTTCCTATCCAGTCTCAGACACTTACTAGCCATGTGACCCCGGGTCACTCTTTGTGCCTCAGTTTCCTCATCTGTAAAATGAGGTGTATAATAGCACCAACCTTTCAGGGTTATTGCGAGGATCCAAGTTTCTAGGAACTCTCATAGCACTTTATAAATGCTTTTGCTGTTGAGTCCTGTTTTCAGTCATGTCCAACTCTTCATGACTCCATTTGGGAGACATACTGGAGTGGTCCGACATTTCTTTCTCCAGTTCATTTGACAGATGAGGAAACTGAGGCAAACTGGGTGAAGTAACTTGCCCAGGGTCACACAGCTAGTAAGTATCTGAGGCCAAATTTAAACTCAGGAAGGTGAGTCTTCCTGACTCTAGGCACGATGCTATATCCACTGCACCACCCAGGTGCCCCATTATAAATGCTAGCTACCATTATTATTATTAAATGTCACTTTCTAAGTCTTCTCCAAGCTAAACATCCACAGTGCTGCAGTGTATCATGTGAGAAGAAAAGAATGAATTCGGGTCACACTGAGTTCTCACTTATTGTTGATACAAAATTAATTATTTTATTTAACAATATTTCTTAAGGTGCTGCTAGGAGAAGAGCCCCGTCCTAGGTACCAAAGGGCCAGCAGATACTGGTGGCAAGCAGAGAACACACAAGTATAAATAAGATCCAATCTCTCTCCTCCAGGACTTTAATAGCCTAACAGAGTTGATTAACAATGTACACAGATAATGAGAATGTGGTCTCTCTCCTTAAAGTTCCTTCTGTTTCTAAGGATTAATGACAGACAAAGGTCTTACCCTAGGGCTGAGCTGTATTGATCGGTGAGTAAAAGAGTACAAAGTCACCTAGCCCACTATCTATATATTACCTGGCTCCAAACTCAACCATGCCTTCTATCCCATGTAGCCATTCCCCATGGCCATCTCACCACTGCACTGCCTATGTATGGATCCCCCTCCCCCATCCTGCTTTCCACTTCTTGCTTTGGGAATAATAGGACCTGGGTTCAAATTCCAAGTTGAATACTTGCTACCTGTGTGACCTTGGTTAAGTCACTTTATTTCTCTGGGCCTCCATTTCCTCTTCTGTAAAATGAACCACATGGCTTCTGAGATGCCTTCCAGATTTGAATTCTGTGATTCTGTGTTCGCAACCAACGGTTTAGTGCCCCTAACTGAATACAATTCACCAAATGTGATCTGGCCAAATTCAATTCCCCTTTCTGGGCCTCAGTCTCCTCATCTGTAAAAATGGTTGATTAGATGGCCTCTGAGGGGCTTTCCAACTCTACCTCTATGATCCTACTGTGAAAGTTTGCATTCCTTCTGCAAAGACCATGCCAATTGGCTGCCTTATGGATCAACTCTCCCTCCCTGTGATACTTCAGATAAAAAAATTCTCTTCCTTGGCCACCATTCATCTAAAAGTATAGTCCCTTCCTTTCAGAATGTAAATTGAAACCCAGGATCCTGTGGGTAGACTCCAGCATGCTTGCTGAGAATCCAGGATTGTGAAAGTATCACTCTCACTGTTTTCAGTTGTAGGCTTAGAGTTTAGAACAGTTCTCATTACCTAATAAATCTTTTTTCATTCATTCATTCACTCTTTCTATCTATCTATTCATCCACTCACTCATTCCATGAATTCATTTATTTATTCACTCATTCAATTCAAGTGGAGAAATATTAAATGCTATGGGTAAGTTCACTTGCCTGGGCAGTATACTTTCCAGGGATGTTCACATAGATGAGGAAGTTGACACATGAATTGCCAGAGCTAGCTCAGTGTTTAGGAGGCTCCAAAGGGAGATAAAAGGTACTAGACTGCCTACCAAACTGAAGGTCTACAGAGCCATTGTGCTGATCTCATTGCTGTGTGCCTGTGAAACCTGGACGGTCTATGAGCCCCATGCCAGGAGACTTGAATTGCTTCCATGTGAATTGCCTTAGGAGGATTCTGAAGATTGACCGGTAAGATAAGATGCCAAACACTGGGGTCCTTTCTTGAGCTAAACTGCCAAGCATTCAAACTCTGCTATAGAGAGCACAACTCTGATGGGCTGGCCACATTGTTCAAATGCCAAAAGTATGTTTGCCTAAAAGTCTATTTTACAGAGAATTCACACAAGGCAAGCGCTCACACAGAGGTCAGAAGTGTTACAAGGACACTCTCAAGATCTGTCTGAAGAACTTTGGAATTGATTGCACAACACGGGAAATATTGGCAAAGGACATATCAAAGAAGGTGCCATACTCTGTGAACAAAGCAGAAACACAATAGCTCAAGAGAAACATGAGATGCAAAAGAAAAGTGAAATGCAAATTTAGAGCCATTTCCATTCCAAATGTTCACATGGACTGTTTGTGCCCGACCTATGGTAGAACATTCCAAATTCTCATTGGCTGAATCAGTCACAGTCAGACACAATGTACCTTCACTCCAACGTAGGGATGTTATTTTGATCTTTTTCAAGCATGAAGGACAACTAAGGAACCAACCTTTTGATTCATCCATTTACTTATTCATTCAAAAAGGTACAAAATTCGAAGGGTTGTGACTAACCAAAATAGCCTAATCAGGTCATTTCTGCCCTCCATCCATGGCTGAATCACAATCCTGGATTCTCAGCAAGCATGCTGGAGTCTACCCATGGGATCCTGGGTTTCAATTTGGACCTGCTATTCTCTTAAGTAAAAAGGAAAGCTAAGCATCCCCAGCTCTGAGATGACAGATACATCCCTGAAAAAAATGGGTCTTTGGCTGTCATACTCCTCTCCTTTCTCATCCATTCCACTCTCTATCCCCAGCTCTAGCTTGGCCAGGACCTAGCTGGAGCAAAGATCCTTGATGGCTACGTCTTGGGGGCTAAGGTTCATATTAATCTCATCTCACTTGCCTGTGACAGTGACCCTGATCCAATGACACCACCGCCACCAGCAGCAACAGCCACCTAGGAAACAAGACTAACAGAGAATATGCTTTGGGTGACCGAGCTTACACACATCTCCCCACTTGGGTTACCTGAGAATTACCAGGGAGGGACGATTAAGCTACTTTCAGTCACCACTTCTTATTCTCGTAAGTAATGTTGATAGGGCAGCACCTTATGATCTCTAGCACCAGATCCAAAGGGCTTCAGACGCCCCACAAATAGATGGGTCCATGGGGAAGGATGCCCCCTTGTCTCTAGCTAGCTGACTCTCCCACAAAACCCCTTTCAGGATCCAACATCCCAGCTGTTGGGAATCAGAGGAGGCAGGATGGCAGGAGCTAGGATCTGAGGGCAGAAATACTCATTCATTTGTTTGATTTTTTCCCCCTGCACCTTGTTATTTCAAGCCTGGGTCTGGCACCACAACATAGCAAGCTTCCAGGTGGCGTCTCTAAGAGAACTAGTTAGAATTCTTGGCACTCACACTGTGCAGCATCTTAGCATTTTTTTTCCCAAAGCACTTTGCTAACATTAACTAATTAATCCTCCAACACTCCACTGAGAAACAATAGGCAGAGAGTATGATCTCCATTTCCCAACATTCACTGTAAGAATCAAAACTAAGTCTTTCATCACTGGTATTTAATCTGGCTCTTTCTCCAAAGAAGCCCCTGCACTTCTTTCCACCCCCACCCTCAATTCTCTTCTTTAGCTTTGCTTAAAAGAATCCTCAGCTTTCTTCCAGGCACAGCTCAAGCTCTACCAGCTATTGACACGTGGTCTCTCCAACTCTTTCCTATTGTTCCCAATCATCTTTCTTATTCTTGAAATTACTTTGCATTTTTCTTTTGGCCCATATCCATGTAAGAGACTTCCAGTGTGGAAACTCCCTCTACCAAGGCAGATCAACAACTACGCCATTATTTAGTGTCTCCAAGTGTTGCCAGGGACATCGAATGGTTAAATGACCTGCCTAGGGTCATACAACCCGTCAGAAAAGTCAGAGGTAGGACATGAACCTGGATCTATTTGATTTTGAAAGCAGCTCTATCCATCCACTATTCCATGCTCTGGTCCATGGCTTTGTATTTATTTGTATATGGAAAGAGTGAATTCACTGCAGACACTCCCCAGGTTTAGCTCCTTAGGGCACAGTCTGTGTCACTTTCTTCTCTACATTCCTAGCACCTAGCAGGGTGCCGAATACCTTGTAAGTAAATGCTTAATACATGGTGGCTGAATTGAATACAGTAGGATTCTTAGCTCCTTTGCTAGGTTGTATTCCAGAAGAATTGTCTATTATTCTGCCTCCTCTTCTCTAAAGTTGGTTAGAAGTCTATGAAAGATACTTAATTATCTGTTTATTATTATTACTGCTGGTAGTGATAATAACGGTAGCAGCAGCAGCAGCAGCAGCAGCAGCAGCAGCAGCAGCAGTAGTAGTAGTAGTAGTAGTAGTAGTAGTAGTAGTAGACCTTACCAGGGATTTCACTGGTGTGACCAATCAACTGACCAATCATTATCATAATCAACTGATCTTAATTAAGGACCTATTATTTGCCGGGCACTGTGCTATATGCTGGGGATACAAAAAAAAATGCAAAAAGAAAAAAGTCCCTGCTCTCAAGGAACTCACAATCTAATGGGTAATCAACAAACATTTATTAGGTACCTACTATGTGTCAAGCACTGTGTTAAATGCTAGGGTTTGCAAAGAAGGGCAAAAGACAGTCTATGTTCTCAAGGAACTCACAATCTAATGGATAATTAATAAGCATTTGTTAAGCTCTTATTATGTTTCATCAAGGAACTGTATGATGGGAAAAGAGAATACTGGTCACCTGCAAGAGCAAAGGGAGGACAAACAGACAGCCAGTCTTCCACTGCATCCTTGTGCTGATGGGAAAGAGCAAGGAAGTCTTCCGGTACAGTGGGTGGACCTCCAGTGGCAAATTTTGGGAAGAACACAAATAAAAAATACACGTGATGGGCTGGCATGGGTGACTTGTAATCTATGATGTTAGAGAGAACTCCTGACTTGATGAGATCTTGGGTGCATCTGAGTATTTAAGTATGTGTCAGGACATGTTATCAGTAGCGGAAAGGGTGAAGGGAAGAAATGCAAGCCTTACCCTCAAGAACCTTACGTTCTAAAAAGGGAGATAACATGTATATATCAAGGTCTAAACGAAACAGAAACAAGTAACCTCAGAGAGAGGAAGGTGGACCCAAAAAGGCTTCATTGCAGAATCTAGTTCTTGAATTGAGTCTTTAAGGAAACTCATAAACTAAAAATTCCGAGAGTATGAAGGGAGAGAGGAGAGCACACCACACTTGAAGAACAGCCCACACAAGGACAGAGAGATGGAGGTAAAGTGCTGTGTATGAGGAATAGTAGAAAGACACATCAGGTGAGAGCAATTCTCTATTAATAAGTGACTTGTCCAGGGTCCTAGAGCCAGTATGTTTGAGGTAAAACTTGAACCCTGGTTTTCCTGACTCTGAGACAAGCTCTTTGTCCCATCACTCCACACTGCTTCTCAGTAACAAGAATGATGAACACTTTTATAAAGCAATTCAGCAAACATTCAGCACACCTACTATGAGACAGATATCGCATTAGGCACTGGGAATATAGAGAAATGAATGAATCTCTCTCCTTAAGGTGCTTGCATCTACAGAAATGGGAGGGGGAAGAAAGAAATGTACACTGATAACGAAATTCAAAGTATACATGTGAGGTTGTTCTTGAGAAGATGAAGATTGATCCTGTATTATTTTCTTATTGGTCCTGTTTCACAAGTGATTGCTTTGTCCTGGAACTGTTTTTTTTCTCCTATATCTGCTTCAGTCATGGTGCTTTGTCTCTGAACTTAGTTTAGTTTTAAGATCCAGCTTTTCTTGCCTGTGAACAGAAAAGGAGATATCTTTACTCCAATAATCTATCTTTCAAGCGTGTCTGCTATCTCACACTTGCACCCAAACAATGAGCACTTCTTAGTCTCATGAGAGAAGAGGGTACTCATTTCTAGCCCCCATTACCAAACTTCCAATCAATTATGTTGCTCCTATGACTTAGCTCTGCTACCAACCATGTTGTCTTAGATCCCATGATATCATCTACCCTGCTCTGTTCTTTATTCTGCATGCCCCCAAACCTATAAAAGGGCAACTAGCCTTTTGCTTGGGGTCTTTGGCACTAATAGAGGCAATCCATTGACCCATTTATTGGCAGGTAGCATGCCCCTGCTAATAAAATGTCATCTTGTTCAAAGATCTGCCTCAGTTTACTCTTTTGTTAAAATTAAATTGTAATAACTTCATTTAAACTTTAGCAAAGTTAAAGGTCCTAAAGAGTAAAGACAGAGACACTGAAATGTAAAGCCCTTTCAGCTGTGGCATATGTAGACTCTGGACCTATTCTCCCAAATTCTGTAAGTGAAATTATCAGAACATGATCTCTATATCCATTTAGGTTACAAGAGTTAATCTTGAAGGGCTAGAAGTTGTCTTCCTTAATACTATCACTTATAAGCCCCCACTAGTGTGCTTGCCATCATGGTTATTTGTTAATATCACTTAGACAATCAGCTTTAAGTAAAGGATTTATTACTGCAATGATGTATTTGATACAAAACAGCCTCCTAAGAATCTGTGACCCAGTTTCTCACAGGCACATACAAAGTCCTTGAGAAAATGGGCTCAAGCTCAGAGGGAACACTTAAGAGGTATCTTACATGTCCTGTAAATCTCTTTTCCTGGAGCACTAGAAGTGTTCTCCTTATGGATGGTGAAGCTTCTCACCATTGTTTTGTGGCACCTTGAATCTTTATCCAGAATATCCTTGACTTCAAATGTAGACATTCTATCAGCTGATTCTGGGACACTGTTCAGATGGCGAGGGGAGACAGGAAGCTCTGAGGACCTTTAAGTTCACAAAATCTTCCTCTGGTCAAGGGCAGAGGGGATAGGGGAGGGGAACCCAAGGTTCACTTGTTTCTTTACCTGAAGCAATTCTTCCTCAGGAGTTTGCCTAGAATGGTTCCCACCGCCAAGCTACTTAATACTCATTTTTCTCCAGTTCTGAACTGATCTGCTATTTTATGGAAGATCCACTGGGGCATGACCAGTTGGCTCACTTAATCCAACCAGACTTCCCATCTGGCATCATTTTACTTTATCCAATGGCTTTCAAAGACATTGTAAACTGATGAAAAACTTTTCATACTAAGAATAAAGACTTGATAGATGGATGGATTGAGATATGTTCTCCCTCATTAAAGTATCAAGGCATAGCATCTTATACTTATTTTAAGTGCATATAGGTTAGTGGTTGACCAACTCAATCACCTACATGTTTACACAGAAATAAAGGAAATATTCCACATTTTGGAAGAAGTCTGGGGTTTGGTCAGCAAAGACAATAAACTTGTCCCAAGGCACAAATTGTCTTTTTTACATTTCTTTCCCAGCCACTCATCAAATAATATCCTAAAAGAAACCTGGGGAATGAAAATAGCTGGTCACAAAGTCAAGGTAGGGTCACTCACCAAAGGAAGATGATCTGAATCAGGAAGAATCATTGAACGGAAAAGGCTAAAGATCTCCCACCCCCTGCCTGGAAGTGACAAATCTAAGAGTTGTTCAGACAAATCTGAAGAATTCAAATGAGAGAAACTTCTGCCAATCCTAGGCTAAGGACCTAGAGCACAGTAATACTCCTGGTGAAAAATAGCAGTGTAACACTCCAGTTGAAAAGAGCACAGAAACACCCAACTGAGCCAGAAGTTAGAGGTATTGGGGATAAGAGCTACACATTTAAGATCCAAAAAATGGGGGCGAGGGGAAGGAGTTTAACAAATCAACTTTCCAGCTGCATTCTACAAAGAGTCCAGCAGGCGAGTAGCATACTCTACATGCAGTCCAGAACTTGAGTTACCTGTCTATCCCAAGCCAGAAGCCTAGTCCAGCCCAGCTGGAGACAATCACAAGGAGGAGATACTTCAGCAGTCAAGCAACCTGCTTGTCCCAAGCTCAGCAGTGAATCAACCTACCTGATCAGGAGAAAGAAAGTAGAGAAAGGCTAACTGACCCATCTTGTCCAAAAAAGATGCTGTGCCCTGTGAGGAGCCAGGCCAGCTTAGCAGCCGAATGACATGCTCATTACTGATATCTTGCCCCATAATGAACTCCAAGAGGACTCTCTGAATGACAAAAGGACCCTATTGAGGTCCTACTGTTCAAGGCTGTGAATTTGCCTTGGCCACTTCATCTCCTAAAGGTGCATACCATTACCATCGTACTTTAAATTCTTTCCTACTCTCCTCCCCATTAACTCTGATTATTTGTAGGACAGTATGACCCAGATTACAGAGGGAGTCCTCTTTAGCTTCTGTTTTGCCAGACAATTTGAGTAAATGCCCTTTCTAAATGATAACTGAGTCTACTGACCTGTTGTTAAGGTGAAACCTACAGGTAGGGGACCATGTGTTAAACACAATTACCATTGTGGCATTTCCTAGATCCTAAGGTAGCGATTGACCCTTTGGCTACTTAACCTTCGGTTTAGTTTTAACTGAGGGCCTGGGGCCAGAAAGGGATGCTACGTAGACAAAATTACATTAAATAATTTCAAGAGATAGAAAGCATACATAATGAGATAATCGAGGAAGACGAATAAAGTTTTAAGGTAATTTTATATATTAGTTATGTATACCACTGTCATCCACTTCTTACCATTTTGCAAATTCGCTACTGTAGTGGTGGTAGAGTAGGGCAGTGAACAGTATAATTCAGTTATTCTCATTTTTGTCCATTGGTTGTTGTCTGTTCTCAAAGAGGATTCAAATGACATCCTTATGTTGGGGTCAAGGTACAGTGTCTGACTGATCTGATGAGCTTGGAAGACTCTACCACAGGTTGGCACAAATTGTCAATGTGAACATTTGGGGCAAAGATGGCTCTAAATGAGTATATCTCACATTTCATTTGAGCCACTATAATTCTGTTTTTCTCATAGATCACACCTTCTTTGATGAGGGCATGTAATGCTGGGCAGTCCTTTGCCCTTGTCTTCCATATCATACAATCAATTCTAAAGTGTCCTTACCCTACTACTGAATTCTTGCTTAGAACGGTTTCTTAATATAAACATTCTCTCCCTGCTCTGGGAAGTTGTAACAAATGAATCTATCATTCTTGTTTTGTAGTAGTAGTAGTAGTAGCAGTAGTAGTAGTAGTAGTAGTAGTAGTAGTAGTAGTAGTAGTAGTAGTAGTAAGTGGTGGTACTGGTGGTGGTGGTGTGTGTGGGGGTGGAGTTAGCTCCAAAACTCCATCCAGGTTTAAATCTCTATCTCTTCTTCCAGTATATTCCTTTCAATCACCTCCTGACTACATTCCCTGTAAATACACTCAGATTAGCACAATGTTTGTGGTTAACGCCATTCATGTCAGTTGTCAGCTTAAAAGACAAAGTAAATGTTTAAAATAAAGAAAGGTAAATAAACTTTTAAGAAACATACTTTCCCTGTACCCAGAGGAAAAGGCTTTAGGCTCCTGTAAGGAAGCCTGAGATGGGAAGAAAGGAAATCAAGATTCCTCCCTTAGGAGGGTTCAGTGATCATGCCTCATGCCAGATCCCCCACCCAAGCCTTGCTCTTAGAGGCCTGATTCCCCCTCCCCACGAAAGCTGCCTTCACCAGTACTTCTAGCCTTCCAACTCCACACAGCCTACTGAGTCTTCCTCTCTTCCAGCTCTGTGTATCTCCTATACCACTTGCTGGGTTCTAGGTTCTTCCTCCATCAGGAGACAGGGCTGGCAAGCTTGCTTCTTTTAAGGGATACCTGGGGGACACCCAGCCAAGACCAAATTCCCTTTCAAATTCAATCAAGTAAACTTCAAATAGTGTGAAAGGATAATAGAGTGTTGGTGCATTTTCAGCATATATTTTAACATATTAATAACACATTGATGACTTCATTATCTGCTCCTTACTTTCTGAGTTTTCATCAACCGAGGTGGGGGGCGGAGGGAAGGAAGGGAAGGAATCCATCAGGAAGAGACCTGACCAATTCTCCCTCACTTTACCAGGTATTATTATCCCTATTTTACAAAGTTAGAAACTGAGGCATTAGAGGCAAGTAACTTGCCCACTGTGGCTAGTACAAGGGTTAGAAGTGAGATTGAAATCTGGGTCTTTCCTTATTTCAGGTGCCAGTACCTTTCCATTCAACAATCAGGCACTTTCCTTTCTCCTGTTGTGCCAGAGAGAGTCACCCCAGCCCTAAGTATCTTTTCAGATGACAAGATGGTGGTCTATCTTCCACAATGGCAGGCCAAATTCTGCTTGCAGATGTGTTTGTCCCCAGCTCATTTCACCTGTCCATCCTTGGGACACTCTGGCATCAATCACTTTGGTTACGCCAACATTTGGAACAAGTCCCAATCACAGAGCTGAAAAGCATACACACAGGAAGAGAAAAACTCTCAGTCTTAGGTGGCGTGAGCTTCCCCCTGACTGTCCAAGGGCCAACCGGAATATAGACCATTGACTCCTACTGTATGTATGTTGGGGGAAGAAAATTAAAGAAAGGGAGATATGGAGATGCTGGTAACCTGAAATTAGAGTCATCTCTCTTCAAAGCTTGGAGGGGTCTTAGAACAGGGAATGTCTGAGTTGGGAGGGATCTTAGAACAGGGAATATCAGAGCTGGGAGGAGCCTTAGAACTGGGATTGTCAGAGTAGGAGGGGTCTCAGAACAGAGAATGTCAGAACTGGGGAGGGATCTTAGAACAGAATTTCTGAGCTAGAAGGGACCTTAGAACAGGGATGTCAGGGCTGGGAAGGGCCTTATAAGGAACAGGGAATGTCAAAGCTAGAAGGGAACTTAGAAGACAAAATGTCAGAGTTGGGAATGTCAGGGCTGGTAGGTGTCATAGAACAAAGAATATAGAATGTCAGGTGTAGAAGTTGCCTTAGACATTTAACCCAACCCTTTAACTTTACAGATGGGGAAACTGAGACCCAGAGAAAGGAATTCAGTGGAGACAACAAGTCAGTGAGTTTAAGGACTTACTGTGTGCTGAGCATTGTGCTACGTGCTGGAGATACAAAGAAAAAGTAGAACATCCTCCCCACTGAGGAGTTTGCCTTCCAGTGGGGGAGACAACATGTAAATACATACATGACGGATGTACAGGACATAGCAAGTGATCTGAAAGGGGTGCACGCCAGTAGCTGAAGGGACAAGGAAAGTCCCCTGCAGGAGATGAGTGTCCCACTGCTAGCCAATGTCTGATCTGGGACAATAAGCCAGCTCTCCTTCGTCAATCCCACCCTCCAAAGAACGGTTTATTTTCTCTTAATCCCACCCAGGCTGCCATTCGAAAAGGAGCTGAGGAATTCTAAAACACAGGCAAGACCCAAAACAGCAATCTACCGTAGCCAGACAGGATGTTCATGGCCACTGATTTGGGAAGAGTCTTTAGTAGGCTAAGATGCAGGAGGGGCTGGAGGTGGAGAGGCAAGAATGGGGACTCCTCCCGACACAGAACGGGAGCTCTCACCTACCCTTATCATTGCATTGTTTGCCTTGTGAACAGCGCCGGGGAAAGGACACCAGCTGTCCAAGCTCATCAAGGCAAGAGCATGTCTGCAGGTCTTAGGATAACCTCTGCTGGCTGCTTCTGGTTGCTACATCTCATAAAGGATCCCTGGGATTAGAGTTGGAAGAAAATGGAAAGATCAATTAGTACAAGGCCAATAGTTTTACAAAGAAGGAAACTGAGGTCCAGAGAAAGGAAGGACTTACCCAAAGTTACATGGGTGGTCAGCATCAGGGATGCCTTGTCTAAAGTTCTTGGGGTAAGCATATGATGAAATTCACCTTCATGAGGAATTGAGACACAGAGAGCTGGCCTTCCTCAGCAATGAAATGAGAAGCATATGTTTGCCGTCTTTGTCATGGGGCAGAGCTGGATCTGGGCATGGGATCTGCATGTTCTCCTGGAAAAGAATATTGTGTATTTGGAAATCAGAAACCTGGGATCTGTTGAATTTTTTTTTCTCCAGTTGGTGTAAGGAACTCCCAGGTGAGGAAATTCTCTACTAAAGCCGTTCAGTGCCTATTCTGCAACTTATAGTCTTAAAGAGGTGTTGTTTTGGTGATTGTCTAGACTTAAGAAAGAGATGGGGAAAATGTTAATAATGAAGAAAAAACTTAGGAATTTGTCATGGTTCCTTTTTTTTTCTGAAGAGACACTTGTTAAATTTTTATCAGCACACAAGAAATTCTCTCAACAACACCTCCTTAAAAGAGGAGCCCATCACCTTGAGAGGCAGCCTGGCCCTCTTAAAGACAGCTTTCAGTATCAAGAAGTAGTTCCTCCTTGTATTAAGTGCCCTCAAAAGAGTGTCAGATTATGAGATTCAAGTCATTATGTAAAAGTGCTTTAACATATAAAAACAAGTCAGTACATATGATTATCAATCAACATAATGAAATAAAACCTATACATCTTGCTAAGATAAAGGGAAAGCTAATCCTTAATCAAAGCAAAGTTCATTTATTATTTTATTTATTACAATATTATTTTATTTTATTAAAGTTTATTCCTCTAAGAAAAGGAAGGAAAGGAAAATATTGCACAAATGCTTACTGAATTCACTTTAGAAAAAAATCATGTCTCTAGTATTTTGTATAGCACCCAGCACCAAGTAGGCACTTAATAAATACTTGTGGGAATCAAAGCTGAATACAGCTTATCAGAAAGCAAAATACATGAAAAATGCCAGTTGAAATTTGAAACTATGCCAACAAAGGCACTCAAATATCAATAACCTTTGATCGGATATTCCACTGCTAAGCATATACCAGCTCCATATGTCACCTTCCTGCTCCCTACCCCATTAAGAAAGTCAGACAGAAAATCTCATAGGCACCAATGCTTTAATATATAAAAACAAGTCAGTACATATGATTATTGATTAACATAATGAAATAAAACCTATACATCTTGCTAAGATAAAAGAAAAGTTAATTCCTTAATCAAAATGAAAGAGAAAACATAATAATACTTTGTGGTTACAAAGAACTGGAAAGGAAGTAGATGCCCATCAATGTGGGAATAATTAAACAAATTATGGTATATGGATATGAAGGAATATTACTGGAAGAAAAGGTATATGTAAAGAATACAGGGAGACATGAGAAGACTTATATGAACTGATGCAAAGTGACGTAAATAGAAACAAGGAAGTAACATGTACAGTCAATTAAGGATATTTACAAAAGTATCTTTTATGTGTCAGGCATGAAAACGAAACAATTCCCGCCTTCAAGGAGCTTACATTCCACCCAATGTATATGGAAAAAACATCAAGAACAAAATAGTAGAAGCTGAAGTCTATGACATTATGTTGGCCAAGAAGACATATGACACCATACTTTCCTTTCCTTCATTGCCATGGTGGATGACTGTGTGTGTGAAATACCACATTTAATGTCAAACTTGGTTGATGTGTCATATGGTTTTGCTGGACTATTTTTTGAAATCTTTTAAAATTTTTTGTTACAAGGGGTGGCCTCGTGAGAGGGAGAGGGGACAGATACATGGAGAAATGTAGATGATGTAGAAACAACAGATGGCACTAAAAAGACCCAGCTAAGGACACATAAAAGCATATTCTCTGGGCCTCTGTTTCCTATAAAATAAGGGCATTAGACTAGATAATTTCTAATGTCCTTTAAAGCTCTAATTCTATGATCCTATGATCCATGATTACTCCAAAGAAATTTGGGAAGACTTGTGTGAAGTAATGAAAACTGAAGAGCAGGATCCAATTTATAAGAATCCACTTGATTGTAAACTTTTTAAGGGCAGGAACTGTCTTTTGTTCACTTTTGTATCCCCAATTGGCACATAGCAGGTGCTTAATAAAGGTTTTCTAATGAATTCATTAAGTACCCACTAAGTGCAAGGTACCAGGAAATATTAGGGATAGAGAGCCAAAAAAAATTGCCCCTCCCCGAAAGCTTATGTTCTATTGGGGTGATAGGTAAGGCTAGTATATAAATTAGCAGAGTACAAGGAAAGATAAGAAAAGAGCAGGTGTGTGTGTCTGTGTGCACACACATGCAAAATGGAGGCAGCTCCAACCTGCTCAGAGAGCAGATTGTTAAATTTTCAGTGTGAACATTTCTATCTTGGAAATCCAGCACTTACAAAATCAGGGCTTGATTTGTTTTCTTTATTGTTTGGATTTAAGAAAATGATAGAGAAAACATTCATAATGAGGATTAAACTTAAAAGTATGTCATGTGTACATTCCAACCCTACCTCCCACCTCCCAACCCCCACACCCCATGAGCTGATTGTTAAACGTTCACCAGCACATCCCTGGGAGGCACAGTGTACAATGGAAAGAACAGGGTTCAACTATGCAAAGCAGGAAGCATTAATCTTTTTTTGGATCATAGACCCCATTGACAGCCTAATGAAGCCTATAAAGTTTTTGAATGCACACAAGAAAATATACAGGATTATAAATGTAACCAACTATATTGAAATACAATTATTGAGATGGTTATTATTATTTAATTCACAGATCCCACGTTAAAAACAACTTGCTCAGTCATTTTTCAGTCAACTCTTCATGACCCCATCTGGGGTTTTCTTGGCAAAGATACAGGAGCGGTTTGCCATTTTCTTCTCCAGCTCATTTTACAGATAAGGAAACTAAGGCAAACAGGGTCAAGTGACTTGCCCAGGGTCACACTGTTAAGTAAGTGTCTGAAGTCACATTTGAACTCAGGGACAGTTGTGTTCCTGATTCCAGACCTGATACTCTCTGCACTATAGTGCCACCTAGCTGCCCCCAAGAAGCAGCAAAATTTTTGGTTAAGTACAATGAACAGTGTCACCATCATCTGGTTAAAGTCCATAGAGATGGGCTCCCTTTCTTTCATTGGCCAGTAAAAGAGAAAAGGGGTAGTGGACTGTATTGTAACCTACTCTGCTATTTGACTTAATTAAGGTTTATAGAGCTTGGCATCATTTAGGGTTTTCTTTGGTTTTGGTCACCGGTTTTGTTTGGGGAAAACAAACTTTTGAAAATGAAGTAAGAATAATAGTATATTATTATGGTGCTTTAAAATTTATAGAGAACTTTACTATTATTATCTCATTTTATCTTCACAGCAATCTTGGGAGGCAGGTGCTACAATTATCCTTATGCTATAGATAGGGAAATTGAGGCCAAGAGGTTAAGTGACTTGCCCAGGGTCACACAACTAGTTAGTGTCTGAGACTGGATTTGAAAGGTCTTCCTGACCCCAGGTCTAGCGTTCTATCTACTTTGCTACATAGAAGTAGGAAAGAAACAGTTGCTGGACCTACAAACTAGACTGCCCCTACGGGAGGTGGAGTAGATGGAACTCTTATTCCAGGGCTGGCTGAAATAGATGGACTCAGCCATCTCTTCTACTTCTGAGATTCTGTAAAAGGGAAAACTGTGGCAGAAAGGTAATGGGAGCAAATGGGACAGAGTGGGTTCAAATCCCACCTCTGACACTTGCAACTTCTGTGGTCTTGGAGGAGAGAAGCAACATGGCATCATGGCTGGGATCCTGGACTTGGAATCGGCAGGACCTGGCTTCAAATCTTTCCTTAGACACTATCTAGTCGTTAGACCTTGGGCGAATTACTTCGTTGCTCTCTATGTCTTAGTTTTCCAACCTTCAATTGTAGAGGTTGGACTTGATGGCCTTAAAGGTCCCATCCAATTCCAAATCTCTGGTCCTAGGACAAGACCATCAGTTTCTATAAAATTGACATGTTTGAATGAGATGATCTCTCTCTAAGGTCTGTTCTAACTCCATAGTCTTTGCTTCTATGGCACTGTACCAATCAGTCAACAATAGAGGGGAAAGGGAATAAGTATTTATTATGTGCCTGTGTGCCAGGCACTATGGTGAGCACTGTGGATAAAAGAAAGGCAAAAGATGGTACCTGCCCTCAAGGAGCTTATATCCTGATAGGGGAGACAACATTCAAGTAACTATGAGCAAACAAGCTCTAGACAGCATAAATTGGAGATAATCAACAGAAGGAAGAAATCAGAGGATATTGGTTCAAAACCTGACCCTCCTCCTCAGTTACCAGAGTGACCTCAGGCAATCTCTCTGAACCCCATTCCCTTATCTTTGGAATGAATGGGGTGGATTCAATGGCCTCTGAAAGGGTCTTTTTCAGCTTTCTAACCTTGAAACCAAGAAAGTTCTTGTTCTCCTTTATTCTCGAAGAGGACAAAATGACATCACAGTGTTAGAGTCAAGTTTCAATGTGTCTGTCTGTGGCTGATCAGACCCATATGAGCTCAGAATGTTCTAACACAATGTCGGATACAAATTGTCTGTGTTAACATTTGAGGTGGATACTCTAAATTTGCACATCCTACATTTCCTTTGTGCTGTTTCAATTCTGCTTTGCTCATAGAGCACAGCACCCTTTCTGATGTGGGCGTGCCATGCTAAGCGGTCCTGTGCCAGTGTCTCCCATGTCACACAATCAATTCCAAAGTTCTTAAGTGAGACCTTGCTAGTGTCCTTATATCGCTTCTGCTGGTCAATATGTGAGTGCTTGCCCTCTGTGAGTTCTCCACAAAAGTCTTTTGGGCAAGTGTATGTTTTATATTTGAACAACATGGCCAGCCCATCAGAGTTGTGCTCCCTGAAGCATAGTTTGAATGCTTGGCAGTTTAGTTTGAGCAAGGACCTCAGTGTCTGGTACCTTATCCTGCCAGGTGATCTTCAGAATATTCCTAAGACAGTTCAAATGGAAGTGATTCAGTTTCCTGGCATGGCACTGGTAGACTGTCCATGTTTCACAGGCATACAACAATGAGGTCAGCACAATGGCTCTGTAGACCTTCAGTTTGGTAATCAATCTAATACCTCCTCTACCCTGTACTTTCCCTTGGAACCTCCCAAACACTAAAGCTATGATGAACATACCAGTTATGTCTTTGCTTATTTTAATCTGAGGTTCCCAATCTTGCATTTTTCCCCTTTCCCAGAAGAGGGAGATATGGTCCCTCCTGGACCATACTAAGACACCATGAGTTCACATGAGCTCCAGTGCCATTGATTGGCCAATGATCATTTACAGGTCTATTCCATGAAACACTTAAATTTACTTGCTGACAAAGGGGCATGTGCAATGGTGAGACGTGCATACAATTCTAATTATCTGGGTCAGAACCAGATTCATTTGTTCATTCATTCATTCATGGATTTGTTCAGCCAGCCAACATTCTGGACCCAGCACTTTAATAGGCACAGTAGAGCATAAAAGGAAGCAAAACTCACCTCCAAGGAGCCTCTCTGACCATGTCCTTTCTAGCTGCGTCCCAGACTCATTCAGCATTGGTAACCTTGGGTTCATGACTCCCCAGCTCTGCCACCTCTAGCTGGGCATCTTTGGATAAATTACTTCATCAGTCTTCCTCCCACCACCTTTGACCTCCCAGGGCTAGGGTAGCAAATCACAGTCATCAGATAAGAGAGTTTGCTTCCATCTAATCCCTACCCCAAGGAATCTTCAGGGAACCTCAGTAGAAAGTCACACTTGTCTCTGCTTTGATCTTACCTGCTAAGATGGACACTGTTTTGGTAGCAAAGTGCATAGGATCCTGGAGTGTGAGTCAGGAGACCTGGGTGCCAGGGCTAGCCCTACCACTCACCAGAAGTGTAACTACTTACCTGTGGAGGTTTTGCTGTCCCCATCTGGAAGATGAGAGTGTTGAATGATGGCATCTCTGAAAGTTATCACTGTCAGGCAGAATCTTCTATTTTAAAGCTCCTCCCAGTTATAATATCCTTTAAGAACTTTCCAGTTTTGGACTTGTGTTCTAAGGCCCCTCCCACCTCTGACATTTCCATATTCTAAGATTCTCCACCCCAGGCTCCCCAGCACTGACATTCTCTGTTCCAAAGTCCCTCCAAGCTCTGGCATTCCATGTTCTAAAATCTCTCCAAGTTCTGACATTCTAGTTTCTGAAATTTCTTTCAGCTCTGACAGTCTCTGTTCTAAGGCATCTTCCAACCCAGACATTCTCTGTGCTAAGGCCCTTTCCACCTCTGCCATTCTCTGTTCTAAGGCCCTCTTAGCCCTGACTTTCTATGTTCTAATGCCCTTCCCAACCCTGACATGCTCTGTTCTAAGTAAGGTCCCTCCCACCTCAGCCATTCTCAGCTCTGACCTTCTATGTACTCAGGCCCCTTTCAGCTCTCACATCCTGTCTCCTTCTCCCCAAGAAGCTGCCTCCTTGAGTCACTGACTACTAACCCCAGCCCCTGAAGCATATTTATTGTACTCCAGAGAATGTTCTAAGTCTGAAAAATAACCTTGGCACGTCATACGAGCAATGCCACAACGCCTCAATCAAGCTTCTCTGGAGAGAGACAACATATGGCACTGATACCTCAGCTACATGTCACTTCTTTCTTGTCCTTACCCTCTTTCTTTCTCAGTTCTACGCTGTCTTTCCCCTTTATTCCCTTTCACCTCCCTCTCTTCTTTTCTTCCTCCTACATCCAGTTCCCCCTCTGTTCTCCGTGTGCCTTAGGTCTGCCAGCAGCCACAGTCATGTTCCAGCCTGCAGCCCTGCTCCTATCTGAAGGAGCCGCTGACCTCTGGTTTGTACAATGCATGGAGAATAGGCTTTAAGATCAGATTTAACTCCCCTCCACACAGCATCTCCCTGTGCTAAATCAGACCAGTGGGCTTATCTGTGTCAAATAAATTAACTGAACCTTCTGCTGAGTTTCTGGCCATCCAATTTATCTTGCGCTTTCTATCTGGCCTTTGGCAGGCTGAGAGCTGTAACAGCAAAGTTGAGGGAGGAGAAGAATATCACAGACTACGTTAAATGAACACAGCTGCCAAAGTCTCAGCCTTCTGGGGAAGAGAAATGTGGAATCCAGAGCACCCATAAGGCTGATGGTGAGACCTGGAAGCCTTCTCCTAAGGGCAGGGGAGGGCACCACAGAAGGGCTTTAAAAAACAGGACCTCTGGCATCCTTTGCACCACAGGCCATTTTCCAGAGCAAGGTTTGGCTGTAGGCTGAGGTTTCAGTTGACCTAAGCTCAGATAATCCGTTGGCTGCCTTAGATATCCAGAAAGATTAACTTTTCCCGGACTTAGGTTGGATCTTTTCTACTTTCAATGATTCAGCTGAATGAATAACATAGTGAGGAGTTTTCTCTTTTCCTTTTATTGCCTCGGGAAGACAGAGGTTTGCTTTTACCTATGGCCTACTTATAAACCAATAGGTCAGAAAAGTGTAGCATGGGGAAACCCAAGTGGATTTGGAGTTAGGAGGCCTGGGATGGAATCCAGACTAACACCTCATTAATGGTGTGACTCTTTGAGCCTGTTTGCTCCGCTGTCAAATAATAACTACCACTTTATAAAGTTCAAAGGAAATAATGTTTGGGTTAGGATTCTCCACCTATGATTCTCTTACCTCCAGGTGGGTTTAATGGCTCCTTTCAGGGAATCCATGTGTATAGATGTGTGTATATTTGTATGAACACATGCTACATTAATTAAATATACTATACTATTTAAGACATTAATATATCCTAATATTATTATTATATTTGTAATGTGTTATAATTAACATGAATATATACCAATTGATAAATATACCAATTAATATATACCAATATGACTAAATATTATTATTATTGAAATATACTAATATATACAGATAGTATTAATGAATACTATCATCACTCTCAATTAATATATTTTTATTAATACATCAGCATATTAAAATCGGATAGGACCTACATTTTAATCTAGTTCAGCCTGTACTCAGGAGTGTTGTAGGTCATGGGCAGCCCCCATGTATCTGACACCTCAGCCCCAGCACACTGAATGAATGGACTTAAAGAAGATATGACCAAGGGTTGCATAGGAAGGACAAGTATGAACGGTTATGATTTGACTCATCACAAAAGGGAAAGAAGAGAATACAGAATTTTATGTTGTTCCTACTGTGTTCCAGGCATTTTGCTGAGTGCCCTTTACAAATATTATCTCACTTGATCAACAACTTTTTGAGGTATGGATTGTTATTATTTCCATTTTACAGATGAGGAAACTGAGGCAGTCAGAGGGTCAGTAAGGTAGGGTTTTTTATTAGTCTTATTTTACAGATGGAGAAATGGAGGCAGGTAGTGGTTAAGTGACTTGTCCAGGATCTCACAGCTAGTAAGTGTCTAAGGATGAATTTGAACTCAGGGCTTCCTGACTCCAGGCCCAATGTTCTATCTGCTTCACCACCCAGTCACCTGGAAGGAATTATCTAAATGGATAAGGTCAGAAATCCCTTTAAGTATCTGGGTCAAGAATATGAGTTCCTTGTGGTGCAAGGACTGTTCTGTCTTTGTATTCCTGATGCCTAGCACAGTGCTTGGAACAAGTAGGTAATAAGGAAACTCAATTCAATCAAGTAAACACTTATTAAGTGCCTGCTTAATTAATTAATTAAGTGCTGGGAATGCAAAAAGGGCAAAAAAAAATCCCTGCTCTCAAGGAGCTTATAATTTAATGGGGGAGTGGTTGGATAGTCCAAGAATGACAGGATAAAGACAGTAGACTTGAATGGTGGTCACATGGGTAGAAAGAGACTGTGAGAGGCTGTGGAGGTAAAATCTCTAAGACTCAATGAGTTATTAGAATTCTAGGGGACTCTAGGAGATGGAAGAGTCAACATTGAATTCAAGATTTTAAACCTGAGTGGAGAGAAGGAGGTTTTTCATAACATTGTGTCATGATGGAAGTCAGAGCTCTGGAGTTAGAGAATGGCCTTGGTCAAGTCACTTAACCTGCCCTACCCACCAGGGTCCATTCTTCATGTGGAAAATGAAGGGATTAGATGCAGCCCTTGAGGACCCTTTAATGACTTGTCTGAACCTCAGTTGCTTCCACTGTAAAATGAGTTCAACCAGATGCCTTCTGAGCTCCCATTTAGCCTTTATCCATGATCTTATTTCAAGCATGGGGCTTCCATGACTCACAGAATCCTCAGACATCCTAACTGAATCAATCAATCCAAATTAGACTACGTGAATAAACCCTTAATTTCAAGAGATTATAGTGATATTTGGTCCTTGGATAAAGACAGAGGATGCCCTATAGGAAATTATTTGTGGCTGGCTGAAGATCAAGTCAAAAGTCATTCTTCTTGGGCTACATATAAAAACAGTAAGCCAATCTGGACCCAGTCAGCTAAGTGAGAGAGGACTCTAGACTTGGGATGTAAGGGTTTTAGAACTCTGACATAGTGGCCAAATTCAAGAATTCCCAGGTCAAGGAGAAAATATTGCAAGCAGCTAGAAAGAAACAATTCCAGTATTGTGGAAATACAATCAGGATAACATAAGATCTAGCAGCTTCTACATTAAGGGATTGAAGGGTCTGGAATAGGATATTCCAGAAGTCAAAGGAACTTAGGACTCAAACCAAGAATCACCTACCCAGCAAAACTGAGTATAATACTTCAGGGGAAAATATGGTCTTTCAATGAACTAGAGGACTTTCAAGCATTCTTTTTTTTTTTTATTTAACTTTTTACATTCATTTTCACAAATTTTTGGGTTCCAAATTTTCCCCCCTTTATCCCCTCCCCCCACCCCAATACCCCAAGCAATCTAATTTTCCCTATCTCCAATCTGTCCTCTCTTCTGTCATCCCTTCCTTCTCTTGTCTCCATCTTCTCTTTTCTCCTGTAGGGCCAGATGACTTTCTATTTCTCATTAACTGTATGTCTTCTTTCCTAGTTGCAACAACAATACTAAACAAGCACTAGCTGGGCGGATCCAGGCAGAGGTGGAAAGGAATCTCAGAAGTCAAGTAACTGGCTGGGAAAATGCCTAGAAAAGGGAAGAAAAATAAGACTATAGAGAGTTTTTTCCAACAAGTGCAAATGATCCCGACCTTCGGATCTGATGGCGAGGACGAGAACGTATTCTTGCCATCAGGGAAAGACGTGGAGGGCGGGGCCTCAGTACCCCAGACACCCCAGGGGGGTGTCGGGTGGGCTCAGGCCTTGGAAGAGCTTAAAAAGGATTTTGAAAAGCAAGTTAGACAGGTGGAAGAAAGACTGGGAAGAGAAATGACAAGATGCAAGAAAAGTATGAAAAACAGGTCAATACCTTGGTAAAGGAGACCCAAAAAAATGCTGAGGAAATTAACACGTTGAAAAATAGGCTCACTCAATTGGCAAAAGAGGTTCAAAAAGCCAATGAGGAGAAGAATGCATTCAAAAGCAGAATGAGCCAAATGGAAAAAGAGGCTCAAAAGCTCACTGAATTTAATAATTCTCTCAAAATTAGAATGGAACAGATAGAGTCTAATGACTTTACGAGAAACCAAGAAATCACCAAACAAAACCAAAAGAACGAAAAAATGGAAGAGAATGTGAAATATCTCATGGGAAAAACAACTGACCCAGAAAATAGATCCAGGAGAGACAATTTAAAAATTATGGGACTACCTGAAAGTCATGATCAAAAAAAGAGCCTAGACATCATCTTGCATGAAATTATCAAGGAAAACTGCCCTGACATTCTAGAACCAGAGGGCAAAATAAGTATCGAAAGAATCCATCGATCACCACTTGAAAGAGATCCAAAAAGAGAAACTCCTAGGAACACTGTGGCCAAATTCCAGAACTCCCAGCTCAAGGAAAAAATCTTGCAAGCAGCTAGAAAGAAACAATTCCAGTATTGTGGAAATAAAATCAGGATATCTCAAGATCTAGCAGCTTCTACATTAAGGGATCGAAGGGCATGGAATAGGATATTCCAGAAGGCAAAGGAACTAGGACTCAAACCAAGAATCACCTACCCAGCTAAACTGAGTATAATACTTCAAGGGAAAATATGGTTTTTCAATGAAACAGAGGACTTTCAATCATTCTTAATGAAAAGACCAGAGCTGAAAAGAAAATTTGACTTTCAAACACAAGAATGAGAAGAAGCATGAAAAAGTAAACAGCAAAGAGAAGTATTAAGGGACTTACCAGAAACGAACTGTTCACATTCCTACAGGGAAAGACAATATTTCTAAATCTTAAAACTTTTCAGTATCTGGGTAGTTGGTGGGACCACACATACACATGTACACGCATGCACACACATACACACATGCACACACATACAGAAATAGAGAGCACAGATTGAACTGAATAGGATGGGACCATACCTTAAAAGAAATTAAGGTAAATGGTGAGAGAGAAATGTAGTGAGAGGAAAGAGGGGGAAATGGAAGGGGGTAACTATATGTCATTTAAGAGGCAAGCAGGAGATTTTTTTAGTGGAGGGAAAAAGAGGAGAGCTGAGGGAAAAAAAAACAAAAAACCAAGAAGTTTACCCTCATCACATTTGACTAAACGAAGGAGTGAAATGCACACTCATTTTGGTATGAAAACCTATCTTACAGTATAAGAAAGTGGGGGAGAAGGAGATATTGCAAGGGGGGGGGGAGGTGATGGAAGGGAGGGCAAAGGGAGGAGGGAGTAATTGAAAGTCAACACTTGGGGAGGGACAGGATCAAAAGACAGAAGAGAAACAATGAGGGGCAGGTTAGGAGGGATGGTAATTCAGTTAGTCTTACACAACACGACTGTCAGGAAGGTCATTTGCAAAGCTACACAGATATGGCCTATAATGAATTGCCTGCCTTCCCAAAGGGAATGGGTGGGGAGGGAGGGATGGGGAGAATTTGGAACTCAAAGTTTTAGGAACAACTGTTGAGTATTGTTGTTGCTACTAGGAAATAAGAAATATAGTTAATGGGGAATAGAAAGTCATCTGGCCCTAGAGGACAAAAGAGAAGATGGGGACAAGAGAAGGGAGGAATGATAGAAGAGAGGGCAGATTGGTGATAGGGAAAATTAGAATGCTTGGTGTATTGGGGTAGGGGTAGGGGATAAATGGTGAGAAAATTTGGAACCCAAAATTTTGTGAAAATGAATGTAAAAAGTTAAATAAATAAATTTCTATTTAAAAAAAAAAAAAGAACTCTGACATGGAATTGCTCCTGGGGAAGAGAATACCTTACCCCCTTTCTCCTCCCTCCCCACTGACTAGGTTACCAGAAAGATTAGACTAGTAGGAGTCAAGACATCTAGGCAGGGGTAGAGGAAGACATGACAAAGGCAAATAGGTCTCCGAAGACAAGGAAACCAAGATCCAGAGATGGAATTGATGAGATTTAACCTAGGCAAAAGTCAAAACACCTAGAGATTCTGATACCACTGGTGGTGGTGTACACTGGAGATAGAGTCCTTGAAGCATCAGCAGCTGATGGAATTAGTTGTATTGGGAGCTGAGAGACATGTTGATAACAAATAAGACATACTGAGAAAAGATAGCTTTAAGAACCTGGATCGCAGTAGAGGCTACATCTAAAGGCTTGATGGGTACTCCACAAAGGGAGTACCAAAGGTCTTCTGGTAACCAAGAGCTGTGAGTTTACTCTTTAACTACATGTGATCTCAAGCTTTAAGCTTACTCTCCCAAGGAACTTTATGTATGCAAGGGGATAGTGTACCCCTGATTTGAGGGTGAATTTTTTTTATAATTGTCCTTACTATACTTAGTAAAAACCCTTTCTAAAAGTTAATTGAGGGTATTGGATGAATATCAATAGGAAGTTCACCAGTGAAGGCTCATGAGTGGCAGTACTAGAAATCTCAGTTACCCTCCAAGTTATTCCTAGAACCCCAAAGGAAAAGTAATCAATAACCCTCTAGGGAGGAGTTAGAGAAGTAGCCCTAGAGAGGGTACCATACCAAGATGCTAAGTAAATTTGAAGGACAAGGCAGCCTCCACGGGAAGAAGTATAGAAAACTGCCATCCTATCCTTTCTAAGCAAATTCCTCAGAGGTCTGATTCCCAGAGGGCTCTTACGATTTCGAGCTCTCAAACCTTCAGAATAGTTACTGCCATGGGAGATTTAGTCTTCCCCAGGGACAAATTCCCCAATCATTCAGGGCTCACAGAGCTATTCCCCAGAACTCACAGTGGATTTAAAGGACTCAGGGTAGCTTAGATCAAGTACCTCCTGAGTTAAGATCATCAAAATAATTTAACAGAGTATTAAGAAGGTATCAACCCTTGACCAGACCTGCCTCCCTCCCTACTGACATACAGCTGCTTCTGGGATCAAAAACAGCAGCTGTTTGCACAGGTGCAAAGAATCAATACACTATTCTGTGGCTACAGCACAGAAAGTTATGGTGTTCATTCACTTGAACCTCTGGGAAAAAGTAAGACTGAAACCTACTGGTAACGGAGATAGAATCTGGTTAGGGAGAAGAAGAGACATGTCCTTATTCTTAGAAAGAAAGATGATGGTGGAAGTCAACACACATTTGTTGCTGTTAAGTTGTGTCTGACTCTACGTAACCCCATTTGGAATTTTCTTGGCAGAGATAGTGGAAGGGCAGCGGTTTGCTATTTCCTTCTCTAACTGATCTTACAGATGAAAAAACTGAGGCAAACAGAGTGAAGTGACTTGCCCAGGATCACACAGCTGGTAAGTGGCTGAGGGCAGAGTTGAACTCAGGAAGATGAGTCTGCCTGATTCCAGGTATGGTACTCTATCTACTTCACCATCTAGATGCCAATAAGTATTTTTAAAGCGCTTATTATATGGCAGTCACTGTGCTAAGTGCTAGCAATATGGTAAAAACAGCCCCTGTCCTCAAAGAGCTCCCAGTCTAATGCTGGGAGCAAACAACCATGTTCAAATTAACACGTATATGTACATATGAGTGTACACATGTGCAATATACACATACATATGTACACATGTGAATATATGGGGTATAGATGCATATACATGCATATATACATATATGTACACATGTGTGTGCATATATAGTAATTCAGAAATCCTGGGTTCAAATCAGACGATCCTTTTGAGACTCTTCCATTTCTCAAATTCTGTGATTTTGTGCATCATCTCTACCATTTACTAGCTGTATGATGCTGGGCAAGTTATCCAAGCCCTCTGGGCCTCTGTTTCTGTGACAGAAGAGAGTTAGGCTGGGCACCGGGTAAGGAGTCCAAGGACTTGGAATTAAATCCTACTGGACTTAATACTTAGCAGCCGTGTGACTTCAGGCAGATCACTAATCCCTCTGGGCATCCATTTCCTCTTCTGTAAAAAAGGAGGTTGGATTGGTGACCTTTAAGGTCTCTTCCAGATCCTTTGACTTCACAGAGAACATACTAAAGAGGCTAGAAAAATGAAGCATGATATCCATCATTGCTGACCTCAGGCAAATCACTTTCTCTTGCTCTGGGTCTCCTGTTTGCTCATCTGCAAAACCAGGCTGTTGAACCAGGTGATTTCTAAGGTCCCTTTCAGCTCTAACATTATTTGGTTCTATCACAATGGCCAACATTCAATGGGCACCTATTATGTTCAAAGCACTGGGAGAAATGGTCTCTATATTTCTTTTCTTGACTCTATTGTTATAGGGGTCTCTCATCATGCCCCTTGGCATTGTGTCATTTGTCCTGGAATGCAATTTTGAAAATGACCAATGACATCACAGGGTGATGCAAATTGGATTTAAGTGATGCATAGCTGCATGGAGTCAGCCTCATTCTCTCTCTTAGAGTCATTAACGCCCAGGAACAGGTCAAAAGTCAGGATTACTGGTGATAGCCAAGGATGCACTGGATGATCTTGGCATCTTCGATGTCTGACCAAGCTCTAAGTTCTCCACGGTGCCTGCTTTTGCTGCCTTCATGGCCCTAGGAACAAATTATTCTCATCTGTCCATTCTTCTAAGGGAAGTCTTCCCATGCTCAGGGTAGACAGACTCCTGACTTATTGATGGGTTGGAGGTCTGTCAGTTTCAACTTGGTTTAGCCTGTCTGCCCACGGTTTTACTTGGTATGGCTACTACGCATGCTACAGCTTCTTGGAGCCACAGATGAGCGTTGGATGAGAGATGGATACTAAAGATGGAGGAGCAGCTCTCTAAGCTTAGAGATCATCTGATCCACCTCCTTCATTTTACAATAGCCCACATTTTCCCTGACCCATGATCATATAGCTAATAAGTGACAAGGGTGGATTTAAAACCTAGTCTTCCTGACCTCAAGTTTAGTTTGCTGTCCACTCTACCTCTCCATCAAATGAAATAACAAAGCTAAGTCGATTTGGAAAAACCTTTAACTAGAGCTATGTCTTGGGGTGTATCTTTAAAATCAACTGGAGAAGAAAATAATAAACCACTCCAGTATCTTTGCCAAGAAAACCCCAAATGGGATCTCAAAGAGTCAGACACAGCAAAAAATACTGAATGGTAGGAACAAATGTCAGGGGGCTGTGGATATACAGAGGAGTTGTGGATACATATCAGGGGGTTCATAAAGTTGGATGGGGAAAATACTAATAATAATAGCCGGCGTTTGCATTTTACAAATATTATGTCCCTTGATCCTCCCAACATTACCGAGGTGCTATTATTTTACAGTTGAAGAAAATGATGCAACAATTGAATGATTTGCCTGGAGTTAGTTATACAGCTCATAAGTGGCCAAGGTCAGATTTGAACTCAAGTCCTCCTGACTTCTGGTCTAGTGTTCTATTCACTGTAACGTAGATGCCTCATTATTTTAATATAACTGATTTTCTTTTCCATCTCGTGTATTTTATTGGATGCATTTAAATGATTGTGAGAAGGAACGCATAAGCGTCAGCTGACTGCCAAAAGGCTCCCTGAGCCTTACAAATACTTGCTATACTTATTATTGTTATTACAAATGTGGAGAGAAATACAGGGCAGACATTCAAATAATAAATGTTTAAAAGCACCCGGAGAAATAATAGTGTGCTCCAAGTGCTTTGTTATTAACAACTATTCAGCAGTTAAGAATAACAAAGTGTAAAATAGTTATATCATGGTAGCGCACGGTCAGTCAATTCTGGCATATCCTGAATGAAGATTGCTCGCAGTGACCTAGAACCTGGAGTCTTGGTGGTAACACAGTCATATCTCATTCTCTGATCTTGTCATCTGGACAGAAGCCGGGGGGAAGTTTATCATTGTGCTTCAGTAGATATAATTTTTAAGAGTATGTGGGGATAGAGCTCGGGGGAGTTAGATGTGTGTGTAAATTATTAATTTACAGGAGACTATGGAGGCCAATGTTTTACTTACTTGAGAGAACAAAAGTACTTTGCAAGTGCTTTGGAAGCCCCTGATTCTACTGCACTAATTAAAAGTTATATATCATTCTCAACTATCCATTAAAGTGAGCATCTAGAGGGGCTCAATTCGATAACATGCCCTGGCCCCACTATTCACATTATAATACTTACATGGAATAGAACAACTTTAAAAACACATTAATTCAGTCTTCTCTCATTAGTTGTAAGTAGAAAGGTCATGTGTGTGTGTGTGTGTGTGTGCATGCGCGCGCGTGACAATAGAGAGAACATCAAGTGAGAGAATAAGTATTTATATAGTACTTACTATGTTCCAGGCACTGTGCCAAGCACTTTCTACAGGTACTCTCTTGCCCTAAGTGTTATTATTATCCTTATTTTACAGGTGGGGAAACTGAGGCAGGTTTTTTTTTTTTAATGACTAGTACAGGGTTGCACAGCTAAGAAGCATCTAAGGTTAGATCGGAACTCAGCTCTTCTTGACTCCAGGGCCAGCACTCTAGCCACTGAGCCACCTGGCTGCCTCCTAGGTTAATGGAGCTTAAGTGACTTGCGTTAATGGAGCTTAAGTGACTTGCCTGGTGTCACACAGCTGGTCAGCGCCTGAGGCTGGATTTTTAACTCAGATCTTCCTGACTCCAGGCCTCACACTCCATCCACTATAGCATTTACCTCATTTGATCCTTATGACAACCTTATGAGGTGAATGATATTATTAATCCCATTCTGCAGGTAAGAAAACTGAGTCTGAGAGATGCTCAATTACTTACCCAAGGTCACACGGCTAATGTCTGGAGCAGAATTTTAACTCATGCCAGGTGCTCTATCCTCTATGCCACCTGTCTCTTGCTTTTATAAACTCTAGGGTGGTATATAGATGGAAACTTCTATTCTGACTCACCATGGGTGTCAAGAAAGGTCCCCATGAATGGGCCTGGAAGCAGAACCCAGTCAAACTCCCACCACTTGGACTCAGCTTTACCCTCAGGCCTTGGCCTTTTCCTCTTCTCCTGAGTCATCATTTAAACCAAGGCTAACTGATCCTAGAAGGCTAGACAGGTTTCCACAGCAAAAGACTGTCAAGAAGCCTGTGATGAGTTTTCTTTAAACAATGCAGTTAGTAATAACATGTCAAACCTCATCCTTCTCCTGTCCTCCCCCCAAGCACCTCCCCCTCTCTAAATCCACTCCAAAAGCTCCTGGCCTGGCCTTTGTCAGATTTAATCTGTAAAGAAGGAAAGTCGTATTTACGACTTGCTGTGTCTTCTTCAGGCTGAGCCAAAACATCACAAGGAGAAAGCAGTGATGATGCACCGGGAGGAGCTCAGAGCCCGTATTGACACAAGCAATGACTCTCTCCCCTGGGGAATTCGAGCGTAATTTAATCAGTAACCACTCAGAGTCATCTGAGAGCAAAGAGTAGTAGATAATAGAGTCAGCCCTTGGTTCCTGGTAGTAACTCTGTTCTGCCTAAAGGGAGAAACATGACTCCTTCAGTTGAAAGTACCAATAGAATCATGGAGTCTCCCTTCCCTGGTGGAGGAGACCTCAAGGACATCTAATCCAACTAGTACATATAACTGAGAATCCAGCAACTGACTAGCATTTATTATGCATGTACTGTGTGCCTAGTGCTGGACTATGTGCCAGAATTACAGAGACAAAAAATAAAACATTCCCTGCTATTTAGAACTTATATTCTAATAGAAGGGACAACACATATCATATATGTCACATAACACATATATACATGTGTACATATACACGTGTGTATGCATATGTGTGGATGTGGATGTATACACACATATATACACCAGACCTGCTTCCAGTCCAGCCCCCACTGCCATCACTGAGGAGAGAAACTTTTGTAGAGAAAGGGTTCATTATCCAAAGCAATAGCTGCTGATCCACTGCTCCCCAAAGGCAGAGCAGCATTGGAATCCTGGGAAAGGAAGCATCCCTCACTCCACTGGTCCTGATTCCAGACCAGCCTCACAGTTACCAACTGGAGAGGCAGTTCCTAAGGAGAAGGGGCCAATCATTCCCACCAACTACCAACCACCTGCCCCCCAAAGGGTACGCAAGTCAACCTAGCTGAAGCAGCCAGAGCAGCCAGGTGCCTTGGAAGAGGTAAAGGAGACAGCACAAGTTAGAAAGGTAAAGGCCATTATCATCACCTTGAGTACCACCTCTTCTCAGACTCTAATGGAGACAGGCCAGGACCCATGAGCCTTGGGAATGGTGATGTTTCTAGCGCATTGTCCTCAGCCAATGGGAAGCAGTCCCTAGGGAAGCTGCAGCCTAGCACTGCTCCTGCAGATGCCACAGTCACAGCTACTACTAGCCCAAAAAGAAGGTTTCTCATCAAACTCCTTGGCTGTCAAATGGTCCAACATCATAAAGATATAATTTTATTAGGGGTAATTACACTGAAGAGGAGGCATCATCATCTGCTTTTCCACTGCACCTTAAGGACCACAGGACTTTTTCCATCTCACCTGCCGCTAAAACCTTTCCAATGTGTGTTCCCCTCATTAGAACATAAGCTCACTGAGGGTTTACATTCCTATTTGGACCCCCAGTACTTAGTATGGTGCTTTGCACATATCGAGTGTTTAATGTTTTATTCCTTTATTAATCTCTGGGAAACTCTGCATTTCCTACCCTGCTCTGACTAGTGATTTCTAATCACCTCCTACCCTCAAGGTCACCTCCTTCTTCAGGGATGAGCAGTTTCTCCCGACATGGAGAGCTCCAAGGACATTTCTACCAGCCCTTCCTTCCTGCAGATCAGCTCTTCTGTTTAGCCTCCTGATGTCCCTGGCTAGGGGACCTTGGTCAGTGCCCTGCCTCTGTAGGCTCCAGGTGGCTTAAATCAATCCTGTGGTTTTTCTAGCTGCTCTCAATAACTTGGGACCTCCTATTCCATCTATTCACCCAGCTTCCACCAATCTGAGTGAATATAACTTCCTTTAGTAACCCCCCTCACTGAACTTCCCTGTCTGAATAGCACACTACTTTGTTCTGGATTGCAATTCCTTGATCCTGAATAAATGCTTTACTGTATTTATTTGATCACTTTGTGGACCTGAGTTTTTGAATAGGCTTGACACACCATTCAATTATATAACATATGGGACCTAAGTAAAACTGAAAGGATTGGTGATCTTGGAGCCAGAAGACCTGGATTAAAATTCTGCTTTTGTTTTTTGGGATTTTTTTTGAGGAGGAGGTGTTGTGGAACCTGTGATTTCATTGGTCTAACAAACAAACAGGATGGAAATTCCTTCCACCAACATCTTTTCTGTATCTTAAGTGTCTGTCTAAAGTCACTAGAAGACTAAGTGACCTGCCAAGAGTTCCACGGCATGTGTCACATGCTGGGCTTGAACCCAGGAGTCCCCATCTCCAAGGCTGGCTTTTTAACTACTACCCCACTCTGTCTTTTACTACATAGATAGGGCAGATGGAAGAGGATTGAATGTCTTGTGTTTGAATCCTGGGTGACCTCCAGCAAATCAATTCCCCTCCCGGGCCTCAGTTTCCTCATCTGTAACATGACAGGTTTGTCCTAGATGACCTCTAAGGTCCCTTCCTGTTCTAAAGCCTATGATCCCATGAATTGAGTCAAATTGGAAGAGGATTTTCCTAGCGCTAAGACTCTGCCAATCTTTCCCACCCTTCTGGTGCACTGTTACTCCCAGACATTAGAAAGGCTAAGCTTTTATCCACAGCAAATATTGTTTTAAGTCTGTATAATAGTAGCACTAGGAAATCCTTCGTTGACACAACACTGACACTCATCCTGCTTTTAAAACAAAAGACTTCACATGAGCTATCCAAGCTAGGGACACCATGAATCAGAAATATATGGGCAGCTAGGTGGTGCCATGGCTAGAGGGTTGGATATGGAATCATATTCAAATCCTGCCTCACACCCTGGGCAAGCCACGTAACCCATTTGCCTCAGTTTCCTCAACTGTGAAATGGGTATAGCAGTAGCTACCTCACAGGGTTGTGAGAATAAAATGAGATAATAATTCTAAAGCACAGTAAGAGGTGTATGTTGTTATTATTAACAAGTGATGTCTGCCTCGGTTTCTCCAGTTCTAAAACAGGGATAATAACAGCACCTTCCTTCCAAGGTTGTTGGGAGGATAAAATGAGATAATATTAATAAGACATCTAGCACAGTATCTGGCACACAGTAAGCACTATATAAATTATTATTTATATTATTAAATATATTGAAGAGTCCTATCTGCCTCAGTTTCTTCAATTGTAAAATGGGTATAGTAACAGCACCTTCCTTCCAGGGTTGTTGGGAGGATAAAATGAGGCATTTGTAATGTCCTTTGTACGCTGTAAAGCACTATATAAATGTAGCTGTTATTACTTAGAGCACCAAAGGTTGGAGCTATGTACTATTTACAGAGGTGATGCTATATCTCTCTATCAAGATTAGATCTAAAACCAGAAAGAACTTCAGAGGACATCTCATCACTTTACAGATGAGGAGACTGAGGTTCAAAGTGTAGTAAAAGAATGTCTCAACAAAAGTTGAAACCCCAGGATTCCTGACTCCAAGTCTAGGTCTCTATCCACTACACTCCAATGACTCCAAAAGGGTCTTTAGAGACATTCTAGAATAGTCCCATTTACAGAAGAGGAAATAGGCTCAGAATAAAAAATGAAGTGACCTGCCCAGATCACTCAGCTAGTAAATTGGCAGAGTCATGATTTGAACCTTTGATTCCAGCTGCCATGGGCTCTCCACAGCAGCACATTACCTTTCCCAATTTTGTGAAAGAAATCCCACCGGCATATAAGCCAACTCACATGCTCTGTTTGAGGCAATTTTGCATATTACTTCCTGTTTCTTTCTCTCTCTCCTCTCTTTCTTTGTCTGTCTTTGTCTCTCTGTTTCTGTCCCTCTGTCTGTCTGTCTCCATCTCTCTCTGTCTCTCCTCTCAGCTGATACACAGGTTTTGTAAAGGGGGGGCAGTTAATTCTCTGAATCAGGTCACTACGATGACATGGGAGCTAGGCACACCCATAATTGATTCCTAAGTACAATGAACACATTCTATAACTAAATTAAAATGACCTTTGAATTGTTTGATTATCCCCTGCTGGCATGTTTGATTGAGACTGGAAATATAAACTCTCTCCAAGGAGGCAGATTTTTTCTAATCCAAAAGTGGCATGGTCTTCTTCTTCAGGAGCAGTGGGTCTCCCCATGTCTTTAGGCAAGGATTACTTGTTTCGGATACTGTAGAAAGAATGCTTGGGGTGGCTAGGGGATACCACTGTACACAGACTCTGAGCACATCTGTTTTTCCATTCTAATCAAATTATTGCCTTACTCCTAGGCTCCTAGACTCAAGAGCTGGAAGAAACTCTATGCTACAAAATGTTGGGCATGGAGTCAGGAAGACTCATCTTCCTGAATTCAAATCTGGCCTCAGACACTTACTAGCTGTGTGACTCTGGGCAAGTAAGTCACTAAACCCTGTCTGCCTCAGTTTCCTCATCTGTAAAATGAGCTGGAGGGGGAAATGGCAAACCACCCCAATATCTCTGCCAAGAAAACCCCAAATGGGGTCACAAAGAGTTGGATAACAACCTAATAAGAGAAGATGCTTGGTTAGCTACAGGTTGTATTAGGTGACCTCTGAGTTTCTTTTCAATTCAGATGATGCAAATTTCTTGAGTACACATATATATTTATTCATGGCCACACCGATATAGCCAAATATATACACATACATATATGTGGGTAGGTACATATACATATGCATAGCAGAAGGTAGGAGGGTGGGCTAGAACCAGGCACCCCAGTCAGGTCACAGCTTGGTAACTCATCAGCCGTAAGACTTAACACTATGCCAGGTCAACTCATTATTTTCGTTGTTCAGCCGTTTCTATTTTATCTGCCTTTTCCTGACCCCATTTAGAGGTATCTTGATAAAGATCCTGCCGTGGCTTGCTATTTCCTTCTCCAGCTCATTTTACAGAGGAGGGAACTGAGGCAGACAGGGTGAAGTGACTGGCCCAGGGTCACAAAGCTATTTGAACTCGGGAAGATGAGCCTACCTGACTGCAGCCCTGACTCTCTACTCACTGTGCCACCTAGCTTTTAATTCAGCATTAGGTCCTTCCAACATACAAGACACTGGGGATATAAAAACAAACCACTCTCACCTTTCAGGGAAGTTACATTGGAGGGCACAATGTAGATGGAGGGATGGATGAATGGAAGGATGGATGGAGAGATGGATGGATGTGTAGATAGATATAGATGTATAGATGGATGGATGGGTAGACAGATATAGATAGAAGGATGGATAGGTAGACGGATAGATAAATGGATATATGGAGAGAGAGAGAAAGAGAGAGAGAGAGAGAGAGAGAGAGAGAGAGAGAGAGAGAGAGAGAGAGAGAGAGAGAGAGAGAGAGAGAGAGAGAGAGAGAGAGATAGAGAGAGAGAGAGAGAGAGAGAGAGAGAGAGAGAGAGAGAGAGAGAGAGAGAGATACAAAGTAAAAAGATAATATAAAGATGGAGAAACACTGGGGATTGAGAAGGAAAGGAAAACAAGGAAGGCTTCTCAGCCAAAGTAGTATTTCCAGTCAAGTCTCAAACAGCAGTGAGGATTCTCACGTGACAGCCAGGCCTAAGGCAGGGCAGTAAGGGAAGAGGCAGATGTAATGACAAGTTTGGGGAAAGGCTAGCATTCCAAGTGAGCTGAAACACAGGTACAGTGGGGAAAATACTGAATAGTCATAGGACATGGGTTCAAATTCCAACTCAGACTACTACTTGTCATTGACCAAGTCAACATTTCTCAGTCTCAGTGTCCTCATGTTTGGGGAAGAGGAGTGGATGGGCTGGAGGGCCTCTGAAGTTTCTTCCAGCACTAGGATCCATGAGCTTGGGAGCAAAGTGATCTATAATTGGAATGGAAAAGCAAAATGGAGCTGAGTAATGCCAAACAACAGACAGAGACACCTGTATTTTAACTTCAAGGTATCATAGATTCCCCAAGGAGTGGAAATCTTCAAGCACAGTGATCTCCTGTTGGGTCATGGTGGGAATTCCTTTTATACATGGATTAGCTAGGAAGGTCACTTAAATTCCTCCTAACCCAGACACACTGGTTCTGAGTAATGTGGTCAGGCTTGTACCCTAATTGTTTTAGTAGCTGTGTGCAGGCTGATTTGGACAGGAAAGCAGGAAGACTTGTTAGAAGTCATCAGAACAGCACGGGTATTTAGGCTCTGACTTTGGCAGCAGCCAAGTTGAGAGAAGTGGACAAGGGTAAGATGTAGGGGAGGAATCAATTCTATGGGCCTGTTTCCCTGGGAAACAGATGAAACTGATGCTCCTTACTTCATGAGGAGATAGAGACAACATTCCTGAGTGTCCTGAAAGATCTAAGGCACTTGTATTCAAAGGCATTCTAATTAGGGTATCTCATGATGAGCACAAATTTAAAGACATCTACATTCCAAATGTTCAAAGGGGCTATGTGGACCCCAGCTGTGCCACAACTGGCCTCTCTGATCAATCAAAGTCTGACACATACTGTACCTTGGTCCCAACATAGTGATGTTCTTCTAGAACAAAGGGCAACAACCAACCAATCAGGTATCTAGAAATGGTGCATTTCTCTGTAAAAGTCAGAATCCACTAGCAAACAGGTTCCTCCTTCATGCTCAATCTTTAGCTACTGAAGATGACTCAAAGGGCCACTTGGTCTCTCATGTAATTCCCTAAGGACTCAAGTTGGAGAGTAATCTATAGAAGTGTACCAGCCCCATGTCTCTCCAACCTAAGCCCAGGACAGCACGGTTAAGAAAGACACTCAAGTCGTTTTTGAGAGACACATTTTATTAAGTCAGCACCATTGAAAACACATTACATACAGAAAAGGCCCCATCCAAACACAAAGGCAAGAGGAAAATGCAAAAACAGAAGACTGCAAATCAAGTCACCATCTTAAGAAGCTTATTTAGGTCATCCTAGTCAAGGATGACTTTCCTTGGGAGATTCTGAGTGGGAAGAGTAGGGAAATACTTACAGAAACATGATGAATGAAAGAATGCCCAAAGCATGGAGTGGAGAGACCCAAATATGAACCCTGGCTTCCCCATCCATACTTACTAACCAAGTGACCCTGGGCACCAATGATAAGTCTCAGTTTCCTCCTCTGTAGGATGGGGACAACACTGCCTGATACCCAACTTTCCCAGGGTTGTTGTGTCCAATGAGGTAATGGGCAGAAACATACAATGGCAGTTATTCTATATGGTAACAAGAACTCACAGGGAAAGATGAGGAAATAGAGGGAGTCAAGCCTAGTTCTCTCCATCAAACTTGCTGAATCCAAGATGGTGGAAGAGAATCCTACCCCCAGAGAAGTGGGGCCCAGAGGAGGGTAGCACAAGTATATGTGTGTACACACACGTACAAAGTGTTAACAGTGAGGAAAGGACGAGACATGATACCAAATCTATGTTAACAGATACCACCACAAACAAGAGACACTGTATGTGAAACAGTTGGCAGTGGGGGGAGGCCCCCTAGCACCCAGAGTAAGCATCGAAGTTGGGGGGAACTGGGAAAGACAGGGAGTTCTAGCACACAGACTAAGAAAGCATCAGAATTTTTGTTTGTTTTTGCAGGGAGCAGAAGGAGCCTTTAGCACATAAAACAAGCATCAAAATTGAGGGAATTCTTAGTACGCAGACCAAGAAAGCAATCAGGTTTTTTTATCTAGTGGGGGGTGGGAGGACAGGAGGGGCCTTAGTATATGGAAGAAGAAAGCATCATAGAGTTTTTTGAGAGGAAACAGCCCTACTAACACATCAAAGAATCACCGCTGAGGCAGGACAGCATCAGGGAGCCCTTAGGACACAGACCAAGAAAGGACAGAAGCTTTGGAGTCGAGGTGAGAGAGGGTCAAGAGAGGATATAGGCCTCAGTTTCCAGCCCAAGTCTCAGTACTTGTGGGAAGCGCAAACCAAGAAAGCTTTAGGTGGAAAAGGTTGGGGGGGGAGTAACTTCAGAAAGTTTCAGAGGTTATGTGTGGTACACTGAGCAAGGAGCAAAATAGGGGAGAGCTTAGAACATAGAACAAGAAGCAAAATGGGAGGGAGAGGAGCCCTCAGTGCCAGGAGTTTGGGGGAGCTCTTAGCACACGTAGCCAGAAGCAAAACTGGGGGGGGGGGTCGGGGCAGGGCTTAGCATATGAAGCAAGAAGCAAAGCTAGAGGGAGGGAGCTCTTAGCACACAGAGCTAGAAGCAAAGCTGGGAGGGGGGGGGGGCGGTGGCAGGGCTTAGCACCTGGAACAAAGAACAAAGCTGGAGCGGGGAGCCCTTAGCACACAGAGCAAGAAGCAAAGCTTGGGTGAGGGGCTTAGCACTTGGAGCAAAAAGCAAAGCTGGGGGGGGGGCCCTTAGCACATAAAGCAAGCAGCAAAGCTGGGGGGAGAGCCCTTAGCACTTGGAGCAAGAAGCAAAGCTGGGGGGGTGGGGCTTAGCACCTGGAGCAAAGAGCAAAGCTAGAGGCAGCCCTTAGCACACAGAGCAAGAAGCAAAGCTTGGGTGGGGGCCCTTAGCACCTGGAGCAAGAAGCAAAGCTGAGGGGGGGCCCTTAGCACTTGGAGCAAGAAGCAAAGCTGGGGGGGGGGGGGCCTTAGCACATAAAGCAAGCAGCAAAGCTGGGGGGAGAGCCCTTAGCACACAGAGCAAGAAGCAAAGCTGGGGGGCCCTTAGCACATACAGCAAAGCTGTGGGGCAGCTCTTAGCACTTGGAGCAAGAAGCAAAGCTGGGGGATTGGCTTAGCACATACAGCAAAGCTGGGGGGCAGCCCTTAGCACTTAGAGCAAGGAGCAAAGCTAGGGGGTCCTTAGCACCTGCAGCAAAAAGCAAAGCTGGGGGGGGGGGCCCTTAGCACATAAAGCAAGCAGCAAAGCTGTGGGGGGAGCCCTTAGCACTTGAAGCAAGGAGCAAAACTGGGGGGCCCTTAGCACTTGGAGCAAGGAGCAAAGCTGGGGGGACCCTTAGCATTTAGAGCAAGAAGCAAAGCTGGGGGAGGTCCCTCAACACAGAGCAAAACTGGGGGAAGCCCTTAGCACTTGGAGCAAGGAGTAAAACTGGGGGGCCCTCAGCACCTGGAGCAAGGAGCAAATCTGGGGGGACCCTTAGCATTTAGAGCAAGAAGCAAAGCTGGGGGATCCCTCAACACAGAGCAAAACTGGGGGAAGCCCTTAGCACTTGGAGCAAGGAGTAAAACTGGGGGGCCCTCAGCACCTGGAGCAAGGAGCAAAGCTGGGGGGACCCTTAGCATTTAGAGCAAGAAGCAAAGCTGGGGGATCCCTCAACACAGAGCAAAACTGGGGGAAGCCCTTAGCACTTGGAGCAAGAAGCAAAGCTGAGGGGAGGGCTTAGTACTTGGAGCAAAGCTAGGGCAGGGGTCTTAGCACTTAGAGCAAGGAGCAAAGGGGAGAGGATTAGCACTTGGAGCAAGGAGCTAAGCTGGGGCAGAAGAGCTACTGGCTCACAGAAGGACAGACCAAGAAAGCATCAGAACGGAGGAGGGAGGGGGTTGGCTGGAACAGAGAGTGAGCTAAAACAAACAATCCAAGTTAAAAGGAACTGTACAGATCATTCAATCCAACCCCTTCTGTTTTATAGATGATAAAGCTGAGGTCAGGATTAGAGCCATACTTTGCCAAAGATCATCTATCAACCAAGTGCTGGAGCAGAGACCAGAACACAGCAGCTCAGGTTCGCTCTCTCACTTCCCTTGCAAAGGCAGCTATATGTCCATTCCTCATCAGATCAACAGGCTGGAGTTAATCTATCATCCTGGGGACACACCAACTGGCCCGCCATAGGGCAAACACTCCCTGCCGTGACAGAAGTGGCCATCCCTTCTCTCACTTATCTCAGTACATAAAAAGCCCCTTAAAGCTGGGAGCTGTTTGGAGTAGAGGGGAACCGAAACATCAGTTCGCAGCTGGGGACAATGATGCAGCCGAAGTGACACAGCACATCTGCCAGGCACACAAGGACATACTCGGTATCTCTATCCCATCTCACAGAAAGGGGACTGATTTTCCCGAGGCCTCCCCTAGGGGAGCAACCAAAAGCATGTGGAGAATCTGAAAGTAGCAAGGTTCCAGCATGAGACCTTGGGTAAAATCGTTCTCTCAGATGCCAGTGAATGAGCCACCACCCAAGGGTAGACCAGCTGGCCCACTGGAGGTTTGGGCAGTCACATCCTTTAAGAGGTATTGAATTCTTCTGTACATCAGGCTGAAGGTAAACAGGGCTCCACCAATACTAAGAAGCATTAGGTATAAAGATATTTCACTGGATGAAAACCTGGAGCCCTGAAGGGAAAAGTCTGGGCCCCAGGAGAAAAGCAATTTGATGTGTACAAACAGATCCTTTTAACTCACAAAACATGTTAACATGAGAATCAGCAGATATCTAATCTTTTGCTCTGGGACACAGCAGACTACAAGCTGAAAGGCAATAGGTTTTGGCTGCAGGAAATACTCCACTTTTCTACTAGCCCAAATCAGTCTAATAAATAATTTACAGTTATATACAAAGCGGGGGGTTGGGCCACAAGGGGAACATTGAACCCCAAAGCCCAACCAAAGGGAAACATCTCCCAGTCCCCTTTTGTAAGAAGGGAAGAGGGAAGGGACAAATAAGGAGGATTCGGCTCTCTTTGAGGTTCCAACTACCTGGCTGAAACCTGATCTGAGTTATAGCTTGAGAGAATGTGTCCGCCCAGCAGGGCGAAGATGTTCAGCACAAGGAGAAGGGTGGGCAGCCAAGGAGGGGTCCTGGTTTCCTCATGGTCCTTTCCAGCACCATCCTCTAGCTCACACTGGGGCAGGCAGAGGCCTGACACACACTCGAAGGGCAAATCTTCTAACCCATGGGGCTCACTTTGAGTCTGAGGAGATACTCCCCACCCTCCCAGAGCAGGCTGAGGTCTTCAGGTCCACCCCTCCTTCTCCACATTCTGGCCTCATGGGCGCAGTTCTTTCCACCCTGACTCCCCATCACGCAGGGAAGAGCTCGGGGGGGTTCTCTCCATAGCAATATTTTGCGATGGGGTCTCTGTAGGTGTTCTCATGCTGCACGCTCTGTAAGGGAAGAGGAAGAAAAGAGACCCGTGAGTTATGAGGGAGAGGGGAGTGGGAAAGAAAGGGGGAGACAGAAAGAAAAAGAGAAAGGGGGGAAGGGGAAAAGAGATATAAGGGGAAAGAAGGAGAGGAGAGGGAGGGGGAGAAAGGAAGACAGAGATAGAGGGGGAGAGAGAGGGAGAGAGAGAGATGGAAAGATAGAGAAGGAACCAAAATTTCACAAGACTTTCCAACTTGTTGGACATCTTGATCAGAAACTCACTGCACATTCCAGCTGATTCTTATTCCAATTCAACCATTAATTCAACAAAAATGTATTAAGCACCTGATGCATACAAGGCACTGTGCTGGTCCAGAAACAATCCCTAGCCTCAAGAAGCTCACATTTTAAAGAGGGAAATATGACATGGGGGCAATGGTGGCCAGAGGAGGGGTACTCTGACTTGGAAAGTTACTGGGACAGGGAGTGGAGCCAAGGCAGCAAACAGATGCAGTCTTTCATCACCAAGCAGTAACACTTCTTTTTTTTCTTGCTTTCTTTTTAAAATCTTTATTTATTTTTAACAAGTTCAAATTCTCTCTCATTGAGAAGGTGATATCAATTATACATGTGAAATCATGCAAAACATGTTTCTTATTAGACATGTTGCAAAATTTTTTTAAAAAGAGTGAAAAATAATGCTTCAACACGCATGTAGGCTCCACCAATTTATCTCTTTGGACAGCATATTTTATAGTGGGTCCTTTAGAATTGTCTTGGATCACCGTATCGATCTGAAGAGTTGATTCTTGTACAATGTTGCTGTCACTGCGAACAATGTTCTTCTGATTTTGATCCCTCTACTTTGCATCAATTCATCTAAGTCTTTCAAGATTTTTCTGAAATTTTCCTACTCGTTATTTCTTATAGCACAATAGTATTTCATCACAAAAATATGGCATAACCTGTTCAATCATTCCCTAAGGGATGGCTATCCTCTCAATTTCTAATTCTTCTCCACCACAAAAAGAGCTGCTACAGATTCTTTTGTATACATACATCCTTTTCCTTTTCCTTTGATCTCTTTGGGATACAGATCTAGCAGTGATATTGCTGGGTCAACAGGCATGCATAGTTTTATAGCACCGTGGGCACAGTTCCAAATTTTCTTCAGAATGGCTGGATCAGTTTACAACACTACCAAGCATGCATTACTGTCCCAATTTTTCCACATCTCCTCCAACATTTTTCATTTTCCTTTTCTGTCACATTACCCAATCTAATACTTCTGAGGTGGTATCTAATTATTTAAATTTGCATTTTTCTAATCACTACTGAGTTTGAGCATTTTAAAAATATGACTGTGGATAGCTTTGATCTGAAAACTGTGGGTTCATTTCCTTTGACTCTTTACAAATTGGGGAATGACTCCTATTTTTATGAATTTGACTCAGTTCCCTATGTAGTTGAGAAATGAGGTCTTTGTCAGAGAAACATGCTGTACAATTCCATCCCTCCTGTTTCCTGCTTTCCTTATAATTTTGTCTGCATTGTTTTTGTTTATGCAAAAGCTCTTTAATTTAAAGTAGACAAAATTATACATCTTATCTCCTATGATCCTCTCCCTCTCCTTTGTTCAAAAATCCTTCTCATGCAACAATGTGACAGGCAAAATTTTCCATGCTCCTCTAATTTGCTTATGTCACCTTTTATGTCTAAACCATGCACCTATTTGGACCTTATCTTGGAATACATTGTGAGATATTGTCTATACCTTGTTTCTGCCAAATTGTTTTTCAGTTTTCACAGTAATTTTTGTTAGTGAGTTCTTGTTCCCAAAGCTTGGAATGGTCTGTCAAAAGTTTTCTTCTGTTTCTATTGAAATCATCATATAATTTTTTATATATAATATATATTACATATATATGTAATTTATATATATATATAAAATCATTTTTGTTACTGATATAGTCAATGATTCTGATAATTTTTCTAATACTGAACAAGCCCTCCATTCCTAGTATGAATCACACCTGGTCACAGTGTATGACCTTTGTGATATAGTGCTGTAATTTTCTTGCTAGGATTGTATTTAAAATTTTTCCATTAATATTCATAAAGGAAATTGGTCTATAGTTTTCTGTTTCTGTTCTTCCTGCTTTAGGCATCAACATGATATGTGTGTCATAAAAGGAATTTGATAGGACTCCTTCTTTGCTAATTTTTCCAAATAATTCATATGGCACTGGAATTAATTTTTCTTTAAATGTTGGTAGCATTCACTTGTGAATCCATCTGGTACTGGGGCTATTTCCTTAGGGAGCTCAATTATGGCTTGTTCATTTTCTTTTTCTAATTTGGAGTTATTTAAGTATTCTATTTCCTCTTCTGGCCATTTATATTTTTGCAAACAGTCATCCATTTCACTTAAGATGATTAGATTTATTGGCATATAATTAGGCAAAATAGCTCATAACAATTGCTTTAATTTCATTTTCACTAGTGGTGAACTGACCCTTTTCATTTTTGATACTGATAACTGGGTTTTCTTCTTTCTTGTTTTAAATCAAATTAGCCAATAGTTTATCTATTTTATTATTGTTTTTAAATAAAACCAGCTCCTTACTTTTACCAGTTCAATGAATTTCTTCCTTTCAATTTTATTAATTTTTCGGATTTCCAATTTGGTGTTTAAGTAAGGATTTTTAACGTGTTCTTTTTCTAGTTTTTTAGTCGAGTGCTCAGTTAGGTGACTGGCTCTTTACTTTCTTGGCATGTGTCGTTGCTGAGTCGTTTTCCAGTTGTGTGTGACTCTTCATGACCACATCTGGGGTTTTCTTGGCAAAGACGCCGGAGTGGATTACCATTTCCTTCTCCAGCTCATTTTACAGAAGAGGAACTGAAGCAGAGTTAACTGACTTTACTAGCTCACACTGCTTGCAAGTATCTGAGGGTGGATTTGAACTCAGGAAGAGTCTTCCTGAATCCAGATCCAGTGCTCTATCCATTGTACCACCCACCTGCCCTAATTATTTTGTTTAGATTATTTAGTTTCCAATTAGCTTTTAATCTATGCACCCAATGCCCTTTATTTCATGCAATTTTTATTGCATTATGATCTGAAAAGGATACATTTAATATTTTTGCTTTTCTGCATTTCAGGTTTTTATGTCCTAATACACAGTCAACTTATGTGAAGGTGCCATGTACATCTGAGAAAAATGGTATATTGTCTTCTATTATCACTCAACTTTTTTCCAGAGGTCTATCATGTCTAACTTTTCTAAAATTCTATTCATCTCCTTAACATTTTTTTTACCTATTTTATGGTTAGACTTATCTAGTTCTGAGAGGAGAAAGTTGAGGTCCCTCACTAGTATAGTTTTACTATTTCCTCCTTTAAATTATTTAACTTTTCCTTTAAGAATCTGGATGCTCTGTCATTTGGTGCCTATACATTAAGTACTGATATTATTTCATTGTCTGCTACCTTTTAGCCAAAAGTAGCTACCCTGTTTCTCTCTTTTAATTAGGCCTGTTTTTGTTTTTGTTTTGTCTGATATCATGTTTGCTACCCATCGTCCTTCCACTGGAACACACAGATTCTGTTTTAGCCCTTTATTTTCTCTCTGCATGTGTCTTTCTGTTTCAAGTGTGTTTTTTGCGAACAACATACTGCGCCATTCTGGTTTCTAATCCTTTTTTCTGTTTCTGCTTTATGAGTGATTTACATTCACAGTTATAACTAGTGTATTTCTCTCCATCTTCTTTTTTTCATTTATCCTTTTTTTTTTTACCCTATTCTTTCTTAAGTCTTTTGCTTCTGACCACGGCCTCCCTTAATTAGTTCTTCACTCTACTGGTGCCCTCTCCCTTTTCTTATACCGTTCCTTCTTTACTTTTCAGTAAGACAGATTTCAACTGAGTGTGTATATGTTATTTCCTCTCTGAACTAATTTCAATGAGAGTAGGGTGAAAGCACTCCCCGCCCCCGCCACTGTAAAAGCTCTTCTTTGTGCACCTCCTTTACGTAATTTTCTCCATTGTCCTAGTGTATTTCTTTCTCGCCTTTTTCTCTGAGATCACTGCATCATAGTCCACTCATTCTCATGCCCTCTTAAATGTTTACTCCTTCTAAATGCCTTAATGATAAAGTTTTTGGAAATTACATGTATCATTCTCATATAGGAAACAGTTTAACCATATTAAGTCCTCTTTTTCTTTTACTCTTACCTTTTTATGCTTCCCCTTGATTTGAATGTCAAATTTTCTATTCAGTTCTGATCTTTTCAGCAGAAATGCTTGAAAGTCCTCCATTCCATTAAATACTCATTTTTTCTTCTGAAGAATTATACTCAGTTTTGGTGGGCAGATGATTCTCTGTTGTAATCCTAGCTCATCTGCTTTCTGTAATTTCATATCCCAAACCTTCTGTACCTTTAAGGTGGAAGCTACTAAATCTTATGTGATTCTGACTGTGGCTTCATGATATTTCAATGGTTTCTTTCTGGCTGCTTGCAATATTTTCTTCTTGACCTGGAAGCTCTGGAATTTGACTATACTATTCCTCGGAGTTTTCATTTGGGGATCTCTTTCAAGTGGTTATCAGTGGCTTCTTTCATTGTCTATTTCACCCTCTAGTTCTAGGAAATAGGGGCAGTTTTCCTTGATTTCTTGAAATATGATGTCTGGATTCCAAGACTTATGAGGGAAAATGCTATCCACATCCAGAGAAAGAACTATAGAGTCTAAAGCATCCTATTTTCTCCTTTGTTTCTTTTCTTGTGGTTTTTCTTTTGTTTTAAGTTCTTTTACAACATAACTAATATGTAAATATGTTTAATATGTTGGTACATATATAGCCTATATCAGACTGCTTGGTGTCTTGGAGATAGAAAAAAATTTGAAACTCAAAATCTGATAAAAGTGAATGTTGAAAACTATTTTTACATGTAATTGAAAAAATAAAATACCATTAACTTGGGGAAAAGGAAGAAATATGATGTCTCTGCTTTTTTTAAAAAATGATCATAGCTTTCAGGTATCCCAATAATTCTTAAACTATCTCTCCTCAATCTATTTTCCAGGTTGGTTTTTTTTCACATTTTCTTCTATTTTTTTTCATTCTTTTGACTTTATTTTTTCTCAATGTCTCATAGTCATTAGCTTCTACTTGCCCAATTCTAATTTTTAAGGAATTATTTTCTTCAATGAATTTTTGTATTTCTTTTTCCATTTGTCCAATTCTGCTTTTCAAGGAGTTTTCTTCAGTGAATTTCTGTTCCTCTTCCACCATTTGTCCAATTCTCTTTCTTAAGGTGTCATTTTCTTCATTTTTGTGTGTCCTTCACTAAGCTATTAATTCTCTTTTCATAATTTTCTTGCATTGATCTCATTTCTTTTCCCAATTTTTCCTCTACCTTTCATCTAATTTTTAAAATCCTTTTGAGCTCTTCTAGGATTTCTTGTTGTGTTTGTGTCCAATTCACTTCCCCCCTGCCTCTGAGGTCTTGCATGTAGCTCTCTTGACATTGATATCTTTTTCTGACTTTGTGTCTTAATCTTCCCTGTCACCATAATAACCATAATAACTTTTTGTTGTCAGGGTCTTTTTTTGTTTGTTCATTTTTCTAGCCTATTTCTTGACTTTTAACTTTACGCTAAAGTTGAGCTCTGCTCCTGATGTACACTGTTTCAAGCTTCAGGTTTTAAGTTCTGCTCTTTTCAGAGTTAATTTTGGGGGTTCTATAAGTTTTTGGTATTTCCAAAGTGGCATGATCCAAGGAATTCTGTGGTCACTGCTCTCCTGGCTTATGGTCTGAGCTTTCCCCAGAAAGCAACCTTGTACCTGCTTTATCCAGAAAGCTCCCCTGTAGCTGCTAGCACACTCCTCTTGGCCCTGAAACTCTAACCCAGGATCCTGGACCCCACACCAGCAAATCATTCCCTGTAATCTCTTTCTGAGCAGGTGTGCAACCCCCTTCCTGGCTCTGGGCTGAGAGCTCCTGAGCTGCTGCTATTATAGCCAGCTTCACAAATTGCTATTGGTGATGCTGCTTTGTGCATTCAAGTCAGGCCTCCACCCCAGCACCACACTCCTCTTCCGCCAACCTCTCAAGCTGTCTTGGGCTGGTAAAATGTCTCACCCTGACCTTTTGTTGTTTCCTCCTCTCCAGAATTCAACTTGAGGCATTATTTTAAAACTGTTTTTGGAGGTCAATTTGGGAAGGTTCAGCTGAGTTGCTGCCTATACTCTGACATGTTGGCTCTACCACTCAGAAATACCGATTTGATTTTGCTTCCAGGACTGGGGGTAGGGGGAATGGAAGAAGGGGGAGAGTAGTAGAACATGGTGACAACAGCATATATATAGCTGGTGAGATGCAGAGGAATAAGGAAAACCTGAGCTCAAGCCCCAGCTCTGACAGGTACATCCTCTATGTGACCCAGGGCAAATTACTTAAACTCTCAGAGGCAATTCTTGAAGACCATAAATTGCAGATAAGTTGAATTCCTACACCAATTAAATCACAGAATCCCAGGAGGCAGGGAACAGAGGACCAAACCTAATGTAATTGGTTTGTTAAATCCCAATTAATGCGCAGGGTTCCCTTTACCAAAACACTAGCACTATTGACAAGTGTCTATCAGTTATCTGACTTGTATAAAGCTTAGCACAGTGCCTACCACACAGTAGGTGTTTAAGAAATGTTAATGACTGGCAGCCTCATTTTGCACGTCTCCAACCAGAGAGAATTAATTTAGACTCTCAACTCCCCACATGTTGAACTTTCCAGAAAAGCCCATTCTAGAACGGAAGCTGTTCAAGAACATGGTGACCCAGGAAGTTTCCAAATAATACATGCCATTTACCCAATAATGGCCTAATGGTAGAGCTCTAAGTACACAGTAAGAAACAATAAAGGAGAACAATTTACGAATCAAAAAGGCAGGATGCAGAGGTCTGAGCTAGTGATTAAAGCTGAAGACGAGCCCTTATCAACCAACACACCTACTGATTTCATAAAGTGAGAGTCAGCCACAGAAGGGAGGGGGGAAGATTACAGGATGCCCGCCACAGCGTCCGAAGCTTGGGTCTACATGAAACAGTCTGAGGCTCATCCAACAGCCAGGACCAGGCTGAGAGGCCATCTGTGGCAGAGACCTCAGCACTCATTATTACATGAGGGCAGCCAATACTAGCTAACATGTGTGTTTACTGTGTACCTAGCACTATGCTCAGCACTTTACAACTATTATCTCAATGGATCCTCACAGCAACCCTGGAAGGTAAGTGCCATTATTAACCCCATTTTACAGATGAGGAAACTGAGGCAGACAAAAATTAAGTAGCCTGCCCAGGGTCACCGAGCTGATCAATCTGAACTCAGGTCTTTCTGACTTTAGGCCCAGAGTTTTATCAAGGCACCATTAAGCTGCCTTGAAAGAGAAAGTAGTAGCTGTAGGGAGAGGAACAGAGACAGAACCCATGATTTAATTAGTAAACAGAACTGCCCAGTGAGGAAACTCTCTCTACAAATGCAACTCGGCACTTTCTCTGCAACAAATGTTAGTTATCTAGGACACTAAGGTAAGTGACTTGTCCAGGGTCACCCAGCCAGTAGGAAGCAAAGGCAGGATTTGAACCTAATCTTTCTGGCTTCGAACTGCCTAACCAAGCATTTCTTCAACACCTGCTATACACTAAGCACTGTGGTTAAGTGCTGGAGGTACAAAGACAAAAAATGTCACAGCACTGCCTCTATCAAGAATTTAAACATCCAGTTTCAGAAAAACCTGGGAAGATTTACAAGAACTAAGGCAAAGTGAAGTGAGCAGATCCAGGAGAACACCATCCACACCACCATCTGTGAAGACTTAGGTATTCTGATGAATACAATGATGCAAGACAATTCCAAAGGACTCAGGATGAAAAATCTTATCCATCTCCAGAGAGAACGGATAAACTCTGAATGCAGACTGAACCATAAATTTTTTCCCTTTAGGTTTTTTTTTTTGGTAACACAGACAATATGGAAATATTTTGCAAGACTTCATATGTATAATTGATATCACACTGTTTGCCTTCTTAATAGGTGTGGGAGACGCAGGAGGAAAGATGAGAATTCAGAAGTCAAAATATTTAAAAAATGTATATTAAAAATAAACAACCATGTATTTTTTAAAAGGGTGGGGTTTAAAAAAAAGATCTATCTATAAAGGTATCTGCTTTTCCCTACCAAGAAATTATAGCCACTATAATAAAACAACCCGTTTCTCTAGCCCTCTAACCCTAAACAGACTGCTATTTGCAAATGTTAATTAATTTTCTTGCAGGAGGGACAAGGAAGCCTGAAACCGTCTTTACAGACAATACTGGGACGCTCCCCGGACTGGTGGTGAAAGGAGGCTAGTCCCATGGTTACTACTCTACGGGAGGAAGTACCCATGATGAAAAGGAGGAGGAACCTTTCCTTCAATCCTTCAGGCACATACTTTGCTTCTTCATCTTGTAATAGACTGACAATAGCTTTATAACCCCTCATAAAGGAATGCTTCTGAAGGATCTGCTTACATATTGCCCTGAGAATGGGAAGTGACCTCGGCTCCTCAAAGGCTCTCACTGTAGGCTCAGATCAGTCCTACTAAAGTGGAAAGAATCCCAAATATCATCCTTACAACAGACCATGTCCCAGGCTCGGTCCCAGCAGGCTGGATGTTAGTCGATGAGCTTCTTGGCCAGAGCATCCATAAAGGAGATCTTTAAAAATGGCCCTCGGTCCTGTGCAGGATCCTTCTTTCTCCTCAGTGATGGTGGTGGTATTAAAAAAAGCCAAGAACTCCACTGGGAAAAAGTCCCCCCAACAATCAGAGAACAGACAATAGCTAAACTTTCCCAGGCTCCCCAGCAGCTAGTACAGTCTCCTCTTATGTAATACCTTCTGTCTACTTTGTACATTCCTAATTTTCACCGGTTGATGCGTGTACGTGAGCTGAGCCTCCAATGAAGCCAACATTTCTAAGGGGTGCAGGAGGGACAGTGATGCGTTCCAGACACTGGGGGCAGCCTATACAAAGCCCCAGTGGTGGGAGATGGGATAAGCTTAAGGAACAGCAAATAGGTCAGTTTGGAATGCAGAATAAAAGACTATCGCAACCCCCTTTGGATAAGCTCTCTGAAGTCAGGAACTGTCTGCTTTTGTGTACCTGGTGCCTAGTATAATACCTGATACACACAGGAACTTACTTAATAAACTTGCTAAACTGAATGGAGTTGATCGCAGTCACAGCGTAAAAACATGCCTTATAATTATTTTTAATCCATCTTGAATACATTATATACATACTGGGATAGCATGGAAGCCTCTCGAGGGCAGGGGCATTTTCATTTTTGTCTCTGAATCTCCAGTGACTAGAAGAGTGAAAGCTTTATTAATGGCTGCTTATCACTTTAATGATCATTCTTGCCCTAACCTCCAGCCCAAAGAACCCAGGAGTATGGCTTCCCAAGTCTGTCTTCCTTCCTCTCCTTTCTACCCCAACCTATCGTATCCCATGCCATCTCCTAACCTGAGATGAAGTCCTGCATTTGGCCAGACACAGTTCAAAGTGATCTTCCACAGCCATGAAGAGATTCTGGAATGCCGCCGCAGCCTGGTTGAGGAACCGTTCTAGGAGCAATTGCTGAGGAAACAGAGGAGGCTCAAATGAAGTCTAGGTGCAGGAAGGAACAAGCGATCACAGCTCAGAACCAAAAGGCATCGAACAAGTCACCTAGTCTGACTCCCTCACTCTATGGATGAGGAAGCTGAGAGCCCAAGAAATGAGCTGTCCAACGTCACATAGTATGGATGAGCCAAAATGGGGCTGTAAGAGAAGGATATGTCTTATCTAAAATATGCTCACAGAGACTCACAATGCTCTGGAGCTGCCCATTTAGCTGGGAACAAGATTCTTTCCTTGTAAACACGGGCTGGGTTACAGGTTACAGGAACTGTCACTGACAGCAGGTTCTGAAAGAGGCTCTCAGAAGCAGTGTTAATAACAGTCATAAAATAAAGGACAGGAAGGGCAAGAGGAAGAAGAGTCCTTCCAAGGAGAAAGGCAAACTACACTTTTCACAAGTGATCCATGACCAGAGGTAATGCTCCCTGTTGGTGGGGCTGTGGACAAACAGGCTCTCATACACTGCAGGCAGACTACCAGATGCCCCTCTAAAAGGAGGCATCCAAGTGGCAACATAATAAGGCTCGCAGACATATACAATCAAAGTTACAAAACTGGTAGTAAACTAAATCATATTATCTGATCCCAGGCCCAGTGCTCTGAAGCTGCAGGAAAATACTTTAGTAATGATCCAGTTTCCTCATTGCACAAAAAGGAAGCTGAGGCCTAGAGGGATTTGTAAATTACTAAAAGTAGAGTTGGGATTTGAATATGCAACCCCTCATCCTAATTTCCAATCTTAAGCTCTCTCTACTGGAACCCTATGCTTCCTTCTTTGGTATTTGAAAGCATGACCTAGTAGACCAAGGTCTAGACTTTGAGGCAAGAAGACTAGTTTGAATCCCCACTCAGATACTAGCTGTGTGAATGGGGTAAGTGACCCCAAATCTCTGGGACCTCTCTTCTTTCATCTGTAAAATGGGTGCAAAAGTCACTCCTACCCCTGGAATGAGGCTAGAGTGAGTGAATGTCTATTAAGCGCCCTTCATGACCCCACAACGTACCTTGCTGGGCTGCAGGCAGCAGGAGACGCAGTATTCATAGGCGCCGCAGCAACCATTGGACAAGCAGCCATCACAACAGAAGCGCCTAGCACTGGCGGCATTGACATTACAACAGCCATTCACAAGAAGATCCTTCCTTTCGCAGACGTAACCTTGGGAAGCAAAGAGGATGAAACAGAGCATCGTGGATACTCTCTGAGATGGAATGCACGGGGAAAGGGGGTAACCATTCATTGTAAGAAGTCATTCTCACTGAGCTGGACATGGTGATTAGACCAGCTGTGGCAGACTGCAGGATAAGCGGTTCTGACCATCAGACTTACAAGCTGTGAATCAATGGCAGTGACCTACAGTGAAACCCCATTCTGAGGCCTTGGGGGTCTGACTCATGCTTTCTAACTGGGCCGTGTTAGAACGATTTGTCATTGCAAGTTAAGCAAGAGACAATTTTAAAGGAGGTTTGAGAGCCTCAGAGGGATCCAGCAATGTGGCTGCTATAGGTCCTGACTGGGGCATCATCTCCCTGTATGTCCTCATCCAGGATACTTCCTCTTTCAACTGAGGCCTCCAACATGATGCTGTGAACTCACTTCAAATTCTCACTTCATATATTCAAAATGGAATTCAGTATCTTCCCAAAACCTCTCCTCTGTCTCACTTCCCTATGATTGAGCACCACCATCCATCCTCTAAGTCACCCAGGCTCATAAACAGAATATCATCTTTGGACTCTCACTCTCTCAGACACTCCTATATCCAATCTGTTGTCAAGAACTGTTGTTTCTACCTTTGGAACACTTCTCCCATGTCTCCAACTCTCCTCTGACAGTCACTATCCTTATTAACTCATGCCTTATCACCTGGCCTGCTAGGAGGTCTCCCTCTCTTGTATTTCTCCACACTAACCCATCCTTTATCCAGTTGTTAAAGTGACCTTCTAAAGTAAGGTCCAGACCATATCACTCCATTCCTCAAGAAATTTCAATGGCTCCCTACCACTGTGAGGATTACATATATATGTGGGTACATACACATATATATTATATTTATATATAATACAGCATATTATATATTAAAACATATATAAATACATATAAAAATACACATGCAATATTATTAAATATTAACAAGTATTACATGTATATGATAATATGTAATATATAAAGGTAATATGTGTATATGTATGTATAGGTGCATACAAACACACACACACACACATATATACACACATATAATACACATATTCACTTTCCTCTGCTTCATGAGCTGGTCCTTTCCTACCTTCCCAGTTTTCTCCCGCTTTCCTCCCCCTCCAAGGTCTCTATTATTTAGGAACACCTGTCTCCAAGCTGTTCTTCACACCAGCATCCTTGCTTTTGTCCAACAGTTTAACATCGGAAACAGATAAGACTTCACTGGTGGAAATGACATTAAATTCAAGCTGTTTACTTCTCTGTATGGCTGCAGTATCCAAAGGACTACAGGACTTCTCCAACTGATTTGCAGCTGAAACTGTATAAACCATATTTCAGCTGTTAATCAGATGGAGAGGTCCTGTGGTCCTTAGGGTATAGAACAAGGAAATTTTTAGTCATAAATCAGATGGACAGGTCCTATGGTCCACAGTATGCAGCAGCCAAGCAGATTTAATTTAACTTCATTTCCAGTTACACTCTCCCCAATTAGGATGTGAGCTCCTTGAGAACAGGGACTGACTTTATTTGCCCCAGCACTTAACACAGTTTTGCAGACAGTAGGTGCTTAATAAATGTTTAATTCGTTCAAGACTCTCCATCTCCTTGATTCCAGGTATTGTCACCAGCTAGCGCCCCTCTCCGTCCTCATCTCCACCTGTTGGGTTTTTTTTCCCAAGACTCAGCTCAAAACTAATCTCTGCAAGAGATCTTTCTAGTCTGTCCTCATCTCTTCCCCTCCCCTCGCTGCTAGCCCCTTCCCTCTAAGATCGTCTCCCACTTATACCATATGGCTTATGTTGTTTACATGTTGGCTTCTCCCTTACAATGTGAGCTTATCAAGGGCAGGAACCATGTCACTGCTTTTCTTGGTGTGCCTAGCACAGAGCCTGGCACACAGTAAGCACTGAATAAAAAATGCTTTTCCCCATGGGGTAGGTAGGGAGTATAATTATTCCTATTTCACAGATGAGGAAATATCTCATCAGCTCCCTTCTTTCTACAAAAGCCCACAATGAGGCCCAGAGCCAGAAGCACAGAAGCAACCAAGCTGAAGGCCAGAGAGGGGCAGGGCCATACCTAGCTCATCTGTGATGAGAAGCTTCCCTTGAATGGAGTTCCGACACTGGTTGCTTGGGCGACTGCTGTTGCCCAGGTTAAACTGCACTTTCCATGGGATGGGCTGTTCACGGTCTTGAACCTGGAGGAGATTCCTGTCTCTCACTGCCCTCTCTTCCTGTGAAAAGGATCACAGAGAAATGACAGTAAGCGATGAACAACTTGCATGGTCAGTAGGGTCACATAAGCACTCTGATTAAACACTTTAAGATTTTTTAAAAAATGATCGGAACACAGAGACCACCTATTTAGTTTTCTAGTCATGTTTGAGCTAATTTGAGTCAACGAAGTGCAAAGTGGGACCTGGAATCAGGAAAACTCTATCCATCAAATCCAGCTTCAGACACTTCCTAGTTGTGTGACCCTGGGCAAGTCACGTAACCCTGTTTGCCTCAGTTTCCTCATCTATAAAATGGGGATCATAATAGCACCTACTTCCTAGGGTTGTTGTGAGGATCAAATGAGAATTGTAAATTGCTTTGCAAATCTTTAAATGTTATATAAATGCTAGCTATTATATTGACCGCAAATGAACAATACCTTCCTTGGCTGTTACAAAGATCTCATTTTCCTCTTTTTTGACCAGACTCATGATTTCATCTGTGTAGAGAGCCCCTAATGAATAATAATCTTTACATATTTAGATGAGTAACAATTCACCAACCAATAGTCTCAGAGGATATCTAATAATAGATTGAAGGAGGAACCTTAGAACCTGGAATGTCAGGGCTGGGAGGGGCCTTAGAACAGGGGATGTCAGGGTTGGGAAGGGCTAGAGCTCACTTTCTCTCCCACTCTCTCCTCTCTCTCTCTCTCACTACTACATCTAATCTAGAGAATATGTAATAGGAATATATATTCTATACTCACACACATACTTTTTTCCCTGAAAGAGTCATACCAATGTTAGTCACTTCAGTTTTCTAAGGCTCGATTTCTCACCAGTAAAATGGGGACAGTGAGAGATGCTTCCATTACAGACTCATCCTCATATGGGCTGTTGAGAGGAAGTGCTCTATGAGCCAAAAGGCACAATGGAAAGACACCTTACTGGTAGGGAAATTCAATGGCTATGTCTGCACCGGTCCATGAATTTTCTTTTTTAATTCTTTGCTATAAGGCAGAGGTTTCTAACCTTCTTTATGTCACAGACCCTGTCAGCCAGTCTAAAGAAGCCTACAGATCGATCCCTTCTCAGAATTATGTATTTAAATGCATAAAATAAAAAAAAGGATTACAAAAGAAACCATTTAAATTGAAATATTATCAAATATTTTTTAAAAACAAGTTCATGCAGGAATCACACTTTAGAGATGATTTGTCATTAGGTAAGGGAGGAGGAAAATTCATATTTGAAAATGAAGATGATGTCATTTTTTAAATGTGGCCTTTCATGAAGAGCTGAGACAATTTTTATATTATTTTCAAGAAATGTTGACATTGACGAATCAGACCACAGTCTCCTGACCTCAGACCCAAACCAAACAGGCCCCATGGCCCCAAGCTACCTTCCCCGAACTGCTCAAAGGGAAAGGGCTGAAGCTGTAGGCTGGAAAGAGACCAAGCATGACAGAGAGAATGCCTGTTAATATTTATAACTTTTCTGTAGGTATTGGTGGGGGGGAGAGAACAATAATTGCTCCTTTTATCCAATAACCAATTTTCTGGGGCTGCTTGACTGGGTCCACTGCTTCAGTTTCTATCTTAAGCAGGTTGCTAAGAGCTCATGGGAGTACGGAGCTGGAAATTCCCAAATCTCAAGAGTTAGTGGGGGAGGGGAAGATGACTGCACCCAGGCGCACCTAGAGCTGAACAAAATTCCATTCAATATAACAAGCATTTATTAAGCCCCTACTATGTGCCAAACACTGCACTAAGCCCAGGAGATTGGGAAAAAAAAAACAGGCAAAAAGCCTCTGTCTTTCATGGGAGTTTACATTATCCCAGGCAGATGCAAAACGTTCACAGATACATCTATACAAGACAGAAAATTCTTGCACAATCCTCCCTGTAGGAAGGTGGGGCAAGGAGGCCTAGAAGTGGGGATCTGAAGACCTAGAACTGTAAAGGACCTTAGAGGTCATCAAGTCCAGTCTGCCCATTTTATAGCTGATGAAACTGATCTTCCAGGGTCACACAGATGGTAAACTTCAGGGGCAGGATTTGAACCCAGACCTCCTGCCTTCAGAACTTGGGCTCTTTTCCCTCAGAAAGCCTTCTTTAAGGTAATAGCATACCCCCTCTGAGAAGGGCTCAGAGGGGGCTCTTTGAGAAAGCCAGGTGGCCCAGTGGGTAGAGCACCAGACCTGCCAATCAGGAATGCCAGGGTTCCAATGTGGCCTCAGACGCTAGCTGTGTGACCCTGGGCAAGTCACTTAACCCTGTTGGCTTCAGTATCCTCATCTGTAAAGTAAGCTGGAGAAGGAAATAGCAAACCCCTCTTGTTTCTTTGCCAAGAAAACCCCAAATGGGATCACGAAGAGTCAGTCACTGAAACGACTAAAAAAGAATAGCTAGTGAAAATAAGAACTAGCCCTTAAATAGCTTTATATGTTAAGTCATTTGATTTTCACAACAACCCTGTGAGGTGATCACTGTTTTACAAATTAGGAAACTGAGCCCGAAAAGGGAGAAATGACTTGCCCAGGGTCACACAGCTAGTGTCTGAGCCACATTTGAACTCAGGTCTTCATGACTCTACCCATTGTGCCACACAGTTCCCTTCAAAGATACCTCCAACATCAAACCCTTCCTCATTTTCTCCAGCTCCCATATGCTAGCCTCTCTTAGAAATTAGGGATAGGGACTAGATTTATGATTTCACAGAAAAGGGAACTCCCAAGTAAGGAAATTCCCTCTCCCAATGAAGGTTGGCACCTTCTCTGTCTTTAAGAATTGCCTAGAACTTAACGATGAAAAATGCTATCCATCTCCAGATTAAAAACTGATGGAGTCTGGATGCAGATCGAGAAATACTTTTCCTTTATTTTTCTTGCTTCTTTTTTTTTGTCTATGTTTTCTTTCATAACATAACATGGAAATACGTTTTGCAAGACTATACACGTATAACCTATATCAAATTGCTTGCCTTCTCAATGAGGGCACAGGAGAGGGAAGGAGTGAATTTGGAACTAAAAATTTTTTTAAATGAATGCTAAAAATTGTTTTTACACTTAATTGGGGGAAAAATAAAATATTAAATTTAAATTCGAAAGAGTTGTCTAGAACAGTTGTGTAAAATTCAAACAGAACCAGTGCCACTAACGGATACAATAAAGAGCGCTGCCCCAGAAGATACTAACATTAGCTATGTTCTATTAGATTTTTATGTATGTTGGTAAATATTTCCCAGTAACATTTTCTTCTGGGGAATGCTGCAGGTCACAAGAGCACTAAAATGGTGTCCAGGGTCCCCAGTCAGAGAGGAGACCTGAACTTAAGTCTGACTCCAACACCAACTCTGCATCCATTAAACCACAATTCCTGAATGCTCTTTGGTTGATGAACCTCTGACACATTGACATTTAAACAGTATTAAAAACCAGCTGCATATATTTCACAGACCTGGCAATCCATCTAAGCTTGAATGAGATTCTCCTCTGTACCAGATTCAGGGAAATATAAACCCCTTTAGAGCAAAGACCCTTTGTTGATCTGCATCCTGGAGACTTTGGTTATGGCTGACAATGTCCTCTAAATGACCTCTAAATAAGCAGCCATCCTTTCCAGTCTTCCTGATATCCTCCAAAGATGGGGACCCTCTGCTGCTCCCAAGAAAGCCATCTCCATTTGGGAGACCTGATTTTTAGCTAATTGTTTTTTTTTCTTCCCAAAAATCAAAATTTTCCAATTCCCATCTTTTACATCACCCGCCATCCTCAGGGGCAAAGCAGAACAAAGCTTTTGCCCTTTTCTATTCCACTGCAGTATACTAGAAATCAGAGACAGTAACCTACCCTTACCCCACCCCTCTTTCCTTCTCTAGGCTAAATATTTAAACTTTAGCTCATTAAAAAAAAATACTTCACAGGAACAATTCATACAAACATTCTGTAACCCTTGTTTACAAAAAAAAAAAGATGGGGGAGGGGAAGAACTCTGGTTTCCTAGTACCAGTCAAAACAATTAAGAAAAGAAAGGCAACAGATCGCTTTTCTCCCTTCTTATTTTCTCATTCTTCCATACACTCCTGCCAAGTCATTACAGCCAAGTCAGGGGGAAGTCGAAACATTCCTTATAGCCTGTTCAGGGTCATTTATTTCCTGTTCATATATTTGGTACCCTGCCCTCCCCACCCCACCCCCAACCACCCAGCCAGGCCGACCACAAAACTGGAACCTGGCCCACTGCACCTAATTGTGATTGCTGAGGAAACCGCAAAGCAAAGACAAACAAAATCACGGGACTAGGTTCCCGGTTGCATTACTGATACAGCCAGGAATGTCTCCTTCCATCCCTTTGATACATCTGGATACATGTCAAATGCTCTTCATCGTTCAACATTCCAAGACTCAGTTCCTCCATCACTTTCTCAGACCTCGACGATGCTAAAGGGGTAGTTAGGTCAGGTAGTTCTAGCCCCATTTTAAGGTTGACAACTGAGGCCCTGCAAAGTGGGTGGGGCATTGGAGGATTCAGGACTCCTGAGTTCTAGTCCCCAGCAAGACACTAGGGAAAGTCTGTGGTAAAACTGAAAGATACAGTATCTCTCCCTAACATCCCCTGTGGCACAGAATATCCTATTCTGACTTTGTCCAAGGTCAAACAGCTAATCTTGACTAAATGATCTAGAGAGTAAATCCGCTAACTTCTGGGGCCAATTTCCCCATCTATAAAATGAAAAGGTTTCAAAGAGGTGCGTTGAGTCCCCCAAGTCCTTTCCAGCTCTGGCTATGAAAGGGAGGACAGGTGGATTCTACCATTGTCTACCTGCGCGACCTTGAGCGTGTCACTGAAATTTCTCCAGGAGTCAGTTTCCACAGCTGTAAAATAAGGTCATGGGACTGGATGGGCTGGAGTCCCTTCCAGTTCTCACCCCAGGAATCTATCACCCCTTCCTGCGCTAACAAAGGGTTCTGAGGACCCCTCCCTGCCGCGTCCTTGTGGGTTCTGAGGGTCCCTCCCTGCTGCGTCTTTCCGGGTTCTGAGGGTCCCTCCCTGTTGCGTCTTTCTGGGTTCTGAGGGTCCCCCCACCCCGTTCACATGTTCTAAGGTCCTTTCCTACACCCAACCACGCCTGCTGGCCTGAAAGCCGCAGAAGGGGTGCTCGAACCCAGGTCCCCTCCCCCTACATCCCACCCGTTTTATAGCCGAAATGGACAAAAGAAATCCAAGGAGGGGGTGACACTGACCTGCTTGAAGGTGCTGGTGAGGAAGTAGATGAGGGACAGCCCGAAAACCAAGCCGAGCACCCAGCGCTTTCTCAGGAGCCTCCTCCACACCATAGAGGCCAAGTTCACCATCCCCGCCCCCGCTGCCGACTGCGGCGAGCCCGCGGGGGGCCGGGGGTGCAAGGGCCTAGGCTTGCGGGGGGGTGGGGGCTCCGAGCTAAAGGGGCTCAGTCCGAGGGGCGGGTGGGGCTGCGGGGCCCATGGCGGCCGGCTGCAGCCCGGAGGGGGGCGGGGGGCTCCGGGCCCCGCCCCCCAATGCGGCAGTTCAGCTCAGCCCAGCGCAGGGCCCCCACCCCATCGCCTCCCGCACGCGAGGGTCCGGGGAGAAGGGGGATGGCAAAGCCGGGGTGCTCCTGCGAGCCCGGCCGGCCTGGGTGGGCTCCTGGCCCGCTGGGAGGAGGAGGGGGTCCGGGGTCGGCCGCCCCCGAACCTCGCCCTCTCCTCCACTCCCCGGTTCGGGCTGGGCAATGCCCAGCTCTCCCCAGCTGCCCCGGCCCGCGATCCGAGCAAGCACCGAGGCGCCCGCAATGGCGCGAGCTGCGGGGCTCCGCCGCCCCCCCGCCCCTGCCCGGGCCCGCGCGCGCCCAGAGCGAACACCGAGCCTGAGCCGGAGCCACTCTTTCTACCTTCCACCCTCCCGTCCGCCCCAGCAACAGAGCCCCAACGGAGCTCGCTGACCATTGGGCGGCGCGGTCGCCGTTCGATCGAGTTTCTGCCTTCCCATTGGCTACGGCGACGGGGGAAGGCGGGCGTTCGAGCGCCGGAGGCAGGAGGAGGTTTCGTGGCGGTCCTAGCGCTGTCGGCTCAAACCAATCTCCAGCAGGGGGAGGGATGGACCGGGGTGGAGGGGGTTGGGAGGAAGAAGAAGTCGGAAGTCACGTGGACGCCTTGCGGCCCAGTTGATTGGCTTGGCAGGACATGAATGATGCAGCTGTGATTGCAGGTAAAGAAAGAACCCTGCTTTTTTATTTCCTCGGATGCGGCTGCAGCCCTTCCCCCACCCCTCCCCCGCCCCCCTTTCCGCCACGCCCCGGGAGTCTGCAGAGGTCTGTGCGTGCCTGGGTTGCAGGGAGAGAGCCTCAGGCACCTGCAGCAGATCATGCAACCTGGCTGCACGCCCACGCCGCAGCGCTGGCAAGAGATGCTTGATACATGCATGCCCTGAAATGCACTAGTGCAAAGGCCCGTGGGGACGGATTAAAACGTTGCATGGGCTGGGAGCCACGGTGCAGCCTTTCTGGGGTACCCAGGGCGATTCCTAGGGACTGGGGAGGGGGGTGTGTGTAAAAATAGATTGGATGCAAACATGGGGAAATTACATGGGGGGAAAAGGAGAATTCCAAAATGAGATTTTTTTTTTCACTCCACAAAAATTGATATGGTTATTTGCCTTCTGCAATTGTGCTCTAAAAAAGTCTGATATCATGTTTAAAAGAAGTTGGTCAATGGGTGTGTATTAACGGAATGATGACACCAGCCTATTGTCCAGCATTTAGCACAGTTCAGGACACACAGTACAAATGCTAATTGATTGTTGTGTGGAAGAGTACTTTCTTCGTTTAAGAAGGGGTGGGATTTGAGAATCTGAGGCCAGGTTAGATCTGGGTGGCAAGGTCTGGTAAACCTGATAATGCATGCATCTGTGCTTGGGGGTGGGGCTAGCCTCGAGTTACTTCTGCTGGGGATGAGTTGATGGTGGCAGTTTTTGGTAGGGATGCGTCCTCACCTTGTCACAGACTCAGTTGTTAAGATGGTTGATGCAATGTACATGCAGACATCGTAGAGCCTATATGGTGCTGAAACAAAGGACCTCCTTTCAAAAACATGGGCCTTCAGCAGACCATATGTGTCAATTTCATAAAAGTTCTCCACCGGGGAGCTCCCGACACCACAGAAATTGTAATAAAGGCATGGTCTTAGATCTGGTGGGACCTCAGAGGCCATCTATTTGCACATAAACCCCCCTCATTTTAATACAAGGAAACAGGGGCCCAGAAAGGCTCACAGGACTGGTTTAAAATGGTTTTTAAAATCTGTTATACCAATATTCTCTGGGGTGGGGGGGGGTCTGAGTGTGGGAGCTGTTCAATTTACTAAAAATCAAAGGATCCTAGGTTTAGAACTGGAATTGACTGGGGCCGGTCAAAGCCAATCCTGTCATTTCATACTTAAGGAAAGCCAAACCAAATGAGGCAATTTGTTAGGGTCACACAGGTAAGAAGTATCCAATCTATACTTCTTACCCAGGCCTAACATGCTTTCTTCCATGGTACCAATTTTTAAAGCCCTACAACAACAACAAGCATTTATTAAGTGCCTACTGTGTGCCAGGAAGAGCCCACTTGTCTAATTTCTCAGGATAAATAAATTATACTGCCCATTGGTTTGTAGATTTGTGGGGTGAGGGGAGGAAGGGCTGTGACATATACAAAAATAACTCTTGTACAAAATGCAGCAAAATGTATTAAGAGAAGTTCTGTGGAAGGCAGAATTAGAAAGGTAGATAATTTCTGACTAAAAGTAATGATAACTAATATTGCTGTAGTGCCTACTATCTAGTCACTATGCAAATATTTCAAACAACCCTGAAAGATAGGTGCTATTATCAACCCCATTTTACAGATGAGGAAACTGAGGCAGACAGAGGTGGAGTGACTTGTCCAGGGTCACCTTATAAGTATCTGAGGATGGATTTGAATTTAGGTCTTCCTGGTTATAGGTTCACCATTCTTTCCAATGTACATCTAAAGGAATCAAGGAAGTCTACTTGGAGGTGACAGCATTGGAGTTGAGTCTTGTGGGATGGATGGGTAGGATTTCAGCAAATAAAGATGAGGGTTAAATAGAAAAAGAGGCATTCCAGGCTTAGGGAAATACATGAGTGAAGGCTCAGATAAAAGAGAAAGCATTAGGTAATTGTAGCAGACTGGAATCAGAGGAGAGTCGAAAAGAAAGTTGAAGAGTACATGTGGGGTAGGGGTGGCTACTAACCAGAGAGCCTTGTATAGAGCTTTGAATGCTATGCAAAGGAATCTGAAGTTTACATGATAGAGAGCCATGGAAGAAGTTTGAGTAGTAAAGCTGTGGGATCCCAGGAGAGATTGTTTGGCAAGCTGGACAGGATAGATTGGAGGAAGAGGGTCTAGAGGTGGGATGGCCATTACAATAGGCCAGGAATGTGATGATAGGGAATAAAGAGGAAGAGGAGGTACAGAGATGCTCTTAGGAAACTCATGGGGAAAAGCAAAAGCAGTTAGCCGTTGACTGCCCAGGAAAGCATGAGCCATCTCAGAAGGGGACCATGTCAATAAAGTGCCAAGGCTCTGGCGATGACTTTCAAAGGCATCTTTTTTCTCTTGTGCCCCATAGCATCTTGTGCAAGCTCGCCTGACCATCAAGTGCCCCCAGAGAAGAAGGAGAAGAGGAAGAGAAGGTCTGCGCTTGCTGAGATCCACCAGTCTTCCCTTTCACCATTCCCGGAACTTTGTCTGCAGGGGTGAACACCCCGCTAGTCCTGAATGCCAACTTCAGGTCCCACCATCATGGAGCTCTAAAGTCCATGTGGCTCACAACTCTGAACCAGGTGAGGAGTGTGTGTGTGTGTGTGTGTGTGTGTGTGTGTGTGTGTGTGTGTGTGTGTGTGTGAGTGTGTCTGTGTCTGTGTTTTAATGACAGAATCATAGACTCTTAGACCTGGGATCACAGCTTAGAATCTGATATATAAAACCTGGGAAGGGCCTTAGAACAGAAAATGTCAGAACTGGGAGAGACCTTAGAACACAGACTATCAGAGCTCGGAGGGGCCTTATGTGCAAACTAAAAGGAGCCTTAGAACCGAGGCTGTCAGGGCTGGGGACTTTATTTTCTACAAAACACTTTCCTAACAACAATCCAGTGAGCCAAAAAGGACATCCACATTTTACAAATGAGGAAACTGAGGCTCAGAGAAGTGAAATGAGTTATCCACAGTCACAAAAGAAGCCCAGCTAAAACTCTTAGCTGGCCCTTTGCTTCCAGAAAGATTCATGAGAGCAGTTGAAGGAACTGGAGATATTTGGCCTGGAGAAAAAGAAAATTCAGGGGAAACATGATCTCTACCTTCAAGTATCTCAAGGACTGGCATGGGAAAGATGGTTTAGATTTGTTTTGCTTGGCTCCAGGAATAATGCTCGGAAGTTTCAGGGAGGTATATTTAGCCTTGTAAGGGAAAACTTCTTCCTAATGGGAGCTAAAGGAGCTTCCAGGAGGTAGTGAGTTCTCTGTCATTGGAAGTCTCAGGAAGAGGCTGGGTATGTCATAGGGTTCTACAGCTTTTGGCGGTGGGGTGCAGATGGTCTCTGAGATACTATAATTTTTGGGTATTTTCTCTTTGGTAACCAGCTTGAACAACAGCTATAAAACAGGAAATATGGGGCCGGGGAATTTAGAAAACTTGTGGCCCGATGGCCAAGCTGTAATGTTCATGTAACCCCTTACAACTCAACACAGGGTCATATGATTAGTGCTAGAAGAGATGCCCAAAGTCTCCTAATCCAATCCCTTCATTTTGCCGTTGGGGAAATTGAGGCCAAGAGATGAGGAAAGTAAACTAGTAAGTAAAAGAGTGAGAATTTGAACCCAACTTCTCTGATTCCAAATCAGTCAGTAAGCTGGCAAGTAAGAAGCACCTACTGTGTGCTGGGGACTATGCTGTGTGCTAGGGATATAAAGAAAGGCTAAAAATAGGCCCTGCCCTCAGAAACTCCCAAGTCTGAGGGACAGGGGAGACAACATGAAAACCTCTATGTATGAAGAAGAAATAACTGCAGGCTGTCTCCTGGAAAGCACGAAGACTCAGGAGGGCTAGAAAAAGCTTCTTGAAGAAAATTGGGATTGTAACTGGGACCTGAAGGAAGCCAGGAGGCAGAGATAAGGAAGGAATATGCTCCAGCCTTGGCAGGGCAGCCAGTGAAAATTCTCCGAGTTAGGAGACAGGATATTCTGTTGGAGGAGTAATATTCTGGAAGGAGGACAGTGTCGCTGGGCCACAGAGAACACGAAAGGATTGTGGAAAGGCAGAAAGGGCCCCGATTACTAGCAGCTTTAAAAACCAGATAGGATTTTATATTTCATCCTAGAGATGATAAGCAGCCACTGGAGTTTATTGAAGGGGAGAATAATAGGGTCAGAGCTGTAAGTTTTAAAAAATCAGTTGAGTGGAGGATTAACTGAGACACTTGAGGCAGACAGACCCACGAAAAGGATGTTACAATAATCCAGGTCTGAGATGATGAGGGCCTGTACCAGGGTGGAGGCAGTGTCAGAGGAGAGAAGGAAGTGTTTCTGAGAGACTGAGAAATGAAAAGCTTTGGTAACTGATTAGAGTGGGATGAGAGAGAATGAGGACGTGAGAATGATGACTAGATAGTAAGTCTGGGTGACTAGGGGATGATGGAACCTTGGACAGTAACAGAGGAGTTAGGAAGAGGGAAGGGTTTGGGGGGAGAGATGAAGAGTTCAGCTTTGGACATGTTGAGCTTAGGACATCTACATGCAGTTCATGTTTCTATCTACATACAGGATGTGTGGTTGAAGATGTCCAATAGGCGGTGGAGATGTGTGTAGGAGGTTAGTAGAGAAGTCAGGGCCATGTGAGTACATGTGAAAGTCATCTGCTTAGAGATGATAATTGAAACCACAGCTGATGATGAGATCACCAAGTGATGTAGTTTAAAGGTAGAAGAGAAGAGGGTTCAGGATAGATCCTTGGGGGAATCTCCACATTTGGCAGGCATGATGTGGATGAAAACCCAGCAAAGGAGACAGGAGAGAGTGGCCCAACAACCCAGAGAAAAGAAAGTATTCAGGAGAGGGTGAGAAAAGAATAACCAGCAGTGTAAATGTCAGCAGAGAGGTCAAGGAACATGAACAATGAAAAAGATCATTGGATTTGGGAATTACGAGATTATTAGTAACTTTGGAAAGAGCAGTTTAAGGGGAAGAATGAGGTTGGAAACCAGACTGCAAAGAGTCAAGAAGAAAGTGAGAGGAAGGGAAGTGAAGTCATCTATTGTAGAAGGCCTTCTCAAGGAATTTAGTCACAAAGGGCAGGAGAAATATGGACAGTAGCTGTTGCAGATGGGAGAGACATGGGCATGTTTGTAGCCAGTACACAGAAAGAGATTGAAGATAAATGATAAAATGGGGATGACAGAGGGACAGTCTGTGGGAGGTGCTGGGATGGAATGGGATCACTTGAGCAAGTAGAGTGGTTAGTCTTGGTAAAGAATAAGACAACCTCATCATGTAAGATAGGGATAAAGTAGAGGAGAGTGGCAGAAGGGTCCTGAGGGATAGGAGGTGAGGAAGAGCCAATGGCTTCACTTTTTTTCAGTTAAATATGGCGCAGGGTTCTCAGTTGAGAGGATGTGGGGAGGGAGAGTCATAGGAGGTTTGAGGATGGATGGAGAGGTTTGCAAGAGCTGCTATGGACAGTGGGCTAGTGAGTTGATAAGAGGTAGAGTAGGATTGTCCAGCAGCAGTGAGGACCCAGATGAGCTTTCATTACATAAATTTTTAGTGGTCCCAATTAAGATGCTTTTGTGACTTTCTCTAGTTTGGTTCAGCAGCCATAAATAGAAGAGAGGGGATGGGTGGTGGGACAGACCCAGAGCTAGGGTTAGACAGGGCACAATTGGTGATAGGATAAAGGGTAAGGGACTCTAGAGAAGAGGGCAGTGTAGAATTGAACAGGTTCACCAGTGGCTTGAGATGAGGAAGGGAGGGGCGTGTACCCAGTGTAGGCCTTGGGAAAGAATTATGGGATCTAGGGTTTGGAGATCATAGTGTAGACAAAGACCAGGGCAATGCAGAGGAAGCAGTTGTTGACCAGAAGCACCCACACAGGACTTGTCTTAGCGTGTCTCTGCAGCTGTCAATCCTGGAACAAAGAAGGATGTGGTCCCGCCTCTTTGGAAGCCAATGCTCTGTTAGGAAAGACGATAATCCTTCAGGAGGTAGTTATACAGTGGCAAGACCACCAGCTCATGAATCAGAGGACCTGAGTTTGAACACTGGCTCTGTCTTGTGCTACCAGTGTGGTCAGGAAAAGTCTCTCTAAGCCTCAGTTTCCTCATCTGTTAAAAAAGATAATAGATGCAAAGTGTTTTGCAAATCTTTAATTAGTACTATTGGAGGCAGTGGACAACATGCTGGACTCATCTTCCTAAATTCAAATCTGGCCTCAGACCCTCACTACCTGTGTGACCCTGTGCAGGTCTCTTCACCCTGTTTGCCTCAGTTCCCTCATCTGTAAAATGAGCTGGAGAAGGAAACAGCAAACCACTCTGGTATCTTTGCCAAGAATCCCCTAGTGGAGTCACTAAGGGTCAGACACACTGAAAACAACTGAACAGCAGCAAGATGTTATTATAATTAAATATTTATAATTATAACACTATAATTACTGTAATATATTATTATAACATGCAGTGTTAGTTATATATAATTAATAATAGCTAACATTTACTAATTAAAGGTTTGCAAAAATTTTACATATATTATGGTATAATATATCAGATTATATTATATTATTATGTGTTAATGTAATATGTTAAAATATTTGATTATATATTATATCATAGCACGTTGTATGATATATAGTATATATTATAGGATATAGGATACATCATATATCATATATGTTATATATTATAACATATAGGACATATTATAATTATATATAAAATAAAGATATAAAAATTCTTCAAAATCCATCTAGTCCAAGCCCTCATTTTATTATTAATAATTATATAATATACCTTTTTGATATATAATATACATTATATTTGACATTCTGTAAATAGGCAGCATTCTATATTATGTACAATCCTATACTATTAGTTACTATTCTTATGACAATGAAATGAGGAGGTCAGACTAGATGACTCTTAGGTCCCTTGCAGCTCTAGAGCTATGGTCATAGGAAGAATAATAGCCGCTCTTTTTTTGTACAGTGCTTTGAAGTTTTAATGTGCCTCATCTGCATTGTTCCTTTGAGGCTCGCAGCTGCCACTGAGGCATTTTGAGACTTAATTTACTCATCTGCAAAGTTGAAGTAAAAAATATTTGTAAAAGATATTTACAATAAATATTTCAACAAGTAAAATAAAATATTTAAATGTTAAAAGACATTTAAAACTATTTTTTAAGTTATTTTTGTATCCATTTTACAGATGGGGAAATTGTGTCTCAGAGAGGTTAAATGGCTTGCTCACATAAAGGAATAGATCATATGGTCATAGACCTAGAGCTAGAAGGGGCCCTGAAGACGATTGAGACATTTCATTTTACAGATGAGGAAACTGAGGCTCAGAGAGATGAGGTAATTCATTGTACATGTCCACATCAGGTGTGAGATTTGAACCCAGCTTTTTTGTGCCTCTGAGACCTGCACACTCCCTATCCACGACCACTGCATTATGCTACCCAGTGAGCATGAGCAGAATTTGCTGTTAAATAAATAATTAATCAGGAGATCAGCAAGGACTTATTCATCACCCACAATGTGCCAGACACCATGGTAGGGTCTGGGGGGATACACAGTCAAAATAGAAAACAGACCTTACCTCCAAAGAGCTATGTTCTGTCAAGGGAAATGACATGTATACATGTAAATAAATTTTAAAAAATAGCCACCAAACATTTCAGGATGTAGGCCTTAGGATCTGGAAGGGCCTCATATGGTGGTCATATTTCATCTGAGCTTGAAAGGAAGTTCAGAATTCTGAGAGACGGAGGGGAGGAAGGAGGGCGTTCTTGGCATGGGAGCAGCCAAAACAAAGTACGGAATGTCCTGGGCAAAGCCACAGCCCGTGGTCCATTCTGGCTAGAACCTGGAATCCAGAAAGGACCATAATACATAATAAGTCTGGAAAAGCAAACTGAAACCAGACTTTACAGACCAAGCAGAGGAGCTTTCTTTTGATTCTGCAGGCAAGAGGGAGCCATGGAGCTGTTTGAGCAATGGAGTGACATGGTCTAAATTATACCATAAGAATATCATTTTGGCAGCTGTGTGGATGCTGGACGCTGGAGCCAGTTTCTGAGACCTCTAATTTCCTCCCCTGACCCTGTGACTATCTGGGATCAGCAAAACGGGTATACCCCAAAAGAACAAGAGTAGAGAGAATCAGGTCTATGAACATTCACTAAGCACCTATTCTGTACAAGAGGGACATCTAGGTGGTACAGTGGATAGAGCACCAGTGCAGAAGTCAGAAGGACCTCAGTTCAAATCTCACCTCAAACCCCTGACACTCACTAGCTTGTGACCTTGGGCAAGTCACTTAACCCAAATTGCCTCATCCTGGGTCATGTCCAGTCATTCTGATGAATATCTGGTCACTGGATTCAGATGACTCCAAAGGAGAAGTGAGGCTGGTGACCTGCACAGCCCTCCCTCACTCAAAACAAAGTCAAGGCAATTCGTGTCATCATTTCTCTGATGGCATGGTCTTCAGCAATGAAGGACAAATACACTCTGTACAAGCCTTGGGGAAATAATCCAATCCAACAGAATGTTTCTAAGTACCTACTGTGGTGCTGAGAATACAAAAAAAGGCTGACTTCTGTCCTCAAGGAAGGAATGATCTAACAGCCTGCCATTTCTGCAAGAATTTATTCTATCCATAGCTTATTCTGTAGCGAGGTCCTTGCCAGACTCATTTTACCTTGTTGAAATTTCCACCCATCGTTTCTGGATCTGTCCCTCTGGGCCAAGGGAAGCAAAGCTAGTGCCTTTTTCCAGTACTTGAAGCAGCTACCTTGTCCCCATCCCAGGTCTCTTCTAGGATAAACGTTCCAACTCCTTCAACCTAGGCTCATTTGATCCTCTGTCATCCTGACTGTCCTCCCCTGGCACTCTCCAGCTCTTCAGTGTCCTTCCTAAAATAGGAAATCTCAGACGGAACCAATTAGCCATCATAATTATAATAAGTCATAGTAACAGTTACCTTTTATGTGTTCTGTAAGGGTTACAAAGCATGTAATAAATATGATCTCATGTGACCCTCAAAACAACCTTACTCTGCTCCAGCATTCACGCATGTGTTGTTTTGTGGTTTGTCCTTCCTTCCCAAAGAGGACCGTCACATCAAGGAGGTGATACCATGACGTGCGAATGAGGGAGGGAGGGCTGTGCAAGGTCACCAACCTCATTGTACTTTACTTCCAGAAGAAATCTGCCTAGGGCCCAAGACAGAGGGAGTATCATCCTCATGATCTCAGAAGCTGTGTCTATCATGGAAGCTAGGTGGCACAGTGGATAGAATACCAGACCTTGAGTCAGGAAAACCCGAATTCAAATTCAGCTTCAGATACCTACTGGCTGTGTGACCCTGGGCAAGTCACTTCACTCTGTTTACCTCAGTTTCTTCATCTGTAAAATGAACTGGAGAAGGAAATGGCAAACCCCTCCAGTACCTTTACCAAGAAAACCCCAAATGGGGTCAGGAAGAGTCGACAGGACTTTAACAACTGAACAAAATGCCCATCTTCATTTTCCTACTTCCTGACCCCACAAAAAGTAGCTGAAACTGTTGGTTCTTTTACTGTTCCTGGGGTCTTTGAGATTGAGAAAGAACTTTAGGGTTCATCTAACATAGATTTCCAACATGGGCAATACCTTCCCCCGGGGGGGCACTGGAACAATCCAGGGGGCAATAGTAGCCTCTGGTGCAGTTGGGGACACTGAATGAAAATAACAGCGTGCCAGAAGCATAACAAGGAAGGAGAAAAATTTTAAAAATTGTTCATACATGTTTCAGCTGTTGTATAACTGAGTTAAAGTCATAGTGATTATGTAATTTTCCAAATAAACATGCGAAATACCAGATATAACTGATCAGTGGTCAAGCGCATTGTCAGGAAGTCTAACATCGGCAGGAATAGGTATGTGTAATGACTTGTTTACAATACAGTATTAAAGGGTTATGACATAATATTGTGTCATTAAAATTTCAATGCGGAAATTTACAGTAAATGATTAAATTTAAAATGTATCATTTTAAAAATAACTATTAAAGGATTAAAGAAAATTGATTTCCAGGGGGGCACTGAGTAATTTTCTTTTGAAAAGGGGGCAGTAGGTCTAAACAAGTTTGGGAGCCTCTGATCTAGTATAACCCTTGTTCTTTGCATATTTCCTTCCATCCCCCCAGGTGCTACAGCCTCTCCCCTCCCTCCCAAATTACCTTGTATTTACTTTGTATTTTGAAAATGCTACATAAAAATATTTAAAATATCTGTTTTGAATGTACACATTATTTCCCCTGAGAGAACATAAGCTCTCGGTGAGCAGGCACTGTTTCGATCTTTGTATCTATCCACAGCCCTTAACGCTTAACTTGACATGCTTTAGGTGATTCATAAACACTTGTTGATGATTGGTTGGCTGATTTGTGGACCTCAGCTTTCTTGGGTTTTCTGTAGGGTTCAGTAGTAGGTTCATGAAGAAGATCTGTATATATCCCAAACCTAGTGTTGCAATCTCCCATTAATTTTTTCATTCATTTCTATTTCTTGAACATTTATTCAGCATTTATTGTATGCCAGATAGGCCCTAGAGAAAATCAACAAAGATGAAAAATAATCCCTGGTTTCATGGACCTTATATTCTGTAGAGGAATCAGGCATTTAATCACTCGTTTGAAAAAATATTTATTAAGTACTGGACAGATACCATTTAGCTAGCTACTGGTGGAAGATACAAAGTTTCCATCAGACTTGGGCCCTACCATAGAGAAATGTGCAATCCAGTAAACTCCCAGAAATAGAAAGCATCTTTGATCCTCCCTTCACCGTGATCCCTTAGGGTCAAGCCATAGGCTCAGAATGGGGGCAGTCCTGGCTGGTCCCTTTGCCTCCCCTGCTAGGATCAACAAGGTCAGGAAAACAGGTGTCCAAGATGGGCCAGCCCTGGTGAGCATGTGGTCCCTTAAGGCTGGCTGGGTTGCCAAGCGTGGGCCTGAGTTGCCTTGGTGCTGTTGCTATGATGATCTCGCTGTGGTTGCCATGTAGATAGCGCAAGACTGCATCACAGCTGTGGGTGTGAGTGCAGAGCATCTCAGGACAGGATCTGTGATTTGTTTAAATGTTGTTGGGGAGGGGTGGTTAGAACAGGGGATGTCAGGGTGGGAGGGGCCTCAGAACAGGGGATGTCAGGGCTGGGAGGGGCCTCAGAACAGGGGTGTGAGGGCTGGGAGGGGCCTGAGAACAGGGGATGTGAGGGTGGGAGGGGCCTCAGAACAGGGGATGTGAGGGCTGAGAGGGGCCTCAGAACAGGGGATGTCAGGGCTGGGAGGGGCCTCAGAACAGGGGATGTGAGGGTGGGAGGGGCCTCAGAACAAGGGATGTCAGGGCTGGGAGGGGCCTCAGAACAGGGGATGTGAGGGCTGAGAGGGGCCTCAGAACAGGGGATGTCAGGGCTGGGAGGGGCCTCAGAGCAGGGGATGCCAGGGCTGGGAGGGGCCTCAGAACAGGGGATGTGAGGGCTGAGAGGGGCCTCAGAACAGGGGATGTTAGGGTGGGAGGGGCCTCAGAACAAGGGATGTCAGGGCTGGGAGGGGCCTCAGAACAGGGGATGTGAGGGCTGAGAGGGGCCTCAGAACAGGGGATGTTAGGGTGGGAGGGGCCTCAGAACAAGGGATGTCAGGGCTGGGAGGGGCCTCAGAACAGGGGATGTGAGGGCTGAGAGGGGCCTCAGAACAGGGGATGTTAGGGTGGGAGGGGCCTCAGAACAGGGGATGTCAGGGCTGGGAGGGGCCTCAGAACAGGGGATGTCAGGGTGGGAGGGGCCTCAGAACAGGGGATGTCAGGGCTGGGAGCGGGGTCTTAAAATAAAGCTATGAGTAATGATCTCATCATAACTTTGAAATGCCCCCTCCTTTTACCTTCAGGCCAGAGACCTAAAGAGTTGTATGTGTGTGTGTGTGTGCGCGCGGGGCGGAACTTTCAGCACAGGTATCTGATGGAATGTTTTGGTTTCAGGTGTTAAGAACGATGCAGAGGCGGCACAGCAGCAACACGGACAGCATTCCCCCTGAAAGGTAATGCCACTACCCGGGTGGTCACTCTTGGTGCTCGTCCCCTTCTCTGACCGAGTGTCAGTGATGCCACCCATGCACATTTTGTGGATTCTGAGAGTTGAACCAGACGTTCTCCCTGGCAGTGGGCCAGGTAGGGAATGCAGAGGTCAGGCTTTCTGCAGACGTTGTGACCTTTGGTGTTTTAGTGAACCCATTTCATAGATGAGGAAACTGAGATCGACAGAGTTGAGGTGACTTGCCCAGAGTCACACTGGAGAAGGGAAAGAAAAGAAAACAAGCATTTTTTAGTGCCTAGTATGTGCTGTGTGTTTTAAAGTATTACTTTGTTTGAGTCTCACAACAACCCTGGGAGGTAGGTGCCATTTATTATCTCCATTTTCCAGATGAGAAAATGGAGGCAAACAAGGTTAAGTGACTTGCCCAGGGTCACATAGCAAGTAAATGGCTGAGGCTGAATTTGAATTTAGGTCCTTCTGACTCCAAGGCTGGTGCTATAGAGCACTGTTCTACCTAGCTGCCCTAAGAGGGAGCTACTAGAATTTTTTGAGAAGCTGTATGTGTGTGTGCATGTGTGTGTGTGTGAGTGTGTGTGTGTGTGTCTGTGTGTGAGTGTGTGCATGTATGTGTCTATGTGTGTGTATGTGTGCATGTGTGTGTATATGTATGTGATGATTAGACCTCATTTTTAGGAAGATCACTCCCAACAGCTAAACAGGGAAATAGAGTAGAGTGGGGAGACCTTGGAGACAGAATCCCACCCAGAAGGCTGGTATGGTCCAAATGAGAGGTGATGAGGGCCTGCACCAGCTATGTGAAAGTGCCCATTTCTGTATTTCATCATATTCAGTTTAACCCAGTGTTTTTAGCCTGTCTAGGTCTTTTTGAGCCCTGACCATCCTCCCATATGATAGCTGTCCCCTGCCAGGTTTGTCTCATCTGCACACTCAATAAGCATGACATCTATGCCTTTATCCAAGTCTGTGATAGAAAGAGGTCTGGATATGGAGTCGGGAAATCTGTTTACAGGCCTTGGTTCAACCACTTCCCACCTTTGTATGCCAGATAGGCCCTAGAGAAAGACAAAAAAAGATGAAAAATAATCCCTGGTTTCATGGACCTTACATTCTGTAGAGGAATCATGCATGTAATCAGTCATTTGAAAAAAATATTTATTAAGCACTCGATAGATACCTTTTAGCTAGCTACTGGTGGAAGATATGAAGTTTCCGTCAGACTTGGGCCCTGCCGTCAAGAAATATGCAATCCAGTAAACTCCCAGAAATAGAAAACATCTTTGATCCTGCCCTCATCATGATCGCTTAGAACTCCTTTGTGAACTTGGAAAAAGCACTTAAATTCTCTCCTCTCTAAAATAAGGAGTCCTTTCCTGATCTTCCCGGATCCTTTCCAGCACTAAAGCCATGAGGCATATGAACCCATTTTAAAAACCAAAGGACCAAGCACAGATCCCTGGGACACTTCCCTGCACACCTCCTTCCAGATTGGCATCGAATCATTGATGACATGATTAAGCACCTACTGTGTGCCAGATACTGTGCTAAGTGCTGTTGCAAATATTATCTCATTTCATCCTCACAACAAACCTGGGAGGTAAGTGCTATCATTATCCCCCTTTTACAGTGGAAGAAACTGAAGCAGACAGGCTAAGTGGCATGCCTTGAGTCATACAACTGGGAAGTGTCTGAATTTGAACTTGGGTCTTCCTGAGTGCTCTATCCACATGTGCTACCTAACTGCTTCATGCTTTTCTTGGGTATCTATATCCTCCCTATTATCCATTTTTTATTTGTCCTTTCTAGCATGACATAGTAGATAGGGGCTTGAAGTCAAAAAGACTTGGATTCCCACCTCTGATACTTTCTAGCTATGTAATCTTGGGCAAGTCATTTCTCCCCTCCTGGCCTCAGTTTCCCCATCCATGAAATGAGGAAGTTCAACTAAGTGGCCTCTGAGGTGCCTTCTAGTTCTAGAACTGTGATCCTTGGTCACTGACTTCTCTATGCCTTGGTTTCCTCACCTGTAAAATGAGAGTTGGACTAAGTGACCTGTAAGGTCCCCTTCACTTCTAAATCTGTGAACCTGAGTTTCCATGGCCAAACAAACAAAAAGGAAATGAAAGTTGAGCAGGTTCTACTTCTCCCTGTGGTGAGTTATCATTATCCTTACCACCCTGAGCAGCATTTCTTGTCCTCTCTTTGACGTTCTCTTTTTTCTCCAAGATGCACAGAATGGTCAGATGTGGGTGTGGAGCCTGGTAGTCCAGTCTGCTTTGTGCCAGCTGCTGCTCCATCTGCTATCCAGCATATAAGTGGTTAAATCAAGATCCTCCTTACAGCCACTCTCTCTCATACCTGTGTATTCATCCCTCCTCCCCCTGCTCCCCTGGTGGTCCTTGCTGGTTCAAGTCTGAGGACCAAGGGAATGAAGCAGAGCTATAAAAAGCCCTGCTTGGGGGCAGTGGGCATTTCCTGGGGGGACTGGAGCCCGCTGAGAGCTCTGCAAATTTCCAAGCATTGTGTGGAGCAAGGGGACCAGGAGAGTTTTCCAAGGTTCCCAGCGGAGGCAGGATAGAGGAGAAGATGGCTGGCTGCCTGTGTGTGTGTGTGTGTGTGTACACAGTCTCACCTTTGTGGCCTAGACTTCTCATGTTGAGGAATTCTCAGGCCTTGTTGGTGAGAGCAGAGGCTTTCACTTAGCAATCTGAGAACTGCTCTTGTCAACTATTCTTAACAACGATCTCAGTTTCTGTACTACATTAAGGTTCACAAAATACTTTCCTACCTGTGAGGCAGCTCACACCTGGATCATTATACCTCCTCTGCTTCTCTAGTTTTCATTTATACTCCTTACTCAGGTTGCACTCAGGAAGGAAGGAAGAAAGGAGGTAGGGAGGGAGAAAGGAAGGGAGGAAATGAAGGAAGGAAGGGAGGAAAGGAAGGAAGCACTTATTAAGCACCTACTTTGTGCCAGGCTCCTTACAAACATCATCCCTTCTGATCCTCACAGCAACCCTGAAGGTAGATGCTGTTCTTATTCTCATTTTACATTTGAGGAAACTGAGGCAAGCAAAGGTTAAACTGACTGGCCCAGGAGTCATACAGCTAATAAGTCTCTGAAGCTGAATTTGAATTCAGGTCTTCCTGACTCCAGGCCCAGCCCTCTATCCGCTGTCCCACTAGCTGTCTCTGTTTCTTTACTAGCATTAACCTTGATGTTTATTTTAATTCAGGTTCACAGAGATGAGTAATCTTAGAGAAGGGGCACGCACAGCATGACTTGTCCAAGATTCTGAATACCTCTAGAGCTAGCCATGTTGGGGGAAGACTGAGGGCACTGGCCCCAAAAGTGAATGTCAGTTTGACGACCAATTTCCTGAAAGGCCAAAGGCTCCCCTGGATCAATAAAATGGCATCAAAGATTTAAATCCAGTAAGGGTCTTTCACGTCCCTCAGACCAATGTCTTCATTTTACAAGAATGGCCTCCCCAAGGTACAACAGGTAGGATACAAGCCTAGGTTCCTCCAACTCCCAATTCACTATTATTTCCATGGTGACTTAACTACCTGTTGTCTGTGGGGATGGATCCCCCAGGGAATGGGAATTAATTGAGTCTCCAGTTTGTAGAGAAGTAGTAGACTATAGAAATGGATAAAGGGTGGGGAATGGAGTGAGAAAACTGAATCCTGATTTTGACATATGTATATTGGTGTGACTCTGGAACAATTCACTTTACCTTTCTCAGTCTCAATTTTCTAATTTCTGAAATGGGAATAACAGGAGCATTTATATCTCATTGGCTTGTTGGGGAGATCAAGCAAGCAAGATGAGAGGAAGTACTTTCCAAACCTTAAAGCACCATGTAAATGTTAGCTTTTTTTAAAAATCGTATTTATTAGAACCCAGGCTGGAGGTCTTGAAATTCCAGGAACATGAATTCTACTTATTTCATTCCTTACTTAGTCTCTTCTTTGAGTACTTTCTGTCTTTTTTTTAAAAAAATTGATATCTTGCAGGGGGATTTCTATCACCTTGATTTCCAAATTATCCCTCCCATCCTATTATCTCCCTAAAGTCATTTGTAACAAAGAATAGCTAGAAAAGGAGAAAACAATTCGTAGCAAACCAAACACCACATTGACCTAGTCTGACATTACATATGGCATTCTACACCCTTAGCGCCCCCATCTCTGCGAAAAACAGAAGGTGCCACATTTTCTTAACTATTCACGGCCAGGTTTGGGCATTGGACTTACTCAGTACCATGTTTCTTTTCTGGCTGTTGTTTGCACTGTTGCACAATTGTAAATTTCTTGAGAGTAGGGATTGTTTCATTTTTCTATTTACCGTTCTCTCTAAGGCTGCCTTCCATCTACTCTGGATGGAATGTCCCAAAAGTCTTGGTGAAGTTGTAAGCTTTAACAGCTATTAAATTTAGTTGAAATTAAATACCCATTGAGTTTGATAGATGTTCAGGCTCAAAACTACACTAAGACTTTTGGAATACCCTATATTTATCTTGTATGTACTCATTTACACATGTTTTCTGTTTCACTAGAATGTCAACTGCTTAGATATTACCTTTTTTGGATCTGTAGACAGGAGAAGAGTTTATGACTAAGTGAAGGAGGGAAAGGATCACTGAAGATGAAATGAACAGTTTTGATTACATAATATTAAAAAAAGGTTTTTTACAAACCAAATCAATGCAGCTTAAATTAAAGAGAAATAGTTAATTAGGAAAAATACTTGTAGTAAGAAAGATCTCATTTCCATGATATATAAGGAACTGACTTACATTTTTAAATTTTTTTATTAAATTATTTTATTTATTTTCAGTGTTCTACAATCACATCCATATATCTTAGATTTTTTTCCCCTTCTTTCCCCTCTTTCCCCCTTCCCTCCTCATTCCCTTCCTGAGATGGTGTACAATCTTATATAGGTTCTACACATACATTTCTCTTAAATACATTTTCACCTTAGTCATGTTGCATAGAAGAATTAAAATCAATGAGAGAAACCATAGAACAAAACAAGACACCATACAAGAGAAAATGGTCTGCTTCATTTTGCGATCCAGTTCCATAGTTCTTTCTCTGGATATGGAAGGCATTTTGCCTCGAGTCCATTGGGAATTTTTTAAGTCCATGCATTGCAATGAAATACTAAGTCTACCAGAAAAATTCCTCGCACACTGTGGTTGTTGCTGTGTACAAAGTTCTCCTGGTTCTGCTCCTTTCACTCAGCATCAGATCATATAAGTTCTTCCAGGCCTCTCTGAAGTCTTCCTGTTCATCATTTCTTATACCACAATAGTATTCCATTACATTCATATACCACAATTTATCTAGCCATTCTCCAATTGATGGGCATCCCCTTTGATTTCTAGTTTTTGGCCACCTTGAAGAGAGCTGCTATAAATATTTTTGTACATATAGGACCCTTTCCCATTTCTATGATCTCTTTGGGATATAATCCTAGAAGCAGCATTGCTGGGTCAAAAGGTATATACATTTTTGTAGCCCTTTGGGCGTAGTTCCAAATTGCTCTCCAGAATGGTTAGATCAGCTCACAGCTCCACCAACAATGAATCAGTGTTCCAACTCTACCACATCTTCTCCAACATTTATCATCTCCCTGTTCTGTCATGTTTGCCAGTCTGATAGGTGTAATGTGGTACCTTAGAGTTGTTTTGATTTGCATCTCTCTAATCAATAGTGATTTGGAGCATTTTTTGTATGACTATAGATAGCTTTAATTTCTTCTTCCGAAAACTGCCTGTTCATATCCTTTGACCATTTATCAACTGGGGACTGATTTACATTTTTAAGAATAAGAATTATTTTTAATTGAAAAATAATCCAAGAATATGAACAGGTAATTTTCATAGATGACCAGGCTGTCAAGAGGGATATGAAAAAAAATATTCAGTCACTGATACTTATAAAAGTGCAAAATAATAATAGTAGTTAATAATCCAATCCAGTAACCATTTATGAAGCATCTACTAAGTGCTAGGGATACAATTGATACACAAAAAGGCAGTCTTTTCTCTCAAGGAGCTTACAATCTAAAGGAAACAGGAAAAGTAGGATGAGAGTTGGGCCAGGACACTGGAGTATCTCCTTCTGTGGAGTCAAAACCAGGCAGGACAGCAGATCCAAAGGGGAGAGATATTTATATAGCGCTTACTGTGTGCCAGACACTGTGCTAAACACTTTATAATTATTGCCTCATGTCCTCACAACAATCCTGGATAGTGGGTGATATTATTATCCCCATTTTACAAATGGGGAAACTGAGGCAACCACAGATTAAGTGACTTGTCCAGGATCACACAGCTAGTGTCTAAGACTGGATTTGAACTAGCAGTTCTGAGGTCTCCCTACATCAGGTAACAGTGATGAAAAACATGGAAAATGACAAATGCTGGAAGGGCTATGGGAAAATAGGTATATTAATGCACCACAGGTGGAGTTGGGAATTGATTCAGCCATTCTGAAAGGCAATATAGAATTATACCCCAAAAGTCACTAAATTATGCATACCCTTTGACCAGCAGCCACACTACAACTAGGCATATACCCTCAAAAGATAATAAAAGAAGAAATAGGCATAAAAATATTTGTAGCAGCTCTTTTCATATTGACAAAGAACAGGAAATTATGGTGTCCACTGGGGAATGACGAAACAAAAATGACTTATCAATGTGAGGGAATACTAATATGACCCAGGATATGACAAAAGGAGTTTCACTGTGTGTTTTTCATTGACATCAGTCAGCCGGATAACCTCTTGTAATCAGGACAATTGGTACAAATTCCTTTAAACACCTATGGCATACTCTCTCTCAAGTATACACAGACAAAGCTCAGGGGAAGATTAGGATGACACCAAGAAGAGAGTTGAGTTCGCCTTCAGTTTAGGCAAGTGAGTCACAGGTAGAGGACAGGTGTGGTTAGAGGGTGAGTTCACAGCTACTAGTTGCAAGAAACCCTTTCTTGAATCTAGAACTTGCATTTTTCTCTGGTGTCAGAGATCATGCTCGTTAAAACAGCTTCATGTGTGTCAATATTTGTTCTCAGTTTGTCTCTCTCTTCCCTCCCCCCACCCCTGCTTCTCCTTTCTTAAGTCCTCTTTATATTTCTCTGTTGTTGGCCAGATACTTGACCTGACCTCCTACTGGTGGTCTCCTCTCTAGAGTGACTTGGTCATTAGAGAGACAGGGAGAAAGGAGAGGGAGAAATTCATTCCTCTTTCTTCTGCCTCTATAACCAAGAATGATTCCCTCTAATGAACCAGAATCTGGAGTCCTTCAGCACTAAAGTGATCCACCATGGAACTGAAGAACATTGAAGGTTTCTCCAGCTTTTTAAAGCCCTTCAGAATGAGATTAGCTAGTTTAGTTAACCAATCACCTCTCTTCCCTCTTAGAGTCAAAGAGGAGTTCAAAACCAGAAAAAAGAATCAGAGGGTGTAAATAACCTTATTTTCATGTTTTAAAAATATAATCAAGTCTGAGTCATTTATCAGTTGAAGTCCAACCTCTTCTCTTATGTTTGTATTCCTAACATTTTAGCACAGTGCTTAGCTGACTTTCATTGTTACTCAGTCATTTTCAGTCCATTTGGAATTTTCTTGGCAGAGATATTGGAGTGGTTTGCCATTTCCTTCTACAGCTCATTTTACAGATAAGAAAACTGAGGCAAACAGAGTTAAGTGACTTCCCCAGGATCACATAGCTAGTAAGTGTCTGAAGCCAGATTTGAACTCTGGTCTCCTTGACTCCAGGCCTGGTGCTGTATCCACTGTGCCACACAGCTGCCCCCTAGTTTACCTTTATATAAAAAACAATTATTTTTAACATTCAGTTTTTTTTTTTATTTTGAGTTCCACATTCTTTCCCTCCCACCCCTCTCCATGCATTGAGATCAGTGATTGAGTTCACTTTCCATCAGTTTATGTAAGTCTTCTCACAATTCTCTGGATCCATCCCATTGTTCATTTCATACAATGCAATTATAGCCCATGACATCCTGGCTTGTTTAGTCATTCCCCAGATAATGACTATCTTTATAGTCATTGTTTATAGTTCTTTGCTAGTATAAAAAGTGTTGCCATGAACATTTTGGTGTGTATGGGACTTTCTTTCAATTGCCTATGTATCTTTTGGGACATTTTGTCTGAAGTCATTCAGCTAGCATTAAGTACTTACTATGTGAAGATGCTGTGCAAAGTGCCAGGTTTACAAAGAAAGGCAAAAGACAGAAGTTTATTTTTTCTCCACCTCAGAAATCGAAGCCAGACCCTCAGCTCCGAGACCAGTGTGGATGAAGGTGGTGTCTTCGAAGGTTTGAAGCTCGAAGATTCTTCCCCTCCTCCCATCTTCTCTGGATTAGCTGGTCTGCAGCCAGGCACTCTCACAGCCACCCCATTCCAGTCAGGTTTGGTTCTGGGCTCATCCCCTGGAGGTGGGGAGGTGTTCATACAGATGCCAGCCCCCCGAGAAGAGGGGGCGAGCCGGGGAGAGAGTGGGACCTTCCATCACCGACCAGCCTCCCACCACTTCCACCATGGCCACCACCGGGGAAGCTCCCTGCTGCATGTGGGTGGTGACCGGCACGGGCATGGAGAAGAAGGTGGTGAAGATCAGCCAGGGACACCAGCTCCAGCCCTCTCAGAGCTCAAGGCCGTGATCTGCTGGCTGCAGAAAGGACTCCCTTTCATTTTAATCCTCTTGGCTAAACTGTGCTTCCAGCATAAATTGGGTGAGTTCTGAGAGGGTCTGTCTTGAGTGAGCCAGAAAGAACATGGAGGGGAATTAACTTTGACCTAGATCACAGCTTTCAAGCCTAGAGTCAAGAGCCCTAGCTGTCTACTCAGAAACCTGGGGTTCAAATTACCTTTCTGACCTTCCCCTCACTTCATCTCTGTGAGACCTTGAACAGTAGCAACAATGGTAGCTATTGCTAACGTTTATATAGCTGGTGCAATGTATGGAGCACTGACCTGAAGTTAGGAAGACCTTTCTTCCTGAGTTCAAATCTGACCTCAGACACTTACTAGCAGTGTGACCCTGGGCAAGTCACTTCACCCTATTTGCCTCAGTTTCCTCATCTATAAAATGAACTGAAGAAGGAAATGGCAAACCACTCTAGTATCTCTACCAAGAAAATCCCAGAATGGGTCATGTAGAGTCAGACATGACCTCATACTTCAAAATCCACTGTTCTTTTCCTTGTATCTGTCTCATTAATTAGGAAGAGGTAGATTAAAAATATTAGACTTGAATTTTTTTGAAGTGAATTATTTTCACTGTTTTCATCAAGTTCCTTCACTTTCCAGTGCTTTTAGCATAGGTGCCAAGGTGCACTGGTACATGAATTTCCTCACCTGGGAATCCCTATGCCAATGAAATTACAAGTCTCCTCCCTACTATGGGCTAGGCAGGAGAGGTGACTTAGCAGGGTAATTTTGAAGCAGGAAGACCAGGGTACAAGGCCTGCTTTTGCCATGTACTTACTGCCTGTGTGGCCATAAGATGGTTACTGAACCTCTCAGGGCCCCCAGCAACTAAGATTGTAAGTTGCAAACAGGTTGCCGGTCTCCATCAATGTATGAGCCTCCCAATGAGGAAATGTTTCCAAGTCCAGATCTCTCTACCCAGATGAAATCACAAGTTCAGACTACTCCTCCTATCCCCTAACTCCCTTTCTCCTAAAACCATGCAAAGTGCTGAGGTTTTTCAGGGAGCTAGAGCTCTAACTTCATCAATGTATGAGCCTCCCAATGAGGAAACTCCCTTTAGCAATGCACATCATCACCTATATGGCACCTCACGCACAGTCTTAGAGAATTGCCTGAAGATTTGAACCCAAGCTGCCTTGACTGAGACTAGCTCTCTAGCCCCAGGCCACCTCTCTTGCCTTGCACATAGTAGGTGCTTAATAAAGTGATGATGACTTCATTCTACACACAAGACTCACTGACAGACACACATTAATGTTAAGTGTGTATCTCGTCTTCCCTTGGATACAAAAAAAAAACCTGAAAATGTCCAAGACTGTCTGGGAGATTCCACTCAATATATTTCCCCAAGTAAGTAATGAACCCATATAAAGTGAATACAAAATCTCTTCAGGGGTTGGAGGGGATGCTAATAGTGGTAGGCAGGGGTAGTGGGGGAGAGGTCTTCTGTATGAGGAGCTATGCTCTGAAGTAAGCTGGGGATGGATGCCAAGAGCTAGAGGGGAGTCCTGGGAATGCCTGTAGTGCTCCTTACTGCCTTCCATCATTGAGCCTGACACCCCTTCCCGTCTGTTCCCCCCAGGCATTGCCGTATGCATCGGGATGGCCAGCACATTCGCCTACGCCAACTCCACCCTCCGTGAGCAGGTATCTCTGAAGGTAAGTCTGTTCACTTCCCATGGAGGGAAGACTCTGGTCCTTTCCTCAGGGACAGACTGGTACCTCAGTTTCTCCTGAGGCCTCTGACTCTAGGAGCTAAAGACATTTAGCCAAGGGAAGGCTCTAGGGGAAGGCATGACAGCTCTCTTTAAGAGTTGGCATGTGTAAGAGCAATTCATAATAACAATAGCTAGCATGGTTATAGCACTTTAAAGTTAACAAAGCATTCATTTATTCCTCACAACATTCCTGAGAGGTAGGTAGAATCATTACACCCATTTTACGGACAAGAAAATTGAGGTGGCAATAGCATGTCTATAGTGATTTAAAGTTGGCCTACGCAACAATTCTGGGAGGTAGGTGCTATTATTATCCCCATTTTACAGATGAGGAAACTCAGGCAACAAGTGACTTGCCACACAGCTTAGTAAGTGACTAAGTCAGGACCTGAATGCAGGGATTCCAGACTCCAGACTCAGTGTGCTATCCATGGTGCTGCCCAGATGCTTAAAAATCCCCACTCCATTATGCCCAACATGTAGCCATCCACCCTAGCTTCAAGGCCTCTAGTGAGAGGGTGCCCGCTTTGAGAACACCTTCAAGGTTAAGAAGCATTTCCATACCCCAAGCCCAAATGTGCCTTTCTCCTCCCTACTGCTCCTGGTGTTACCCTCTGGGTCCAGGCAGAACAGGATATGTACATCTTGTCACAGTGAAGGGACTGTGGCATTTGGACTTTGGAAAACCTGAATTCTGACCCGGGCAACCCCAGTCAGGGAAATCAGCCTCTCTTTCCTCTGGTGTAGCATGCAGATATTAACAGTTATCCCACCTGCCTCCCAAGGTTGTTGAGAGAAGAATGCTTCATCTAACTTAATCATAGTGTAAAAATAAGTTGTTATTATCTTTCCTGAAGGCAGTATAGGGTAGGAGATAGAGAGCCAGGAAGGAATTTAGGAAGACCTGAGTTTAAGTCTTGCCTATTATTGCCACTGGCACCTCCTTGAACCTCAGTTTGCTTATGTGTCTGAGACCGGATGGGCTCTGAGACCCAGGTCTAGAGATATGAGCCTGTGATCTTTGTTCAGATCTGTCATTTCGTCTATATGAGGACCTTCCAGTGTGGAAACTACCTTCCCCAATGCAGCTCAGTAACTCTTCTGCAACAGGGTCAGGAAAGCAAGGATGTGGAGCCAGAAAGGTCCTTAGAAGGTATCTGATCTAATCCTTCATTTTACAGATGAGAAAACTGAAATCTACTGAGATGAATCAAGTGAGATGCAGCTGTATAGTGAATAGAGAACCAATACTGGCTGTGTGACCTTGGACAAGTCATTTCTGTCTCAGTGGTCAAATAGAAGCTGATAATTCCAGGTTCCATATTGACTTAGAAAACCACAAATTCACATTATCTGTGTTGTATTTTTATTTATTTTTTAAAATATTTTCCAATTACATTTTAATCTCCACTGGGCTGTACTTGAGTATTATAAACCACATGCAGTCTGGCTGCTGTTTAACTTCCACCCAACCCTCTGAGGCTACATGGTGGGAAGCAGGGGCCTCCATTGGTAGAAGTGCCTTACTCTGGGGCTTCCTGTGGCCACACCAGAAGTTACACTGTCCCTCAATATGTGTTCAACTATATTAAAAAATAAATGCAAGGTATTTAGGGCAGAGGGACATTGTGAACTGGGGAATATCAGGAAAGATGTCATGGAGGAGGTGAAGTTCAGGCAACAAGATTTATTAAATACCTACTATATGATGATCTCAGCTTATGATAGCCTGTATTGTGTCATGGGTACCTCACAAAAGCTGTAAAATCGGTGCTATTACCTTACTTTACAGATGAGGAAACTGAGGCAGACAGAGGTTATATGATTCTCCCAGGGTCACATGGTGACTCAGGTCTTCCTGACTCCAGGTCCAGCACTTTTGCACCGTGGCACCACCTGCAGCTCATAATGGCACAACTAGTCTGTGGTACAGACAAATACCGAATTTATCACCTTGAACAAAAAGAGTTGTTTTGCATTGTCTCTGATTCTCAATGACCCCATTTGGAGTATTCTAAGCAAAGTTACCAGATTGGTTTGCCATTCCTTCTCCAGCTTCTTTTATAGATGAGTAAAGTGAGGCCAACAGGGTGAAGTGACTTGCCCAGGGTCACACAGCTAGTAAGTGTCTGAGGTTGGAATTGAACTCAGGGAGTTGAGTCTTCCTGACTCCAGACCTGACCCTCTGTGCACTATGGCGCCACCTAGCTACCGTAAAGACCAGCCCTCTACTAGGTCTTCATTTTGTTTTGTTTTTATTAATATTATTACCAATAATATATTTAAGGGTCAATAATATAATGAATAAACATCAATGTTAAATGTGATATGATAAACAGTAATATTATAGTATACAATAGTATTTATATTATAAATGTATTGTATATTTATAATTAGTAATAATAGTCATCTTTCTTGGATTTGAACTCAGAGGTTTTCTAGTGAATTTCTAGCGAAAATCTTTACCAGAAGAACGTGCTTTCCCTTCTTTTCTGGTATATTGTGTCCAGGCTTTTCCAGTGCTTGGCTAAATCCAAGTTCATCCCTTGGCTCTGGCCTGGATTTATAGAGAATTAAACTGGCAGGCGTGATTTACTGGGGGAAGAAAGGTTCCTCGGTGGCTTAATCACTCTCATCACAAGCGTCTGTTGGCCTGGAGTGCCTTCTGAGGTCATTCACCGTGACCGCTCCTGAAATAATGGGTGGATGGAGAGGCATTTATATTGTCCAGTCTCTGCAAATGCACATTGGAACAGCAAGCGGTATTCTGATCTGTGTCTGGAGACAGGGCGGATCGAGCATTTACTGAAACCTCGCTTAGGTTGACAATGAGAAAGTGATGACATCATCTCATCCCAGCAATGGACTGTCATGGGAAGCGGGCCTTGGAAAATGCTTAACTTTGTCTAATCAAAGGCAGTTCGCCTGTGCTTCATGCCCTCCTGTGTCCACGAGTGGAGACAGAGCTGCTTTTTGTCAGTAGCCAAGGGGATTGCTCCCACAAAAGAAAGATGAACGTGAATTCAATGTAGTTTAAAAAATACATACTTAGTTGGGGCCTATTGTGTTCTTCGAGCTGGGGAATCCCCATCCAAAACCAAAACAATCCCTGCTCTCAAGGCACCCATATTTTACTGGATGAATACAGCATATAAACCAATAAATGAATTCAAAGTGCATTTAAAATAGGTCAGATATAATAGAGTATAAATATAGAAAAGAATATAATACAATACATGTTGACTAAAGTACATACAAAATAGGATACAAGTATATAATAGAATTTATATAACAATATATGTAAATTTAAAGTATATACAAAATAGGATATAAGTACAGAATGCAATATAAATAATTCATGTCAATTCAAAGTGTATACAAAAGAAAGATAGGATATAATATATAATACAGTGTAGTAGATATTAATTCCAAGTGCATACAAAAGAGAGATAGGATATAATATGATATATAGTAATAATCACTAACATTTATACAGGGTTTTAAGGTTTGCAAAGCATCTTACCCATATTATCTCATTTAACCCTGACAACAACCCTTGGTGGTAGATACTATTATTCCATTTTACAGTTGAGAAAACTGAGGTAGACAGAGGTTTAAAGGACTTAATCAGGGTCACACAGCTAGTAAATGTCTAAGGCTGAATTTGAACTCAGGTCTTCTCTAGTCCAATTCCCTTTCATTCTATCTACTATGCCACCTAGTGGCCTGCAATTGATTAACATTGTAGCCTTTATACCCACCATGTGCATTTCCATCGCAGCTCAGCCAGGTATATTTTTAATTCTTTGCCCGTCTTATTAATGAAGAATAAGAGAGAGTTCTTACCATAGTGGTTAGAGAACCAGCTGACAGAAGGGTGACATGTCCTGAATTCTTGCCATGTGAATACTGGTTTCAGAACAACCAGGGTTCGAATACCACCATTGCCACTTATTAGTTGGGTGATCATCAGGAAGGCAAGGGGGACCTGTAGACAGAGTTGTAGACAAGTTATAATCTGTCATCTTTGTTAGTTCCTTATGAAAAAAATTGCCCTTTTAAGTGAACACTGTTCTTTGTTCTCATTCTCATTTCAAATTCCACATGCTAAAGAAATGACATATTGTTTGCCTATGGATATGACCTAAGACCCAATAATAGACCCAACTAAGTCAAATGACTTCCAAGGTGTCACAGGAGTGTTAGTGCTAACACTAAAAGTTAGCGTTTCTGTGGAAAGCACTTTATAAATACCTCATTTGTTCCTCACAACAACCCTGGGAGATGTGTGATGTTATTCTCCCATTTTTCAGATGGAGAAACTGAGGCAGAGAGGTTAAGTTCTTTGCGTAGAATCATACTTACTATTGGTGTGAACCTGGTCATGTCACTTAACCCCCTCTGCCTCGATTTCCTCATCTGTAAAATGAGCTGGAGAAGGAAAGGGCAAAGCACTCCAGTATCTTTACCAAGAAAAGCCCAAATAGGATTCGAAGAGTTGGACATGACTGAGAAACAACTAAATGATCACAAAAACAGGCTCAGTGGTAGGTACTGGGCATAAGACAAGATAAGACAAAAACAGGATTATTCCTGTCCTCTGGAAGCTTATGTTCTATCCAGGAAGTCGGCATGTACACGTATAAGTATAGTCAGAATATGGGGAATGTCCTCATTCTGCACCCCCCCCTTTCTTTTTCTAAACTGAAGTTTCCCTTCCAGGCCTGTCACACTGGACCAGGAATCAGGAAAACCTGAGTTCAAATCCAACCTCAGGGCAAATCACTTAACTTCTGTCTACCTTGGTTTCCTCAGCTATAAAATAGGAATAATATAGCGCCTACCTCCCAGAGTTGTTGTGAGATTGGATGAGATGATATTTGTAAAGCAGTTAGCACATAGCACTTCATAAAGTCCACCTTCTTTCCTCTTTGTGCCTCAGTTTCCCCATCTGTAAAATGGGGATAATAAAGCACCTATCTCCCAGGGTTGTTGTGAATTGAATGAGATAATATCTGTAAAGCACTTGGCGCATAGTAAGCGCTTAATAAATCCCTCCTTCTTTCCTCTTTGTGCCTCAGTTTCCCCATCTGTAAAATGGGGATAATAAAGCACCTATCTCCCAGGGTTGTTGTGAGAAGCAAATGAGATACTATTTGTAAAGCATTTCTCTTGGTGCCTGGCACATAGTAGGTGTTTTATAAATGTTTCTTCCTGCCTTCCTGTCTCTTGTTTTGTCTTCAGGAAAAGAGATCAGTCCTGGTCATCTTCTGGATTTTGGCCTTCCTGGTGGGGAATACCCTTTATGTACTGTACACATTTAGCTCCCAACAACTGTACAACAGGTGAGCACAAACATCTCTCTGACCTGGGCTTAAATGGGAGAGTCAAGAACGTGGACCTTGAGACCAGAGCAGAACCCTTCAAGCTTGTTCATTAGTATACAGAAGTGAATGAGTCAGCTCCAATTTGTGCCAGGTAATCATCCAATCAGTAGGCATTTATTAATCACCTACTGTATGCCAGGCACTCTGTGAGGTGGTGGGGATACAGAAACAAAATGAAACAATTCCTGTCCTCCAGCAGCTTCCATTCTCTTGGGAGGATACAATATCATTCAATCATCAAGCATTTATTAGGTTCCTTCTGTATGCCAGGAACTTGTTTTAGGCTCTGGAATTACAGGAACAAAGATGGAAAGAGTCCCTATTTACTTTAATGAGAGAGGCATCAAGTAGAGTTTAGGGGAGATTGAGGAGGGAGAAAACACTAAACCCTGGGAGGGGTCGAGGGCATAAAAATCAAGGGAGGCTTCATAGAGGAGGAAGCATGTAAACACTTGAACTGAGACCTGATGGACAAATTTCAGAGAGGCAGAGAGGAGGAGGAAATGTTGAATTATTTCAATCATGTCTGACTCTCTGTGACCTCATTTGGGGTTTTTTTTGGCAGAGATCCTGGAGTGCTTTGCCATTTATTTCCTTCTCCAGCTTATTTTACAGATGAGGAAACTGAAGAAAGCAAAGTAAAATAATTCGCCCAGGATCACACAGCTAGTAAACGTCTGAGGCCAGATTTGAACTCGGGGAGAGTCTTCTTGACTCCAGACCTGATTCCAAGTCACCTAACCTCAGTTTCCTCATCTGTAAAACGGATGGCCTCTGAGGTTCCATCCAACTATATGGATCTGTAACATTGATAAACTGGAGACCAGCTAGTGAGAGAGAGGCTTAGAGGAAAGAGAAAGGCCTTGAAGAAACTGGAGGTGTTTAACCTAAAGAAGAAAATACTCGGGGTTGGAAGAGTGTGAGGACATGACAGCTCTGTATGAAAGGGCTTCATGCAGAAGGAGAAATGAGCCTGGTTCTGATCAGCCCCAGAATACAGGACTTATATCAACAGAAGAAAATTGCCAAGAGGCAGAGCTTACTCTTATGGAAGCTTCCTGAAGGGCTCTCTGAGAGCCATTAGCTGCTTCAGGAGGCAGTGATCTTCCCTTCACCACAGGTCTTCAAGTATCTTCTGCAAAGTCCCTTTCTCAGCTATAATTTCGACCCTTGGTCTCTAAGAGCCCTTCTAGCTGGGGATACTCTGTGAATATGAGTTCTATAAGTAGATGTCAGAATTAAAAGAGGCCTTCAGCACCATGGATAGAGCACTGGGCTTGGAGACAGGAAGCCCAGAGTTCATATTTGACCACAGATACTTACTAGCTGGGTGACCTCAGAGAAGTCACTTAACCTCTGTCTGCCTCAATTTCCTCATCTGTGAAATGAGGACCTCCCAGGGATATTATAAGGATAATATGAGATAATGTTTGTCAAGTGCTTTATGAACCTTAAAGACATCATCATCATCTCATTATCATCATTCCTGGAGGACATAGAGTGGGATGGGCAGGGTTTGATAGGTTTAAGTCTGCACTGTTACAGAGAACACTCAAACTGATGAGTGTAAGCCCTATAGGAATTTAGAGAAGGGAAGGATGCTTGTGACCTGGAGTTGTCTTTTTGGTTGAGGCAGCACTTGGGATGGGCTTAAAATGCAGCCCCTCTAGTTTGAAAGCTGATTTGGGGGCATAAGCTATATTTTCTCCACTGTTCTTCAGCCTGGTAAGGTTCTAAATCTATGGTGCTTGTCCGGTGAATTTTGTCCTGTTATCCAACCCCTCCTTGATAATTGGAGCAGAGGGTTGGGTTGGGGGCTGGGAAGTTGGAGTTTCCTGGAATTTCAGATACATTTCCAGCTAGCATCATTCACCATCCCTTACTTGTATTACACACACTTACACATACACACACACACACACACACACACACACACACACACACGGGCTTAGAAGAGTCAGACCCCTTTATAAACAGAACTGAATCAAACTCTTGAGATGGGGCAAAGAGAGAGAAAGACAGAAACACACACACACTGAGAGACAGAGATAGAGACTGGAACAGAGAGACACAGAGACAGAGAGAGACAGAAATTGAGGGACTCATTAGCGAAAAAGATAGATGCATCCTTTCACTCATTCTGGACACCCAGCCAGAAACAGGAGGAGGAGAGGGGCTTTGAGAACAAGGATCAAAGAGAACAAATCTAATTGTTCTTTCATGGAGCAATCCTTTCGATACAAGGAGACCCCGAGTCTTCTCAGCTCTCCAGGTTGCTTCTCCCAGTATTCACATGACAAGGACTCAGACCCTTTCCACATACAGTCTCCTGGGTGTTCTCCAATCTACCATCTCCTTCTCGACCCAAACATGGTACACTCCAGATGTGACCCGGCTTGGGTAGAATGTGCAGGGGGGACATCATTTCCTCCTGCCTAGTCTAGTTACCATGGCCCAGGGAATGAGGTTGGCTGTGATCAGTGCTGGGCTGATGCATAGAAGAAGGGAGCCTGACTCTGTGTCTTCACAACCAGCCTCATCTTCCTCAAGCCCAACCTGGACAGCCTGGATTTTTTTGACCTGCTGTGGATCGTGGGAATCGCTGACTTCATGCTGAAATACATCACCATTGCACTCAAGTGTCTCATTGTGGCCCTGCCCAAGATCATCCTGGCTGTCAAATCTAAGGTAAGGGGCTGTTTCCATGGTCAGGCCCAGTTCCCCTAAAGTGAGGCTTATCAGAGTGACAGCTCTGGGCCTTGGGTGGGTGGGAGGGAATCTAATACCTAGAAGAGGAGGAGGATCTGGCGGTGGGGTCTAACCACTGTCACTGTGTGGAGTGCAAATACTGTGGCATATGGGCACATAAAGCCTCTACTCTTCTTGTGTAATGTCCTTAAACTGTCTACTGTCAAGGAATCATGGAATATCAGACTTGAGAAGGACTTTAGAACAGGGAATGTCAGAGCTGGGAGGGACCTTAGAACAGGGGATATCAGGGCTAGGAGGGGCCTTAGAACAGGGAATGTCAGAGCTGAGAGGCACCTTAGAATAGAGCTTATCAAAGCTGGAAGGGGCCTTGGAGCATAAAATATCAGAGCTAGAAAGGACTTCAGCAGAGAGAATGTTAGAACATAAAGCACACACTATCAGAGCTTAATGGTTCCTTTGCAACCATCTGATATAACCTACATGAGGAAACAGATCCAGAGAGTCATTGGCACCATTTCACCTGACTGACCACTTTTCCCAGTGCCTTTGAATCTCAGAGTTGGAAAGGACTGCAAAGTCACTGCATTTTATCCCTTCCAAGAAAAGAGCAGGAGACCATGGAAGGAGATCTGAATCTGGAATCTGAGGATATGTGTTCAGATCCCAGATCTGATACTAAACATTTGACCTACATTACTTCAGCTATTGGCCTCAGTTTCCTCATCAGTAGAATGATGACTAGCTGTCCTCGGAGGAAGCTGGCAGATGCGATCACTGAGCCACTATCAGTGATAGCGAAATCTCATGGATAACAAGAGAGGTCCTGTGAAATTGCTCAAAGGCAAAAAACTGGCCTCATTTTTCAAAAGGGAAAGAGAACAGAGCCTCCAAGTGAAACTGATTTTGATTCCTGGTAAAATCCTAGAAGACATCATTAAAGAGTTGGTTAATTAATGTCTAGAAAGGAAAGCAATGATAACAGAGAACCAGCTTGACTTTATCAGGAAGAGATTGTGCTAGACTCACTTCAACAGGATGAGGGGAATGCTGTTGATGCACATGACCTTGAGTTTAGCAAAGCTTTAGATAAATATTTCATGCTCCTTTGTGGAAAGAATGGAGAAATGTAGGTTAGATGATATACAGTGAGATAGATAAAGAACCAATGGGGTAGCTGAACTGAAAGCATGGTTATAAATTGTAAATGGCCAGAGGTCTCCAGTGGAGCGCCCCAGGGATCTGTGCTCAGGTCTGGGCGATTTAACCTTTATTTTGATTAATGTCTTGGATAAAGGAATAGGTGGTAAGCTCATCAAATTTGCAGATGATGCAAAGCTAGAAGACATAGCTAATGTACCAAAAGAATCTAAACCTTGCAGGCCTTCAGCCTTGGCAGTCTGGGTGGGCCAAATACTGCCCACAGACCTGTGAGCTTAAAATAGTTTTTACATTTTTAATACAATGAAACTTTGTTTTAAAATGAAAAACCATTGTAAAAAGATTTTTTTGTATTTTTAAATACAATATTCTTGTCATTCAGTTGTTTGTCATGTCTGTCAACCCCTTTGGGGTTTTCTTGGCAGAAATACTAGAAAGGTTTTCCATTTCCTTCTCCAGCTCATTTTATAGATGAGGAAACCAAGGCAAACAGCGTTAAGTGACTTGCCCAACGTCACACAGCTAGACAGTGTCAGAGGCCAGATTTGAAATCTGGAACATGAATCTTCTTGACTCCAGGCCTGGCACCCTATCTGCTAGGTGCTTCTAAAATACAATAAATATTTATTATATTTAATATATATATATATTATATAATAAATACAACAACCAGAATAAATGAAATACAATTGAGACTAGAAACTGGAAGTTCAGACTGAAGTAGATGAGCCAGCAAAGCCCTGAGTGCTGCCACCTTAATTTACCTGAGAGCTGCTGGTGAGGGGATCATAGATTTAGGACTAAGAGGGGCCTTAGAGTTCCTGAATCCAACATCCTTATTTTACAAGTGAGGAAACTGCAGTGACTTGCCCAGGGTCACAAAACCAACCCTGGAGGCATAGTGTGTGCTAGCTGGCAAGAGAATGGATGTAACTTGGCCCAAATTCTGAAGTAACCATTGATCTTACCCATTAGTTAGGTCGCTTGTCAACATCAGGAATTTATTCTGGTTTAGATGTCGTCTTTTGTTTATTCATTCAACAAATATTTATTAAGCACCTACTAGGTGCCAGGCGTTAAGGGCAACAAAAAGGAAGCCATCTCTGCCTTCAAGGGGCTTATGTTCTATTGGGGGGAGGGGAGATTGGGGGTAGCAAATAAATATTTATTTATAGGTGGCAATAGATAGCAAATAAATCAACATCCAGTAAGGCAATATTCAATAAAATTAATAGAAAAAATAGAGAATAACCAGAACCAAGAAAAGTAAGTCAATATAAAATGCAGATAAAGTCCTGACGTGTAGCCCTTGGCTGAAGCAAAGTGCTTTTGTGTTGGGATTTCCTGAAGACTTACCAGATGATCTGAACTCTGAGGCAGTGTGTGGCAAGGGAAATTGGTTTAGAATCAGATAACCTGGTTTTGTTATCTATGTAACAACAGCAAGCAACAAGAGTAGTAGTAGTAATAGTAGTAGTACTAGTGAAGTGGACATTATTCATCCCTGGGCCCCTGGGTTGAGAGATATCTGTTAGGTTACTGGGCGGGGTTGGATAACTTGCCTAGTAACAGGTTTTCTGTTGTTGGGCCCCTGTCGAAATGTTATTCCCCTTTGGTTTAACATCTGATGAATTGTTAACAGTCATCTCTTGTTTAGTCCATTTGCATGGTAACCACCTGTGCCCCCCTAATGTTAGATCCCAATTGCCAGGTAACCACTTTCTGCTCAGCATTCCCCCTTCCTGATTGGCTACCTCTCCTGGCACCTCTCCTCTGCTGGGGTCCTTTGCTTAGTAGCACCCTGACAACCACCTTCTGTTTGGGGGTTCTTGCCTAGCAGCAAGCCCCCCTCTTGCTCTGTCAGAACTCTGTTTGTTGTGGAAACCGCAAGGCTGTACCGAGTAGCACCAAAATGCTTAAAATGCACTCACCCACCTCAGTTCGGGGCTGTCTCCTCTGGGTCTCTACATGAGGCAGCCACCAACCTGGCTAATAAATGACGCTCTCAAAATTCCTAATTGAATTTTGCCTGTGACTTATTAACTCCGTCCATTTCAGCAATAGTAGTAGTAGTAGTAGTAGTAGTAGTGGTGGTGGTGGTGGTAGTAGTGGTGGTAGTAGTGGTGGTAGTAGTACTAGAAGCTAACATTTTTATAGAACCTGTTATGGACCAGACATTGCGCTAAGTGCTTTCATCTCATTTGATTCTCACAACAACCCTAGGAGGCAGGTGCTGTAATTATCCCCATTTTACAATAGAAGAAACTCAGACAAACAGAACTTACTTGCCCAAGGTCAGCCAGCCAGGATGTGTCCAAGGTCATATTTGAACTCAGATCTTTCTGCCTCCAGACCTATTGATCTAAATATGTGTCACCCAGTTGCTTCTGCAGTTATGTGACTTTTCCTCAGGGTGACTCAATTTCCTTCTGTGTAAAATGAGGGAGTTGAACTTGTACCCCCTTCTAGCTCAAAGATCTATGTTTCTATGATCCCACACCTTCAAGAGAGCGCCCTGAGTTCTAGGAGAGTCGATCCCAGAATAAGGGAGAGAAGCAGATTCAGGGGCACAGAGCCAAGTATCCAAGATGACATTTCTTGGGATGCCTTGTGTGATGTGACCTGCCTCACCTCCTCCCTCCTACCAACAGAGAGGGAGACTCTTCGCCTCTCAGTTTCCATGTCTATAAAATGCGTAATTGATCATTGTAAGACCAACCTTAAAGGGCAGCGGTAAAGAAAGCACCTGACAAGCCACAATGTGCTGTAGAAATGTGAGAGGTTAATAACACCCAAAGAAACAATTTATTGTGACAATTATAATAGTGATTGTCATTATTAATGAAAAGAAAGGAAAGGTGAGAACTGGATGAAATACAGAGTCCTCCACATCCTGCTCAACAGAGGGAGAGCCTATATCCCAATAATTTCATTCAGCTATAAAAAGTAGTATATTTTATCTTCCTAGGAAATAGTCTGGAGAACATTAAACATTAAAGAATGATAGGAGGAGAGTGACTTGTCCGCAGACCTGTTATATTTGTACTTCTGCAGCAATGACAAAAATAACCAAAAAATAAACAATGCAATAGTTCTTTAAAATAATATTAAGCTAATATCAATAATAATAGCATTTATATAGCCCTTATGAAGGGGCAGGCACTGTGCTAAGTGCATTATCAATATTATTCCATTTGATCTCACAATGACCCTGAGAGGTAGGAGCTATTACGATCCCCATTTTACAGATGAAGAAACAGAGGCAAACAGAGGTCAAGCGAGTTGCCTAGGGTCTCACTGATAGTAAGTGTCTGAAGCTGCATTTGAACTCAGGTCTTCCTGACTCCAGGCCCAGCACTCTACCAACTGCACCATCTAAAAAAAAAAAGAAGATAATGATGATGATGATAAAGGGTGAGGATAAGGGATTGACCTGTGATTTCTTTGGTACAGGGAACTCCCAGGTGAGGAGACCCTTCTACCAATGCAGGTTGGCTTCTTCTCTGTAATTTAGAGTGTGAGAGGTTAAGGTCACATAGCCAGAAGGGATCAGAGGCAGCACTCTCCCTCCTCTGCTTCTCATTCAGTAAATAAAAACAATAGTACTAATTATTTCTGAGAATAAATAACCACCAGAGTTTCCTTCCTAAAGAGCCCCCCTCCATTGGCTGTGCTCTGGAGCCTGGCGGCTGGAGCCCAGACTGCTCCGAGAGCAGCTGGTAAGGTGTGACTCCAGCCCAGGGACACAGCAGCTACCACCACCCCAGGGCAATGCTGGTGGCTTTTTCTGGAAGCCATCTTCCATGATGAGCAGCAGCATGTAGCCACCAGCTGCTCAGGTCAAGATGGACTGATGCCTGCTGGGGGGCTTGGGTCCCAGCAGCCTGCAGGCTCTTGGAACATCCTTTTTCCTTTCAGCCAGCCCATCTCCCTGAATAGGAACCCTGGAACAGCACAATGTAAGTCCTATGTAAATATTAGCGATGATGATGGTGGTGGTGGTGGTGGTGATGATGATGAAGACCGACCTCAGGCCTCACCCAGCTCTGTACAAGACAGTTACCTGGACCCCTGTCATAGAGCATCCGTTTACCCAGGCCCTCATTATTCTGTTGGGATCTTGTCAGTACTCTGAAGCTACAGAGAATGTGAGTGGGCTTTTCCTGGAGGAAGAGACATGAATTATTTTGTTTCAGCACTGAAGTTGGCATTGTTTTAATGACGAGATGCAAATAACAGGTTTCCTAGCTGACCAGACCCATAGTGGGTGCTTTATAAATAATCACTGACTGTTTGGCTGAAGCTAGAGTTCAACTCGAGAACTTCCTGACCCCATTTAGTCAAGGCTCAGAACAGATGGGAAGGAAGGGTAGGAGCCGAGCAACAGCTCCAGGCCTCTGGGTGCTGGGGAGTCCAGCCAAGCCCCAGCTTCAGGAGGTGGGCGTTCAGACGTCTGCCACACTCGTCTGTGGAAACAGGACCATGTGGCCAGGGAAGAGGCATCGTTCTCAGGAAACATAAGATTTCCATGTCACTTTCCTCACTTTCTGAAAATGCTTTTGCACTGGCTGCTCTGGGGTGTGAAAGCCCTTCCACCGTGGGAGGAGGAAGCCTGCTGTACCCGCTGACTAGCTGCTCCCCCTTCCCATCCTGCCCTCATCCAACCTCTGAATCCTTGGGCCCATGCTGGGAACCAGCTCCCTCCCCATCTCTGCCTGTTCAGAGAATTCCGGGTCTAAAATGGGAAGCTACCCCTGAGGCCATCTCATCTAATCCCTTTATTGTACAGATAAGGAAACTGAGACGCAGGCAATTAAAGTGATTAATTAAATTAATTAAAGGACCCCAAAGACCATCTGGTGTAGTCCCCTTAATGTACAGATGGGGAAACTGAGACACAAGGAAGATCAGAGAATCCTAGATTTGGACCTGGAAGAAATTGTTAGGGTCTTCTAGTTTAACTTCCTCATTTTACAGATGAGGAAATTGAGGCCAGGTAGGATCAGGGCTCTAGAGCCATCTCATCAGTCACGTCTTTCTTCACCATACCACATCATCCTATGTCCTTTTCTTGTCTCTGAATAATCAACCTTCAGAATGGGTTCTTGTACATGTGTATATCCTGGATGAATTATTACTGAATTAGTGCTAGATGCCGTATGATTACAGATTCATAGACTTAGGAGCTGAAAGGGACCTCAGAGATCACCAGGTCCAAACCCCTCAGATTACAGATGAGGAAACTGAGGCCAAGAGATATGAGTAACTTGTTCAGGGTCAAGGTGATAGCAAATAGCTAGACCCAGTTTTGAACCCATGCTGTCTGACTTTGAATCCAGCACTCTGTTTGTTTCCTATCTCTGTGATTATCAACAAATCATTTTTTCTGTCTAGGTTTCCGTTTCCTTTGCCTATAAAATGAGGGGGGTTCTGTAAAAAGTGGGCTATAGGTATGACATGAGACATACACCATCAGATATAGTCATTATATTCGTGTGACCTAACCATACTGTGATGCAAAGCAGGTTTTTATTAGAAAGGAAGTAAGAGCTATACGTTTTTTAAATGAATAAAAATTTTAAAATAAGATATAATAAGAAGATCAGATTAGAGGGGCCTTCTGGGTCTAATAGTCTACAAGTCAAGTTCACATAAAATTTATCCGAGCCTCAACGAGAGTGAGATCACTTCCTCTTTCAACAGGACCTATCTGGTGATTGGCCAAGACTGGATGGGCTGGGGGTGGCGGGGTAGGGATGGAGCTCTGAGTTCCCTTGTGGCCAGTGGAGGTGTTTACGACAGTTATTAATGTAACCCTGGCAACTGTCCAACTCCTTTTTCTTATTAATATTATTTTATTCTGTGAGATTAATGTGCTGGGTCATAGTAGGATCCAGCCTGTAAAAGTGATGTGAATAGTCTTCCCAAGATAAATTACAGCCCTAGAAAAAGTTCACAGCCTTTCCTTGCTTGTCTGAGTGCTATCCCCATGCTCATTAATCCTTGTCTGGGGAGAAGAAAAGGGGCTAGGTCTTTATTTGCTGCTTTGGGGGGAGGTTGGTAGAATCACATCTGTCAAGGGCCCGTAATGGCTCACAGCGCAGATGCTTCATCCTTGGTACCTTTCTCTATCCACTGATAGTTCAGCAAATTTATTATTTTTTTTAATTTAAAGTGCTTTTGGTATTGGGGTTTGGTTGACAGTCCCATGGCCTCCTGATGTGAGAGACTAGGTCAACCTTATCTGGGGACTCTGGGGAATCTCTTCATTTTCTCTATTTTTCTACTTTTCTTTCCTCCCCAATGTCACCTTCTCCTACTCCCCAAGCTCCTCTGTGAGATCAGTAACCCCTAAGCCACCCTACTGTGTCCCCAGCTGAAAATGGGCAAGGGTCCATTAGCACCAAATGACAACTAGCCAAGATGGCGGATGAAGTCTAGAGATGGTCAGTCTTCTTCACCATCAAGAAGGAAGCATCAGCCAGCCCTGGTTCAGTCACTTGAATTGTGGAGTGAACTTGTACAAATTACTTTCATTTTATGAGCCTTTGTTTGCCCATCTGCAAAATAGATAGATTAGGTTATATGATCTTTAAACACCCTCCAGCCTTGGCTATTCTGTGTTCTAGGGTTTCTTTGAGTTCCAGCATTCTTTGTTCTGAGGCCCCTCCCAGATCTGATGTAGCCTTTCCAGGGGCCCCTCCCAGATCTATTACGTATTCTAAGGACCCTCCCATCTCTGACATTCCTTATTCTTTTTGTTTTGCTTTAATAATCATTTTTATAAAACATTTTTAACATTGATTAAACATTTTAATAATATTTCATTTTTTTCCCAATTATATGTAAAAACCATTTTTGACATGCATTTTTAAAAAATTTTAAATTTGAAATTCTCTCTTTCCATCACTTCCCCCCTCCTTGAGACAGTAAGCAATCTGATATAGATTACATAAAAAAAATTTCCATATTAGTCATATTGTGAAAGAAAACACAGGCCAAAAAAAATAATAAAATGAAAAGTCTGCATTCAGACTCCATCGGTTCTTTCTCTGGATGTGGATTGCATTTCTCCTCATGAGTCCTTCAGAATTGTCTTGGATGATTGCATTCCTGAGAGGAGCCAAGTCATTCACAGTTGATGATAGCACAATGTTACGGTTACTGTGTTCAATATTCTCTTGGATCTACTCACTTCACTCAGCATCAGTTCATATAAGTTTTTCTGAAATGATTCTGCTATAGTCATTTCTTCTAGCACAACAGTGCTCTATCACATTCAAATACCACAACTGATGGGCACCCCCTCAGTTTCCAGTTCTTTACCAATGCAGAAAAAGCTACTGTAAATATTTTTGTACATGTGGTATTTTGGGATACAGAAGTAGAAGTGGAGTATACACAGTTTTATAGCCCACTGGGCATAATTCCAAATAAATCTTCAGAATGGTTGGATCATTTTACAACTCTACCAACAGTGCATCAGTGTCCTGGTTTTCTCACGTCCCCTCCAACTTCTGTCATTTTCCTTTTCTGTCATATAGACAATCTGATAGGTGTAGGTTGGTACTTCAAAGTTGTTTTAATTTATATTTTCCTAACCAATAGTGAGTTAGAGCATATTGTCATATGACTATAGATAGTTATGATTTGTTCTTCTGAAAATTGCCTGTTCATATCCTTTGACCATTTATCAGTTGGGGGACATTCCCTGTTCCAAGGGCCTCCCAGCTCTGACATCCCCTGTTCTAAGTCCCCTCCCAGCTCTGACATCCCTTGTTCTAAGGGCCCTCCCAGCTCTGATATCCCTGTACTAAGTCCCCTCCCAGCTCTGACATCCCCTGTACAAGGGCCCTCCCAGCCCTGACATCCCTGTTCTAAGACCCCTCCCAGCTCTGAATTCCCTGTTCTAAGGCCTCTCCCAGCTCTAACATCCCCTGTTCCAAGAGGCCATCTAGCTGTCTCATAGCAGGCACTTAATAAATGCAAAATTGAGTTGAGTTTGCTTTGATTTAAAAGGAACCTGATACATGCTACTGACTAAAGACATGACTGTGTGAGACACCTCCCCTCTCTGGGCCTCAGTTTCCTCATCTGTAAAGTGAGCCACCTAGCCCAGATAAACTCAATCCTCCAGGGCTGAAAAAAATAGCCAATGTGATTGCTGAACTTTTCTCAGTGATATTTGGAAGATCATGAAGGTACCCACTGAAGACCTGAAGAATGTTGAGACTTGACTTAAATTTCTGGGAAATTCTCAAACGTTATTAAATAGATTGTTACCAAAAATCAATAAAAGGAAGATACAATTACAGTGAGCCAGCTTGTGTCTCAGGCTCTGGGCTAACTCCCAGCACCTGTTCACATATACATACACATATATATATGATCAAATTTGAACCCAAGCCTTCCTGACTGGGGGCTCTATCCACTGAGCCACTAGATCTGTCCCAGAGTGAAATGTTAACTTGGATGCCTATCCATGAAAAGTCTTCAGGGATGACCAACTTGAGTATGTTGTAGTGGATTCTTTTTCTCATATATTACTTAAGACAATCAGTGAAGGTTTCCCCTTCCAATTCCCCAGTTCTGTGATACTGTGCAGGGATGGAAGAGGCAAGTCCACAAGGAGAGGCAAACATCCCACAGTCTTCTGCCCTGGTCAGAGCATGCCTGGAGTAGGGTATTCATTTCTAGGTACTACATTTTGGGAAGACCATTGCTTATAAACTAGAGATTGTCTAAAGAAGCTCTACCAGAATAGTGAAATACTTCAAAATGATGTTACATATTATCAGTCAACAAGTATTCATTAAGCACCAACTGTGTGCCAGGCTCTGCACTAAGGACTGACCATACAAATACAAAGAAAAGGAAAGATGTGAGGTCTGATTTCAAAAAGTGGAGAGTGTTTAGCATGAAAAAATGAAGGCTTAGTGGGGACATAGAGTTGTTTTCAAGCATTTGTAGGGTTGTCCTTTGGGGGAATTATGAGACTTTTTCAGTTTGACCCCAGAGGGAAGAACAAGAAACATGGGAGTTATAAAGAGGGAAATTTATATAATTTATATATATATATATATATATATATAAGATATATATTATATATAATTGTATATGTTATATATTATCTATATTATCCATAATTGTGTATATATTAAATATTATATCTTATATAGTATATATTACATATATATGTAATTGTATTCTGGTTTGAGTTTTATCAACTTCACCTTCACTTTGGTCACTTGTCTTTCTCATAGGTAGGCCAGAGTGGTGGATGGGACACCAAGTTACTTAAAAGATGATAAAGCCTGTCTTTTCTTTGAGACCTTTGCATTTGTAGGGAGGAATTGTCGATTGGTAGGGATGTACACTTCCTAAGACAGGATTATTTTTTTTTTAATTACTTATTTTTAGTTTTCAACATTCACTTCCATGAGTTTTAAATTTTCTCCCCCTCCCTCGCTAAGATGACATGTAATCTGATACAGGATCTAAACATGCATTCCTATTAAACATATTTTCACATTAGTCGTGTTGCATAGAAGAATTATAATGAATGGGAGAAACCATGAGAAAGAAAAAAAAATAAAATTAAAAAAAGAAAGTAATCTGTTTCATTCTGCATTCCAACTCCATAGCTCTTTCTCTAGATGTGGATGGCATTTTCCATCGTGAGTCCTTTGAAATTGTTTTAGGTCATGGCACAGTGTGGCTCTTATTATGTACAATGTTCTCCTGGTTCTGCACACTTCACTCAGCATCAGATCATATAAGTCTTTCCAGGTTTTTCAGAAGTCTCCCTGCTCATCATTTCATATAGCACAATAGTATTCCATTACACTCATATACTACAACTTGTTCAGCCATTCCCCAATCGATGGACATCCTCTTGATTTCCAGTTCTTGGTCACAACAAAAAGAGCTGCTGTAAATTTTGTACGTGTGGGTCCTTTCCCCCTTTTTATGATCTCTTTGGGATACAGCCCTAGAAGTGGTATTGCTGGGTCAAAGGGTATGGCACATTTTTGTAGTTCTTTGGGCATAGTTCCAAATTGTTCTCCAGAATGGTTGGATCAGTTCACAGCTCCACCAACAATGCATTATTGTTCCAATTTTATCACATCTTTCCCAACATTTATTGTTTTCCTGTTTTATCATGTTAGCAATCTAATAGGTATGACATGGTACCTTAGAATTGTTTTGATTTGCATTTCTCTAATCATATTGATTTAGAGCATTTTTTCATATGACTATAGATAGCTTTAATTTCTTCCTCTGAAAACTTCCTGTTTATATCCTTTAACCATTTATCCATTGGAGAATGACTTGTATTCTTATAAATTTGACTCAGTTCTCTGTCTCTCTCTGTCTTTCTCTCTCTTCAGAAATAAGGCCTTTATCAGAGACACTGGTTGTAAATATTCTTTCCAAGTTTTCTGCTTCCTCCTAATCTTGGTTGCATTGGCTTTGTTTGTGCAAAAAATTTTCAATTTAATGTAATCAAAATTACCCACTTTGCATTTCATAATGTTCTCTATCTCTTGTTTAGTTATAAATCCCTCAATTCTCCATTAATCTGAAAGATAAACTATTCCTTGCTCCCCTGGTTTGCTTATAGTATCAGCCTTTATATCTCAATGATGTACTTATTTGAACTTTATTTTGGTATATGGTGTCAGTCATTGGTCTATACCCAGTTTCTGCCGAAGTATTTTCCAGTTTTCCTGGCAGTTTTTGTCAAATAGTGAATTCTTATCCCAGAAGCTGGAGTCTTTGGGTTTATCTAACAGCAGATTATTATAGTCATTGACTACTGTGCCTTGTGTACCTAACCTATTCCACCGATCCACCCTTCTATTTCTTAGCCAGTACTAAGTAGTTTTGATGATGGCTGCTTCACAATATAGTTTAAGATCTGATATGACTGGGAAATTTTGATTTAATGCTGGGCCACACTTACTAGAGATTTGAGCTGACTCACAGTGGAACAGGTTGCCTTGGGAGTTTCCTTACTCCTGGGAGCTCTGGAGGCAGGAACTGGTGACCACTTAGGGGATGTTCTGGTTGGGGTTTTTGTTCACGCAGGAGTCCTACTGGAGGCCTCAGGGGTCCCTTTGTATTTGTGTTTCTCTCTGAGATCTGTAAGATTCTTTCCAGCTCTTAAATGCTATGTTCTTAAATGCTATGTAAGCAGTTTGAGGGCAGGATCTATTACATTTTTCTAAGGCCTCGAGCAGTGATTGGCATCAGGAACACATCCCTTAAGTGCTTGTTGAATGAATAAATGAATTCTTAGTAATTTACCATGGCAGCCAGGTAGTACAGTGAATAAAGCACCAGGCCTGGAGTCAGAAAAACTCCTCTTTGAGAATTCAAATCCAGTCCCAGACATTTTCTAGCTGTGTGACCCTGGGCAAGTCACTTAACTATGTTTGCCTGAGTTTCCTCATCTGTAAAATGAGCTGGAAGATAAAATGGCCAACCACTCTATTATCTCTTCGAGAAAACACCAAGGGCAGTATAGGTCCATTGGATCACAAAGAATCAGCCACTTATTAGCTATGTGACCCTGGACAATTCATTTAGTCCTGTTTGCCTCAGTTTTCTCATCTGTAAAATAAGGAGAAGGAAATGGCAAACCACTCCAATTATCTCTGCCAAGAAAACCCCATATGGAGTCATGAAAAGTGACACCATTCAACCACCACAACAAAGTTCTCCTCTGTTAAGATATGAGCCCCATAAAGCAGGGACTGTGTTTGCATTTCTTTGTATCCCCAGAAGTTAACACAATGCCTGGCACCTTAAGACACTTAGAGGTAGCTGGGTGGCACAGTGGATAGAGCCTGGGTCTGGAGTCAGGGAGACCTGAATTCAAATGTGACCTCAAACACTTTATAGCTAATTGACCTTGGGCAAATCACTCAAACTGTTTGCCTCAGTTTTCTCCACTGTAAAATGGGGTAATAATCACACCTAGTTTCTAGGATTGTTGTTGAGGACCAAATGAAATAATACTTACAAAGTGCCTGCCACACAGTAGGCTCTATAGAAATGCTAAGTGACTTGTGCAGAATCAAGTAAGTTTCTGAGGGGAGATTTGAACTTAGGTCTTCTGGCATTCTAGGCATTACATCACACAGCCTCTTCCCCCTGTTATCTCCGGGACATGGTATGTCTGGGACATATTATTACTTACTTTGTCTGGGGATCGTAGGATTTAGATCTGAAAGAGCCCTGGAGACGCTTTTGACAGGTGAACAGCTCTGTGGTGAGGGTGCTGGACTCTGTGTAATTTGGTGGCCATGGACCAGGCTCCTTGTGGTGTCACTGGGGAAGGGACCAGGAAGCCTTTCTTTTCCTTCCCTCTGTCCTCGTAAAGCTTCAGGTCCCACTTAGTGGCCAGCCAGCAGCCAAGCTCCCAATGGCCCATGGGACCTGGAGAGGCAAAGCTGTGGAGGGAGCCCCTCACAGGCCCCATGCCTTGGCATTTCAAGTGCCCTGCCTCTGAGCTGCCCCTTGGCCACTTTACCTTTCCACCCTACCCCACCCCCAGTCAGGGCAGTGTCATGAGAAGAGTCCTGGATTGGGAGGCAGAGGACCTGGGCCACCTCCTCCAACTTACAGAACCCTGGGCAAGGGTCTTTCTCCCTGCATGGCTCAGTCTTCTCTTGGGCAAAATGCGAGAGATGTTGGAATCTAAGACATCTAAGGCATGGGAACTTACTCTGCAGCTTTGCAGGAGTTACGTTTCAAGCCCTTGCTCCCTCAGCTGTACAACGAGGATGTGGGATTAGTTCAACCTGCATCTCTGACATTCTCTAAGGCCCCTCCCATCCCTGACATTTTTTTGTCCTAAGGCCCCTGCCAACTCTGACATTCCCTGTTCTAGGCCCCTCCCAGGTCTGACATTCCCTGTTCTGAGGCCCCTCTCAGCTCTGACATGCAAGGGCTCTCTGACCTAGTACCTCTTCCAGCTCATTAACCTAAGATCTGTTCAGTCATGCGAAGGTCCAGTGGCTACTCACAGGTACAGCCCTATTGGAGTTGTTGAGGAGAAAACTCACTTCTCTCCAGGGATCCTTGGAGTTTTCAGATTCCCTGGTTTCTAAATCCTCCTCCCCTAGCATCCCTTGTCCCCTGTCTCTCTAGGGCCAAGCCATCTCTGTCCTCTGTCCCCAGAGCTCATCCATCTCTATTTTTTTCTTTGTTTTGTTTTTTTCTGTAATCTGTTCCCCGGGAGACCATTGGAGCCCATACGGTGAGAGCAAGGGGAGTGGAGGAGGCAGGGGCCACAGGGACAGGGATAAGGACAGGGAAGGCACTTGGGACTTCCCGGATCCCAGCCTCCCCTCCTTGGACTCTCTCCTTATTTATTTTCCCAGGACTCCACACCCCCCAAGCTGTTGTTCCTCCCCCAGTGAAAATGAAAAACTGCCTTCGATACATGCCTGACAATGGAAGGGCTCTCCCCACCACATGGCTCCCACGGTTTAATTTACTGTAATTCATTTTATATTGAACCAAATGATATTGTTTGTTTTTAATGGCGAAAATTCAGCACGGAGGAGTGGCAGCCAGGACTCCTTCTGGGGAAATTAGGAACACAGCTGCTCTTTAAACTCTTGTTTCCCTCTCCTGGGCCCCCTGCCTCTTTGGGCCTCTGGAGCGGCTTTTCAAGTTGAAAGATGAGCCACCCTGGAAGGGGCTCAGATGGTCAGTTTCTTTCCATGCACTCCCTCCATGTACCAGGCCAAAGTCCTCCACTTACCCTCCTTGCTCCAGGCGCCTTCTCAGGATCCACTACATGGGGAGGTGATGAGGTCCAGTGCCTAGAATCTGCCATCATCAGTGATGGGCTTCAGTGCCTAGAATCTGCCATCGTCAGTGATGGGGTCCAGTGCCTAGAATCTGCCATCGTCAGTGATCCGGTCCAGTGCCTAGAATCTGCCATCATCAGTGATGGGGTCCAGTGCCTAGAATCTGCCATCGTCAGTGATCCGGTCCAGTGCCTAGAATCTGCCATCATCAGTGATGGGGTCCAGTGGCTAGAATCTACCCTTCTTGGTGATGGGGTCCAGTGGCTAGAATCTACCCTTCTTGGTGATGGGGTCCAGTGGCTAGAATCTACCCTTCTTGGTGATGGGGTCCAGTGGCTAGAATCTCCTGTTGTCAATGATGAGGTTCAATGGCTAGAATCTGCTTGGTGATGGGGTCCCGTGCCTATTATCTGCCATTGTAGAAGCAGACTTCCTATGTATTCCTTATCTTCACTGTAGATCTCTACTAAGTACCAGATAAGTGGTGATGCTAGATAAATACGATGACTGGATTTGGAATCAGAAAGTCCCATTTTGGAAAGAACGTTGGTGTGGACTCAGAGAACCTGGGTTCAAATACTCCTTCTGGTTCTTATTTCCTGCTTTGGATGAGTTATCCTCTCTGAGACTTAGTTTCCTTAGGTGTAAAATGAGAGGGATGGCCTCTAAGGCTCTTTCCAGTCTAGTTTTGTGCTTGTTATCATCTTATGACTTTGAGAGCTATGTGACAGTGGAGGAAGCCCCTTCCCCTCTCTTGTATTCACTTTCTGTTATAGTTTTCACTATAAAATAGGGACCTGGATGGCAAGGCTGGTCCTGGAGTCAGGAAGACATGAGTTCAAATCCTACCTCAGTGAATTATATTAATAATAATTTTAATAGTGATTGTAATGATAATGTATAAGTAATAACATTATTTTTAATATAAATATAACATATATTGCATAATATAATAATAATGTAATATGTTACAATAATGTAATAACATAATAATATCTAATATAATAATGTGGTAATAATAACTAATGTTCATATATTATTTTAAATTTTTCAAAAACCTTTACATATGTGATCTCATTTGATTCTCGCAAGTCAAGTAAACAAGTGTTTATCAAGAGCCTACAATGTCCCACATGCTGTGCTAAACTCTTGGGGATACAAAGAAAGGCCAGAATAGCCCCTGCCCTCAAGGAACTTGCAAAATAATGGGGGAGACAACACCCAAATGGGAGACCGACATTCTTATTCCCATTTTACAGATGATGAAACAAGGCCAAAGTTAAGGGACTCAGCTAGGGTCACAAAGTTAGTAAGTGTCTGAATCCAGATTCCATCTTAGCTCTTCTGGACTCCCAGTCCAGTACCCTGTCCGGTACACTACCTGGCTGCCGCCAACATTAGCTGCTGTGTGAATGAACATATGAAATCATTTCACCTCTTTGGGCCTCAACTGTAAAATGGGATGATAACATAGGTAAAAGGCATGGAAAGGAGCTGTACGGATCAGTCCACAAGTGTTTCATGAGAACTTACTGTGTGCCAGGCATTGTACTAAGTACTGGGAATACAAAGACGAAACAAACAGAAATAACTTATGCAAGTCCTGTCTCAATGACTTCAGGCCTTAATCTCGCCTGTCCCTTGTGACCTGTCCAAGATTGTACGTTACAGATGGTCTGGAATAGATGCCTGTCAAACCCCGGATATTAATGGATTTGTCCAGGCATTTTGAGAATTGGCTGGTCCCACACACCTTCTTCCCCTCTGAGAAAGCAAAGGGTTTGGTGTCCCACATTTAGGGCCAGAGGCCTGGCCTCTAAGATCGCTTCTGGGACCCCAAGTCTCTCCATAGGACTTGGCATCATACCCACCCTTGTCCATAGCCCTTCAGGACTAGAATATACCTTGGGAGTTATGAAGATCAAGCTTGTGCCCTTATCTTTACAGAAGAGGAAACTGAGGTCCATGGACATGAAATGACTTACCCGAGGTCACACAGACCAAAACCTTCCTTTTCAGATTCTCTATTTGGTTTTCTTCAATTATACCTCACTGCCTCACTTTCCTAATCCACATTACGGGGATATCATAGCAGCCAGTGTCGTGAGGCCCCCAGGGAATTGATTAGGTGGATAAGAGGTGATCCCACTGCTCTTCTGCAGTTACGTGATTATTAGGAAAGTGAGCGCATTCCCCAAGGTAACTCTTGAATGTCCACTTCCCCTTCTCCCCCTCAGCCTTTCTTTAGCTAGTGCTCCTCCTGCCCAGTGACCCAGGGCTAGACAGAGAGTATAGAGAGCCTGCCATTCTTGTTCACTAGCAGGCATGAGTTAAGTCCATTCCGTTCATCCTATCAGTCAACTTTATCAAATTTATTAGCCAATCAAGTTTAATTGATTAGATCAATTTAATTTTTAATTAAACTTAACCAAATTCATTAAATTCCTGCCATTTGACAGGCACTGGGACAAGAAAGATAAAAATTAAGCCATCCAACAATATAAAAAATGCATGAATACACTGAGTAAATGCAAGGGAGTGTTGGGAGAGAGGACAGTGGTAGCTAGCGGTGCCTGGGGGACTGAATGCTGGGCTTGGATTCAGGATAGACAGGAGTTTGAATCTGGCCTCAGACACTTAATAGCCGTGTGACTGAGCAAGTGTGAGCAATTTCCCTCAGCCTCGGTTTTCCTCATCTATAAAATGGGAATAATAGCCCTTACCTACAGGATTGTTGTGGGGATCAATGAGATAATCTATGGAAAGGGGTTTGGCCATCCTTAAAGCCCTAAATAAAAACTGTCTAGGATGATGGTGGTGGGAGGATGTGGTATTCAGGCTGAGCCTTCGAGGAAGAGCAGGATTATCTAGGGCAGAAGTGAGCAGTGAATGAATAGGAGACTATTAATCCCTTGGTAAACCTCAGTTTCCTCACTAGTGAGACAGGAGTTGGGCAGAGAGACTGAGGGTCCTAGTGGGGATCTTAGAGGTGTACAATATGCATGGTACTATAGGTGGGATTAACGGCACAGAGGGAGGAGATGCTGACTGGAGCGACACAGAGGTCTGGCTCTGAGACAGATGGGTGTTATCCAACCTCAACTGGGCTCTTGCTGCATCAAGGCAATCCTTGACTTCTTCCTAATTCTCTGTCCCCACAGAGGCTGTTCTAGACTTTTTATTCTCTCCTTCCATACCCTTAGCTGAGAACTTCACCAATATGCTGAGAACAGGCCAATTACTACAAGCACCCACTTTCTTCCGTCTCTTTGTCTAAGAATCCCTTGATATCTCCCACTACTATCTCCTTTGTCACTCCAGTTTCTGATAAAAGAGGCTTACCGAGGAATTGTTTCCAGTTGCAACAACTAGAGTGGACACCCAGGGTGGTGGAAGACACACTGGATTTGAAGTCAGAGACCTCAGATCCCTCATAGTGATGAGGGTTATGGGTGATGGGTGAACCCCAAAATACGGACAGTCCGGGTCGTGCTCGAATGAATGAATTCAACTCAAGCCTTCTTAAAGCCAAAGAAAACAAAGTTTATTAAGGATTCGCCTAATTGGGCTGCCTCTTAAGGAGCCTAAGCATTTGTAACGCTTGTATTCACAAGCGGGCCAGATAGAATCCAACTAGACAGAGTCTAAGCTGGATTGAATCTGAGCGCCTTCATGGAGGCAAGGTGGGACTTAAATACAGAAAAGAATATTGGAGGAATCTGGGGGGGGGGGTGTCTAGTAGTCCAGGGTGATGGGAGGAGGGGTTTAGGAAGGGTCTTGAGGAGAAGTCCAAGGAGGGTCAAAGGCTGGAAACACCTGGAGGCTATCAGGAGATATCAGACACATGGTGGGTTTGTGTGGGAAGCAGGTGGGGCAATCCAGAGATCTTGATAGGGGCTGTATGGGAATGGATACAGATCTTGATGGCAGCCTGGGGACTGGGGTTTTGATGGGATCAAGGGTGGGGAGTGCAAGAGATCTGAAATGATAATGAAAAGCCCATGGGCTTCCTGAGACTGCCAGAGCAAATTGGAAGATAAGATTTGAGTAAGAAAGGCCAGATTAAGGGGGAAGATTCCAGGGGAGCTCAAGGAAGTTCCCAAAGTTTGAACCTCATCAATAGTGCCTGTGAAACCTTAGGCAAGTCACTTGAACTGTCTCGGCATTGGTCTCTTCATGTATAAAATGAAGGTGTCAGAGGAGCTAGATAACCCCTAAAGCCTCTTCCAGCTCTGTTCTCTGCATCTAGGTCCCCTGACCCATGTCTAATTGGGACTCCCTACTCTTTGTTTCTTCATGCATTCACTCTGTCTATATCTGATTTCATCATTTTTTCAAGCTGCCTCTCCAGGTGCTTGGAGATCCTCCTTGGCCAGGCTATACCAGCTGAGATAGAGAAGCTGCTGGGAGTGCAGTGGTGATAGGAGGGGTGCATGGCGGTTTTAAGCCCTTCTTTGGAATGGGACAGCAAGGGAGAGGCAGCCTTAGGCTCTTGAGAGAGAATTGCATCCCAGGCCATTTAGAGCTTAACCGTCAACACCTTATAATTACCCTCTCCCCAAGTCCCAGGGACACAGAGATCTGTTTGTCTCAACTACACCATGTACCAGGGGCTGTTGCTGGAACACGTGGGTACACCCTGTTAATTTTGATGGTAAGTTTTAAATAAACAGGGCCTCAGCCAATGAGGATGATGGAGAGACAGCTCAGGTCTTCACATGATAGGCTGTTTGTAGTAGGCTGACTTCTCATCTCTGCCTTGCTATTCCCATGGGTACAAGGAGCCTCGAACTCGGCCCTGGGGACCATCTGCCAGCTTGCTCTGGCAAAACCTAGCCCCAGAAACAGATCCAAAGGATTGAAGCCCTTTAAAGAGAACTCTTTTTTCTATAGAGTTTTCCTTTTAGCACAAGCCTGAGGGGGGAGGAGTGCAAGGGTTTAGTTCCCCATTTTGCAGAGAAAGGAACTGAGGCTGGAGGAAGAGAGGAAGGGGTTTCCTCCCTAGGGCCACATAGTTAGGATCATAGAATTATTTAGGGCTTGAACGAATTTTGAAGACCAACCAATCCAGGTGCTCTTAACCTGGAATCTATAGATAGATTTCAGGGAGTCTGTGAACTTGGATGCAAAAAAAACAAAAAAACTGCATCTTTATTTGTACTAAAGTTTTAACTGAAATTTAGTTTGTCCTTCCATGATTTAAAAATATTATTCTGAGAAGAAATCCATAGGCTTCACCAGACTGCCAGAGGAGATCCAGGACACCAAAAAGATTCTTAATGTCCCAGGACCCTTATTTTACAGGAGAGGAAACTGAGGCCTACTGAGGTGAGGTGACTTGGCCAAGGTCTTATAGGTAGTAAGTAGTAAACTGGTCCTTCTAACTTCAACTCCAGGTCAATCATTATTCAACCAACAAACATTTATTAAGTGTTTACTGTGAACCTTTTTACAGGGAGTAAAAAGACAACGGAGAAGGAAGGAAGGAAGGAAGGAAGGAAGGAAGGAAGGAAGGAAGGAAGGAAGGAAGGAAGGAAGGAAAGGAAGGAAGGAAGGAAGGAAGGGAGGGAGGGAAAGGAAGGAAGGAAGGGAAGGAAGGAAGGGAGGGAAAGGAAGGAAGGGGAAGGAAAAAAGGAAGGAAGGGAAAGGAAGGAAGGAAGGGAAAGAAGAAAGGAAGGGAGGGAGGAAGAAAGAAAAAAGAAAGAAGCTTGCATTCAAGTGAGAGAGGCAACATGTACATAAATTGGAAAGCACAAGACCATGGGCTGCTAGACTTAGAGCTCACAACTCCTATTAGTAAGTATCTGAGGCAGAATTTAAACCCAGATCTTCCTGACTCTGAATCCATTGACCTATCAGGCTACATCATGATGCCTCATAGATACTGCTGAACAGATGGAAGGTAGGGTGGTGTAGTGGATAGAGTGGACTTGAAGTCAAGAAGACTTGTCTTTCTGAGTTAAATATGGCCTGTGATGCTTCCTAGCTGTGACCCTGAGCAAGTTACTTAATGCTGTTTGCCTCCGTTTCCTCATCTATCAAAGGAGAAGGAAATGGTAAACCACTCCACTATCTTTGCCAAGAAAACTCTAAATGGAGTCATGAAGAGCTGGACATAACTGAAAACCAACTCACCAACAACAGAGCTCAGAGTGGAAAAAGCATTAGCAGCTGGAGGGACGTGGCACGGTCTCTCCTTACTTTGTGAGCTCCTCAAGGGCAAGACTATCTTTTACCCCTTTTTGTATCCCCTAAACTTGGCACACTGCCCGGCACATAATAGGTAATTAATAAGTGTTGCTTGCTTGCTTGAAGGTAACATTTGAGCTGAGTCTAGAAGAAAGGCCAGCGTCAGGATTCTAATCCAGGTCCTGCAACTCCAACACTAGCTCTTTCACCACACAACAGTACATCTTTTTAGCCTTCTCTCTGCCCCAGGGCTTTAAATGACATGAGAAGAGAGGACAGGAAAGGATTTTGTCCCAGAACCAGAAATCTTTTAGAGAATGCACCGTCTGGGGAGGATTCAAGCACAGACAGGCTCACCCTGGACCAGTCAGTCAATCGACGAGCATTCGCTAAGGACCTAGTAGGTGCCAGGCACTGTGCTAGACTCTGAAGATACAAAAAGAGGCAAAAGTCAGTTCCTGTCCTCAAGGAGCTTATAATCTAATGGGAGAGACAGCATGCAAGCAAATAGGTACTAATAAGCCATATACATACAGGAAATAATTAACAGAGGGAAGGCTCTGGAATGAAGAGGGGTTAGGGAAGGCTTCCTGTCAGAGGTGAGCTTTTAGTTGGGATTGGAAGGAAGCAGAGGAGGTCAGTGAGCAGAGCAGAGGAGGGAGAGTGTTCTAGGCAGAGGGGACAGTCAGAGAAAATGCTAGAGCCAGGAGATGGAATTTCTTGTTTGTGGGACAGCCAGGAGGCCAGTGTCACAGGATTGGAGAATATATGCTGGTGAGTAAGGGGTAAGAAGACTGGAAAGGCAGGAGGGAGCCAGCTCTGAAGGGCTTTGAATGCCATAGGATTTTGTATTTGATCCTGGGGTTGATACACATCCCCTGGAGTTTATTAATTGGGGAAAGAATGGAGCATGATGGGACCTGCCCTTTAGAAAGGTCACTTTGAAAGTTCAACGGAGGATGGACTGGACTTGCAGACCTCTTCCCCAACAGCTATTGCAATAGGGCAGGCATGAGGTGATAGGGGTCTGCACCAGTCGGGTAGCAGTATCTGGGGAAAGAAGGAGGCATAGTCAAAAGTTGTAAAGGTGAAATTGATGGGCCTTGGCACCATATTGGATATGGGGGTTGAGTGAAAGTGAGCAGTCCAAGATAACTCCTAGGTTTCAAGGACCATTGTTACCATCTTGAAAAATCATGGCATAGTGAGTTGAGTGTGTTGACTTAGAATCCAGGAAATCTGAGTTCAAATCCTGCCTCAGTCACTTACTAAATGTATGACCCTGGGCAAATCTCAATGTCTCTGTTTCCTCATCTGTAAAATGAAATATCATATGTAAAATGCTTTGCAAACATTTAGTTGTTATTATCATCATTATCATCTTTTGGGTAACAACACATGGGGTGAGATGATGATCTCCATCCTTCATGCAGCTGTCTCCTTTACTGACCAGAGAGGTGAACTTAAAGGTGAATGGAAGATAAGCCAGTATCAGTCAACAGGCATTTCTTAAGCACTTACTGTGTGCTGGGAATCTAGGCAAAAGACAGCTCCTGCCCTCAAGGATCTCCCAGCATAACTCTCTACATACAAGATGTATACAGAGAAAATGCAAGATAATCTCAAAGGGGAAGGTACCATTGACCTAACCACCAACTTGGAGTACCTGAGGTAGTCTCTGATTACAGATAATACACATAGTTGATAACTGAGAAAAAGACCCTTTTATTCAGGCTCCAATTCCATTCAACCACCAATTAATTATTAAACACTGGGTCCAAAGACAACTGTTATCCCAGTCCACCATCTTATTGGGATGGGGGAATATGGCATGTATGCTGATAAAATATAAAGTACAATGTTACAGAAGCAAAATGGGAGACCCAGACAGAGTGCCCTAGGGAAATGTGAGGACAGAGACGATTTCCAACTGAAGAAACTGAGGAAAACTTCTTGGAGAAGGCAGCACCTTGAAGAAGAGAAAATATTCTGAGAGGTGGAGAGGAGAAGGGAGTAGTAGTGAGTGCACTGTAGCCCACTGGAATGAGCTCCATGAATGTATGGGAGCAGAAAATGTCAGGCCAAGTTGGAAGAATACTTCCAGTATACTTTTCAAATGCTATTACACCCTCAAGCACTCAGCAGATTCTACATCTGTAAAAACCTTAGAAATTATGTAGTCTTACCCTTTTGTTGGTCATGAAGTTGATACAAAACACTTTCCCTACAACAGCCTTATTAGGTGACTTCCATATTTTTTTTTACTAGCAGAGAAACTGAGGTTCAGAAAGGGCAAAGTCAGGGAACTAGTACTTAGTAAGCACCTACTATGTGCCAGGCACTTTGCTAAGTGCTAGGAGTACCAAGAAAGGCAAAATACAATATTCCCTGCCCTTGAGGAGCTCCAAGTCTAATGGGGGAGAGAACGTGCAAACAACTATGTACAAGCAAGATACAAACAAGATAAATCGGGAACTTGGGAAGACTTGTATGAACTGATGCAGAGTAATTTCAGCAGAATCAGAATAGTTTATTAAAATGGCCACAATCATCATGCCTCAGGGAAGACCAGAAGATTAAGGCCTAGGAAAGGCTTCTTAGCAGAGACTTGAAGGAAGCCAGGAAAACCAAGAGACAGAGCTGAGGAGGGAAAGCATTCCAGAAATAGAGGCCAGTGACACTGAGTCAAAGAGTACATATCCAGGAGTAAGGTGGTGTAGGAAGGGGCCAAGTTTTGAAAGGCTTTGAAGGCCAAATGAGGATGTTATATCTGGTCTTGGTGATAAAGAGGGAACCATTTCAGGTTATAGAACAGGGGTGGAGGTGACACAGTCAGAACTATTCTTTAGGAAAATTCCTTTAGTGGTTGAAGGGAGGGTAGATGGCAGTGGGGAGAGGCCTGAAGCAAGCAGCTGCTGCAGTGGTCCATGTGGGAGGAGATGAGGGCTGGCACCAGGGTGGGGCTGTGTCAGAGGAGAGAAGGAGGCAGGGCAGTCAAGAGATGTTACAGAGGAAAAATCAACAGGACCTTGGTGACAGCTCAGATATAGAGGAGAATGATATCAAGGCTGCCGCCTATGTTGCAGGCCTGAGGGGATGGGGAGGATGATGGTACCCTTATCAGTAAAGGAGAAGTTAGGAAGATAGGAGGGTTTAGGGGGACAGATCACGAGTTCTGTTCTGGACATGTTGTGTTTAAAATGTCTGTTGGATATCTATTTTGAGATGTCTAAAAGACTTGGAGATGCAAGACTGGAGGTCAGGACAGAAGATAGGGCTGGATAAATAGATTTGAGAAACATGAGCAAAGACATGGTAATTAAATCCATGGGAGCTGATGAGATCACCTGGTGAAGTCATATAGAGGGAGAAGACAGCCCAGGACAGAGCCCTGAAGGACACTTCTGGTTAGAGGGCTTGATCTGGAGGAGAATCCAGCAAAGGAGATTGAGGAGTGCTCAGAAAAGTCACATAGCCTTGGTTCAGTGCAGCAAACTCTGAATTTGGAGTAGGAGGACATAATGATGATGGTAGGAAGAATAACATTTATAGAGTACCTACTATGTGCCAGGCACCATGCTGGGAGCTTTACAAATATTATGTCATTTGATTCTCACAACAGTCCTGGGAGGTAGGTGCTGCTATTTAGTATTCCCATTTTACAGATGAGGAAACAGGCAAATAAAGGTTAAGCAACTCACCCAAGGTCACACAGCTAGTAAGGGTCTGAGGCTAGATTTGAACTCAGGCCTTTGACTGTAAATCTGGCACTCTATCCATTGTGCTACCAGTATCCCATCTCTGCCTCTAATGTCCTCAGTGACCTTAGACAAAATTCTCTTAACCCATCTGGACCTTGGTAAGATGAGAGAGTCAAGGTAGGTGGCCACTAAAGTCCCTTCAATGATTTTATAATCTCTCTATGCCTCAATTTCTTCCATAAAATGAAAGGAATAGGCTCTGTCCATTTGTAAATTTGTCATCTTTTGATAAAGATGTCCTATTTCTGTGCTCTTTCTGCTATATCATTCTAGCCATGCCTTGGTTTTCCTGTCTGTAAATTGGGGATAATTACAACCATCTTTCAGCCACACACATTTCAGGTATTGTTTGGTGAACTGGCCATGGAGACCGCAAGCACCTGCCTTTGAATCCTGCCAGAAGCACCATGTTAGTAGTGGGCAAAGGGAGTAAAGAAGACCAGAGTTCAAGTCCTCCCTATGACCCATGTTGGCTTGGGGAGTCTGGGCAGGTTAAGTGATTTCTCTGAGATTCTAGATCACAGAGCAAGCACCATTGTGCCCTGGGAGAGGCAGTTCCTCACCAGCAGTCTCATTTGGTGAAATCACAGATGCCCCAGGAGGCCTCTGGTGATGCTCAGGTATATCATTTTCTGTGCTTTTACTAAACATAATTGTCACTAATTCAGGAGTGTGAGAGAAGCCAGTAGTGTTGAACCCAAGTGGAAATGGGAGCCCATTGACTGTACATAAGGATCCTTGCAGGTTCTATTGACTTAGGAAACTACATAGTAACATTATCTATGTTCTATCATATTTTTATTTGTTATATTTCCCAATTATATCTCAGTCAGGTTTCTATCCTTCATAGGAATGTTATGGGCAAGCCTGCAGCCCCTGGCTGAGTGTTTAAACACCTCTGATCCAACTCTTTCGATTTAAACCAACTAGAGGGTGCTAGGTGAGGAGGATAAGGGAAAGGGGTGGCAATATGTAAAGAGCTAAGTACAAGACAGAGGGAGAGAGGGAATGTGGAGAGAGTATGGGAAAGACAGAATGAGGGAGAGAGGTGGAGGGAGAGAAAGGAGGGAGGGAGGGAGTGAGAGAAAGAATGAGAAAAGAGGGAGAAAGGGAGAGTGAAGGAAGAGGAGTGATAAAGAACGAGAGAAAGAGACAATGGGGGAGAAAAAGGAGAGAGAAAGGAAGGAAAAGATAGGGAGAGAGACAGAGATGGAAGAGAGAGAGGCTGAGAGAGAGAAAGAGATTAAGAAACCAAGAGAAAGAATGAGAGAGGGGGAGTGAGGGAAGAGAAGGAAAGAATGAGAGAGAGAAGGGAAGCGTGGAGAAAGAGAATGGGAGAGGAAGACAACATTAATAACTAGGAGAGGAGAGAGGGAGAGAATTATATTCCTTCTGGAAGGGCCACTTGAGTTGAAGAAAATCAGATTTTAAGGGGGTGGAGGTGAGAAGCAAATGTATTCCAAGTGTACCCTCCATGAGGCCACATCCTAATTTAAATGAGCCTTAGAGCAGGGTTCTCATTTCTCCTCTTGTCAGCTTGGTGGTGTTCAGTGGTACTTAGTCCCCTTGGGTTTGGAAGAGAACTCCCCAGAGTACCTGGAGCTTCAAGCCAACTCAAAGCTTAAAACCTCCTGTGGCTTCCTGTTCCCTGCAAGATGAAATAGAAATTCTCTCTGTGTTTTCAGATACCTGTCTCGCTGCTCTTTTGCAGTCTCCTTTGTTTGTCCTCCTCTAGCTCTCATGGGTGCCCCCAAGGTTCTGTCCCAGGTCATCTCTTCTCCCTCTGTACTGTCTCACTTGCTGATTCCATCAGCCCCCGAGGTCTCAAATATCATTTCTGTACTAATGAGTCCCAGGTCTACTTATCCCACCCTACCCTCTCATCTCAGTATCTCCAACTGTGCATTGGACAGCTCCAAGTCAAGGTGCTGTAGACGTCTTAAACTCAACATGTCAACAGCTGCTCATTATCTCTCCCCCAAAGCCTCCCTTCTTCCTGATTTTCCTCTAACTGTCTAGGGTACCACTATCCTCTCAGTTACCCAGGTTTGTAGCTAAGGCATCCTCTTCAACTGCTCTGTCTCTCCATTCTCCCCCTCTCCATATACAACCAGTTGCCAAGTCCCATCACCTCTACCTTCCTAGCCTTTCTTGACTATGCAATGGGTGTAATAATTTGCTGGTTGGTCACCTTGCCTCGCCCTTCCCCATTCCAACCATCCTCCACTCAGCTATTGGTCTATCCCCTCAATCCATGTCTGAAATGCCCTCCTTTCTCATCTCCATCACTACTGATCCTGTGCATCCTATGAAGCAGTGCACTGCAGTGGTCAGGGCTGGGGCTGGAGTCAGAAGATTTGGGTTCAAATCTTGACTACTTCCTCTAAGATCTCAAGGAAATTGCTTACCCTCTTTGTGCCTCAGTTTCCTCATCTGTAAAATGAAGGGATTGGACTTCCAGTTCTAGATCTATGACCCAGGTCAGCTACTGCCCTCTAAAAGTCTTTCTTGGGCTTTCTTGCTGCGATCTCCCTGCTTAAATTATCTCTCATTCATTTATTTCTGCACATGTATTTCATTGCCACCCCTCGACAGCAAGTATCTTGAGGACAAGGACTGTCATTTCTTTTTTTCTGAGGAAAAAAACACAGATTAGCTGCTTAATAGGCGCTTATGGAGTCGAATTGGACTATTTTTCTTGGAGCGGGATTGGCAAGAGGCGGGAGAAGGAAAGGACGTTGACTAACACTGTCTGCCAGGCAGTTGTTCTGGCTTACCTTCACTGGGGCTTGTTAAGGATAGGGGCATCCTAAGGGGCGGGCAAGAAGGTGGGTATGGATCTGTCAAAGGAAGTGATAGCCTTGTCATTAGCAAAAGCAACCTCCTGTCCCCAAGGCTTAAGAAATAAAGGATGATTGCCGCAAACCGGAGCTCCAGCCTTTCATGCTAATTTAATAAATTGCTCAGCGGAGTGAGGTGGGGAGGCTGGGCTGGGGAGGGGCTGATGGTGCAGCAGTTATGGTATGCACTGGCAGCCCCCTCCCTCCTACCCCCAGCCCCCACCCACTCCCGTCCAGGACCAAAGAAAACCCATGAGTCCTCTCACCACTGCGACTCTGACCTCATCCCGGAGCGGTGCATCCCGGGGGGCTATGAGATCATGAGAATGCCAAAGCTCTCTGAAGGATTCGATTTGTTGAGAGCAGTGGTATCAGGACGACAGGCTGACGGAGTGATCTCATCCCCGAGACCCGGGGGGAAGGCACTGGCAAAGGCTGGCTGCATCCCAGCTCTGCTCAGGGATGAAGGGGATTAATGACCAGGGCTGGGGATGACATCACCAGTGGTACCCCGGAGCCAGCGGAGCGCCCTGCCATGGTCGGGGGCGGCTTTCCCCCTCCCCTCTGTCCCCTCCAGCCTTTCATTCCTCCCTCCTCCTCCTCTCTCCATCTTTTTTCTCTTTCTCTTATTCTCTTTTCTCCTCCATCTTTCCTCTTTTTCATCCTCTTCTGTCCCCCCTCTCCCCTCCCTTTTTTCTTTTTTCTCTTTCATTTCTCTTTTTTCTCTATTTTCTCACTCTTTACCCCACCCTACTTTCTGCTTTTCTTCTGTGTCTTTCTCTGTTTTTCTTTGATTTTTTCCTTTTCCTTTTTTCTCTTAACTTCATTGCCTTTTCTGTATTCTGGCTTGCCTCATCTCGTTTCTCCTTTTTTCTCTTTTCCTTTCTTTCTCTTTCATTCTTCTCTATTTGTTTTCTCTCTTTTCCCTCTTCTCCCCATCTCTTTATCTACATTTATCAACCCTTACCGCTCTCCCTCTGTCTCACTCTTTCATCTCTGCTTTGCTGTGTCTTCTGTCTTATTCACTCTTCTCTTGGCCTTGCCCCATCCCTCCTCTCTGTCTCTCTCTCCCTCTTCCTCATTCTCTCTTTCACTCTCTCCTGCTGTCTCTCTCTCCTCTCTGTCTCTCTCTCTTTCTCTCTCTGCCTCTCTCCCTCCTTCTTCCTCATTCTCTCTTTCACTCTCTCCTGCTGTCTCTCTCTCCTCTCTCTGTCTCTGTCTCTCTCTCCTCTCTCTCTTTCTCTCTCTGCCTCTCTCTCCTTCTTCCTCATTCTCCCTTTCACTCTCTCCTGCTCTCTCCCTCTCTTGTCTCTCAGTCTTGCTCTTTCTCCCCTCCACCTCTCCTTTTTCTCTCTCTGTCTTCCTGTTCTCTTCTCTGCCTCATCTCCCTTGTTCCTGTGGGTGTCTCTGCCCTTCTCCACCCAGCTTCCTCCACATGCACCATCCCCACTTTATCAACACTTGGGAGACCTGTGAACGCCAGTGCAGCTCTCCCTCTGGCTCTTTGACAATCCTCATGCACCATACTCTTTTCTTCTGGATCCTGTTCTCAGGATGTCAAGTGAACAAGCCTGTGGCAGAGAGGGGGAAGGGGGCACGTGTCTTTCTTAAAGAAGATCTCAGTTAAGTCCCAGGCTCATCTTCCCTTCCATCTGTGTGTCAAGTTGGTGTAATTTTTCAGTGTGAGACAAGTACATCGGTGCTGGCTTTCTTGGGGTGGGGTGTGGGGGGTTTCACTTGCCCCTCTTTCCTTTGCAATGCTGAAATAACAAACAAGGAGATGGAGGCCTTCTTTTATACACAAGCCCTTGTTTTCAGGCTGTGGCTCAGGCTGAAAGTCTTTCAATATCAAAGCAAGAAACTCAGAGGGGGGAGGGGGTTGGGCCTCAACCCCTGGTGAGCAAGCCCACAGCAACATGTGAGGGCTGTTCAAATAAACAAGTGCAGGGCTGAGAGCTCAGGAGAGAATGACCTTGGGAAAACTTTTCTTCTGTAGGAAAAGGGGAAACACAAGGTTGGAGAATAAGGAAGTGTGAGTATCTTAGAAGTAATTCCTTCAGTACTTTCTTATTCATAAATTACTTTAAAAGTTTTAGAGCTGGAAGGAAACAGAACAGGGAATGTTAGAACTGGGAGGCATCTGAGAACAGGGGATGTCAGAGCAGGGAGGCACCTAAAAAATTTTAAGCAAAGACCTTAATTTTAGAAGTGAGGAAAATGAGGCCAAGAGAAAAGGGGGATGATTTGTCCAAAGTTTCAGGTAGTTAGTAGGATAAGCTCTTTCTGTCAAAAATCTGCAATCATTTCTTATTGATTTGGCCCATTTAAAAAGTCCTCCTTATAAAATTAGTTTTATTTCCGGTAATTCTTCCTATAGTTGGAGAAACAGAATCTTAGATTTTGGAGACACCTAGCCATTCCTACATAAGAATCTATTCCTCAATCCTTTCACAAATGAGTAGTCATTAGTGTGCTGAAGACCTCTGGGGAAAGGGAATCCACTGTCTCCTAAGACATTACATTCTCCTTTTTGTCAGTTTTAGAGTATGTTTCTCTATATAGAGCCTAAATCTGCTTCTTTGCAACTTGTACCTGGTTCCCTGTAAAGCCAACTAGGACAAATAATCTAATCCCTCTTCCGTATGACAACCTCTAAATACTACAAGTTGCTATCGTGAGCATGGGAAAATCACTTACCCTCTCTCAACCTCAGATTCTTGACTTATACAGTGATATGGTTGTATTCAGTCACTTCTTAAATTTCTTTCAGTTATTAATCTGTGAACCTATGCTCCTGTGTTTGTACACAGGGGCTTTAAGATACTGAAAAGCATGTGTATTTCTTAATATCCCCCTTCAAAAGTTGCATGAGTCAGTCATATCTAATTTCCCCAACACTCTCATAAGCTCTGTTTTCCATCTCCCCAACTTATATCTCTTAGCCCAAGTTTAGAACTTTACAGTTTTCCCTATTGAATTTCACTCACTCATTCAAAAATAAAATGAATGCTTTTGCCCTTTGTCATTTTTTTGAATTCTGACATTCAACATAGCTGTCCCTACTAGCTCCAAGACATCTGTAGATTTAGCAAGTCAATCTTTTATGGCTCTATCCACATCATCACTAAATGTTTTCAGCATAACAGGGTCAAAGATGTCTAGACCCCTGAGGTACTCCACTAGAGACCTCCCTCCAAATTGACATCAACTTATTTTAGTGTATATTTGTGGGGCCTGTGATTTATTGGGTTCTGAATCTACATGACCATGTTGTCATATAGCTCCCATCTCTCCATCTTGTCCACAAGGATAATGTGAGAATCTCGCTTAGTTTCAGTCATGAAATGTTAATATACTCTTCTCTACCAGTGTAATAACTCTGTCACAAAAAAGGAAATTAGGTTAATCTGACACAGTTATTCTTGAGGAAAGCCATGCTATCTTTAGTAATCATGGCTTTCCTTTCTAAGTGCTCACAAACAAGTCAGCCTTTCCATGATATGCTCCAGAATTTTTTTAACAATCAGTCGAATTGAATTTGGTTTAATGTTGATAGATTGTGTCTTCTTCCTTTTTTAAAATTTAACCTTTTCCTAGTTCTGCAACATTTTTCCTTTTTTTCAGTCTTTCTCAAAAATCATCAAAATCAATATATGTGGAGTCAGAGAATCTAGGCTCAAATATTTCCCCTTGTTTACTGTACCTGGCACATTTGTGCAAGTCACTAAATTTCCTGGGCCTTACATTCCTCATCTGTCAAATGAGAGAACTGGACTAGAGTTGGCCTCTGGCATACTTGCCAACTCTAACTCTGCTACCATTTTGCTAAAGTTGCTTATGGGGCCAGAAGACTAGAAAGAAATTCATTTCACTTGTTCAGAATTTTTGTTTTAAAAGGGATGAGTTGCTAGGTGCCTTGGGATGTAGTTCATCCAGACCCAGTGCTCTGAGCTCATTAGGCACAGGTGGACACTGTTGGTCAGTAAGTAAACATTTATTAAGCACCTACTATGTGCCAGGCACTGTGCTAAGTATCAAGGATACAAAGAAAAGCAGAAGACGGTCTCTATCTCAAGACTTCTTGATGTCATGGGAGAGATGCCATACAAACAACTATGTATGTGTGTGTGTTTTCATCCTTTGTTGCCGAAGAAGACCATGCCATCAGAGAATAATGACATGATTTGCACTTGACTTTGTTTTTTGAGTGGGGGAGGGCTGAAACAGCTATGTACAAACAAGGAAAGAGAAATACTCAACAGAAAGAAGGTACTAGAATTAAGGGGGTCAGGAAAGGCTTCCTGTTGAAGGTTGGATTTCAGCTAAGATTTGAAGGAAATCAGGGAGACTTAGTTTTCTTAGATTTCTGCCCTGTTAACCATTCCTGTCCCATGCTTCCTTAGGCAGAAGGATTGAGATTTGATACTAGTTTAATACCAGGCTCAGGGTTTTCCAATCAATCCTTTATTTAAAATTAATAAAAGCTAGGCAGGCTCGTAGGAACTGATGTGGAGTGAAAAGATAAGGAGTAGAAGGACAATTTATAAACAAAGACCAAAATGTTGTAAAAGTAATTTTGAAAGACTTAAGAATTCTGATCAACCACAGTTTCAAAGGACCCATGATAAAAAAAAAACATGCTGCCTTTTCCTC